>OY992537.1:168311767-168952314 GCA_963921195.1 Pegoplata infirma | reverse complement strand
TATATATATAAAAGAGTGTGGTGACTGACTGACTGACTGACTGACTGACTGACTGATTGGCAATAATCATCGCCCAGCCCAAACGGCTGAAGGTAGAGACTTGAAATTTGGAATATAGGTTCGGCTCCCGACAAAACCACCCACTAAGAAGGGATTTTTGGAAATTCCGATTCTAAGGGGGGCAAAAGGGGGAAAATAGGGCCCTTTGGGGGATTTTGTATCTTTTGAACTAATAGTCCTAGAAACTTCAAATTTGAACTCTAGGATCCTCTTGCGGAAATAAAATTTCGGAAAAATTTTTTTTGGAAAATTCCGCCTCCAAGGGGGAAAAAGGGGAAAATAGGGCAAATTGGTACATTTTTTATATTCTAAACACATGGTCCCAGAAACTTGAAATTTGAAGTCTAGGACCCTCTCGCGGAAATAACATTTTGGAAAAAGTAATATTTTGAAAATTCCGTTTCTAAGGTGGGGGGAGGGGGAAAATAGGGCAAGTTGGTACATTTTGTATCTTCTGAACTAATGGTCCTACAATCTTGAAATTTTGAATATAGGATACTCTCGCGGAAATAACATTTTGAAAAAAGTACTTTTTTGAAAATTCCGGTTTTAAGGGGGCCAAAAAGGGGGAAAATAGGGCAATTTGGTGAATTTTCAATTAATGGTCCTAGAAACTAGATATTTGAACTATAGTATCCTCTCGGGGCAAAAACATTTTTTTACTAAAATTTTTTCACTCAAAATTTTTTTCACTCAAAATTTTTTTTTCACTCAAAATTTTTTTTTTTTACAAATTTTTTTTTTTTTACAAATTTTTTTTTTTTACAAATTTTTTTTCACTCAAAATTTTTTTTACTCAAAATTTTTTTTCACTCAAAATTTTTTTTTAATTAAAATTTTTTTTCACTCAAAATTTTTTTTTTTTACAAATTTTTTTCACTCAAATTTTTTTTACTCAAAATTTTTTTTTTACTCAAAATTTGTTTTTACTCAATTTTTTTTTAATAAAAATTTTTTTCACTCAATTGTATTTTATTCTTCAGTTTTTTTACTCATTTTTTTTTATAAAATTTTTTACTTGGAAGGTGTTTTCACCCCAAATTTTTTTTACTCAAAATATTTTTCGCTTAATTTTTTGACTCAAATTTTTTACTCAATTTTTTTTTCTCATTTAATTTTTAATTTTTGGGAATTTATTGATTTAATCACTTAAATTTAGGGGGAAATAGGACAATTTTAAACATTTCGATCTTCTGAACTAATGGCCCCAGTAACCTAAAATTTGGACTATAGGATCCTCTCGCAGAAATAATACTCTAATAAAAGTATTTTTTTAAATGAAATAAGAAGGGGAAATGGGGAAAAAGGGCAATTTGGTACATGTTCTATCTTCTGACTTAATGGTCCTAGAAACTTAAAGTTTGGACTATAAGATCCTCTAGCGGAAAAAACATTCTGAAACAAAGTTTTTTAATTCTGATTCTGATTTAAAGGGGGAAAGTAGGATAATTTGGTACATTTTGTATCTTCTGAACTAATGGTCCTAGAAACTTAAAATTTGGACTATATGATCCTCTCGCGGAAATTATGTTCTGAAAAAAGTATTTTTGGAAAATTTCTCATTAAAATTTGGGGGGGAAATAGAACGATTTTTAACATTTTCTATATTGTGAACTAATGGTCCCAGAAACCTGAAATTTGGACTATAGGATCCTCTCGCGGAAATAATATTCTGAAGAAAGTACTTTTTTAAAAAGGCACTTCTAAGAAGGGGAAAAGGGGGAAAATTGGGCAATTTGGTACATTTTCTTTTCTCTGACCTAATGGTCCCAGAATCTTAAAGTTTGGACTATAAGATCCTCTCGCGGAAAAAACATTCCGAAACAAAGTTTTTTTTCAATTCCGCTTCTAGGGTGGTAAAAAGGGGGATAATAGGACAATTTGGTACACTTTGTATGTTCTGAAATAATTTTCAGAGAAACTTAAAAATTTTGACTATGGGATCCTTCGCGGAAATAACATTGTGAAGAAAGTTCTATTTTGAAAATTTCGCTTCTAAGGGGGAAAAGGGGAAAGTAGGGTAATTTTGTGTCTGCTGAGCTAATGGTCGTAGATCCTTGAAATTTGGGATGTACGATCCTCTCGCGGAAATAACTTTCTGAAAGAAGTACTTTTTGAAAATTCCGGTTTGTATCTGCTAAAAAAATAGGACTGCACGATCCTCTCGCGTGGACTGCACGATCCTCTCGCGGAAATAACATTCTGAAAAAAGTACTTTTTTGAAAATTCCGCTTTAAAGGGGGAAAAAGAGGAAGGTAGGGCAATTTTGTATCTGCTGAAAATATGGTCCTAGATACTTGAAATTTGGAGTGAACGAACCTCTCGCGGAAATAACATTCTAAAGGAAGTACTTTTTCAAAATTCTGGGGGGAAATCGGGAAAGTAGGGCAATTTTGAATCTTCTGAACTAATGGTACTTAATACTTGAAATTTAAACTGTACGATCCTTTCGCAAAAATAACATTCTTAAAGAAGAACTTTTCAAAAAATCCGCTTCTACGGGGAAAAAGGGGAAAAGTAGGGCAATTTTGTATCTGCTGAACTAATGGTCCTAGATACTTGAAATTTGAACTGTACAATCCTCTCGCGGAAATAATATTCTAAAGGAAGTACTTTTTGAAAATTCCGTGGGAAAAAGGGGGTGAGTGGGGTAATTTTGAATCTGCTGAACTCATGGTCCTAGATACTTGAAATTTCAACTGTACGATCCTCTCGCGGAAATAACATTGTTAAAGAAAAACTTTTTTAAAAATTATGCTTCTACGGGAAAAAGGGGGAAAGTAGGGCAATTTTGTATGTGCTGAACTAATGGTCCTAGATACTTAAAATTTGAACTATTCAATCCTATCCCGAAAATAACATTCTAAAAGAAGTACATTTTTGAAAATTCGTTTTTAAAGCTAAGTACTCTGTTCGGTTTCACGGGAAAAAATCTGTCAAACTCCATATAAAAAAAAAAAAATTGGCAACGCGAGGAATTAAGGGGAAATTGTTAAAAAAGTTTTCACTCATTTTTATTATACAAGACAATTTAAATTGCCGTGAAAAAGTGACATTTCAGTTTTGTTATGATCGTTTCTTTCTTATCATTGTCAAAAGTTCTTGATTTTTAAATGTTTTATTGCAATTTGAGGCGTTTAAAGTTTAAGTGAAATTTTCACCGTAAGAAACAGAGTACTTAGCTTAAAGGGGGAAAAATGGGGAAAGAAGGGCAATTTCGTATCAGCTGAACGAATGGTCCCAAAAACTTGAAATTTTAACTCTACTCTCGCGGAAAAAACATTTTGTAAAAAGTAATATTTTGAAAAATCCTTTTATAAGGGTGGGGTGGTGGTTAGAAGGGGTTTAATAGGGCAATTTTGTATCTTCTGAAAAATATCTTTTGAAAAATATACTTTTTTTGAGAATTTTGGTTTTAAGGAGGCCCAAAAGGGGGAAAATAGGGCAATTTGCTAAACTTTAAATTAATGGTCTTAGAAACAACATTTGGAATATGGGATCATATCGCGGCAATAATATTCTAAAAGAAGTACTTTTTTGAAAATTTCGCTTTTAAGGGGGAGAAAGGGGGAAAGTAGTGCAATTTTGTATATGCTAAAGTAATGGTCCTAGATACTTGAAAATTGGACTGTACGATCCTCCCGCGGAAATAACATTCGGAAAGGAATACTTTTTTAAAAATTCCTCTTTTAAGGGGAAAAAGAGGGGAAAATAGAACAATTTTGAATCTGCTGAACTAATGGTCCTAGATACTTGAAAATTGGACTGTACGATCCTCCCGCGGAAATAGCATTCGGAAAGAAATACTTTTTTAAAAATTCTTCTTTAAGGGGGAAAAAGGGGGAAGTAGGCCAATTTTGTATCTGCTGAACAAATAGTCCTAGATACTTGAAATTGGAGCACTTTTTGAAAAATAGCATTCTGAAAGAAGTACTTTTTTAAATATTCCGATTTTGAGTGGGAAAAAGGGGAAAAGTAGGGCAATTTTGTATCTGCTGAAATAATGGTCCTATATACTTGAAATTTGGACTGTACGATCCTCTCGCGGAAATAACATTCTCAAAGAAAAAGTAATATTTTGAAAACTCTACTTTTATGGGGGGAAAATGGGGAAGGTAGGGCAATTTTGTATCTGCTGAACTAATGGTCCTCGATACTTAAAATTTAACTGTACGATCCTCTCGCGGATATAACATTCTAAAAGAAGTACTTTTTTTAAAAGTCTGCTTCTACGGGGGGAAAAGGGAGAAAGTAGGGCAATTTTGAATCTGCTAACTAATAGTCCTACATACTTGAAGTTTGGACTGTACGATCCTCTCGCGGAAAGAACATTCTAGAAGAAGTACTTTTTTGAAAGTTCTCCTTCTAAAGGGGGAAAAGGTGGAAAGTAGGGCAATTCTGTATCTGCTGAACTAATGATCCTAGATACTTAAAATTTGAACTGTACGATCCTCTTGCGGAAAAAGTACTTATTGTGGAAAGTTCCGCTTCTAAGGGGGAAAAGGCGGAAAGTAGGGCAATTTTGTATCTGCTGAACTACTGGTCCTAGATACTTAAAATTTAGACTGCACGATCCTCTCTCTTGGAATTAACATTCTGAAAGAAGTACTTTTTTTGAAAATTCCGATTTCAAAGGGGAAAACGGGGAAGGTAGGGCAATTTTGTATCTACTGAACTAATGGTTCTAGATACTTGAAATTTGGCTGAACGATACTCTCGCGGAAATAACATTCTTAAGAAGTACTTTTCAAAATTCTGGGGGAAAAAGGGGGAAAGATGGGCAATTTTGAATCTGCTGAACTAATTGTCCTAGATTCTTGAAATTTGAACTGAATGATCCTTTCGCAAAAATAACATACTTAAAGAACTTAAAGAACTTTTTTAAAAATTCCACTTCTAAGGGGGGAAAAGGGGAAAGTAGGGCCCTTTGGGGGATTTTGTATTTTTGAACTAATAGTTTTAGAAACTTGAAATTTGGACTCTATAATTCTCTCGCGAAAAAAAAAACTAAAAAAATATTTTTTGGAAAATTCCGCCTCCAAGGTGGGGAAAATAGAGCAAATTGGTACATTTTTTATCTTCTGGACAAATGGTCCCAGAAACTTGAAATTTGGACTCTAGGATCCTCTCGCAGAATTAACATGCGGAAAACAAAATTTTTTGAAAATTCCGCCTCCAAGGGTGGGAAAATAGGGAAAATCGGTGAATTTTTTATCTTTATCTTATGAACAAATGGTCCCAGAAACGTGAAGTTTGGTCTTTAAAAAAATATTGTTTAAAAATTCCTCCTTCACGGTGGGAAAGGGGGGGGGGGGGAAAGAGAGAAAATCGGTACATTATTTATGTTTTAAAGAAATGGTCCCAGAAACTTGAAATTTGAACTCTAGGTTCATCTCGCAAAAAAAAACATCTTGAAAAAAGTAGAAGGGGGAAAATAGGGCAATTTTGTATCTTCTGAACTAAAACTTTAAGTTCTGATCCTCTCGCGGAAATAATTTTTTGAAAACTACACTTTTTGAAAATTTTGGTTTTAAGGAGGGCCAAGAGGGGCAAAATAGGGCAATTTGGTAAATTTTAAACAAATGGTCTTAAAAACATGACATTTGCAACATAGGATCATCACGCGGAATAACATATTGAAAGAAGTACTTTTTTGAAAATTACTTTTTAAAGGGGGAAAGAAGGGCAATTTTGTATCTGCTGAGCTAATGATCCTAGATATTGAAGTTTGGACTGTACGATCCTCTCGCGGAAATAACATTCTGGAAGAAGTACGTTTTTGGAAAAATCTGCTTCTATAGGGGGAAAAAGAGGGAAGTAGGGCAAATTTGAAATTTGAATCCTCTTGCGGAAACAACATTCTAATTGAAGTACTTTTTTGAAAATTTCGCTTCTAAGGGGAAATTAGGGCAATTTTGTATCTACGGAACTAACGGTCCTAGATACTTGAAATTTGGAGTGTACGATCCTCTCGCGGAAAAAACATTCTGAAAGAAGTACTTTTTTGAAAATTTTGTTTTATAGGTGGAAAAGGGGGAAAAGTAGGGACATTTTGTATCTGCTGAACTAATGGTCCTAGATACTTGAATTTTTAACTGTTTTGTATCTGCTGAACTAATGGTTCTAGATACTTGAAGTTTGGACTATACGATCCTCTAGCGGAAATAACATTCTGGAAGAAGCACTTTTTTAGTAAATTATGCTTCTAAGGGGGAAAATGGGGAAAGTAGGGCAATTTTGTATCTGCTGAATTAATGGTCCTAAATACTTGAAATTTGGACTGTACGATCCTTTCGCGGAAATAAGATTCTAAAATAAGTACTTTTATGAAAATTCTGCTTCTATTGGGGAAAAGAGAGAAAGTAGAGATACTTAAAATTGGTACTTTACGATCCACTCGCGGAAATTACATTCTGGGAAAATAAATTTTTGAATTTTCGCCTCAATTTGGTACATATTGTTCCTTATGCACTAATGTTCCTTGAAACTTAAAGTTTGAACTATGGGATCGTTTCGCCAGAATAAAGTTTTTTGCAACTTTAAATCTACTCAAAATATAATATTTTAAAGGTCGAAACTAACAATTTTTATGTTTAATTAAAAATTAATAAGAATTTGAAGTAATAAAGTTGTTTTTTTTTTACAGCTAACCGGTAACGAAGTACCGGGCGAGTTAGCTAGTTATACATAAATTGATACTGGATTTTTTGTTTAGTAAAGTCCTATACATAATTAGATATAAAGTCACGTATAATAATGTATGAAATCGGATTAAGTTTTATGTGCAACGTATGATTACATCTACCATTTATATTAATATATTATGAACAATATAATTAGATATGATTTTATATGACATCATTTAAAAAAATTGGAAAATTTCAAAGTGAGATATAATTTTATACTTTGACTCATATAGTTGTATATGATTTTATGAAAACGTATAAAATAATATACATTTATATGAATTCCTTTTTACTCGGGATGTTTTACCATACAATTTTTTTTTACTCGGGTCGTATATTTTATTTTAATTAAAATTTTAATTGTTTTTTAATTTAATATTAATTAAACTTTTAATTTATATAATTAATTGTTTAATTAAATTTTTAACTTTATTTTAATTAATATTTTAATTGTTTTCAAATTTAATATTAATTAAGTATTTAATTTATATAATTAAATGCTTAATTAAATTTCTAGCTTTACTTATTTTTTTTTGTTTTGTTTTCCGTGTGAGTGCGAGTGTGTGTTTTTCTCTTGCATTGTATTACATAAAAAAAAAAATATATAAGTATAAAAAGTTTGTTGAAAGTTTTTTTTTATTTTTCACATAGGTTTTTGAATTCTCATTTTGTTTATAGTTTTATGTGTATGTATATGAAAGGTTTATAATCAACTTTATAAAATCATCTCACTGACTATGTCTTTACGGCATAAATAAATTTTGTAAAGTTTGAAGAAATATTTTTTTTAAACTATTTTATTCAAAACTAGCTATACCCGGTCCGCGTTGCTGGCCCTAAGACAAACACTGTTTTATATTGCATCTTAATTAGTGTCGGACAAAATTAAAGCATGGGTCCGAGTCCAGCTAGTAACCTTTGGTCACAGACTATATACAGACTCGACAGTAGAGTTTTATAAGAAAAAATGGGAAAAAACTTAGTGATTTTAGGAGAAAACACAGCGGTTTTTAGTCCGTTTTACGCTAACATGGCAACACTTTCTACGACTTAGGAGTGAGTAAATCAACAAAAACCGATCTGGCATCCATTTTTCTTATGGCGCGTTATATCAGTTTTCTCTTTCTAACCTAATTCGTAGAATAATTTGAAAATGTTAACCATATGGTTAAAGAATACATTTTTGACATCTGCCACTTATGTCGAGTCTGTATTAGTCTGTGCTTTGGTTCCACCCTAGGTTAGCACAATCTATAGAGAAATCTCAACAAAATCTGTTCAGCCGTTTTAGCGTGATTTCGAAACAGACAGACATAACGTTAAGTATAGTACAAAGGGGCGTGTCATTTAACGCATTTTTATCGAATAGTGACAGTCTAAAGTTCCATGCTGCATCCTCGATTAGAACTATCTGTGCTGCAAATTCCATTGACATCGGTTTTGCCGTTTTTATGTGATTGCGAAAGAGGAGGAAATAACTTTTTATTTATGAAAAACGGGAGTGACATGTTATATATGAGGCATTCCACACCAAATGTCCCGCTACAGAAAAACATGTGTCCCGTAAATTTCTGAATAGGTTGTTTGGATAGCCCTATATGTAACTAAGAAAATTGCGTTTTTGGTTTTTCCAATTTTCGAAAACTGGGCTTAGGAGGCGTGGTCAAATATTGGAAAAATGGTAAAATTTGTAGCGAGTTGCCTTGATTAAATATTTATCACATTAAAACGGAATGCACCACAATGTCAAAAATTTACGTTCTTATATAGTTTTGTATGGGCTATCGATTAAAAATTTTTTTTTTGGAAAATTTTCAGAACCCGTTCTGAAATTTTCCATTTTTTAAAAAAGTCAATTTATCAAAAATCCGGCCACTTTTTTTTTCTTTTTAATTTATTTTTTTAAAAGTTTAGATGTTTGTCCATCCACACAAAAAAAATCAGTAACACGTTCATCTTTTTTTTTCGAGAAAATCGCATTTGATTTTAAATTTCATAACAATTTTGTTATTTGCTTGTATTTCTTTGTTTTAAAGTTGCGAATGAGTAATATTAATTACATAAATATTCGTCATACGCTCTGTTGACACAAGAAAATACAAGCAAATTACTAAATTGTTATGAAATTTAAAGTTCAAATGCGATTTTCTCGAAAAAAAAGATGAACGTGTTTCTGATTTTTTTTGTGTGGAAGGACAAACATCTAAACTTTTAAAAAAATAAATAAAAAAGAAAAAAAAAAGTGGCCGGATTTTTGATAAATTGACTTTTTTAAAAAATGGAAAATTTCAGAACGGGTTCTGAAAATTTTCCAAAAAAAAAAAATTTTAATCGATAGCCCATACAAAACTATATAAGACTGTAAATTTTTGAGATTGTGGTGCATTCCGTTTTAATGTGATAAATATTAAATCAAGGCAACTTGCCACAAATTTGACCATTTTTCCAATATTTGACCACGCCTCCTAAGCCCATTTTGAAAAATTGAAAAACCAAAAACGCAATTTTCTAAGTTCCATATTGGGCTATCCATACCACCTATTCAGAAGTTTACGGTACACATGTTTTTTTTCGCTGGACATTTGGTGTGGAATGCCTCATATACCCTTTTGCCGAATCGCGCTCTACATATGACCTACAGTTCCCGCTCGGTTAGTTCTATCAGTAGTGACAGATTTGGCTTATCCGTTTTTGCGTGATTTCAAAACAATCACGCAAAAAATCACGCATACGTGTATGTATCCTATAGTTCCGCACTGATGCTGAAAATTTAATTAAAATTGAATCAACAGTTTTGCGTTATTGCGGAGCATGCAGAAATAACATTCCATGCAAAGGGGCATGGTATTCTACGCCCGTTTGTCCGATCACGCTCTAATTTGGCACATAGTTAGCACTTGGTTAGTACTATCGTTGGTTTATATTTCATCAAAATCGGTCCATCCGTTTTTTATATATAGATGTCATTAGTGGTTCAATGTAAAAATTCGATTTTGACGACCCCTCCGCCCACAGGCAAAAAAGCGTGGCATTTTAAGCCCACTTGTCCGATCACGCTCTAATTTGGCATAAAGTTAGTACTCGGTTAGTACTATCTTTGGTTTAAATTTAATCAAAATCGGTCCATCCGTTTTTTATATATAGATGTCATTATTAGTGCAATGTAAAAATTCGTTTTTGCCACGCCCCTCCGCCCACACGCAAAATATCAAAAGTCTGACCGCACAGTGATACTCCCTGAGCTATTCTGAATATTCCCTGAAAATTTCATCAAGATCGGTTCAGCCGTTTTCGAGTCCATTCGGAACATACATACATACATACACACATCCATTTTTATATATATAGATAGAAGAATGTTTTTACAAATTATTTTTTTTTAATATAATATTTTTAATTAATTTTTTTAATTTATGCAATTAAAATTTTAATTATTTTCTTTTTTAATTTTAATTAAATTTTTTAATTTATAGTATTTTAATTAAATAAATATCCATTTATTTTTAATTAACGACATACAAATATTTTTAATTTATTTGCGCATTTTAGTGATTGGTCCGGATTTAATTAATTTTTTAATTAAATCTACGAATTTTTTAATTAAATATTTTTTTTATTTTTTTCTGTGTAGCTTATGCTGTTCCATATAAAACTATATATGTTTTCAATTAATCAAAAATGTTCTAAGTTTTTTAGGCAAAGTATAAGAAACTTTTTAAAATGTTCCTAAACATTTCTTGTTAGGGTTATGTATATCACCTATCTGGTTCGAAGCGTACCCAAACATTTTTTTGTTTTAGAAAATTAAATGTTTGGTGAATGTATCGTTGACCTGTGGTGTATCTTAACCCAAACCAAGAAACACCAGGATTTTATATGCTTTTATGCAATTAGATCTAATTAGATCCACCAATATATGGCAATGTCTGGTCAAAACTCGGATGAAATCAAATCATATTTTATACAAGTTGATCTTTTTTAATGCAAACACATCCACCATTATTCGGATCAAATTGCGTATAAATATATATTGTGTTACATATCGTTATATATTGCATTATATCAAAATTTTTACTCTGGTGGGAAATATATTGATCCCGGGATTTTTAAAAGTCAATCTCATTTGGCAGCCCTAAAATATAAGAAGTATTAAAACATACGGGATTGTCGTTAGTTATTTTGGAAATTTCAATTTACAAAATGGGGACATTACTGAAATTAAGCCTGGTAACACTATCACTAAATTTACAAATAAATAGTTTGATGTCCAAGATAACCAATTGAAGTTCGACATCTCAACGCTGTGTTTACAATTGTCGCTGACTGTCGGCGCGGTATTCAAACTTGGCATCACTTTTTATAAATATCTTAGACACCCACCTTTCAATTTATATTGTCAGCGACATCTTTTTCAATTTTTTAGCAACTGTAGACTAAATAAAAAACCGCTTTTTTATGAGTGGGTATATTTTATTTTTTACACTTTTGTTTTTAATTTTAACTTATCAATCAAAATTAAATCTACGTTTACCATCAAAACGATAACCATAGGCAGCAGCATTTTTAGTATCCACCAAAGCAGGATTACGATGTTTAAAGAATGAACCATGAGCATGTGCAGGCCGGGAGGCACTATTCGGCACACCATCCATTTCACGTGGATAAAATGCCTCAAACATACCCTCAGGTGGTAGAACCGAAGCTATTTTCTTATCATTTGGATCATATGATGACGTCGATGGAATGAAGAAAACATATAGCAAACATATGATAAGGAAGCTGGTCATCAAGTACCGCCACATTTTGTTGTCTTTTTTTTTACTTTTTAAAGCAAAAAAACACTAGACGTTGTTGAAACTTTTTAGATGTGTGGTACTAACGCTGGTTCATAATCAACTGTTTTTACTTTTGCTTTCATTATGTTTGATTTGATGGCTGTTTGTAGCTGTTTTTTGGGCTCGGCTCAGTAACAATTTCAATTTGCTAATTACTTTTTGTTGTTTAGTACTTGTTATTTTTTTCTTTGTTTTGTTGTTGTTTATTGTTTTGTTTGTATTTATGCTACATTTACCTTGCAATTGTTTTTCGATTGTTTTATTGCTAATTTTTTATGTCTCTCATTATTTTAGTTTTGTTATTCGTAAGTTTCTTGCATGTGATTTTTTTTTTGAATGAAGGTTTTTTTTGTATTTTTGAATTGTAAAAACAAAAGACTTAAGACACAAGCATGCCTTTATTTGTGAATTAAAACAGAGTTGCATTTTGACTAATTGACAGGTATGGTGGTTCATTAAAGGTTCATTAAAGGTATGGTGGGGCCCTGGGCACCTAAGAATTTGGGGAACGCTAGAAATAAAAAAGTCGCATGACAAAAAACAACTTTTTTTGTACAAAAAAACTTACGTTATTACCTGTTTTAAGACAAAGAAACTAAAACAAAAATATTTTGAGTAGAAATATTCTAGCTCGAGGTCATTTTTCATCATATATTAAAACCATGATATTTGTGTAGAGCAATTTGGTTTTAATGAGCTCTATCTCAGAACCTGAGACTTTATCTACACGAAAAATGTCTTAGAATAAGACTTTTTCTATACGAAAAATGTCTCAGAATCTGTGGCTTTTTCTATACCAAAAATTTCTCAGAATATGATACTTTTTCTATACGAAAAATGTCTCAGAATCTAAGACTTTTTTTATACGAAAAATGTCTCAGCATCTGAGACTTTTTCTGTTCGAAACATGTTTTAGAATCTGAGACTTTTTCTATACGAAAGATATTTTAGAATCTAAGACTTTTTCTATGCGAAAAACGTCTCAGAATCTTAGACTTTTTCTATACGAAAAATGTTACCTATACGAAAGATATCTCAGAACCTGAGACTTTTTCTTTACGAAAAATGCCTCAGAATCAGACTTTTTATACAAAAAATGCCTCAGAATCTAAGACTTTTTCTGTACGAAAAATGTCTCAGAATCTGAGACTTTTTCTATACGAAAAATGTCTCAGAATCTGAGTTTTTTCTATATGAAAATTGTCTCAGAATGTGAGATTTTTTTCTATACGAAAAATGTCTGAGAATCTGAGACTTTGCATACGGTAAGTGTCTCAAAATCTGAGACTTTTTATTTTGGCTAACCTTTATGAACTTTAGACTTTTAAAATCTCAGAATCTGAAACTTTTTCTGTACGAAAAATATTTCACAATCTGAAACTTTTTATGTAGGAAAAATTTCTATGAATTAGAGACTTTTGATATAGGACCTTCTATATCAAAATTAAGGTGGAACCAATCTGAAATTCACGGTGTAAATTTCCGATTGTATTCGGGTTCTGAGTGCTATGGGTGCCAATCACTGTCATGTAGAAACTGTAGAAACTTAAGGGCCCAACAGTTTCGACGTATCGTATCGTAACGTGGTTCAGTGCTGGGAAGTATTGTGTATTGACATATTCAGTACAGGCAAATTTCAAAGTTTTCTGTGCCTACAATAAGTACAATTGAAGGGCTTACTGCAAGAACTTGATAAGCAACATTTTATTTTTTCGTGTTTTTCGCCTTCTGCTGATGTTTCATTGACAGACTTTTAGCAGAAGTCTTGCTTTAACCCTTCGTACAAGTGTATTGAGAATAAAAGATCTGCAAAAGTTCTATTTTTTACATTATTTAAAAAGTCTTATGGCAAAAACCCCCATAAAATGAAATGTTGCTTATCGAGTTTTTACAATAAGCCCTTCAATTGTAAGCTCCAATGTTTTTAACTTTGAAAAAATGTTTCTTATAATTTTGAATCCATTGTAGGGACCGAAATACTTAAAATAAGTCTTTACTGAATTTGTCAATACTCAATACTTCCAAGTACTGAACCACGTTACGTTACGATACATCGAAACTGTCGGGCTCTTTACCCTCAAATTTTAGAGTTACATATTTTCAAAAACGTTTTTTTGGTGATCTACTCACTAAACCATGTGTTATTCAGAAACTTTTCAACAAACTAACAATTTTTTTAACTGTTTTAGATAGAACAAGGATGGGACTTTCCACGTATGTAAATTCGTTTATACACAGGCACGTACGCAGGAATATTTTGGGGGGGGGGGGGGGGGTTGGCTAAAATTAGTTTTTTTAATTTCGGTGTTTCGCCTCAATGTTTTTGAGCCTACATTCTTTTACATTTTTGGGTGGTCCCAAAATTACCTGACCTAACAAAGAAAGCACAAAAAAATTGGCAAATTTTTATTTATTTTTCAACATAAACTCCTTATAGCTCGATACACATTTTCCAGCGATATTCAATATCTTCGATACCCTGTTTATAGTAAGAACATTCTAGCTCCTCAAAACAGCTCTTCACTTTTGGCAAATATTTTACCACCGAAACATTTTTTAAAGTTTGGAAATGGAAAGTAGTCCGAGGGAGCTAAATCCGGCGAATAAGGTGCGTGATGAAGCAATTCAAACTTTAGTTAATTAATATTGGTCATCATTCTGGAAATCTTCACGAAGCTGTTTTAGTCTTTTGTCAGCAAATGCGGCACCCATTTTGAGCACAGCTTTCTCATATTGAAATCTTCGGTCAATATATGATGTAAAACATATTTTTTTTTTCAAAAAACCACAGGATGAAAAACGAGGCCGAAGGCTACCTTGAGGTTGCCTTACCAATTAGAGGGTTAATTCGACAACATGAAGGTTGTTGAACAAACTAAAGCTCTGAACAGAACAAGCCCGGCACGACTTTTTCCATACGATTTGACAGTTAAAAACCGTGACCGGCACGACAAAAAATTAAAACTTATTTTATTTTATCTCCGGGTTCTCTCAAACTCCCTCCCTCTCACACTCCAGGGTTGCCGCATTTTCACAACAATTTTTTATTTTTTAATTCACAATGGTGTAACAAACGTACAGTAGTGCCAACTTAATCACATTGACTATGTGATAAGTAATTTTTTTCCGTAAAATTACTCTAATTTTTTTAAAAGTTAGCACCACTGAACAAACAAATGACATTTTTTGCCGTCGCCGTCCCCCGTCATTGTTTTGGGCCTATATTCTTCGGCAACGGCAACCGTACCCCGTGCCGTGCTTGTTCTGTTTCTACTCTAAAGCAGAAAAAATAAAATAAATAAACTCGAAAAAATTTCAAAAAATAAAGAATAAAAAATAAAAAAATATTTATTATTGAAAAAAATCAACATATTTCTTTTTTATATGTTTATACAGGCACGTACGCAGGAGAGGCTCTGGTGAATATCATTTGCACCCCCTAAATATGAATTTGGGCCGCTAAAAAAATGAGTGTCCCTTTATTTATTTTGCTCTACACACAAAAAAATGAAAATGAGTTTCAATCACTAATATGATTATTAGAGGTGTCCTTAAAAACGAAAATCACCTTTTTATACCTGGTAGGGTCCTATATTGTTCTTTAGTATCTAAAAATGTGTGAGCCAAAATTTGGGGACAATCGGCTAAAAATAACTCGTGCCGAAAATGGATTGAAGTTTTGGGACATTCTTATAAGAACGAAAAACTCGTTTTTTCTAGTTTTTGGAAAAACATTGGTATTTGATATTTTTTGTTAAATTTTTTGTGACATAATATGAAAATGGTACTAAATTACCTTTTCAAAACGAATAATAAAATTAAAATCGGATGAAAAATAAGCATTTTACGCATACATGCCCCAGACCATTGTATGGTTTTTAGAGCCAGAATTTCAAAATTTTCAAAATTTTTAGGCAAAAATATAGTAAAAATTTAATTTTACTTTATGATCAAATTGAAAACATGTTTAAGATTAAAAATAGCAGATATGGTAGTCAAGCTTTTTTTTTATTTGGCGCGGGTAGTGATAAAATTTCCGCGGATTCCAAATAAAATGCGTTTTTCTACAATAATTAAGCAAATTTTTGAAAATTTGTGCTCTATTGTGCGGATCGAAGTGTAAAACGTAAATTCTGTAACTTTTGAGAAATCGGATATATGCAGATATTTTGTATTATAGAAATGTATAACGTCTCAAATTTGTCATTTCACCTCGACGAAAAGGGGTTAAAGATGCCCGAATTCTCAAAAAATTTACAGAATTTATGTATTTCACTTCGTATAATACAATACAGGAAATTGTTTCCCATATTTGCTAAATTATTTTAGAAAAACTAATTTTCTTTGGAATCCGCGGAAATTATATCACTACCCACGCTAAATGAAAAAAAAGTTAGACTACCATATCTGTTAGTTTTTATCTATAACATGTATTTAATATAATTATAAAGTAAAATTTATTTTTTTTTATTTTTTTGCCTAAAAATTTTGAAAATTTTCAAATTTTGGCTTTAAAAACCATGCAATGGCCTGGGGCATGTATGCGTAGAATGCTTATTTTTCATCCGATTTGAATTTCTTTAAGCTTTTTGAAAAGGCAATTTATTACCATTTTCATATTACTTAACAAAAAAATTAACAAAAAATAGCATATACCAATATTTTTCAAAAAACTAGAAAAAACGTGTTTTTTTATCAGATAAGAGTGTCCCAAAACTTCAATCCATTTTCGGCACGAGTTATTTTTATCCGATTGTCTCCAAATTTTGGCTCACTCATTTTTAGATACAAAACTACAATTTAGGACCCTACCACGTATTAAAAAGTGATTTTGAAAAATTACCTTAGTCGTTAGGACACCTTTAATGATTATATCAATTACTATTATAATTGATTTTGCACCTATCACGAAAGTGATAGTATTAATTACTAAAATTTGTAAAAGTTTAATATCGCAAAAGTGTATTTATTCTCAATTTGCGGACATTTTCAAAATAAAAAAAAAAGTAATCATATCAATTAAAAAAATAATTAAAAACAAAATTGAACTTTTTAAAATTTTTAATTAAAATTTTGTTCTCTAAAATTTTTTGTGTGTACAAAAGAAAACCAATTCCATTAAGATCCGCGGGTGACACAGTGACACTTTCCTTGTCAGCCTTTTTTGATAACAAAAGCATATTTTGTAGGGATGTCGCGAATATTCGGCACTATTCGGTATTTGGCATATTCGGCAAGGTTTTTGAATTTTCGGTGAAATAAATATTCGTCAACAGTTTGCCGAATATTCGGCAAAATTAAAATTTGCTTAAAAAACGAATTTTATTAACGTTAGACTTTTTTGCAGTCATTTTTTTTTTCAATAAACTGGTTCATTTAATTAAAACTCGAATTGCTATTGGATGGGTTCAAAGGGATAAGGAAACATTGTAGGTCACATAAACAAATGTCGGATGATATGGGGTGACTGGACTTATAGTAGACATTCGTCGCACCCAAAAAATTTTGTAGTTGATAACAACTTAAATATCAACTATTTTGTAGGTGAATTACCACTAACTAAAATATAGTTAATTTTCTTAAGTTGCTGATAACTACAAATAAACAAAAATATAAAATCAACTACATAAGTCGTTACTATTACCAATATTTAGCTGATTTCAACTTACATTTTTTAGTAAAAACAACTGCATCGTATGATGGTTAAAAATCAACTGACTCTCTTTATTTACGATCAAAATAATAAAAGTATACAAAAGTACAATTGAATAAGGAATAAATATAAGTAAATAAGTATACGAAAATAAGAAAGAGAACAGTATAAATAAATATGCACACATAACGACCGTTACAAAAGTCTAGTAAATACATTCGATACAATAAAATGCAAGGGATAGTATCCCTACTACTACAGTTCGGCCATCCTGACCACGAGATCCCCTGATCTCAGGCAAAAAAAAAAAATTAACCTTTGCGAGTTCCAAACCAGGGTTTTAAATTTCCTATAGCCCAAACACCTTTGTAAGGCGTTCGCGACTGCTGAAAACCTTCAACATCCTCCAACACGTACCGATCATTCCGTAAAACTTTTGACACCCGATAAGGTCCCTTAAACTTAGGAATAAGTTTCCTACACACACCAGTTTGCGTATCAAAATTTTTCACCATCACATAATCATTCTCCAAATATTGAGTTGGTTGTCTTCTCCTCTGATCAACATATCTTTTATTATACGCCTGTAGTTGGTCCTGAGCCCTAACAGCCTGCTCTCGAATTTGTCCCAGATTTATGTCTTCCGAATTATGTTCTAGATCAACCAAGTTCTCCTTGAGCAAGTCAAAAACATCACCCCTTTGTCTAATCCCAAAAAGCATCTTACTCGGATATTCATTAATCGTCCTATGCAAAGTATTATTTATACAGTATTCCACTGTTTCTATCACATTATCCCAGTGAAGTCCACGATCCGAATCTACTAACTTTGCTATCATTGGTTTTAAATTTCTATTCACTCGCTCGACCTGTCCATTCGCCTGTGGTGAACCTGTTGCTATTTTAATGTGCTGTATATTGTTATCCTCCACAAAATCCTTAAAATCACCTGATGTAAAACAACTGCCCCTGTCCGACACTAAACACTTAGGGCGGCTATATGCCCGAAAATAGTCCTTCAAAGCTACAATAACTTCCCTCGTGCTTGTAGTCCTAGTCGGATACAATCTAACAAATTTTGTGGAAGCATCTATTACAACCAATAAGTGTTTCCTTGATCTACCATTATCCACTGGCCCAAAATGATCGATGTGTATCACATCAAAAGGAACGTTTCCCTTAGGAATACTATGGAGAAAACCTTCCTCACGACCATTTTTCCCTGAAAACGCTATGCACCGTAAACAATTTCTTATATGGTCCCTAGCCTTCTCACGAATATTTGGAAACCAGTAAGTTTTACATATCAAGTCAGTCATTTTGTCTACTCCAATATGACCCATCTCATCGTGGTACTTATACATCACATGATTTTCCATTTCCATAGGGACACAAAACAACACCGTATCATCCTTTTTCCTGTACAAGACACCATTTCGCATTTCATAAAACTTATCCTCCGATTTTTGCAGCAATTCCTTTAACTTACACAATTTTTCATCCCGTCCCTGACAAATTATCAAATTCTCCTCAAAAGTATTCGTTTCCAACACCATTATATTGTTACACCGACTTAAGGCATCAACGTGTTGCATGCGAGTCCCAGCTCTATGTTCCAAAATGTAGTCGTAGTTTTGCAATTCCAAAGCCCATCTGGCAATTCTAGGATTTAAATCCCTTTTGTTCAAAGTCATCGTCAATGAGTTACAATCCGTCACTATTTTAAATTGCTTTCCCTGAAGATAAACCCTAAAACGTTTCAATGCATTCACTATAGCTAAAGTTTCTAACTCAAAACTATGATACTTTGCCTCAGCCTCTGTCGTCCTTTTGGAAAAATAGAATACAGGATGCATTTTCCCGTCCTGTTTCTTCTGCAGTAAAATCGCTCCAAAGCCAATTGAACTAGCATCGCAATGAAGTTCAGTAATATCCCTAGGGTCATACAACGCTAGGATGGGGGCCTCAATAAGTTTTCTCTTAAGCAATTCAAAAGATTCTAACTGTTCAGCACCAAATTCAAACTTACAATTCTTCTTGGTCAAATCATATAGGGGCTTTGCTATTAGGGAAAAATCTTTAACAAACCGACGAAAATATGAGCAAAGACCCAGAAAGCTCAGAACCGAATGTGGCCTATCTGGAACCGGAAAGTTTTCTATTGCCCGAAGCCCCTTTTCATCTGCTCTTATTCCATCGCCACTAATCGTATATCCCAAATATTTCACACTCGATTGCAAAAATTCGCATTTATCCAGCCTCAACTCTAGTTTATTACAGACCAAACGATTAAAAACTTCTTCTAATATATTTAAATGATCCCCTAAATTATCTGTTGCTATCATAATATCGTCCAAGTAAATGATAAGTTTATCGTCCCGTACCATATCGGCAAAAATCCTATTAACGAATCTTTGGAATACAGATGGGGCATTCCTTAAGCCGAAAGGCATCCTCAAAAACTCAAACTGACCTAATGGTGTCACAAAAGAAGTGTACTTTACGGAATCCTCATGCATAAAAACATGGAAAAATCCATTCTTCAAATCAAGTTTCGTAAAAAGTTTCTTACCAGCTAACCTATCCAGTAAGTCATCTATCAGAGGTATCGGATAGTTGTCCTTAGCCGTTACCTTATTCAACTTGCGATAATCGACACACATCCTTAACTCGCCTGTTTTTTTTCTAACCAAAACAATCGGTGATGTAAATTCCGACTCACTAATACGAATATAACCTTCGGTCAAATACTCATCCAATAATTTCTGTAATTCCGCTTTCTCAGAATATGACAATCGTCTTGGAGGACAGTTGAATGGCTTTGCATCCTCCAAATTTAGTCGCATCTCACATTTTACCTCTGGTTTGGACGGACGCGCCGGTTTCACATAAGCCCGTTCAAAAATATTACAAAATAATTTCTTATCCTGATAAGATACATCATTACCAATATTATAAATTACCTCGTCTTTATCGTCTATACAATCCATTGCCATAATATCAAAATTAAAATTTTCCCTCCACTCCATTACATTCTGGTCATCATGAACATGATTATCACCCTCAAGTTCACAAACTATCTTAAATTTACAAACTCCCATAAAATCTCTACCTAATACTGCCTGAATGCTCATAGACTCATCGGGCACTACACATAAATCAAACGAAATTTTCTTATTGTTTATTATAACATAACATAAAATTGTTCCAAGAACTTTTAATTCACTTTTATTCAATCCATAGTAAGAAACAAAAGAATATTTATTAAATTTTACATTTTCAGGAATGCATGATACCTTCACAAAGCTAATTGGGCTTCCCGAGTCTATGAGGCATTCTAAAAATAAGAAAACGTGTTCACTATTATTGTCTAAAAATAACTTAAATACTCTTACATAATCGTTGTCCTCTACCATGTGTACGCCATCTCTTCTTTTGGGACAAGCGGCAACCTGGTGTTCAGGACTTCCACAGCCATAGCAGGAACCAGGTTCTCGTTTTGGTTTCATACAATTTGCGGCAAAGTGTCCCAAAGAGTTGCAATTATAGCATCTGACACCTTCCTTCTTAGATACCAATCTAGCTGATACATTAACTGGACGTGATAATTCAATTTTTGCGAAAGCTTGTTGTAGTTGCAATTTGTCACTAAAATTTTGCATAATAGCCTGTGTACGTAGCTGAGAATCAGGAATTCCTTCTATCAAACAATCAATCAATTCATCCTCTTCGACTTTAATTTGATTAGCCATAATTACTTTGTCGTTGTAGTATTCGACAAAAGCTTCGCCATGATTCCATTTACGGTTCTCAAATTTTCGTCGCAAAACAAGTTTACCCTCTTTGTTGCCATACAATTCTTTCATTTGGTCTAAAAGACTATTAGCACTTTCATCTACATAACACGGCTTCGATTGTAGCCACGTAAGTGCTTTTCCCTTTAATTTACTTATTACTAAAGTACGCAACATGTTATCATTAATTTTGTATTTTGTAGCAATACTTTTAAGTTGTTCAACCCATAAATCAAAATTACCAAAGCCATCATATTCGGGTAGAAACTCTCTATCAATATTGAACGATGAATTGTGGTTTTGTTGTTGTTGTTGTTCACTTGCAACAGATTCAGTTGCACATGTATTGAGCTGACATCTTTCAAATTCTGCTGATTTCTTAAGAAATTCATTTTCTCTTGCTAACAAATCTCTTTCACGTTTCAAAAGCTCCATTTCTTTTAAAATTATTTCCTTCTCTTTGTTGTCTGCTTCGTTATTATATTCTGTATCGTTATTGTCATCATCGTTTAACACATTTACTACGCTTGGGCATTCGCCTCTCTCTTCGACAGGTACAGCATTGATCCGAGTAACAAGTGTATTCTTTGTACCGCTTGTTGGCAGACCAAGTTTTATCAACCACTCCCTTAATTGCTGAACAGTATATTCACTTGCACCAATAGAATTTTCCATTATAATCACGTTTCTTTTTCTTCCTTATAGTTTGTCTTTAATATTTGAATTGCTTATGATTTTCAATCTCCCTTTGCCGGTTCTAATTATCTGACTGTACTGTAGAAATTTACTTGGCAAAAAAAAAATTATCGTTCTGTCCTTATTTTGCCATTAAATAACTTAACACTCTTTTTTTTTCTTTTTCTTTCTTCTTAAATTTTTTGACTGTGCTGTTTTTTTTTCTTTTTGCTTCTAGATTCTTCCTTTACGAAATTTTTCTTTACTTTGTCTTTACATTGACTTAAAATTTGCAAACACTCTTTTTTTTTAAATATTCTGATGTACTGTAGATTTTTCTGTAATTAATTATTAACACTCGTTTTTATATTGTTTTTTATACATTAAATATTTTCCTTCTTATGCTTTAATGTTCTTAACACTGTCTTTCGTATTAAACTTTTCCGTAGATTATCCCACTTCTGAGAACTTTAGTAAAAACAACTGCATCGTATGATGGTTAAAAATCAACTGACTCTCTTTATTTACGATCAAAATAATAAAAGTATACAAAAGTACAATTGAATAAGGAATAAATATAAGTAAATAAGTATACGAAAATAAGAAAGAGAACAGTATAAATAAATATGCACACATAACGACCGTTACAAAAGTCTAGTAAATACATTCGATACAATAAAATGCAAGGGATAGTATCCCTACTACTACAATTTGACATATTTTAAAAAAATAGCTGAAAACAACTATATAAACAGTTGAAAACAACATAATATAGCTAAATATAACGATCAAATAAATGTTTTTATTTTTAACTAACTTTTTAGTTAATGATAATTATTTAATTGTTGAATTTAGTAGCTTGCTAATTAGAATAAGGTAAATATTTTTTTTATTTAAAATAAAAGACAATCTGTAATTTTTAGGAGATTTTATTAAAGTAATTCAGCATCAAATAAATTTTGTATCTATGGAAAACATGTCTCAGAATCTTTGAATTTTTTCTATAGAAAAAATGGCTTAGAATCTGAGAATTTTTCTATAGAAAAAATGTCTCAGAATCTGAGACTTTTTCTATAGGGAAAATGCGTCTGAATCTAAGAATTTTTCTATAGAAAAAATATTTTAGAATCTGAGATTTTTTCTATAGAAAAAATATCTCAGAATCTGAGAATTTTTCTATAGAAAAAATGTGTCCGAATCTGAGAATTTTTCTATAGAAAAAATGTGTCAGAATCTGAGAATTTTTCTATAGAAAAAAAATGGCAAAGAATCTGAGAATTTTTCTGTCAAAAAAATGAGTCAGAATCTGAGATTTTTTTTTTAGAAAAATTGGCCCAGAATCTGAAAATTTTTCTATAGAAAAAGATGGCTCAGAATCTGAGAATTTTTCTATAGAAAAAAATGGCTTAGAATCTGAGAATTTTTCTATAAAAAAAGTGTGTCAGAATCTGAGAATTTTACTATAGTAAAATTGGCTCAGAATCTGAAAATTTTTCTATAGAAAAAATGGCTCAGAATCTGAGAATTTTTTTATAGAAAAAAATGGCTTAGAATCTGAGAATTTTTCTATAGAAAAAATGTGTCAGAATCTGAGAATTTCTTTATAGAAAAAATGGGTCAGAATCTGAGAATTTTTCTATAAAAAAATGGCTCAGAATCTGAGAATTTTTCTATAGAAAAAATTTCTCAGAATTTGAGAATTTTTCCATAGAAAAAATGTCTCAGAATTTGAGAATTTTTCAATAGAAAAAATGTCTCAGAATCTGAGAATTTTTCAATAGAGAAAATGTCTCAGAATCTGAGAATTTTTCTATTGAAAAAAATGTCTCAGAATCTGAGAATTTTTCTATAGAAAAAATGTCTCAGAATCTGAGAATTTTTCTATAGAAAAAATGTCTCAGAATCTGAGAGCTTTTCTATAGAAAATCTGAGATTTTTTCTATAGAGAAAATGTCTCAGAATCTGAGAATTTTTTTATAGAAAAAAATGGCTTAGAATCTGAGAATTTTTCTATAGAAAAAATGTGTCAGAATCTGAGAATTTCTTTATAGAAAAAATGGGTCAGAATCTGAGAATTTTTCTATAAAAAAAATGGCTCAGAATCTGAGAATTTTTCTATAGAAAAAATTTCTCAGAATTTGAGAATTTTTCCATAGAAAAAATGTCTCAGAATTTGAGAATTTTTCCATAGAAAAAATGTCTCAGAATCTGAGAATTTTTCAATAGAGAAAATGTCTCAGAATCTGAGAATTTTTCTATAGAAAAAAATGTCTCAGAATCTGAGAATTTTTCTATAGAAAAAATGTCTCAGAATCTGAGAGCTTTTCTATAGAAAATCTGAGAATTTTTCTATAGAGAAAATGTCTCAGAATCTGAGAATTTTTCTATAGAAAAAATGTCTCAGAATCTGAGAATTTTTCTATAGAAAAAAATGTCTCAGAATCTGAGAACTTTTATATAGAAAAAATTTCTCCAAATCTAAGAATTTTTTATAGAGAAATGTCTCAGAATCTGAGAAATTTTCTATAGAAAATACGGCTCAGAATCTGAGAATTTTTCTATAGAAATAATGTCTCAGAATCTTAGACTTTTTCTATAGGAAAAATGTCTCAGAATCTGAGAATTTTTCTTTAGAAAAAATGTGTCAGAATCTGAGATTTTTTCTATAAAAAAAATGGCTTAAAATCTGAGAATTTTTCTATAGAAAAAAAATGGCTCAGAATCTGAGAATTTTTCTATAGAAAAAATGTGTCAGAATCTGAGAATTTTTTCAGTAGACAATATCTTAGAATCTGAGACATTTTATTTAAAGAAAAATTCTCAGATTCTGAGATATATTTTCTATAGAAAAATTTCTCAGATTCGGAGACATGTTTTCTATAGAAAAATTCTCAGATTCGGAGACATTTTTTCTTTCGAAAAATTCTCAGATTCAGAGACATTTTTCTGAAAATTTTTCTTTAAAAAAATGTCTCAGAATCTGAGAATTTTTCCACAGAAAAAATGTCTCAGAATCTGAGATTTTTTCTTTAAATAAAATGTCTCAGATTCTAAAATATTGTCTACTGAAAAAATTCTCACATTCTGAGACATTTTTTCTATAGAAAAATTCTCAGATTCTGAGACATTTTTTCTATAGAAAAATTCTCAGATTCTGAGACATTTTTTCTATAGAAAAATTCTCAGATTCTGAGACATTTTTTCTATAGAAAAATTCTCAGATTCTGAGACATTTTTTCTATAGAAAAATTCTCAGATTCTGAGACATTTTTTCTATAGAAAAATTCTCAGATTCTGAGACATTTTCTCTATAGAAAAATTCTCAGATTCTGAGAATTTTCTTCTATAGAATTCTCAGATTCTGAGACATTTTTTCTATAGAAAATTTCAGAATTTGAGAATTTTTCAATAGAAAAAATGTCTCAGAATCTAAGAATTTTTCTATAGAAAAAATGTCTCAGAATGTGAGAATTTTTTCTATAGAGAATATATTTGAATCTGAGACATTTTTTCTATAGAAAAAATCTCAGATTCTGATAAATTTTTTTCTATAGAAAAATACTCAGATTCTGAGAAATTTTTTTTATGGAAAAATTATCAGATTTTGAGAAATTTTTTCTGTGGAAAAATTCTCAGATTCTGATACATTTGTTTAAAAAAAAATTCTCGGGTTCTCAGATTCTGAGACATTTTTTCTATAGAAAAACATTTTTTTCTATAGAAATTTTTTCTATAGAAATTTTTTTTTTCTAGAAAAATTCTCAGGTTCTGAGACATTTTTCTATAGAAAAATTCTCAGATTCTGAGATATTTGTAGATAAAATGTCTCAGAATCTGAAAATTTTTTTATGGAAAACTCATCTTAATATCTTAAATAGGTAAAACGTCTCTAAATGTGAGAACTTTATTATAGAAAAGTCCTCAGATTCTGAAGCATCTTTTATATAAAAAAGATCTCAGATTTTGAGACTTTTTTCATAAAAATTCTCAGATTTTGAGAAATTTTTTCTACATAAAATTCTAAGATTTTGATACATTTTTTTTATAGAGAATTCTCAGATTTTGAGACATTTTTTCTATAGAAAAATTTTCAGACTCTAAGACCGTTTTTCTGGTAAAAGTTTTAGATTCTGATAGTTATTCTGTAGACCTTTTTTCTGCAGAAAAATTAACAGATTCTGAAACATTTTTTCTATAAAAAAATTTTCAGACTCTGAGACAGTTTTTCTGTAAAAAAAAGTCACATATTCTGAAACAGTTTTTCTATTGAAAAATCTCAGATTCTGAGACAGAAAAAGTCTCAGATTCTATAAAAAAGTCTCAGATTCTGAAACAGTTTTCCTATAGAAAAATTCTTAGATTTTGACAGTTTTTCTTAGACTCTAAGACTGCTTTTCTATAGAAAAATTCTCAGATTCGAAGACATTTTTTCCATAGAAAAATTGTCAGATTATAAGACATTGTTTCTATGAAAAAATCCTCAGATTCAGCGGCTTTTTTTTACAGAAAAATTCTTAAATTCTGAAGAAAAATGTTTCAAGGCTGCAATTTACTTAATTGCATGCAGGATCAACCAAATCTCCACTAATCTTCCCACGTTTCTTTGTTGAAATGTTGTGTTCTGTGCCTAGTCCTCATGGATTCATTTTATTCAGGATATTTCTATAAAAGACTATTTTCTATAAAATATTTAAAAAAATAGTGCATTTTAAACTTACCTTTCATATTTCTAATAAATAAATATTTTAAAATCTGGAAACAAATTTCAATTTTTATTTAAAAATATGTAAAAATAACAAAATATTTGACAAAATAAATTTTCGTTTTGGCAGATTATCTTTTTATTATTGTCAATTTCAAATAAAAAGAAAATTAAAAAATGCAGGGTAACCGAAATTAATTATTTTTAACAACATTCATAGTTGGTATCGATTATAAATAGTTATTTGAAATTATTTTGATTTCAACTATTAAAATCCTTAACTACGCAACTACACCCAAAAAATTACATAGTAGCATAGTTAACAAAATCCATAGTTATTTCAAATAATTTTTAAATCAACTATTTATAATCAATAACAACTATGGACAAAGTTGATAACAACGATTTTTTTATATTTGAAAAGTGAAAATATTAAAAAAATACAAGTGACAGAAGTAAAAATAAACAAATTAAAAATAAATACATATTTTTTATTTTAAAAATTTAATCAAGAATTTTAATCAAACGTGCAAAATATATAAAAAAATAAACCTCCCTCCTTCAATAAACAAGGTGGCACAAAAGGTGAAAAAGGGAGAAACTATCAGACGAGAAAGGAAAATGGATTTGGTAAGAAATATTTTCATAAAAAATTAATTTTACTGTACACCGAGCGTTTCTAAGGAAAAATATCTCAGAAAAATTGTCTCAGACTTTTTTTCTATAGAACAAATCTCTCAGAATCTTATATTTTTTTTACAGAAAAAATGTCTTTTAATATAAGATTTTTTCTATAGAAAACATATATCAGAATCTAATATGGTTTCTATAAAAAAATATCTCAGCATCTGAGAATTTTTCTATAGAAAAAATGTCTCAGAACCTAAGACTTTTTCTACAGAAAAAATGTTTCAAAATCTGAGACTTTTTCTATAGAAAAAATGTCTCAGAATCTGAAACTTTTTCTATAGAAAAAATGTCTCAGAATCTGAGATTTTTTCTATAGAAAAAATGTCTCAAAATCTGAGACATTTTCTATAGAAAAAATGTCTCAAAATCTGAGATTTTTTTTTACAGAAAAAATGTTTCAAAATCTGAGACTTTTTCTATAGAAAAAATGTCTCAAAATCTGGGAATTTTTCTATAGAAAAATGTCTCAAAATCTGAGAATTTTTCTATAGAAAAAATATCTCAGAATTTGAGACTTTTTCTATAGAAAAAATGTCTCAGAATTTGAGACTTTTTCTATAGAAAAAATGTCTCAGAATTTGAGACTTTTTCTATAGAAAAAATGTCTCAGAATCTGAGACTTTTTCTATAGAAAAAATGTCTCAGAATCTGAGACTTTTTCTATAGAAAAAATGCCTCAGAAGTTGAGACATTTTTTCTATAGAAAAGTCTTCTATAGAAAAAGTCTCAGATTCTGAGATATTTTTTCTATAGAAATAGTCTCAGAACTTGAGAATTTTTCTATATAAAATTGTTTCAGATTTTTTTTTCTATAGAACAAATCTCTCAGAATCTTATATTTTTTTACAAAAAAAAAAATGTCTTGGAATATAAGATTTTTTCTATAGAAAACATATATTATATGTCTCAGCATCTGAGAATTTTTCTTTTGTCTCAGCATCTGAGAATTTTTCTATAGAAAAAATGTCTCAGAGCATAAGAGTTTTTCTACAGAAAAAATGTTTCAAAATTTGAAACTTTTTCTATAGAAAAAATGTCTCAGAATCTGAAACTTTTTCTATAGAAAAAATGTCTCAGAATCTGAGACTTTTTCTATAGAAAAAAATGTTACAGAATCTAAGACTTTTTCAATAGCAAAAATGTCTCAGAATCTGAGATTTTTTCTATAGAAAAAATGTGTCAAAATCTGAGACATTTTCTGTAGAAAAAATGTCTCAAAGTCTGAGACATTTTCTATAGAAAAAATGTCTCAAAATCTGAGAATTTTTTAATAGAAAAAATGTCTTAGAATTTGAGACTTTTTCTATAGAAAAAATGTCTCAGAATCTGAGATTTTTCTATAGAAAAAATATCTCAGGATCTGAGACTATTTCTATAGAAAAATGTCTCAGAATCTGAGACTATTTCTATAGAAAAAATGTCTCAGAATCTGAGACTTTTTCTATAGAAAAAATGTCTCAAATTCTGAGGCATTTTTTCCATAGAAATTTTTCTATAGAAAAAATGTCTCAGAATCTGAAAATGTCTCAAAATCTAAGAATTTTTCTATTTAAAAATGTTTCTGAATCGGAGAATTTTTCTATAGAAAAAATATCTCAAAACTTAAGAATATATTTTTCTATAGAAAAAATGTCTTAATATCTCAGAATTTTTCTAGTGAAAAAATGCCTCAGTCTGATAATTTTTCTATTGAAAAAATGGGTCAAATCTGAGATTTGTGCTATAGAAGTAATATCTCAGAATCTGAAAATTTTTCTATAGAAAAAATGTCTCAGAATCTGAGAATTTTTCTAAATAAAAAAAGATGTCTCTGAATCTTAGAATTTTTCTATAAAAAAATGTATCAGAATCTAAGAATTTTTCTATAAAAAAAATGGGTCAGTCTGATATTTTTTTGGGGATTTTTTTAGTCAGAATCTAATTTTTTTATAGACGAAATGTATCAAAATCTAAAATTTTTTCTGTAGAAAAAAAGTCTCAGAATATGAAATTTTTCTGTAGAAAAAATATCTCAGTATTCAAGATTTTTTCTTAAAAAAGGTCTCAATTTCTGAAATTTTTCTATGGAAAAATTTTTTATAAATTTAAGATTTTTCGACAGAAAAAATTTCAAAAATTGAGACATTATTTCTACAAAAATGTCAGAATTTTTGACGTGTTTTCTTTACAAAAAAATAAAAATGATTACAAAATAGTACGTTTTTTTCATATTTGCAGGCTGGCTTTGGGTCCTTCAATATTGGTGTATGCCGTTTATATGCAATTTTAATAAAATAATGTTTATAAATAAAAAACTCAAAATTTGTTTTTTTTTTTTTTGTATACAAATTATAGGGTATAATTAACTATTTCTCAAATTACATAGTAAATATTAACTATGATTGAATTTTTTTAAAAATAACAATTATATAGTAATTAATTACTATTTTTTATTTTTATTTGCATTTGACTATGGACCTAGTGTTGCTTACCTATGTTTATCAAACACATCGTAGTCAGCAACTTTTTCCATAGTTGATTTGAAGATTTGAAAGATACATAGTTACCAATCACTATGTCACATCAACTATGGCAAAGTTGGGGTTATTTCACCTATGACATAGTTGAAAAAATAGTAATCATCAACTATGTAATTTTTTGGGTGCGGATATTTCTGGATTGAAGAGGGATAAGTAGATTTTTAGTGTTCTTGAGAGTCTAGAACATACACTCAAAATATTTTGTAGGCGAAAACAAATGAAAAACACACTTAAAACCAGCGAATAAACAATTGAAAACCATCCCAGTAATTATACATTTGTTTTAACAAACATCAACATTTATTTTTTACTGTTGACAAAACTTTCTAAAATAAATAACATTAAACATTAAAAAATTACGTTTTTTCACTCTTTTTTACCAACAAATTCGAAAAAAATAACCAACGAAAACATTAAAAATTAATGATAGTTCTGTTATTTTTACCAACAAATTTCAAAAAAATAACCTACGAAAATAATAAAAATTAATGATTTCGTAGGTAATTTTTTACAATTTTTTATTGAAATATTTTTTTTTAAATTTTTAATAAAATTTTTGGGAATCGATCCCGCAACCAACTACATTCTGGCCAGACACTCTACCCATCGTGCCAAGGTCACTTGATACAAACATGTTTTTATATTTCTATAAATAATTTTTTGATTTTTTTTCTACAAAAAAATAACTGACTTGTGTAGGTAAAAACTAATGATATTTCTTTAAAAAATACCAACAATTTAAAAAAAAATTACTGACACAAATCATTAAAAATCAAAAGATAAATCAGTAGTTTTTACTTACAAAACAAAAATAAATGACTTTAAAACTCTCCTTACCTCATAGTGGTGGAGGTCTGTTTAGTGTTCTTGAGTGTCCAAAATGTAGTTGTGTTAAGATAGCCCTGGTCTCTCTACACTCATAGAAATATCTTAGTAGAAAAATTAGTAAACCCATTGTAGATCAAGTTTTACAGAATAATGCCGTATTCAACAAAAATTAATGTTGATATCGTTGAATAATCAGTATAGTTAAATTAACGATTTACAATGTATCTACAGAATTCAATAGATAAATCAAAATAGAAAAAACAACCCTGTTCGTTCATTTTTTTTTTTTTTATTGTTAACGAGTGACGAGTGAGTTGGTATCAATCAGAGCTTCGAAGAATGAAATCCTTTTCGAATGAATTCTCAAAAAAATCCATTCAATTTTCATAGTCAGTGAATGCATTCGATTTCATAAATCAACATTGAATGCAGTCCTTGGAATTCATTCGATTGAATGAACAAAAATGAATGCATTCGATTTCTTGTTCATTCGATTTAGAAAAATCGAATGCATTCGATTTTTTATCATTCCGCTGAGAATGCAATCGATTTTTTAAATATATAGACCAAAACGGAGACAAATTTTGGTCCATAGTATCGCCTACTCTCTTTACATAGGATGACCCTAATGGGCTCTAATTTTGAATCCAAAAAAATTGGTGTTCCCGAAAATTTAAAAAATGCACATATTAACTGCCTATACGACAAAAAAATGTGAAGAGTGTTAGCGATACTATGGACAAAAAATTGGCTCCGTTTTGCTCTATCTTGGTTAGTTTTTTTTAAGTTTTTTATGCAATGAATGAATAAGCCATTCGATTTTTCAAATTGAATGAAAAAAAAATCGATTGCATTCGCAAGTGAATGCATTCGATTTTTAAAAGTCGAATGAAAAAAAATCGAATGCATTCGATTTTTGAAAGTCGAATGAAAAATAAAACGAATGCATTCGATATTTATAAATCGAATGAGTCTAAAGTGAATTCATTCAATTCGCTAAAATGTGATTGAGGAATGCAATCACTAAATTTTCACTCAGAATGACGAATCGAATTAAGGAATGAAATCCTTCGAAGCTCTGGTATCAATGTGAAACGTGTTTATCTGTATCTTATAAAATTATTTGATGTGTTTGTTTTTTATAAAAATATTTAATATTATAAAAATAAATAAAAATAGGATCTGATTTGTAAATATTTGGTAAGTAAAAAAATACATTGATTACTTTATGTATTCATACTATATTAAAACTTTTTTGTTTTTTTTTTAAGGATTTTGTTTGGTATCACCAGAAAACTGGAGAATGGCTTATGAGTGCATAACATGAATAAACGAAGTGTGTGTGAAAATCTTTGTGAAAATCTTCAAACATTGCAGCTTAAAAAGCCGATGATAATACAAAAATATTGTGATTTATGCTTAATAAAAGAATATTAACAAATAACAACAAGTTTTTTTTTTATTAATAAAATTTCTTATATTAACAAAAATAGGAGTTGAATTTACAAAAAATTAGAGTTGATTTACAAAAAAACGAGTTGATCAACTTTTACAAAAACTGACAATAATTTTTATTGAAATCAACATAAATATTTGTAGGGTCAAAATCAACAATGATTTCTGTTGAATTTACAGCGATTTTCTTTGGGAATACAATGATTTTTGGTTGAGTGTAAAGGGTATATGACACTACATTTTTTTTGTGTTAAATTGAAATTGACCCATACTAATCACATTAGAGAACAGCATTACCGGGGTCGGTAATACTGTGCTCTAATGTGATTTATATTATCTTTTATATCCTCCAACATGCAAATAAATAAAAAAAAATTGTCTTCCTTTTTTTTGGGGGGTGGGGGGGCACATTTCCCCTCGAATAAGTGTTAAAAAAATTCTTATGCAGGGGTAACTCATGAATAGTAGTGTCAGTAATAACGAAGTCGATATCTACAGATGGCAATTTTTTTTGGAAAGTATTTGGGAACGATTTGGGAATAACGAAAAACAAACATTAAAAAATTTTAAAATTATGAATGAAAATTATTATTGTGTCACTTGAAAATAAAAAATACATAATAAAAAAATAAATGAATATAATTAAATCAAAACAACCAGCAGAATTAAATGAAAAATAAAAGGTAAACAAAATTTCCAGCTTTCCCAGATAACATTTGTAAAACTAACACCACCTTTAAACGTCAAAAAGAATTGACTCTTGCATAGTCTTTATAAATTTAAGTTTTTGTGTATGTGTGCCTGTACGTGTGAGCTTTTGTGCATGTATTTGTGTTGTTTATTTACGTTTTGTATGAAACGTCAAAAGTTACACCGTGTGCTGTCACTAATACTTACACACATCAAATGCAACTCTGTGAACCTACTACTCATGTTCTGTGCTAGGAACTGGTGTTGTAAATTGTGGTTACTTTTGACTACTTAATACTACTCGATACTTTTTCAACTGAGTACTCGATACTACTCAATACTTTTATTGAAATTGAAAAATTTTAAAATAGAGCTTTATAAATTACAATTTTATTAATTTTTATCAAAATTCTATTTGTGTTTGCATAACAATGCATTCGCTTTTATGTTAAGATTATTTTTAATCAATTTAAAATTTTTTTTTGTTAAAAAAAAAACTAAAATATTTTTCATACACAGAGTTGCATTTTATGGTTATATTTGTTGGTTAAATTATGCATTTCAAGTGAAAAAATACAACCCTGAAAGTATTGAGTAGTTACTTTTGAGTATTGAGTACTCGAAAAAATAGGCAGTATTGAGTACTCAGTACTCAAATACTCTAGCTCTTTTATTTTGGATTGCATCGTGTTAACTACAGACGGACAGACAGACGGACGGACATCGCTAGAATGTCTTAGAATCGATCACTGATGATAAATATACTTTGGGCACAGTATATACAGTAGCGAAACTCTTAATGGTGAATTTTCCCCCTTTTTTATTCACCTCGTTTGGCTCACACGTATACACCCAAAAAATTTCATAGTAGCATAGTTAACAAAATCCATAGTTGTTTTAAATAAATTTCAAATCAACTATTTATAATCAATAACAACTATGTACAAAGTTGGTCACAACGATTTATTTAAAATTTGAAAGTTTGAAACTGTTTGAAAACAGTTCAAAAAATTAAAATTGTAAAAAAAAACAGAAAAGTGTCAGAAGTTAAAAAAATAATCAAACAATAAATAATTATAATTTTAAATTGGTAAAGTCCACCATGGAAGAGGAAATTGAATTGCATCCAACAAACTTTCAAAAGGCATATCAATGGACATCAAATGTATGGTATGATACAAGCGTATGACATTAATTGTGTACATAATTTTAATAAATAAATTTAAAAAATATATACCAAAAATATTGCATTTTTATTTAAAAAAAGGGCATTTATAATAACTACTTCTAGTATTACATAGTAAATATCAACTATGTCTGATTTTTAATAAAAACAACGATTACATAGTGATTTGCTACTATTTTTTCATTTTATGAAATACGTCGTTGTCAGCAACTTTTTCCATAGTTGATTTGTTTATTTGAAAGAAACATAGTTACCAACCACTATGTCACATCAACTATGGCATAGTTGGGGTTATTTCACCTATGACATAGTTGAAAAAATAGTAATCATCAACTATGTTATTTTTTGGGTGTAGGAAATGTGTGAATTCAACACATTTGTCAGAATTTTGAATTTTAAAGACAGTTTTCTTTTTTATTTTCATTGTGTACATTTATTTTTATTTAATTTTTTTCATTTATGTATATGAAATTAAAAAAAAATAACTAAAATAAGATTATAGAGAGGCTCGGACTCGGGGAATCACGAGGCCATCATTAATGGAGTGAATTTTTTGAGGAAAATAACCAAAACAGCGTAGGAAAGTTTAACTAGGAGGAGAGAATGGGCAAAATGCTTCAAGCATAGAGTATACTCTATGGCTTCAAGTTTGCAATCACTATTTGCCTGGTTGGTACATAGAGTAAAGAATAAGAGGTATCATGGATGATATTTTCTGTTAAGCAATTACAAACTTCAATTATGTCGAGATTGTATGGATAAAGATCTCGAGGTAATCGTAGTTTTATATTTTTCTTCCTTCAAACTTTCTCCCGTAATACCTTTTATTCTTCTTTACGCTATGTTTGATATTAATGAACCTTTATTAAATAAAATAACTGCATTTAATGTGTTTTGAATTACTTTATTTTTTAATTAATTCTCTAATAAAAGTTTAAAAAACAAATATAAAAACCACGAATTTAAGATACTCAGATATTTTTTGTAAATATATTCCAACAGTATAAGAAATTTTCCAATTAGAAAAGTATCAGATTACAAGACATTTTTGCTATAGGAAAAGTACCAGAATCTGATATCTTTCCTACAGAAAAAGTCTCAGATTATGGGACATTTTCCTACAGAAAATGTTTCAGATACTGAGAAATTTTTCCTATAGAAATAGTCACAGATTCTAAAACATTTCTCTATAGAAAAATTTTCAAATTCTGAGATTTTCCCGGTGGAAAAAGTGTCAGATTCTGAGACGTTTTTCCTGTAGAAAAAGTCTTCGGTTCTGAGACATTTTCCACAGAAAAACTTTTAGATTCTGAGGTATTTTTCCTAGAGAAAAAGTCTTAGGTTACGAGATATTTTTTCTATAGAAAAAGTATCAAATTCTGATACATTTTTCCTAGAGAAAGTCTCAGACTTTGAGACATTTTTCCCATTGGAAATTCTCAGATTTTGAGACATTTTTCCTATAGAAAATGTCTCCGCTTCTGACACCTTTTTCCAATAGAAAAACCCAGATTCTGAAATATTTTTCCTATAGAAAAAAAGTCTCAGATTCTGAGACATTCTTCCTATAGAAAAAGTTTCAGATTCTGAAACATTTTCCCATAGAAAAGTCTCAGATTCTGAGACATTTTCACATAGAAAGTTTCAGAATCTGAGCCTTTTTTGCTATAGAAAAAGTCTCAAAAATATCAGATACTGCGACATTTTTCCCATAGAAAAAGTCTCAGATTCTGAGACATTTTCCCTAAAGAAAAAAATCTCAGATTCTGAGACATTTTCCTATAGAAAAAGTTTCAGATTCTGAAACATTTTCCCACAGAAAAGTCTCAGATTCTGGGACATTTTTCCTATAGGAAATGATTCAGATTCTAAGACATTTTTCCTATAGAAAAAGTATAGGATTCTGAGACATTTTTGCTATAGAAAAAGCCTCAGATTCTCAGATTTTTCCTATCGAAAAAGTCTCAGATTCTGAGACATTTTTCCTATAGAAGAAATCTCAGATTCTGAGGCATTTTTCCTACAGAAAAAGTCTCAGATTCTGAGACATTTTTCCTACAGAAAAAGTCTCAGATTATGAGACATTTTTCCTACAGAAAAAGTCTCAGATACTGAGACATTTTTCCTATAGAAAAAGTCTCAGATTCTGGGACATTTTTGCTATAGAAAAAGTCTCAGATTCTGGGACATTTTTCCTATAGAAAATGATTCAGATTCTGAGACATTTTTCCTTCAGAAAAAGTCTCAGATTCTGAGACATTTTTCCTATAGAAAAAGTCTCAGATTCTGGGACATTTTTCCTATAGAAAATGATTCAGATTCTAAGGCATTTTTCCTATAGAAAAAGTCTCAGACTCCCAGATTTTTCCTATCGAAAATGTCTCAGATTCTGAGACATTTTTCCTATAGAAAAAGTCTCAGATTCTGAGACATTTTTCCTATAGAAAAAGTCTCAGATTCTGAGACATTTTTCCTATAGAAAAAGTCTCAGATTCTGAGACATTTTTCCTATAGAAAAAGTCTCAGATTCTGAGACATTTTTCCTATAGAAAAAGTCTCAGATTCTGAGACATTTTTCCTATAGAAAAAGTCTCAGATTCTGAGACATTTTTCCTATAGAAAAAGTCTCAGATTCTCATTTTTCATATAGAAAAACTCTCAAATTCTGAGACATTTCCTATAGAAAATTCCCAGATTCTGAGATATTTATCCTGTAGAAAAAGTCTCAGAGTCTGAGACATTTTTCGTATAAGAAGTTGAAGATTACGATACAATTTTCCTTTAGAAAAAAAACTTCCAAATTTAGAAATAATTCCTCTTTATATTATTTGTGCGAAATGTGTACAAGATACGAAACTCCAAGTTATTCCAATTTTTAGAATTTTATAATTTTAATGAAATTCTTTTGAAAAATATATGAGAACAGCGCCGCTGATCGTGATGATGATTAAAATTTGTCTAAAAAATATTAAATACAAATTTTTATATGCATATTTTAAAGTTTTAATACACATAAATTTACCGTTTACCTTTTTTTAAATTATTAAAATATTTGGAAAATTATTAATTTATTAATTTTTATTTTTACAGAATTTTGGTATTTTTTTTTTATTATTTTGTATTTTGAAAATTTGAAGTGAACAGTCAAATTTGAATGTGGTGATTATAAAAATGTGACTTAGGGTGTGTGTGAAACGGTACACCCAAAAAATAACATAGTTGATGATTACTATTTTTTCAACTATGTCATAGGTGAAATAACCCCAACTATGCCATAGTTGATGTGACATAGTGGTTGGTAACTATGTTTCTTTCAAATAAACAAATCAACTATGGAAAAAGTTGCTGACAACGACGTATTTCATAAAATGAAAAAATAGTAGCAAATCACTATGTAATCGTTGTTTTTATTAAAAATCAGACATAGTTGATATTTACTATGTAATACTAGAAGTAGTTATTATAAATGCCCTTTTTTTAAATAAAAATGCAATATTTTTGGTATATATTTTTTAAATTTAGTTATTAAAATTATGTACACAATTAATGTCATACGCTTGTATCATACCATACATTTGATGTCCATTGATATGCCTTTTGAAAGTTTGTTGGATGCAATTCAATTTCCTCTTCCATGGTGGACTTTACCAATTTAAAATTATAATTATTTATTGTTTGATTATTTTTTTAACTTCTGACACTTTTCTGTTTTTTTTTACAATTTTAATTTTTTGAACTGTTTTCAAACAGTTTCAAACTTTCAAATTTTAAATAAATCGTTGTGACCAACTTTGTACATAGTTGTTATTGATTATAAATAGTTGATTTGAAATTTATTTAAAACAACTATGGATTTTGTTAACTATGCTACTATGAAATTTTTTGGGTGTAGCAAAGTGCTGTGGTAAATAATATTTTGTCTATGGTGAAAAAATTTTATATTTCTGCTGTGTGAAATGATATCTTTTTTGACAAAGTAAATTTTTGACAATTGTTAAAAAAACTAAAAAGAAATTTCATTTTAGAAATATAAATTTTTGTTAAATATTCTCCTTTCCTAATTGCAATATACTAATAACCGCAACATTATGTTTTGCGTTATACCAATGAAAAATTCATGGACAAATTTTTGTATAAGAAAAAATTCTCAGGATCGAAGTCTTTTCTTTTATAGGGAGAAAGCCTCGGAATCTGGTACTTTCTTTAGGAACAATAACATTGACTTTTTATAGCAAAAATGAGTTCCGAATCTGAGTCTTGGTATGGGAATTTTCTTTGTTTCAACAATATATTCCAAAAAAAGTCTCAGGCTCTGAGACATTTTCGAATTGTCTATCAATATTTTTGTAAAAAAAATAAAACAAATACTATGTATTTTTAATAAAAAAAAACTTATTTATTTTGAATGCGTATAAATATAAAAATAATCTTGAGGAGGGAGCAACAATTAATCCGATCAAATTTGGCTCCTTGTCTGCATGCCAATACCGCAAATCTTTCCAATTATTTGCCTTTTTTTCTGTCCAAACATCAACACAATACTTTTAAAACTTTTCTATTTTTCTTAATTTTACTTTTTTTATCGTATTTTTTAATTAAAAACGTTTTGAAAAACATTTGTTATTTAATTTATTTATGTATGTTTGCTTTTAAATATTTATTTTTTGTCAAATATTTGAACTTCAAAAATTTCTATTGGTTTGTCAAAATTTCTACTAGCCCAATGGGCTAGTGAAATTTTATTCACCTCAACAGTGTCAAAAATTTACCAACAAGCATACTTTGCTACCGTTTCACACACGCCCTTATCCGAGGTTAATTATGAAAAAAATATGACACTTCGGTGTAACACCCGGAACAGTATGCTATAAATTTTTTTCTAACTGACAAATTTTATAATGGGTGTTTTGCATATAATCAAATTGTTGAATTTTTCAATCACAATTTTTGCGCAAATAATGCAAATATATAAATTTTTAATAACTTTACATGTTATTTTATGAAAGAAAATTTGTAAGTAGTATGTTTTTGGTGCTTAATAATGCTCATTTAAGTACATTTTAAAAGTGAACACCAAAATTATTATTGTATCCTGTATCGAATTTAACCAATACAAGGAAAGTAAAATGTGATAGTATTAGTAACAGAATGATTCATGTAAACCTTAAAAAAGAGTTTCGCTACTGTATATACTGTGCTTTGGGGTCCTAGACCGATATTTTGATGCGTTACACAAGGAATGACAAAGTGAGTATACCCCCGTACTGTAGTTGGAGAGTATAAAAATGTAGTGTCATATACCCTTAAGCAGTAGTATCTCCTTACCGCATATTAGTGGAGGTCTACCCGGGGCATAGATCGGTCGGGTCTACGCCGCGGGATTGACGCAGGGATTATTTCAATGCTCAAGGACCGAAACCTCCCCAACACAGGATCAAATAAAGTACAGCATTGTTGTTTTTTTCTCTGGTACTTTTTTTATTTTTTACATATGTGAACTACAGACGTATGAGAAATCAAACTATTCGGCAATATTCGCTTCAAACCGAATAGTAAATATTCGATAAAGTGGCGAATACACTATTCGCGACATCCCTAATATTTTGTAGTGCAATGGTCTTAAAATTTTTATATGGGAAAATAACTTTGGGGGGGGGGGGTTGGTTCCCCCCTATAAACTTTTTCGAGTTTAGCGATTTTTTCTGCTTTAGTTTGTTTTATTCTTAGACAATATTTAGTTTTGAATACGATGAGCTTAATCCTGAAAAATCAGATAACAATTGAGAGAGTTGTGATAATTTTTCTAAAAAATAAAATTAAGATTTTGGTAGAAAATTTAAAAATCATGTACTGTGGACATTTTTCATAAAAAAAAAATCTCAGATCGTATCCTTTTCTTTTTCATTTCCCCTTTTTCCTTGTCCTTTCCTCTTCTTTCCTTTCCTTTCCTTTTTTTTCTCTTTTTCTTTTCTTTTTTCCTTTTTTCTCTTTCGAATACGTTTTGGGGGGGAAATTTCCTTTCGATGATCTTTTTATAAATAACTGTCGAACTTTTGCATTCTGCTGCATTGTGAAGAATTACATGAACTGCAAATTCTAGTGTCCGTTAAATTTTTAAAAGAAAACGTTGTTACCAACAAATCTGCTTGCATCACTACACTGTACTACCATACCATGAAACACTGTGCTACCGACCTCCCAGTGTTGCTTCAAAAATGTAGCAGTTTTATAAAGCAACCCTGTACCGAATGCTGTCAAAAATCAAAGAAGAAAAAGAAGAAAACCCGAAAAGAAAAAACAACAAGAATTAATAATTTTTGTGTACGTAAAGAACGAAAGTAGAAAAAATTTATTAAAACGCGATTTGTAACAAAATTAAGTGTTAATTAAATAAAAATATTGAAATAAATTTATCAATAAAATTGAGAAAATTCATAAAATAAGAAAAAATTGATTAGAAAATTAAGAAATAATTGGAAATAATATGAAATATTGGAATGAAAATTGTCTAAAAAAGTGGTGGACAAAATTAATTGTTTAGTGCGTGCATGTGTGTGTGAGTGATTTATAAGAAAATTTGTATAAAAAAGCAAAGAAAAAAATAAACGAAATAATAAAATAACATGAAATAAAATTACAAATAACAAAATTAAAAATATGATAACAACAATGGATACACGGTCATATACATCATCAAACAATTCCACAACCACAGGGCGAAATGAATTTGCAATGCCAGGTAAAACAAAAAAATAAAACATACTGGATAATAAAAAAATAAGGACGTCCCATATATTTTTATTTTGGAAAATCCCAAGTACCCATGTATTAATAACTAATTTATCAATTACCGGAATGAAAACAAGTGAAAGTCTGGATGGAAAATTAAAATCTATCGAAATCCAGTTTTATCTTACCTGTAGTTATTACACACTTTTTACTTGATAGTTGTTGTGTATGATTTTTTCTTTAAATGGGACACTCCTTGCTTTTGGATTAAGAGTTAGCAATTTTTGCAATATTTTTAGCGGGTTTTGAAAAATTAATTTGTTTTTTTTTTACAAAAAGTTTTGTGAAAATGAATTTACTATAATTGATTTGAAAAGTATTTTAAAATACTTAAAAACAATTGCCATTCATCCTGCTAATTCGTTAAAATGTAGACAATGTCTTTTAAAACTCTAAAAAGCAAAATACGTCTTAAAATATTTACTATTTTGTTAAATTTTTTAATTGATTTAATGACTCAACTACAACTGTTTCATAGAATTTAAAACAAAATTAAAGATAAGTGGGTCTGCTTCAATTGGGTCGTTAATTCTTAGCAAAGAAATTAAAATATTGTTTCATTGACATACTTACTTTCAGAAAAGTTCCAATATTCTGGAAACTAGTTCCTATAGTAAAGCTCTATGATTTAGTTTACAGAAATTTTAGTCCTTTAGAGTCTTTTAGAAAGACTCTTGAAATGTTTTCTAAAGTGAAAATCTCCTTTTCTTAAACATTTTTCTATCCGATGATGATGACCACAGTATAGGTGATTAATTTGTATGACCTCCAACCATATTATGGGGATATACTCACAATGTCATGCGGAATGGCTTTTCCCATTCCGTATCAAATTATTGGTTAAAACCCCTATATAGAGTTTATGTATATTTTATTGGGCGATTCTAAGACATTCCATCAGTCCATCTGTGGAAAGCACACTACAAACTTAACTAAACGAGGCAGAATCCCAAATATGTCTTGCGTTCCTAGGCTGTTTAAGTTCATAAATGACAAAAATAGGACCAGGTGTTAAAGTTTTCCCTTGAAGAACCTCAGGAAACAAATTTTTTTTAGAGATTTGTTGTACTTTTCTTAAACAAATGAAACACTATAGTATCAAAAGAAGTTCAAAGTCCCACGGATTAAAAACTGTATTTTTTTTATCATAAAATTGTTTTACAACAATGGCCCAATAACCCCCTTTATAAAAGAGCCTTGGCAAACAAAAATATATATATATTTTTAAATTTTATACTTGAGGGCATAAAAACTTTTGGACAGCTGATTTTAATAATCCACTTGGTTTTATTGACGTTTTTAGTGCAAATGTTTCCGATAATGAGTCATATTTCAAAAATGAGTCAGATCCTAAACACATTTCCCCGCAGTATCAGATTTCTTTACTTTTTTATAGTTAAAGTCTCAAATTCTAGACATTTTTGATTTAAGGTGCATACAGACGACGCAATATTATGTACAATATTCAATAATATTGATGGTGTGTGGGTAAGATTGACCATTGTACAATCGTCAATATTATCCACACACCTTCAATATAATTGAATATTGTACAAAATATTGCGTCGTCTGTAGGTAGCTTTAGAAGAAACCATAAACTGCAACACGTGTATTGTAGAAAGAGTTTTAAAATTTCTTGAACAAATATTACATTTTCCTTAATTTTTTTATATTCTTATGTACTTAGGCAGAAATTGATGATGGTACAAAAAATTAAGATAATGCGTCCTTAAACCATTTTATTTTTAGTCCTCCGAATTCTTTTCGAGCGGTTTGAAAAACAATCATATGGCCGTTTAACGACGTTATCATTCGGACGTTTTAAAAGCACTCTTTTTTTTTTTTTTTTTTTATTTATTTAAAAGTCTATGGAAAATTAATCCTTGCAGACTTTATATTAAAAAAGAAAACAATATACAAATATACATATATTTATAAAAAAAATAAAATTTATAGAAATATTAAATATTATGTAATTGGTTCAACAGCATAATAAGATTTCTCTTTATGACATCCGGACTATACGAAAGATCAATGTAGGCGTATAGGTTGTTAAATTCATCACACATTCTGCGAATTGGATCGAAGTTTGCATAATTTGTTCGGAAGTATTGGAGTTTTATGGGAATGTAGTATCTTGTCGGACGGTTGGGAACAATGAAATCTAGTTTACCCAGCAGGAATTCGGAGTTTGTTGCACCATTTAATAAATTTACCATAAAAGATATATTTAACACCAACCTCCTACTTTTGAGAGTAGGGAGCTTAATAAGTGCCAAGCGACTCTCATATGAAGGCAAATTGATATTCGGATTCCATGGAAGAGATCGAAGACAGAACAGTAAGAACTGTTTCTGCACAGATTCGATTTTGTTTATATGGATTTCATATTGTGGATCCCATACGACGGAAGCGTATTCTAAAATGGGTCTAACGAGAGTAGTAAACAATTGCTTAATTACATATGGATCATTGAATTCTTTTCCCCAACGTTTAATAAAACATAGAACGCCTTTTGCTTTGTTCACAGTTTGCGATATATGTGAATTAAATGTGAGTTTATTATCTAGTAATACTCCAAGATCAAGGAATGTATCTACATTTTCCAGTTGATAACCATCTAATGTGTAACTGCGGATTATTGGACTTCTTCTATAAAACACCATATGCTTGCATTTTAATAAATTTAGTTCCAAAAGGTTTATTTTGCACCAGCGAAGAAAACTATTCAGATCATCTTGGAGTAAGGAACGTAAGTTTGAATTTTTGTAGCTAAGGAAGAGCTTTACATCATCAGCATACATTAATATTTTCGAATGTGTAATGCATGAAGGAAGATCATTTATAAACAAAAGGAATAATATAGGGCCTAAATGGCTGCCTTGTGGAACACCGGATAAAACAGGAATACTTTTGGACTTGTGATTATTATATAGAATGCATTTTAAAAATATAGGTGTGAATCCAATTTTGTACAATTTATTTAACAGGAGATCATGATTAACTTTGTCGAATGCTTTACTGAAATCAGTATAGATGGTATCAGTCTGCATGTTGAAGTTATTTATTTATTTAAACGAACTTATTACTGAAGTTGTAAATTCCAATAAGTTTGTATTTGCGGAACGTCCTTTTCTGAATCCATGTTGTGATGATGAAAGAACTGAGGACACTTGGTGTGACAAGGTGTCGGTCAATATTTTTTCGAAGAGTTTAGGAATAGCGCTTAGTTTGGCTATACCTCTATAGTTACAAATATTTGATTTACTGCCAGATTTGAACAGCGGAATTATAAATGATTGTTTCCAATAATCTGGAAAGTAACCATTGGAAAGGGATAAGTTAAATAAATGTGTTAAAGGTATGCTTAATGAGTTAATACATTTTTTCAGTATACAATTTGGAATGCCATCCGGTCCATAAGTGTAGGAAAACTTTAATTTATTAATAGCATTCATAATAGTGGATATATGTAATGCCGGAATATTAATTTGGGATGCTTCAGGAATTGGATACGGATAATGAGTATTTTGGTTTACGCTATTTAACGAGTATGTGGAAGAGAAGAAATCAGCAAACATGTCACATATTTCCGAGTCTTTTGAGGATTCAGTTTCTCTAAATTTCATCATGGATGGATAACCAGTTATTCTACGCTTGGAGTTTACAAACTTGTAAAAGGACTTAGGATCGTATTTAAAATTATTTTTTATTTTATGTATATAGCTGTTGTAGCATTGGTTATTTGTTATATTGTACTCACAATCAGATCTTGTAATGGAATATTTAGCATAATCTGTAAGCAATCCGGATTTTTTATAGTTTTTGTAATACATATTTATTCTTTGAGTTTTTTAGCCTGGAGAGCTGCTTATTGTTCCATGGAGGTCCATTCGATGTTGGTATTTTTATCATTGGAATACATTTTTTAAAACAATTAAATATTTCGTTGTAGAAACATTTTATGGCTAAATTTATATTCTCTGGCGTAGAACATTTAAGTGGGATAAATTGAGTCCAATTTGTATTTGAAATAAGTTCATTTAGTTTACTGTAATCAGCCTTTTTGAAGTTGAAAACTTTGTTTGAATTTGATTTTCTTAAAAACTGAACAGACAAATTTATTTCCAAAGTTGGGTGATATAAATCTTCTGGAACTAATAAAGGATGCATGCGGTTTATACTGAATTCGACTGGTTTATCAACAAACACTAAATCCAAGAATTTGCCAAATGCATTAGGAACTTTATTTATCTGGGAAGTCCTAAATCTGCAAAGGAATCCAAAAATTCAATACCTGATTCGGAGGTTATTGAGGGGTTCAAGAAGTTTGTATCTGGATTTCCAAACCATGATACGTTAGGAAGGTTAAAGTCTCCGAGTATTACAATTTGGTCACCAGGACTAGTCATTTCAACTATAAGTTTAATTGCATTAAGGTGCTTTTGATATAATATTAAACTAGATGAAGGAGGAATGTAGGAACACGTTACATAAATTATTACAGATTGTAGTTTAATACAAACGGATATAAATTCGATATCTTCAATATTGTTTAACACAATTTCTTCGGATGGAAATTTGGTTGAAACCACAATCAAAACACCACCACCACTTTATCTACTCTATCACGTCTAAAAATTTGGAAGTTGTTACACATTATTTCTGAATTATTGATTTTCTTTTCTGGTTTATTTCGGAGCCATAAACCAGAAAAGAAAATCAATAACGACGTTCTGGAAACGCTTGTACCACCATTCATAGTACTTTTAAAACGCTTTGATGATTGTATTTTTCTGCCTGGAAATACCTAGGAAGAAATTGATGATGGTACAAAAAATTAAGAACTTTAAAAGTACTATTTTCCAAACGCTCTGAAGACGGTTTGTTTTGCCAACTCAAAAGTGCCTTTACAGTAACATTTTTACGAATTAAAAAAATGTTTTATATCTTCCACAAATAAAGTAGGACATGATAATTGTTCCATTCTGTTTAGGGGAATGTGGCACACATCCTCTCTTTTAAAAAAGAAAACACGGAATTTGCTGGAAAATATTAAAAAAACCTCTTGCTAAAACTGAATTATTTTGTAGTCTATTGTGGAAAAATATATCAAAAATATCAATTATAGAAATTTACAAATTCGAAAAAATCCAGATAATGCGTCCTTAAACCATTTTATTTTTAGTCCTCCAAATGCTTTTCGAGCGTTTTGAAAAACAATCATATGACCTTTTAACGACGTTATCATTCGGACGTTTTAAAAGCACTCTTAACATAAAAACCATGACGTTCTGGAAACGCTTGTACCACCATCTATAGTACTTTTAAAACGCTTTGATGATTGTATTTTTCTGTCTGACATAATAAGAATTATGCACTAAATTCACAACATAAGTAATACAACTTTAAATTTAAAATGAATTGTCCGACCGTACTATCTCCATTAAAAATAGTAAAAATCGTGAAGTAATCTTTTTCAATTTCCAAATAAATGTATTTCAGAAATTAAACAATATCACAGGCAGAAAAATACAATCATCAAAGCGTTTTAAAAGTACTACAGATGGTGGTACAAGCGTTTCCAGAACGGAAAATCGTTCCATGCTATGACCTAGCCCCCATACAAACGCCCCCTTTGGATTAGGCTTAAATGACTCTAATAACCGTATTTTAATAGATATCGCTTTGAAATTTAACAAGTACCTAATCATATTTTGTATGCACGAATCACCATTCCCTATTCACCATTTCAAAGGAGTCCGGTCAGTCCTTCTCGTAGTCCCCATACAAACCACCATCATGATCTTCACATAATTCCCTCAAAATTCATAAAAATGGAAATATTTGATAAAAATTATATTTTTAGGTGTTTAACGTGTACTTTGGAAACCTTACCAAATCTGAATATAATTGGACCATTTTTGGACTTAGTCCCCATATACAAATTTCGACCGAAATTCAGTTAAATCGGTCTATTGGCAAAAAATAAACCAATCCCACTAAAATTTGATCCGTGTGTGTTTTCTACATTAATTAAAGATCTAACAAAACATAGATACAATCGGTTCATGTTTGGACTTGGGACCCATTTTCCGGAAACCACTGGTGTAGGGTATCATATGCTCGGTCTTGACCGACTATAACTTTTTTACTTGTTTTAAATAGGTTTATTCTATCTCGATGTTATTTTTCCTTTCTGAAATATTAATCTAAATTTCTAAAATATAAACGGAAATATCTTAAATATATCAGAAAACTTTTTTGAATTAAATTTAAACATTTTGAAATATAATTTGCAATTTTTGAATCATAAATGTAATTTTCAAAATATTAATGCTAATTTTTGAAATATTAATGAATTTTTTTTTAAATATTAATGCAAATTTCTGAAACATTTATTTAATTTCTGAAACATAAATGGAAATATTTGGACATTTTTTAAATATATTTGGAAATTTTTCAAATATACATACATATTTGGTAATTTTGTTTTAATTTTTATTAATTTAAAATTATAATAAAATAATAAAAATTGTTCGTTATTTGACCTATAAATTCTTTTTTAATAAAGATTACTCTAGCTCGAGGTAACATTTCTTTACTAATTATTACGAAGATATTATCAAACTTACAATTTTCAAGAAACTATTTATTTAGTTGTTTGTTTTTAATTGATTGGTTTGGCCATTTTGCTAAAGTAACTATATTATAATGAGAATTATCCTAAAAACAACATGGCTCTAAATTTTAAATGAAATATCTGACCATACCATCACTATTAAATTTTTTTAAAAAATAATTTAAAATTTCTGCAATACAATTAAACATTTTTTTAAACATAATTTGCAATTTCTGAAAAATTTGGAAATGGTGTAGTATTTTAAAACTTTTTGCGTTTGTAAAAGTTTTAGATTCTCCAAAATTTTTCTAATCAAAAAGTTCATAAACAATTTATTTCACAAAATTTAGTTGAAATTTAAGAAAGGGATTTTTTGCTCTTATTGTTAGTGTTTTTTTTCAAGTTACTAATTGACGCTTTTCTGCTTTTAAAATGTCGTCCACACCTTTGTGTCTTTAACTATTGCTAATAGTGCTTTATTGAAATGCATGAGGGTGGGTTTGACTTTTTCAATACTTATTCATATTCGAATGAAGCAACAAGCAGTCTTAAATACTTTGTGTTTCCTACAGCCTCATTCCAAATCTCCTGAGCCCATTAATTTATTATTCAATTACTTTATTATTCCAAATTCTCCGTTTTTCTCTAAATTGTTTATTATGTGTTGGATGGTCTTTACCGATTCTGTAAACAGCTGTCAAACTGTTTAATAATGTTTTGTTTGGCACATTACAAAAATAGATTAATTTTTGAACTTCCGTTTTTATTTTCGAGCACTTTAAATCTCTACAAATCGTCCACGGGTCTGCAAGAAGTCTTATGTGCAAGATGTTTTTTCATTGCCTTTTTGAAGGTCTATTATTTAAACATATATCCACCAATCCATTTAAATTTGTTTTTAAATGCACATAGGACTTTTAGCCGGCCAGTCGGTGAAATGTTAAATTTTCTAATGTTTGCTTAATCTTTGATTAATTTTTTCTTATATTTTTTACAGAATTAACCCCAGAACAACAAAAATTATTATTAGAGCTGCGCAGAAGACGTCAAGAATTATTATTAGAAATTCAGGTAATTATATAAAACAAACATCTAAAAAAATGATTTAAAAAAAAAAACTCTTTTTTTAAGCGTCAGCCAAAAAAATATGATTAAACTTGTTTCTAAGAAATTTTTCAGCAAATCAAAACTTTGTAAAGCAAACTTAAGGCACACAAAATATGAAATGAATATATATAAATATGTACACCATTTTGAGACGTAATCTACATTTTAGAAATTATCAATTGAATTTCTGAAGTTATCAATTGTATTTCAGAAATTTTTAATTGTATTTCAGAAGTTATCAATTGTATTTCAGATCTTATCAAATGTATTTTAGAAATTAGCAACCGTCCGACACACTTTTGTACACATGGACCAGACAGACAAATTCTGAAAGTAGGGCCGAAAATAAAATACACGTGTCTCCCAGCTTTTATACTCTCCACTCTAGTGATAGAGGGTATATCTAAGTTTGTCATTCCGTTTGTAACTTATCGAAATATCGGTCTGGCACCCCATAAAGTCTGTCTGTGGAAATGGTGGTCACGGCCGAAATATTACTCGGAGATGACTGAAACTTAACATATTTATTGGAAGTTCTCCCGAGAAGTTTGGTATTGCATTTGAGCGATATCAGTTCAGCGGTTCAAAAGTTATGAACGAAAATGTAAGGACACCTTAAAAATTTTACTACATTCAACATAACCTGAAAATACAAAATGCTTTAATTTGGCTGCTGGTTGACTTATGTGAACATACCTGAACACCATATGGTATTTTAACAAGTACAAACATATTTTTTGAAAACAAAAAAATCGTGAATTTTTTTTCCAATTTTTTTTTTTTTTGCGGAAATTTTTTTTTAAAATTAATTTCCTTTTAAATAAAGTTTTTGCCATAATCTTTTTGAAATTGTGGAGGGTATCACTACATTCAGCAAGGCTAAATTTAACTTTTTTATTTGTTTGAATTTCAATTGATCTTTTTCGAATTTTAATTGTTTGTTTTCGAATTTCAATTGCTCGTTTTGGTATTTTAAATTTCAATTATGCTTTTTATTTATTCTTATTTCGAAATTCATTATCGAAATTAATTCTTTTTAAAAATTTCAATTAAGGAGTTTTTAATTACAAATGAAAACTGAAGTTTTCAAATTTTAAATATAGAGGGACTATATTCAAAACACTCTATCTTCCATTTTCACGAAAATGTATTTTTGATGAAATCTTTAAATATCAAATGGAATCTTTTAATTCCAATCGATCTTTTTCGAACTACATTTAAAAATGGTGTAGTCAATCATGCATACTCATTTGTGAGCTCATCTTTAATTACAATTAATTGCTTTCCTCAACATTCATACCATTTGATGATTTTATCAAACAAGTTTTTTTTTTAAAAATCAATCAAAATTTTTTTATTTAAAATTTTCTCACAAGTGTTTAATGTCAAATTATTTGTTTATATTAGAAATCATGTCATTTGGATTCCTTTTGTTGTTACAATCATTTTGTTTTCTTAATTTTTATATGGTTTGTTATTGTTTTTTTTTGTCTTTATTTCTTTTTGTTACCCGTTATATGCAAATTTTTAATGTGTGATTTTTGTTTTGTTTATTTTTAATGTCGTATTTCTTGTTTTATGTTTTCTGTTTTTTTTTTGTTAAAGTATCAAATTGTTATGACTTATTTAAGTTTAGAGCATTCACCTCATTTTTGTTAAGTTTAATTACTTTTTTTTATTCTCTGTGTCTGTTACTTGGCTTCATTATTTAAAATGTGATTTTTTTGACTACTTATTCATTGATCGTTTTCATATGCTTGGAGAAAAGTTAACCTTTAGATGATCGGTTTAAACGAAATTGAACTAAAACGTAAAATTTTTTAACCATTGAATTTTTCTGAATTAAAATTGGGCTTTTCCGAATTTCATTTTTTTGATTTACAATTGCGATTTTATGAATTACAATTGAGATTTTCTGAATTACAATTTGGCGGAAATTCAGACAGCTTTCGTAGGTTGCCACCCTTCCATCGTCAGAGCTTTTCTGAATTACAATTCGTCAGCTTATTATTGTTTTGCTCCATACGCACAGTGGTTTCCCCCATTGGCCAAAAATAAAAAAATTAATGTTTTTTTTTCCAAGCTTTATTGCACTAAATTTATTGATAACACTCTAAATTTTATGAATCTAACCAATTTTCTGATTTTTTTTATGAGATTTGATGTTTGTGTTCGTTGGAAGTGGGGGAATGTTTATATTGCATATATTGTGGTTGCATAGTCATAAAATAATACTTTAGTTTATCTAAGAAGTTATTCGCGATATTGTGGCAGAAGTTTCCAAAAACCCAACAAACAATAAATTTTAACCTATTTTGTACCAAATTAAATAATAAAAGCTGCAAAAATATACGCCCATTAAAAAATCCCTGAAGAACACTTTTTTGACCTTTTCAAAACACACGTTTTTTAAAAACTACTTTTTCACACAGACTTTTAGTTATTTGGCCCTCATCTGCCCACCACTTTTTATACATCAAATTGAAGATTTTTTTCCCCTCTTTAAATTAAAAAATATTGTGGCCGCGGGTTTTTGCATATTTTTGCATATGGTTGTGATTTACATAGTCATCCAACGAAAAATGGTGAAAAATTGCATATTGTTTTGTACTATTTCTTTTTAAGAATATTACACTCAAAATATTTTGTAAGTAAATTCAACTGAAAAAACGTTTAAAACAATCGTTTTTCCCTTTAAAAAACGGACTACTTATATTTCATTTGAAACAACATACTTTTTCAGTAATTTTTAAACGTTAATAAATGACTAGATATTCCGTAAAAACAAATGATATTTCAGTTATTTTAACTGTTACAATTTTTTATTTTGTGGACCCGGTGAAAAATGTTCATAAATGAATCATATGTGGTCCAAATATGGACATGTATGTTCGTATATGTAAATATATGTTACACATGCGAAAATTGGCGGCATGTGTACATATATGCCATGGGTTCATATATGAGCATATGTGTTCATATATGTTTCATATATGTCTGTCCACATGCCGCCAATTTTCGTATATGCTCATATATTAAATATATATGTTCATATATGTAATCATATGTGAAATATATTGATTCACATTTGAACATTTTTCACTGGGGAGTAAAAATATTTTTTTTTTTTAAAACAAACTACAAAATCCGTACTTCTGTAAAATTATACGGTATAATCAGTCGGAAATAATTTAACTGATAAAAATATTTTTCCGTAAAGTTTGTAGTTTATTTTTTTAACAACTGTTTAAATCGTTCAATATTTTAGGTTCCTTGAAAAACAAACGATAAAACGTTTAAAACAACTTTAACTAAAAACTTTTTGAATAACCGTAAAATAGTTACTGTAAAACTTTTCTGGGTGTAGTAAAGTGAAATATTTGTTTAATTGTATTTAATGGTATTTGACTTACAGTTCTGAGTAAAGAGAAAACACTTTTTTTTGAAGAAATTGTCCTTCCCCCTTATTTTTTTAGTGAAAAAATTTGCCCTTTGACGATTCCGCATTTTTGGGCAAAGCTATTTGCTACTAGCTGTGATTTTTAAGATCTGCAACCAATAACAGTTACTAGTGTCCGACAGAATACACCTTTTTTGGCCGAATATTCGGCCAAATTTTCACTATTCGGCCGAAACCGAAGCCGCAGCCGAATATTAAAAAAAAATATATTTTTGTATTAAAAACAAGAAAAACAAGTAAGAGTGTTAAACTCGACTGTGTCGAATCTTTTATACCCTCCAACATGGAAAAAAAATCCAGGGTCGTTTTCTTTTTTTTAGGGGGGGGGGGGCGGGAAGGTCGACAGTGGTCATTAGGGAGAGGGGCAAATTTCCCCCCGAAATATATGTTTAAATATCTTTCTTATGCTTTTTGCACTTAAGAAATACAAGTTTATCATTATTTTAACAATTAAAAAGGGGGCGGGCTGAAAAAAACGATATTTTTTAATCCCTCATTTTTTAATGAGGCATAAAAATGTTGCATTGGTTAAACAAAAACACAAAAATCATGTAAAAATATGGTGTTTTTCAGAGGTTGGTTTAGTTCCTCAAGGGGAAACTTTTTTCCCCCTGGTCCGATTTTGCCCATTTCCGAATTTAACCAGCCTATGACCATAGGACATATTTGTGCCAAACTTCAGGAGTATAGCTCTTTTATTTTGGGCTGTATTGTGTCTTTCACAGACAGACGGACAGACCGACACACGGACGGACGGACATCCCTAGAATGTCTTAGAATCGATCACTGATCAATAATATGGGGTCCTAGATCGATATTTCGATGCGTTACACACGGAATGACAAAGTGAGTATACCCCCATACTGTGGTTGGAGGGTATAAAAAGTAAATCTTAAAACAAGTCTTTTAGCCAATTAACCCTTCAAAGATCAAATGGCTACTGTGGCTACAGTTGTTTATATTTTTTCCTACAAATTTGCAAACTTTAAGTTCTTCGGGCATACTATGTGCTGAAAAATTTTGAAGCCTCTTGTTTTTTTAGTTTTGGATATATTGATTTTTGACCGCTTGTCCATATAAGGGAAACCACTGTGATACGCCAACAACTCGGTTTCGAGAAAAACGATAAAATAGGTTTACCACAAATTTTCTCGAAAAGTAATCGATGGATTTTGTTTTAATGTTTACCATTTGTTGCTACATATATTGTTAACAAAGCTTCTAGTTTTTAGACTTTTACATACAATAGATCAAAAGATTTTAAGCTTTTAAGAAAATAAGATTTTATGGTATTATGCTCCATATCCAATTTTGCTGACACATTTGGGACTTTTGTGTGATATGGAGCAAATGAGTTCTCAACGCCAAACAAAATAACAATGAAACAAAAAGAGCTAGATCGACTAATCTGGGTATTTAGAACACTTATATAGTCAGGTTGCCTGGTATTAAAAATGGGGATGATCGGTCAATGGACACGCCTACCTCCCACACAACCTAAATGGCAAATATGACATTATTTGAAATGTTTAGAAGTTACGGTATTAAAATTTGGTACGTAGAATAGTACCAACATAATTAATCTTCATTCCAAAAATATGCAAGATCCGTTAATTTTTAAATAATCTAGAGCCTTTTCTGTAACGCAAATTTTCAAAAAACGTCAAAATGGTGTGTTTTTTCTTAGAAAATGCTGGATATTTCAAATTTGAAAAGATGTTTTTAAAAACGGACTTCGGAATAAGAAAGAGGATATTTATATTATATATATTCCATTCCTAACTCATTTTTTTCAAAAATGGCGTATGGAGCAAAACAATAATAAGGTGACGAATTGTGATTTAAAAAAATTGGGGGTCAAAAGAATTGGAGGTCAAAAAATTCCGAATTCTTCTTTTGTATTTTAAAAATTTAGTTTAGTTCGTTGGAAAAATTTGTTGATAACTGAATATAAACTATTTAACTATTTTTTAATGTTTGATCTTGGAAAAAATCGGCTTAGAAATATTTAAAAAAAAATCTAAAAAAGGTCTCTCAATAATTTCAATTTCCATTTCGACCCTCGTAGCACATTTAATAAAAGGAGTGAGATCATTAAAATGGTAACATCTGGACGCCATTAGGCTTAAATGAAAGCTTGATTTATTACCTACACAGTTCTTTTTACAAAAATACTTGTTTTATAATAATTAGGTCTATTATTGTTAACTTTGTCTTGAATAGATTAGCTTACTAATATCTATCACACGAAATAAACTGCGAGCCACTGTATCTTTGAAGGAAAATATGACCTACATATAAAAAAAAGCAAAAATTAACAAATTCGTTAAACACGAACTGGATAACTTTGAAACTAGAGACTAAATCTAGTAAAAATGCATTTACAGTTTTTCTATTCGTGATCCTGTTTTCATTTAAAAGGACTTCAAAGTTTTAGAGGATAAAACTTTTTTAATATTTGTACTTGCCCTAGGATACCACTAGTGATAGCAAATGAAAGAGGAGGATTTCCCCTAATTTTCATATTTTATTATTTTTACATATCGTCGCTGCGCCTAAAAATGGAGTCATGTGTTTTGGGGCAAGTGTTCAGGAGAGCAAAAAAACTGTTTATTTTCGTCCCTTCGCTATTTTTTTTTAAAGTTTGTTCTATAAAAAATTCTTGTACCGATATGCTATCCACATACTACAAAATAAGTATGAAACATTTAACGGTTTTCCAGTGGTGCAGAAATTTTTAAAAATCATACACATAACTCCTTTTTTAAGTACTTTTTGGAACAAAATTAAAATAAAATGGAAATATTTTTTACACATAACTCCTTTTGTTTATGAAACGATTCTTATTGTTAATTCTTTTCGAGAGGGACAAAGACTAAATAAAGTTTTTTGGTGGTTTAAAGCGACATAAGTTAGACAAGGTCTTTGAAATTTTGATATTATAAAGCTCTTTATTAAACAGCGAACAACAGATTTTTCGCAAAACTGGTCATATTTTTTGTTTTTTCTTGTAACTATTCAAGAGCTTCGACATAAATTGACATCTGTGAAAGATTCTGTACTTTAGATACTAAAATTTTCCGCCGTCAAATGATTTAATTGCTTTCACAAGGCTTGATTACCTGCCATTTAGGATTTGGATAACAGCATGAAAATATGCAAGTATTTTCCAGAAATCTTGACAAATTCATTCAAAATACTTAGATGCTATGTGTGAACCTCATATTACTAAAATAATGGTCCATTTTGTCACGTTCTGTTATTTTTTTATCAAAAAAAGTTATGTGTAACTTAACACATCACTCCTTTTCAGACCTTTTTTTAGTATGACGAACACATAGCTCCTTTTATTAACTTTTGAACCAATCAAGATATCAAAAAACGGTTTAGTGAGTAAACGTATGACCAATATGGGATCATAAAGATGTAATAAAAAAAAAATTAAAAAACTACACATGACTCCATTTTTAGGCGCAGCGACGATATCAGGAAAAAGGAGCTAAGTTACGTCCTTTCAAAAATTTATCCGACAATATCATTCAAAATTTTGAACAAAATATTTTGATAAAGTTTTCAAATGACTTTATTCATATTATTTTATCCTGATATGGCAAAAAAAATTTTCATTTGTCATCACCAGTGTTATCCTAGGACAAGTACAAATATTTAAAAAATATTTTACAAAATGTTTCCTTTAAAACTTTGAAGTCCTTTTAAGGAAACAGGATCTCGAAATGAAAAACTATAATTGCAGTTTTACTTCATTTAATCTCTACTTTCAGACGTATACCATCCGGTTCATGTTTAATATTTATTCCGAAATAACCGGCTGACCTATAGTTTATGAATATGCTCTCCAAACGCATGTACAAAAATTCGCATTAATAACGTTTTTGAGAAAAAATGTTTTTCAAACTTTATTTTCATAAAAATTAAATTTGTATGACAATTCTTTTCACTTTGTTGTAATATGTATAAGGTTTCATAAGTTATTTGTTTTTAAGTGAAACACTAAAAATAATTTCCACTCTATAAAATTTTGTATTGAACTCTTTTTTAAATACTTACAAGGAAGCAAACCTAAGTGATAAATATAGAAATAACACAGTGCTACAAAATCGAACTTTCCGAATCGGAATGAATAGATGAAACCAAAAGCAGATGAAAGTTGACATTTTACATAAAAAACCCTTTAAGGATTTTTTTAGTTCAGCGCTAGATTTTTTTTACATGCATATTTATACTTTGTGATTTTAAAGCATTTAAAGTTTTTCTGTATTAAACATGCCCTCCTTTAGGGGCCCCTGGTGTTGCCCTTATTGGACATGTGGGGTCCAGCGTCCAAACGAAAGCTCGAAATAACATTAGCTATAACCGGTATGAATTTCGCTGCAATCGGTCCAGTACCTACTTACTGAATATCCAAAATAAACCACTGTACACCGTTGCGTATGATTGTTATTTTAAAGCAATTACAAAATTAAGCATACGCCACTTATACAGTTTTCAGTTATACTGCGGAACAGCAAAAAAATAAGAGTTACCACCATCATTTCTATATATTTTGGACATGTTTATTCGAATGGCGTACTCGGTTTTTTGATGTATGCAAAATTTTAACTGGTTTTTTTAAAGAAATATTTTTAAAGTTAATGATGTTTAAATTATATGGCTTGGAAAACAAAGATATGACTTGCAGCAATATTTCTAATGCAAATTTGGTTTAAAGCATTTCGTCTAAAGCCCTGAAATTCGCGGATTACTTAATATTTTGATGTTTTCGCGAAATTAACCGCTTAATTGGTCTTTGATAAAACAAACTTACTCTTGGTTGATTATAAAGGCAACCATAACTCTACCAATAGTGGAAAAAACAATCTATATGATATGGACCATCATGTCGAAATTTGCGAAAAATCGTTTTTTATACCCTCCACTCTAGTGATAGAGGGTATATATAAGTTTGTCATTCTGTTTGTAACTCATCGAAATATCGATCTGGGACCCCATAAAGTATATACATTCATGATGCCCGATCGATTTTAAGACATTCTAGCGATGTCCGTCTGCCCGTCTGTCCGTCTGTCTGTCTGTCTGTGGAAAATGCTGTCGCGGACAAAATATTGCACAAAGATGACTGAAACTTAACATATTTATTGGAAGTTCTCCCGAGAAGTTTGGTATTGCATTTGAGCGATATCGGTTCAGCGGTTCAAAAGTTATGAACGAAAATGTAAGCACACCTCAAAAATTTCAGTACATTCAACATAACCTAAAAATACAAAATGCTTTAATTCGGCTACTGGTTGGCATATGTGAACAAATTTGAACACCAAATGGTATTTAAACAAGTACGAACACAAAAAAAAAAAAAAAATCGCGGATTTTTTTTACCAAATTTTTTTTTTCGCGAAAATTTTTTTTTTAAAAAAAATTTTTTTTTTTTTAAAGTAATTTCCTTTTCAATAAAGTTTTTTGCAATAATCTTTTTGAAATTGTGGAGGGTATCACTACATTCGGCAAGGCCGAATTTAACTTTTTTACTTGTTTGTATATGGCGTCATCACTTTAAGGCTCCATCTTTAATTATATATATAATGTGGGAACCTTTAACAATTTACTGACCAAAAGTTTGTCCAAAAAAATTAACAAGTACAAACATATTTTATTACAAACAAAAATAATTTTTCGCGGAATTTTTCTTTCAGAAAATTTAAAATCAGCTTTTAATTTTATTTCCATACAAAATCTTTTTTTTTTTTTTTTAAATCGACTTTAAAAAAATGTATTGAAAATTTGAAATTTAAAATAAAACTTTTGTTAAAATAGACTTTTTGTTTTCTTGTAGTAATTACCCTTAAGGGCCTTTGATTTCAAATTGATCGATTTTATCAAAAATTGTGAAAAGGAAAGACAAGGTAAATTGAAATTGTTTTTAATCGCGTCAGTTAATATTCACGATTAAAATTTCAAACTCGTTTAAATCGATCGATTTCCATAACTTACCAGAATATGTCCGTTTATTCCCTACAACCATTACTTCTTCAAATCGGATTAAAATGAACAGTTTACCCACCCACTTTTGTGGTCTATCCAAGTATTGTTATTTAGGTAACCTTCCTTAAAAGTACTTTGCCCTTTTTATTTTTGCATAAATCCAACCATTAACATGTTTCTTTTGTCTTGTGCTTATTCTGATTATTCTTTAGCATGTTGTCATATTATATTTCCATGTCTTGTTCTTCCTCCTCTACTACTTCTGTTTCATTTTACCCAAATCCCATTCATTACACATGTTTTTCACTTGTTTTAACTGTTAAATTATTCGTGGATCTTTTCAACAACATTCATAGTACAACTAAATTCATACCCATGTCGTTACACACTCTCGTGTTGTTTTCATGCTTTTGTGTATTGTCACGTGTTAATGTTAACAATGCGTTAAATATTGTATAAAACATTTTAAATATATTAAGCGCGGGCGCTAAATAATAAAAGCAACATAAATTAAGATCTTAAATAAAAACATCTGACATAAATCATAAAATAATATGAAATAAAAACTGACAACTAAAGGATTTCACATTTAAATTTGAAAAAAAAATAAAATATTAAAAACAAAGGACCCAAAACGAGGACAAGTTTGCAGAAAACGAAAAAATATGTTTAAACGATTCTTTAGAAGTAAACAACATTTTAAATATACAATCAGGGTGAGTGCATAGAAAAATTTTACATTTATAAAAAAAAAAATACTAAAAGTGTTTGAAAAGTGTTTAAAAAGATTCCAAAAGAAACCTTGGCCTCTTTTAATTCATATAAAAAAAAAACACTTCTAACATTATTTTTCTTTAGAAAAATTTGAGATAATATTAATATTGTCAGGTGATTCACTTTTATAATTGAAAATACTTTAAAATTCCGATAAAAATATTGAAGATCTAATAAATTTTTAATTTTTCTATGCGAAAACTGTATCAGAATCTGAGAATTTTTTCTATACGAAAAATGTCTCAGTATCAAAAGATAAAAATATTGAAAATCTAACAAATTCTGAATTTTTCTATGTGAAATGCCCCAGTATCAAAGAATATTTCTATACGAAAATTGTTTCAGAATCTGAAAAGTTTTCTATACGAAAAATGTCTCAGAATCGGAGAATTTTTCTATACGAAAAATGTTTCAAAATCTAAGAATTTTCCTGTACGAAAAATGTCTCAGAATCTAAGAATTTTTCTGTACACTCAAAAAAAAAGTGAACTAAAATCTGGGAAAATTAACTCAATTTTGAGAAAAAGTGGGAATGATTTGGCTCCAAAGATTTTTTTTCTTGGTTTAAGTTCATAATTTTCCCAAAAATAAGGAAAACAAAGTTACTTAATTTTAAGCCAATTTTAACTAGAAAATGCGAAAAATTATACTTCACATTTTAAAAATAGAATGGATCTAGACCCTGGACCCATGGGTTCGGACCCCATTTAACTCGAGACCCCGTTGGGTCCTTTAAGGGTCCCTATAGATTTTGAACCAAAATTTGTCCGTTTCGCTCTAACTTGCTTAGTTTTTGAGATACGGTAATAAGGGGTCTGAAAGGGTCTTGAGAATCTTAAAAACTGGATATCTCAAAAACTATTAATCGGAGGGCTTTCGGGTATTTTGCGGAACTGTTCTACGAGTCAAGAGCTACAAAAAATCTCCGGAATTTCAAATTTTAGATCTAAATTAAGGGTCTTGAGACCCCGACAGATATGCAGAGCTAGGCTATTCCATATTTTTCTTTGTTGTCTTTCTTTTGAAAATTTCGTCCGTTTCGCTCTATCTCGCTTAGTTTTCGAGATATCGCCATTTTGAATTTTTAACTAAATTTTAGGAAGTTATTTACTAAATTTTCAGAAGTTATTAACTAAATTTTAAGAAATACACTTCCTCAATTCAAAGAAGAGAAAAACGATGATGTTTTTTTTAGTAAATTTTAACTAAACTTGAAATAAATTGTTATTTAAGAAATATGTCTTAAAAATAAATTTACGTTTCTTAGATTTGTGGAAAATTTCTTTGGCAGTAAGAATTTTTTTCCTAATATTTAAAAATTCCGTTTAAAGAAAAGTTTGAACTACTTATAAGTAAATGAACTAAATTTTTTTCCTCATAGTTAGGAAAATTTCTCATTTTTTAGTTAAATTTTACTAAATTTAAGGAAAATTCGAGATAAATTTTCAAAGACATTTTTTCCTTAATTTTAGTTATGTCTTTTTTTTCAGTGTATGAAAAATGTTTCAGAATCTAAGAATTTTGCTATACAAAAAATGTTTTCGAATTTGAGAATTTTTCTCTACGAGAAATGTCTCAGAATCTGAGAAATTTTCTTTACGAAAAATGTCCTCAGAATCTGATAATTTTTCTATACGAAAAAAGTCTCAGAATCTGAGAGTTTTTCTATACCAAAAACGTTTCAGAATCTAAGAATTTTTCTATAAAAAAAATGTCTCCGAATCTGAGAATTTTTCTCTGCGAAAAATGTCTCAGTATCTGAGAAATTTTCTGTGCGAAAAATGTCTAAGAATCTGAGAATTTTTCTATACGAAAAATGTCTCAGAATCTAAAAAATTTTCGATACGGGAAATGTCTCAGAATCTAAGAATTTTTCTATACGAAAAATGTCTCAGAATATGAACATTTTTCTATGCGAATTTTTCTATACAAAAAGATGTCTCAAACTCTGAGAATTTTTCTATACAGAAAATGTCTCAGAATCTGAGACAAATCTGAGAATTTTTCTACACGAAACATGTTTCCGAATATTAGACTTTCTCTATACGAAAAATGTCTTAGAATCAGATAATTTTTCTATTCGAAAAATGTCACAGAATCTTAGAATTTTTCTATACAATGTCTTAGAATCTGAGAATTTTCTATACGAAAAACGCCTCTGAATCTGAGTATTTTTCTATACGAAAAATGTTTTAAAATCTGAGATTTTAGTAAATCTCAGAATTCTAAGCATTTTTCTATACGAAAAATGTCTCAGAATCTGTGAATTTAATTTTAAAATCAGTCTTAACAGTTTTCGAGATATGGCTATTTGAAATTTGTAAAAATTTCGGTTTTTTCTACGTCCCAGAAATTTAAAAAAAAATCTAATTTCATTTCTTTGACACTTTAATAGAACTTGAGACAAACTTTCATTTAAATTTAATTTCAGTCAAATCTTATAATTTTAACCCGTGATGCCTGCGATTAAAATTTCAGATTTTTCTATTTTGGTTGATTTTGACTAAAGAGCGCCACGGTTTTAAATTATTCGATTTGGCTAAAATTACATTTAAATGAAAGTTCGTCTAAAGCAATGGTTCCCAACCTCGCCCCACTGGGGGGCAATTTGAAGGTTCCAGGGGGGCAACGAGCAAGTTGTCAAGATTTTTTTTAGTCAAAATAACTACAAAAACAATTTTTTTTAGCAAAATTTACTGCAAAAATTTTGTTAAGTGTTAAAAATTTTTACTAAAAACTTAGTTTAAATGCTTATTTTACAAAAAATTAGCTGAACCTGTAGTAATTTTTCATTAGAAACAAAAATTAGAAAAATTAAAAAAATTTTCTTGAGTGTAGGGGGACAAAGAAATTTTTTTAACTTAAAAGTGGGCGTGGCGTAAAAAAGGTTGGGAACCATTGGTCTAAAGCTCTATAAAAGTATTAAGAAAAATAAATTTTAATACTTTTTTAAAACTTTTTCTTAAACGTAGGAAAATCCGCACTTTCACAAATTTTAAATATCAATATCTCGAAAACTGTTCGACCGATGTTCGTGTTCAGCTCATCAAAACTAATAAATATGATCTGTTTGTAACTCGTCGAAATATCGGCCTGGGACCCCATAAAGTATATGGGGCATTCCATGTCAAATCGAACACTTTGAAAATTTTTTTTTTAGATTTTCCCAATTTGTTTACAGTTTTGAGTACCCTTCGAAAACTCCTTCGTAGTAAATTTTCAGATTTTTTTGATGACACGTTCAAAAGATATCGAATTTTTAAAAATTGGTAGTTTGTTCCTTTACTCAAACTTCTTTTACTCATAACTTCTTCAATAATGGTCCAAATTTCAATCTATTTTTTTCAAAATTTTTGTTTTTTTACGTACTTTTTAAAAAAAAAATCCCAAAAAATTCTTAAAAGCGCTCTAGTATGCGATTTTTAAGTTTTAAAATTTAAATCTCATTTTTGAAAATGTTTGTTCTCTTCGATTTTTTTGAAATTTTTTTGTGTAAAACTTCTATCGATTCTACAAATTTTTTACCCAGGAGGATCGTGGGATGACGATTATTACTATTTTTAAAATTTTTTGAAACCATTTTATTGTAATTTTCCAATCTTAAAATCATTTCTACTGCTCGAATGGTGCGTCATAGAGGGGTCATTTACAAGACCGACCCCCATTAATTTTTACGTCTTAACATTTCTTTGGAACAAACTAATACCCTATCTCCAATTTCTAAGGGGGCTCCCACACAAAACGACATTTTTTAAAATGTGCTCCAACCGCTCCAACTGCCCTAATAGTGCCCTTAGGGCAACAAAATGTATGACCGACCCACAATATTTTTTTAGTCCAAACATTTTCTCTGAACACACCTACCCTCTATCTTTAACTGTTAAGGCTTTCCCCATACAATCAGGCCGTTCATGAATCCACAACGAAATTGGATTGGAAACGAAATTCAAATCCGTTTCCAATTTTCGAAGCGTTCATGAAACCGTGACGAATTGCTTTGTTCGAAAAAAATTATCTATTGCGTTCGAACTTAGCGGAGACACTAGTATTTACAAAATACGACTCTGTTTTTGCAAACACAGAGTCGTATTTTATAGCAAATCTGTTAGAAAGTCAAAGTCAGAGTTGTTATAATAATGCAGTTTGAAAAAAAAAATTGTTAACAAATAAACTGTCAAGCATTTGTTTTGAATTAAATTGATTATTGATCCATTAAGGAAGGGATTTTATACAAATCCATCTTTTGTTTTCCTTAAGTCTAATATATACTTAAGATCTGACATTTTGTATGGAAAAATACCAGTTGCTTCACATATTTAATTGGCTCAGGATAAATGTCTTTGCGCATCAAATAATTTGCTTTTCAAAAAAAAGCTATAAATGCATATTTTTGTGTCATATTTTGTATAAAGTTTTAGCTTATTTCTTCCTTTTTTATGACTTTTTTTTAAAAACATCGGTAACTTTTTGCCCATTTGGACTCTTATTATTTTTTTGCGCCCAATTTCGGAATCGAAATACTTGTCCGACTAAAGATTTTTTTTTTCGTTAATAAGCTGAAGTGTGTATGATACTTTTTTCAAGAATTTTATTAAGGGCTTTCAATTTATATTTTCCGAATCACATGAAATCCAATTTGGTGTTCTGTTGTTTACGTTTTCACTCAAAGTTAAAATCGAATAACTAAAATTTTAAAATTATAGAAAAAAAGTGTATTCGTTTTACTTTTACGGAAATTAAATCAAGGAGTCCTAGACTAGGACACAAAAAAATTTGGAAATTTTATTTTCTCATATTTTAATGTGAATTACTTTTGTTTATATTTAAAGCCTTAAAACACAAATCCCTTCGATATATCGGGATTTATTTCCACAAACTCATTTAGAACTAACTGCATTTTGCTCATTAATTTTGTACCTTCCCCTTATAAAAAAAAGAGGAAAAATATTTTTTAAAAAAGTCGAAAACAAAAAAGAACATCTTACTCACATTTTTTCATTTAACTTTTGTTTTTAATATTTTTTTAAATTTATTATTTTCAACTTTGGTTACAAATCCCCGAAGCCAAACGTTGACGAAAATTTTCCAACTGTCAATCCAACTGAATGGAATTCATGAACGCACATTTTCGTTTTCGATCGGAAATTTTCTCATTTTCTCTTTGATTGGAATTGGATTGGATTCATAAACACACACAGCTGATTTCCGTGAAAAAGTGTTGTCAAACCAATCCGCATTGGTTTCATAAACGCCCCGAATACCTACGCCCTATCTCCATTCCCTAAGTAGGCTCCCATACAAATAACAGTTGGAGCAAATTTTATAAAAATATATTTTTGAATGGAAGCCTACTTAGGGAGTGGAGATAGGGCGTAGGTATGTTTTAAAAAAATGTTGTATGTAAAAATAAATGGGGGTCGGTCTGACTAATGACCCCTCTCGGACGCACCATTGGACCGGTAGAAGCTGATTAAATAAAACAAATTTACAAAAAATAAAAAAATTGTATGGGGACCGCCTTCAAAATTAGAGATAGAGGGAAGGTGTGTTCAGAAAAAATGTTTGGACTAAAAAAATATTGTGGGTCGGTCATACATTTTGCTGTTCTAAGGGCACTATTAGGGCAGCTAGAGCGGTTGGAGCAAATTTTAAAAAATGTCGTTTTGTGTGGGAGCCCCCTAGGAAATTGGAGATAAGGTATTAGTTTGTTCCAAAGAAATGTTAAGACGTAAAAATTAATGGGGGTCGGTCTAATAAATGATCCCTCTATGACGCACCATTGGAGCAGTAGAAATGATTTTAAGATTGGAAAATTACAATAAATTTTTTTCAAAAAATTTTTAAAAATAGTAATAATTGTTATCCCACGATCCTCCTAGGCAAAAAATTTGTAGAATCGATAGAAGTTTTACACAAAAATATTTCAAATAAATCGAAGAGTACAAACATTTTCAAAAATGAGATTTAAATTTTAAAACTTAAAAATCGCATACTAGAGCGCTTTTAAGAATTTTTTGGGATTTTTTTTTTAAAAAGTACGTAAAAAAACAAAAATTTTGAAAAAAACAAAAATTTTGAAAAAAAAAAATGAAATTTGGACCATTATTGAAGAAGTTATGAGTAAAGGAACAAACTACCAATTTTTAAAAATTCGATATCTTTTGAACGGGTCATCAAAAAAATCTGAAAATTTACCACGAAGAAGCTTTCGAAGGGTACTAAAAACTGTAAACAAATTGGGAAAATCTAAAAAAAAAAATTTTCAAAGTGTCCGATTTGACATGGAATGCCCCATATACATATATTATTGATCAGTGATCGATTCTAAGACATTCTAGTGATGATCGTCTGTCCGTCTGTGGAAATGGTGATCACGGCCAAAGTATTAAACATATACGACCGAGATTTAGCCAATTTACTTGTTGTTGTCCTAAGTAGGTTGGTATTGCATTTGAGCGAAATCGGTTTAGTGGTTCAAAAGTTATGAACTAAAATGAAAATTTTGGTATATTCTACATAACCTAAAAATACAAAATGCTTTAAATTTGCTACTGGTTGACATATGTGAACAGAATTGGAAACAGAATGGAATTTTACAAGTGAAAACCAATTTTTTTATAAAAAAAAATCGCGAATTTTTTTTTTCACCAGAAAATATTTTTTGCGTAATTTTTTTAAATTTTTTTTTTTTGCAAAAAATATTACATTGTGGAGGAAAATTTCGTTTTTTTCGGTCCGCCCACTTTTATGGGCGTGGAATATTTTTTTTTTTTAAATAATAAACTTGTACTACCTCCGTCCCGAAATATTTTTAACATTTCTATAGATTTTTTTGTCCCAAAATAAACTTTACATTTTATTAAGCAGTGTTTTAGTTGAAATAATAAAAGATAAAGTTAAAAAAAGCAATCTTATACTAATCTCGTGTACTAAAACTGTAACAAAATTAATTTAAAATATTTGCAAGATGTCCCTATTGCATCCATAATGCATTTATTAAAAACCGTTAAAAGGTCCTCTAGCGTAAAATTTCTTATTTTATACGCGAAATTTTGTAATAATTTTCATCTTTTCGACCATAGTGAACTCCATGCCTGTTTGTAACGTCGAAAACAAATTGTCTCATTTATCTGGATGCAGTTTATTGCATCCATTTTGCACGTGAATTGAAAAATTGCAAAGCTATAAAGAATTTTTAAATTATTGATATGTCCCGATACGTATTAACAAAAAAAAAAAACAAGGTTTTTTTAAAAAATCCTCCATAATCCCAGCCAAAATATAGAAATGTTAAGATTATTTTGGGACGGAGGTAGTATTTCTTTAGAGCAAAAAGCATAAGAATGAATTTTAAACACATAGTCGAAAGGAAATTTTGCTCCCAGTTAGCACTACAGAACCCCCCCCCCCCCAATAAAAAACGACCCTGTAATTTTTTTTTATTGTTTTGCATGGTGGAGGGCATAAAAGATTTATCACTCTTACTTGTTTCGTTCTAGTTTGCTCCAATTTATTTATAAGAAACTTCAACGCGCGTGCGGCACAGCAATTTTCAACCGATCAAGCTATATTTTTTTAATTTTTTTACTCGAACCTCACACAAAATTGCTCTCAGGACTAAAACTCTGTCGCAAAATCTCTAAAACAACTTTTTATTTAAATTAGTAAACTTTTAGCAGATTTTTCTGCTGACATTAATATTTTAACTGAATTCTCTGTCATATAGTTTGTGAAAATAACAAAAATCAGCAGATTATTCTCTTTACATAAATAAAATACATTAGATGTTTAGATTGTTTATCTGAAATCTGCATATTTTTTATCTAAAATCAGCAGATTTTTCAGAAGATTTTCTGCTGATTGCGCAGGGGTTTTATTTTGAATGTGGGCTCCGTTTTTGGAAAACCGAAATAAAGCAAAAGGTCCACCTTAAGGAAAACTCAAAAAAATATTGGATTACCTATTGAAAAACAAATATTTTACTGAATCTTATTTAACTAAATCTTTATCCTCTTTAAAAGTCCTAAAATTATTGAAAGTCGATTTATCTATAAAACATAAGAGATTTGCATAGTATTTAAAAAAAAAAATACCTAACAATATTTCATCCATTTATAGCATGCTAAATTTAACAAAGCCAATGCTGAATACTGTGTAGTTCATGAAACAAAAAAAAAAACAAGTAAGAAAATTATAGTCGGTCAAGACCGACCATATAATACCCTACACCAGAGTTTCCCGGACCATGGGTCCCAAGTTCAAACATGGACTGATTAGATCTATATTTTGTCAAATCTTTAATAAGTGTAAAAAGCAATCACTAATCAAATTTGAGTGGAATAGGCTTCTTTTTGTTGACAATAAATCGCTTCAACTTAATATCGGGCGAAATTTCCACATGGGACCTAAGTCCAAAATGGTCCGATGATAATTAGATTTGATAAGGTTATTAAAGTACGCGTTTAACATACACAAACAGAATTTTAATTAAATATTTTCTATTTTCATGAAAATTGAGAGATTTATGTGAAAATCGGGAAGGTGGTTTGTATGGGGGCTACTAGAAGAACTGGTTCGATTTCTTTAAAATTCGGAATGGTGATTTGTGTGTATAAAACATTAATTCCTGCCAAATTTTGAAAAGATACCTATTAAAATGCGACTATTAGAGTCATTTGAGCCAAAACTAAAGAGGACCTTTGTATGGGGGCTAGGTCTAAATACGGACATCGCTAAATCGACCCCAAAAGTGATTCTAAGTCGATCGGTATACTTAAAAGTGCGTCTAGGACCAATATTTCGGGTAGTTACAAACATCAGCACAAACTCATTATATCCTGTACCACAGTGTGGTGTAGGGTATAAATATTTAATGGTTTGGAAATACCCTAAAACAATAGAAATATTCCACATGAAATGCAGGTAAATGATAAAAACGAACAAAAAAATATTTAATGAAAATCCCAAACAAATAATACAAAAATTCCCTAACTGTAGAAATATCAAGATTTACGAAATATTAAGAGGCGCCAGGTTTAAACAATAATTTAAATAAATAAATGCTAAAATATTTAAGAATCATAAACCAAAAAATGTGGTATTTTTCGTAGAAGAGGAAATCCCTCCTTATCATAAACCACATAATGTGTAAAATATTTTACAAAAAATTTAGAAAAAATAATAAAAATATTATGGTTTTAAATATAATGCATTTTATGATGGATATTATAAACATGTTGTTATTCCCATCATCTGTATAGAGAGTTGTAGTAATTTTTTATGATTATTATTGTAGTATTTAGAAATAAATAACCATCATAAAGTTTAATAACACTAGTTAACAGATAAAATATTTCAACGATTTGCATGTCATTTGATGAATATTATTCCTACACACAAAAAAAAAATTCAACACTTTCATAGTATTTATGAACAAATTCATAAAAATTTACTAACTTTTTCATAATACATATAAACTTTTTCATAGTATTTATGAATAAATCATAATATATGGAATTAACAAAAAAATATTTAAAATTTTTTTTTCAAAAATGTTATGAAAAAGTTAAAAAATGTAATGAAAAAGTTCATAATTTTTTATGTATTTGTTCAAAAATACTATGAATTTTGTTCATTGGCAAATTTTTTGTCTGTGTAGCGAAATCGGAATCCATTTTCTATTTTTATACCCTCCACTTAGTGAGAGAGGGTATATATAAGTTTGTCATTCCGTTTATAACTCATCGAAATATCGGTCTGGGACCCCATAAAGTATATATATTATTGATCAATGATCGATTCTAAGACATTCTAGCGATGTCCGTCTGTCCGTCTGTCCGTCTGTCTGTGGAAATGGTGATCACGGACAAAATATTGGACAGAGATGACTGAAACTTAACATATTTATTAGAAGTTCTCCTGAGAAGTTTGGTATTGCATTTCAGCGATATCGGTTCAGCGGTTCAAAAGTTATGAACGAAAATGTAAGGACACCTCAAAAATTTCAGTACATTCAACATAACCTAAAAATACAAAATGCTTTAATTCGCCTGCTGGTTGACATATGTGAACATAATTGAACACAAAATGGTATTTAAACAAGTGCGAACATATTTTTTGACAAAAAAATACAAAAAATCGCGGATTTTTTTTTTCGGGGAACTTTTTTTTCAAAAATTTTTTTTTTTTTTAAGTAAATTCCTTTTAAATAATGTTTTTTGCAATAATCTCTTTGAAATTGTGGAGGGTATCACTACATTCGGCAAGGCCGAATTTAACTTTTTTACTTGTTTTTCTTTAGTTCACTACCGCGAGAAAATCGCGGTTGGAAGTTAACTTTCTCTGGGCTATAGTAACCAACGAAAGCGCCTCAATTTCTAGCACTAAATAAATTATATTGAATCCGAGGATTCAAAAACTAGTAAAAGGTTTTTCTGAGGTTTTTCTGACAGCTTTAGTTTACATGTTATAACGAACAAAATTTCATTATCACATCCAAACTACTCGTTCGATTGAACCCTCTCTGTGGTGTACTCGTCTATTAAACACAAAAATATGAATTTCAATTTATTTTACGATATATTATGTCAAACTTCATAGTGCACTGTGAGATCCGGGTACTGAAGTTCCCTTGTCAGCACACAAAATATTTTTTGTAAACTAGTGTAATAATCATCATAATTCTATGCTTTTTTTATTACAAAACAAAGCTGGCCGTGAACTAATTTATTTATTTTTTCTAGTTTAATAATTTTGTTTAAAAGAAAACAGGTGCTTCTTATTATGTAGACCGGTTTATTAACCTTAACATACAATTTGGCTTAAAGGGCATAAGATTAGACCAATACAAAAGGTCCATATTATTTAATGAAATTTTCAATGTTTAAAGATTAGAAATTTCTAATGATTCAAATATTAAATTAAAATATTTTGATTAGATTAGATTTTGGTAAAAAAGTAATTAATAAATCTGATTTTTTTTTTTTGTAGAAAAAATGTCACAGAGTCTGAGCATTTTTCTATAGAAAAAATGTCACAGAATCTGAGAATTTTTCTATAGAAAAAATGTCTCAGAATCAGAGAGTTTTTTTATAGAAAAAATGTCACAGAATCTGAGAATTTTTCTATAGAAAAAATGTCACAGAATCTGAGAGTTTTTCTATAGAACAAAATGTCACAGAATCTGAGCATTTTTCTATAGAAAAAATGTCACAGAATCTGAAAATTTTTCTATAGAAAAAATGTCACAGAATCTGAGAATTTTTCTATAGAAAAAATGTCATAGAATCTGAGAATTTTTCTACAAAAAAAATATCTTAGAATCTGAGAATTTTTCTATAGAAAAAATATCTCAGAATCTGAGAATTTTTCTATAGAAAAAATGTCTCAGAATCTGAGAATTTTTCTATAGAAAAAATGTCTCAGAATCTGAGAATTTTTCTATAGAAAAAATGTCTCAGAATCTGAGAATTTTTCTATAGAAAAAATGTCTCAGAATCTGAGTATTTTTCTTTAGAAAAAATTTATCAGAATCTGAGAATTTTTCTATAGAAAAAATGTCTCAGAATCTGAGAAGTTTTTTTTTAAGAATTCAAGCTTGAGTTAATCGAATTAAAAGAAGGTGAGCTGAATTGAAATTTTATGTTGATTTATTGAATGTTAAACTAAACTAATGCAATCTTAGTTTAAATCCAAAAATCGCTTCAATTTATCTGAGAACTTTTCTATAGAAAAAATGTCTCAGAATCTGAGAATTTTTCTATAGAAAAAATGTCTCAGAATCTGAGAATTTTTCTATAGAAAAAATGTCTCAGAATCTGAGAATTTTTCTATGGAAAAAATGTCTCAGAATCTGAGAATTTTTCTATAGAAAAAATGTCTCAGAATCTGAGAATTTTTCTATAGAAAAAATGTCTCAGAATCTGAGAATTTTTCTATGGAAAAAATGTCTCAGAATCTGCGAATTTTTCTATAGAAAAAATGTCTTAGAATCTGAGAATTTTTCTATAGAAAAAATGTCTCAGAATCTGAGAATTTTTCTATAGAAAAAATGTCTCAGAATCTGAGAATTTTTCTATAGAAAAAATGTCTCAGAATCTGAGAATTTTTCTATAGAAAAAATGTCTCAGAATCTGAGAATTTTTCTATAGAAAAAATGTCTCAGAATCTGAGAATTTTTCTATAGAAAAAATGTCTCAGAATCTGAGAATTTTTTTTTTTTAAGAATTCAAGCTTAATTTGATCGAATTTAAAGAAGATGAGCAGAATTGAAATTTTATGTTGATTTATTGAATGTTAAACTAAACTTACATTCAATCTTAGTTTAACTCTAAAAATCGCTTAAATTTAATGCTCACATTATTTTTTTATGCCTAAAAGTATACTATATTTAATGTTAAATTTAATTGCGGGTTGTCGAATCTCTTAATTAATAACTTCTACACTTGCTCTTAATTTTCTTTCAACTGAAATTCATCTCTTTTAAAGTTCTCTTAATAAATGCCATGTTATTGTAAAGAGTAGCGTTGCCAGGCACTTCTTTACGTTGTGCCCAAAAATATAACAAAATATACCCAAACCATAAACATTAGGGTTATAACTTTTTAAATTTTTTGCAAATATCAAAGTCCAAAAGTCCATAGTCATGAAAAAATATTAAGAAATGATGTCTTACTTTTTCGCGATCGTTAAAAAAGTTCACGCACCAAACGCGATGAAGTTTTGAATATTAGTTTTTCTTTTAAGTATAAACAAATTATATTTAATTGCAAAATATTTAGGATTTTCTTGTAATTTTATTAATAAAAAAACAAAATCTCATCAGTTGAATAGAGGGCGCGAAAAAAAAGCGATATTTTGACGCTATTTCGCGGTTTTTTTAAATTAGCAAAATTTTAGTGTCAAGTGATAGGTGCTATGAGGCAGTAATTCTTTTCAGCAACTAAAGATTATAATCGCGGAATTTTGGTGCTTTTTCGCGGATGTTATAAATAAGTTAAATGTTGGTTCCTTCTGATATGTTAACATGAGTTTGTGATAATTTTCAAATAATTAAGATATGACGTCATAATATAAAATTTTTAAAACAAAAAAATAAAAAAAATCATTCTTGGGGAAGTTTTAGAAATTGCATTCGGTGCGTGAACTTTTTTCACCGAAATGACCGAAAAAATAGATTTTTGTTATCTGTACAACATTGCCCATAGCGTGGTGGGATGGACTTTTTTTGTCCAAAAAAAGTTATAACCCTAATAAACATACGTTTTTATATCCTACAACTACAGTATGGGAATATACTCGTTCTGTCATTCCGTATCACATCAAAATATGGGTCAATGACCCCATTAAATGATCAATTCTTACACTCAAAAAAATAACTTAGTCAAAATATTAGTAAAAGGTGTTGTAATTTACTTCAACCAAACTTTAGCAAAAAAAAATTGTAAAAATTTAACTTTTACAGTTTTTTGGGAAATTTACTATTGGTAAAATACAATAATTTTTTGGTATTTTTACTATATTTTCTTGCTAGTTTTTTTTTTATTTTACTATAATTTTAGCAAAAATATTAGTATTTTCCTTAAAGAAATGGTAATACTTTTTATTTTTTTTTCTTAGTTTAAAAAAAAAAATAGTTTCAAGTGTTCTAGTGTGAAAAAAATCATTGCAGATTGATGATGCTGCCAACACCATAGCAAAGTAGCCATCCATCAACTGCATGTGCGCTGAAAAATAGGCTACACAATTTTTAGTATTTTTTACCATATTTTTTGCTAATTTTACCATATTTTTTGGTAATTTTATATAAAAATTTTTTAAAATTTGCCACCTAAATTGTTAATAAAAAGTTAATAATTTTGAAAAATTATTTTTTTAAAATTTTAACACATAGTTAGATATCTAATCTTCAATATCCAAAAGTTTTTTTTTTATTTTTTTTTTAAATACATGTGAAAAAAATTAAAAATTCGAAAAAAAATTGTTAATTTTTTACAAATTTTACCTGAAAATGTAAGAAATTTCTTGTGTAGACTACTACGCAAATCTCATTTGTTCTACTTAAGCTAAAAAAATGACGCAAAAAAAATAAAAAAAGTGAAGTGTTGTTCTTTAAATTTTTTGTTTAAAGTGTTTAAGTGAAAAAAAATCATTTTGGATTTTGATGTTGTTGGAAGTCCAGTTACTGCAACTACAGCTGCTGAGAAGAAGGAAAAAGAAGATGCTGCCACCATCAAGCCGAAGAAACCATCCAACAACTGAAGTAATATGCTGCTATTACTACATTTAAAGAATGTGGTGCTCAAAAACAGGCAAAAAATTTTTTAGTATATTCACCAAATTTTAAATCAACTACTAATCAGAGAAAAAAAATTACTAAATAAAACAGTTTTTTTTACCAAATTACAAATTTTTTTTATCTATTTCAATTTTACCATTTTTTTTGGTAATTTTACCATATTTTTTGATAATTTTACAAGGTTGATTTTTTACAAAAATAAAATGGTATTCTTGTAATTTTACCATTTTTTTTCCTAATTTTTTGATTAGCAAAATGGTTTTGCTAATATTACCAAAATTTTTGCAACGTCCAAAACTACAGTTTTTTTTTGCTAATTTTAACCATTTTTTTTTGCTAGTTTTACAATATTTTTTTTTTGAGTGTAGACATTCTGTAATCAGTGATCGATTCTAAGACATTCTGTGAAAAGCACTAAGCAATCCACACCAAATGAGATAGACTCTTAAAGTTTGGCACGCAAAAGTCTAAGATAGCCAAGCATTTTCTGAGAAATATTCTCATAAGAGAGTCTAAGAAATGTTTTAATTTCTGATTCATTTTTCCCATAGAAAAAGTCTCAGAGTCTGAGTCTCCAAAATTTTTCCTACAAAAAAGTCTTGGATTCTGAGACATTTTTCAAATTAAAAACAAATTCGAAATCTAAGACCTTTTTTAGATTTTCCCGAGTAAAAATTTTTATATGATGCAATATATAATGATATATAACACAATATATATTTATACGCAATTTAATCCGAATAATGGTGGATGTTTTTGCATTAAAAAAGATCAACGTGTATAAAATATGATTCGATTTCATCCGAGTTTTGACCAGACATTGCCATATTTCAGTGGATCCAATTAGATCTAATTGTACAAAGACATAAAATCTTGGTGTTTTTTGGTTTGGGTGAGATACACCACAGGTCAACGATACATTCACCAAACATATAATTTTCTAAACAAAAAAATTGTTTGGGTACGCTTCGAACCAGATAGGTGATAAACATAACCCTAACAAGAAAATGTTTAGGAACATTTAAAAAGTTTCTTATACTTTGCCTTAAAAACTTAGAAAATTGTTGGTTAATTGGAAACATTTAAAGTTATATATGAAACAGAAGAAGATATATATTATTTTATATTAAATTATACAGAAAAACAAATTTTGTATTGACCCTCATATTATTTCATACAGTTATATCAACCGTACACCTTTTAATCCGAATCATGATTAAATTATATATTACTTCATATGACTGCATTAGAAAAATTTAGAAAATATCTTACGGATGTATAATCATATATAATTTGTTATGTTTGTATCAAGTTATATATTGTAATATATGTTTATTTTTACTCGGGTTGTGATATTTTTCTAAAATTCTCAGAATATTTTTTTAAATTTTCAGAATCTAAGACATTTTTTATAGAAAAATACTTGGATTCTGAGTTATTTTTCCTATCGAAAAAGTCTTAAATTTTAGAATATTTTTTTAATATTACAACTCAAAAGTTTTGAGATATTTTTGCTTTAAAAAAAATCTGATTTTTTTTTTCTAGGAAAAAGGTCTCAGCTTTTCCTATTAAAAAGACTAAGATTTTGAGACATCTTTCTAATAAAAATAATCTCAGATTCTGATAGATTTTACATAAGGAAAATAGTCTCAGATTCTGAGACATGTTTTCTAAGGAAAATTACTTAGATTCCGAGACATTTTTCCTATAAAAGACCCAGATTCTGTATAAGTTTTTCTTTAGAAAAAGTCAAAGTTCTATTGCATTTTTTGTATAAAAAATTCTCAAATTTTCCCTGAAGAAAATTTTCTTATTTTTCCTACAGAAAAATTTTATTTCAATTTTACTTTTTTTCTGTAAAAAAATTTAAGATTTAAAAATATTTTTGCTTAAGAAAACTTATGAGATTCTTGAAAATTCTAGAAAAAACTCTCACTCATGATTTCATTTCCTATATTTTTTTACTTAGAAGAATTGTTATAGAAAATTCTCAGATTTTTCCTATAAAAAAACTATCAGATTTTTCCTATAGAAAAACTATTAAATTTTTCATTTAAAAATTGTCAACATTTTAAGATTTTTACTATAAAAAAATTCTAAGAAAAATTCTCAACTTTTTTCTATAGAAAAATTCCCAAATTTTTCATTTAGAAAATAATTTTCAGATCCTTGGACATTTTTCATACAAATTTCTTTTTCAGATTATTTTCTTTTCATTTTCCTTTTCTTTTTTTTTCCTTTTTTTTTCTTCCGAATTCGGTTTGGGGGGATCCGCACCTGATTGGATTCGTTGCTTGACTCGGGATTCTTTTCCAAAATCCGCTGCCAGTTCAGAAAAATTTCTGTGTGTGAACAAAATTGTATACTTAAAGCAGCGATACGCAGACAAATACTGTAACATTTATGCTTGTGTGGGTAGTAGCAAGCGAAAAGTCAACAAATTTGCTCAAGCAACATAATTTTATAGTGTAAGCTAAGTAAGTTGTTCACCGGTGAAAAAAATGTTTCGAAACATCAATTAATTTGTAGTGAAAATTTGACAGTCATATGTTTAGTTATGGTTCGCGCATCAGCATACATAAAATACCTTCAATTAAAATTTTGTTGATAATTTTTGTCTATTTATGTGATATAATTAATGTTTACAGTGCCAAACACTTATACTTAATTACTTCATTTTATTTCCGAATGTTAAATTTCACCGCTTTTTAAATGGTCTGTACACTCAACCAAAAATCATTGTATTCCCAAAGAAAATCGTTGTAAATTCAACAGAAATCATTGTTGATTTTGACCCTACAAATATTTATGTTGATTTCAATAAAAATTGTTGTCAGTTTTTGTAAAAGTTGATCAACTCGTTTTTTGTTAATCAACTCGTATTTTATGTAAATTCAACTCATATTTTTGTTAATATAAGAAATTATATTATTAAAAAAAGCTTGTTGTTATTTGTAAATATTCTTTTATTAAATATAAATCACAATGTTTTTTTATTTCCGGCTTTTTAAGCTGCAATATTTGAAGATTTTCACAAATATTTTCACACACACTTCGTTTATTTATGTTATGTACCCATTAGCCATTCTTTAGTTATCTGATGATACCAAAACAAAATCCTAAAAAAAAAACAAAAAACGTTTTAATATAGTATGAATACATAAAGTAATCAATGTATTTTATTACTTACCAAATATTTACAGATCAGATCCTATTTTTATTTATTTTTCTAATATTAAATAATTTTATAAGAAACAAACACATAAAATAATTTTATAAGAGACAAACACATTGCTACCAACTCACTTGTTCACTCGTTGTTATAAAAAAAAAACGAACGAACAGGGTTGTTTTTTCTTTTTCGTTTTATTTATTGAATTCTGTAGACGCCATTGTAACAATTGAACCAACTATACTGATTATTCAACGATATCAACATCATTTTTTGTTGAATACGGCATTATTCTGTAAAACTTGATCTAAAATGAGTTTACTAGTTTTTCTACTAAGATATTTCTATGAGTGTACAATTTAAAAAAATGTTGCTTATAGTGTTGTTGCGTATTGGTGCAACATATACCGGGTTATTTTGCCGGTTTTTCACCAGTGAACAGAATACCTCTTCAGCGAAATTTTTACGCTTTTGTAAAGCTAGTGTGAAATTTATGTTTTTTTTTTATATGGAGTTTGACAGATTTTCACGTGAAAACCGAGCAACTTACCCACCTGTATGTGTGTTGACAGCGCACAAGCAGCGCCTATTCCCGCGGGAATAGGAATTACAAAAATGCGTATCACTGACTTAAAGTATTTAAACAAGTTTAAACATATTTCTTTTACACAAAATTTTGTTTGCGAAATTTTTGTTTTCACCAAAAATTATTTTTCTGTTGTTTTTCCATTTTTTTTTTTTAAATAATCTTTGATATTGTGGAGTTATCAATACGTTCGGCAAGGTCGCTTTACTTGTCCCTTTTCCCGCATGAAAGTCTGGCAGCCCTGCTGGTTTTATCAAAAAGAAATAATAGCTGTGTTTTTTTCGAGTTTGTTATAAAATTCCCATACAAATTTAAGTAGGTATACACTTGATAAGTAGGGATATTTATATATTCTTAAAAGTTTAGTATTTATAAAAAGTGGTGCCAAATCTTGAAATTTTCGTTTATATCACTTACCAACACTTTTTTTTTATTTTGAAAAGTCAAACAAATTAATAAATAAATTACAAAAATAAGTTTGAAAAATTTTAATTTACAACAAAAAAAATAAATATTACAATTATATTGTAAATTTTATTAATTAAATAAAAATAACTTCAATATCAAATAATAAAGTGATACCAAGTGCATTCAACAAAAAACAAGAGTTGCCAAATTTATAATGTTAAGTAGTGATACCGTTTTTTACAAGTAGTTATAGTTACATATAAAAAACTCGGAAAAAACACGCCTAATGTTGTTTGTTTATTTACTTGGATAGTTGGTTCAATATCATATTTTTGTTATTTAATCAATGCTACCGTCATTTTGATTTTTTTTTTTAATTTTCCAAGTGCCTTGACGTAAAAATGAAAATTTTTTTACAATTGCTATATTCACAAAATTAACTGCAACAACAAAAATATTTGTATATAAAAATTTTACTAAAATTCTTAAGAAATTTAAATATTGAACTTGATTCTGTTCAAAGTAATATTATTTTTAATTTGTTGCGTTTATTTTTGTTGCCTTTTGATAATATGGAATGATTCATAATCATAAATATCTTTTTTTTTGCTTATAGAGAACTTTGTTTAAATAAAATTTATCTTTATAGTATATAAAATTAATATAAATATATAAATCGTGAGTAAGATCTAAAAATGAGACACTAATTTGTCCATGTTATTGTCAAAAACAATTAAGAAGTGATTTTGAAAAGCAAGTGACGTTTGTTTACATTGAATTTAGTTTCAAATTTATTTTGACAATCGTTTGTTGTGTTTATTATTGTTTATGTTTATATATAGTGTTGCCAATTTGATTTTTCTTGTTTGAAACAGCTGTTTTTAGAAAGAGTACACATAATTTTTTTTCAATACCAATTTTATTAAGAATTTTTAGAAAATTTTTGCTTAATATTATATTTTTTTTTAAATTCAATAATTAAAATTTTTAAACTTTTTTTAAAGATTCGACTAGTTTTAGAAATTGGCAACTCTTTATTTGTTTGTGTCAGACTTTAAGTTTTTCTAACCATCTACTCTGCATTATAAAATTTGTTGAACGATTTATTATCTTTTTTTTCAACTTATGTAAATATTTATTTTTTTAAATTTTACTCACAATTTCTTTTTTTGTTTTTATAATTCATTAATTTTTGCATAAAATTTTAAGTTTTTGTTTTTTCTTTCCTCTTTTCTAATCAAATATTTATTTTTTTAATACTTTTTGATTTTTTGCTTCTAGTTGACATTGTTTATCTTAAGGTTTAGTCATCTGATCTTGTTTTTATTTTTTTATTATTTCTCCCGCACAATTTATTACTAATATCGTAAAAACACTCTTACTCTCTTAAAAACAAATACGTCATGCGCAAAAGAGAAATTTATATTCTCTTATAGCATAAGTTCCAATTTGAATGTCAAGTTGTTTTGTTGGCTAAAATAATGACGGGAAAGGCTTGTAATGCTAGATAGCTCATCAGCGTTTTCATTCCCTTTAAGTCCACCTTGGCCAGTAGGACAAAGCGAGAAATGCTTTTTCGCGAATTTCACTTTGGGGCTATAATTTTTAGGAAGATCGTACATCATCTTGGGGTGCCCTTCCAGCGCTAAAGTTTCCACTTTTCGAAGAGCATTATAAAAAAATTTCAAAAATTTAAATTTGATTAGATGTTCTTAATTTTGGATTTTAATAGTTTGTCTGAGCAGCTTTTAAAGGACATTTTAAACATTCGAGTGAAATTTTAGTTATAAAAGACCTTGAGAACCGCCTGGCTATTGGAAAAAAATATGTGCGCCTTTTAAGCCCTTTTTTAGCACAGAATATTATCGGCCTGAAATACGGTTTGTATTTGTATTTGAACCTTATATACCCGCCCGACTCGAAACTTCATTTAACAACCATCGGTATACCAGTTAACACCTGAAGTGTACAAAATCGACTAATTACGCGCCCACTCTGTTCTACTGAAAATTATGATTTTAAATGTTCTTTCGAAAAGGATCTCCGCATTGTTACGATCGAGGAAGTCTTTCTGTCACTTCTTTCGCACCACTTGCTCAAAATAGTTTAGAGTCCAGAAGTAATTCAAAAATGTTCTCTTTTTAATGGCCGTTAAGCCTCCTTTATTTAGTTAAGTGCATATCTTGCGACACAATCCGATTTTAATGAAATTTGTATCCATGGCGCTCAGACTTAAAACAGTTCATTTTTATCGTACCCTACACTCAAAAAAAAAAAAAACTGTAATGTTAGCAAAAAACGCTTGTAAACCTACAAGAAAATTTGCTGATTTTGAACCCACAATTTTTTTGCTAAAATTACACATCTGAGGACCCCATTGGGTTCGGACCCGATAGGTCCAGACCCCGATGGGCCTAGACCTAGTTGGGTTCTTAAAAATCGTCATAGTTTTTGATCCAAAATTTGTGTCCGTTTTGCTCTACCTTGCTTAGTTTTTGAGATACGTAATTATAGGGGACCACTGGGGTCTTGAGAATTAAAAAACTCTATAATTTCAAAAATATCACTCGGAAGCTTTTCTTGTTCTACGTGTTGAGAGCTACAAAAATGCTTTTGGACTTTTTGTTGTGTCGGCAATATTTACCGAGATATGAGCATTTTAAAATTTTCGGGAATGCTAACTTTTTTGGATCCAAAGTTAGGGCCCATTAGGGTCCACACATGTGAAGAGGACCGGCGATACAAAGGAGAGCCCGAGAACCAAAAATGACCTCCATTTTGCTCTATCTGGCTTAGTTTCCGAGATAGCGCCATTTAAGTTTTCTGAAAATAAAAATAAATTTACTATTTATTTTGCTAATATTACAAAAAATCTTGTAAAAATTTTGTCAACTCAATTTTAAATCTAGCAAAAAAAATTAGTTCAAATTTCGTTTAAAATTGATAATGCCTTAAATGAAGTCTACAAGATATTTTAGCTAACCAGCATTAGCAAAAAAAAAATTAGTAAATCTACTAATGTATTATTTTGAGTGTAGAAAGAAAATTAGTAAAGAATGAGAAAAAATTTAAAATAAGTGAAAAGTGCTTGCTCAGAATTTCTCACGTGCTTTTACAAAACTAAGAAAGTCAGATAATGGAAGTTCATGGGTCATGTCGATTGGTAAAATATCCTCAAAACAAGGGCCTGATAGCACATCTAGTTTCCGGTAATAAGGGCAATAAGTCTGCGACATTCTCGTGTACTCAGACAGAGTAGAAAGTTAGCAAATTTCTTGTATGGTCTTATCACAAACTTCATCTTCTTTCCATCAAAATCTATATATAGAAAAGAGTAAGGTGAGTGAGTGACTGACTGACTGATTCATCATCGCCCAGCCCAAACCGCTGAAGCTAGAGACTTGAAATTTGGACTGTAGGTTAACCTCCCGGAATATAGATCCACTAAGGCTGGATTTTTGCCAGTGTTGATGCTAAGGGGGTAAAAAGGGTAAAAAAATTTACTTTTGGTACTTTTTATATCTCCCGAAATAATGGTCATAGAGACTTGAAATTTGGACTGTATGTTCACCTCCCGGAACATAGATCCACTAAGACTGGACTTTTGCCAATGTTGATTCTAAGGGGGTAAAAAGGGTAAAAAACTGTACTTTTGGTACTTTTTATATCTCCTGAAATAATGGTCATAGAGACTTGAAATTTGGAATGTATGTTGACATCTTGGAATATAGATCCAGTAAGGCTGGATTTTTGCCAGTGTTGATTCTAAAGGGGTAAAAAGGGTAAAAACCCGAGTAAAAATTTTTATATGAAGCAATATATTATGATATGTACACTCAAAAAAATACGTTAGTAGATTTACTAATTTTTTTTTGCTAATGCTAGTTAGCTAACTTTTAGCAAATTTTTAGTTGAGATTAGCATGTTAGCAAAAAATTCTTGTAAACTTCATTTAGCTCATTAGCAATTTTAAACAAACGTTGAACTAATTACTTTTGCTAAGATTTGAAATTGAGTTGACAACATTTTTACAAGATTTTTTGCTAACATTAGCAAAAATAAATGGTAAATTTTTTTTTATTTTCAGAAAACTTAAAATTGCTCTATCTCGGAAACTAAGCCAGATAGAGCAAAACGGAGGGCATTTTTGGTTCTTAGAATCTCCATACTTTCGCGGATCCTCTTCACATGTGTGGACCCTAATGGGCCCTAACTTTGGATCCAAAAAAGTTAGCATTCCCGAAAATTTTAAAATGCTCATATCTCGGTAAATATTGCCGACACAACAAAAAGTCCAAAAGCATTTTTGTAGCCCTCAATACGTAGAACAAGACCGCAAAATAGTCAAAAGCTCTCCGAGTAATATTTTTTAAGTTATAGAGTTTTTTAATTCTCAAGACCCCAGTGGTCCCCTATAATCACGTATCTCAAAAACTAAGCAAGGTAGAGCGAAACGGACACAAATTTTGGATCAAAAATTATGACGATTTTTAAGGAACCCAACTAGGTCTAGGCCCATCGGGGTCTGGACCTATCGGGTCCGAACCCAATGGGGTCCTCAAATGTGTCAAAAAAAAAAATTTTTTTTTGTTAACTAATTATTGGCAAAACATTTTTGCTAACTTTAGCAAAAAAATTGTGGGTTCAAAATCAGCAAATTTTCTTGTAGGTTTACAAGCTTTTTTTGCTAACTTTACAGTTTTTTTTTTTGAGTGTAACACAATATATATTTATACGCAATTTGATCCGAATAATGGTGGATGTTTTTGCATTAAAAAAGATCAACTTGTATAAAATATGATTTGATTTCATCCGAGTTTTGACCAGACATTGCTATATATTGGTTGATCTAATTAGATCTAATTGCATAAAAACATATAAAATTCTGGTGTTTTTTGGTTTGGGTTGAGATACACCACAGGTCAACGATACATTCACCAAACATATAATTTTCTAAAACAAAAAAAATGTTTGGGTACGCTTCGAACCAGATAGGTGATATACATAACCCTAATAAGGAAATGTTTAGGAACATTTTAAAAAGTTTCTTATACTTTGCCTAAAAAACTTAGAAAATTGTTGGTTAATTGGAAACATAAAAAGTTTTATATGGAACAGAATAAGCTATATATAATTTGATGTTAAATTATACAGAAAAACAGATTTTGTATTGACCCTCATATTAATTTATTTAATTATATCAACCGTACACCTTTTAATCCGAATCATGATTAAATTATATATTACTACATATGACTGCATTAAAAAAATTTAAAAAATATCTCACGGATGTATAATCATATATAATTTATTATGTTTGTATCAAGTTATATATTGTAATATATGTTTATTTTTACTCGGGAAACTGTACTTTTGGTACCTTTTATATTTTCTCAAATAATTGTCACAGAGACTTGAAATTTGGACTGTATGTTCAACTCCCGGACTATAGATTCACTAAGGCTGGATTTTCGCCAATGATGATTCTAAGGGGGTAAAAAGGGTAAAAAATTGTACTTTTGGTACCTTTTTTATTTCTTTAAATATTGGTATTAGAAACTTGAAATTTGCAATGTAGGTTTACCTCCCGGAAAAAAAATCGCTAAGGCTGGGTTTTTGCCAATGTTGATTCTACGGGGGTAAAATGGGTAAAAAAGTGTACTTTTGGTACTTTTTATATCTCCTGAAATAATAGTCATAGAGACTTGAAAATTGGACTGTATGTTCACCTCTCGGAATAAAGATCCATTTAGGCTGGATTTTTTGCCAATGATGATTCTAAATGGGTAAAAAGGGTAAAAAACTGTACTTTTGGTACCTTTTACATTTACTTAAATAATGGTACTAGAAACTTGAAATTTGTAATGTAGGTTCACCTTCCGGAAAAAAGGTTCAATAAGGCTGGGTTTTTGCCAATGTTGATTCTACGGGGGTAAAAAGGGTAAAAAAGTACGTTTTATAAAAAGTACCTTTTATAAAAAGTACCATTTATGAAAAGTACCTTTTATAAAAAGTACATTTTATAAAAAGTACCTTTTAAAAAAAGTACCTTTTATAAAAAGTACCTTTTATAAAAAGTACCTTTTATAAAAAGTACCTTTTATAAAAAGTACCTTTTATAAAAAGTACCTTTTATAAAAAGTACCTTTTATAAAAAGTACCTTTTATAAAAAGTACCTTTTATAAAAAGTACCTTTTATAAAAAGTTCCTTTTATAAAAAGTACCTTTTATAAAAAGTACCTTTTATAAAAAGTACCTTTTATAAAAAGTACCTTTTATAAAAAGTACCTTTTATAAAAAGTACCTTTTATAAAAAGTACCTTTTATAAAAATAACCTTTTATAAAAAGTACCTTTTATAAAAAGTACCTTTTATAAAAAGTACCTTTTATAAAAAGTACATTTTATAAAAAGTACCTTTTATAAAAAGTACCTTTTATAAAAAGTACCTTTTATAAAAAGTACCTTTTATAAAAAGTACCTTTTATAAAAAGTACCTTTTATAAAAAGTACCTTTTATAAAAAGTACCTTTTATAAAAAGTACCTTTTATAAAAAGTACCTTTTATAAAAAGTACCTTTTATGAAAAGTACCTTTTATAAAAAGTGCCTTTTATAAAAAGTACCTTTTATAAAAAGTACCTTTTATAAAAAGTACCTTTTATAAAAAGTACCTTTTATAAAAAGTGCCTTTTATAAAAAGTACCTTTTATAAAAAGTACCTTTTACAATAAGTACCTTTTATAAAAAGTACCTTTTATAAAAAGTACCTTTTATAAAAAGTACCTTTTATAAAAAGTACCTTTTATAAAAAGTACCTTTTATAAAAAGTACCTTTTATAAAAAGTACCTTTTATAAAAAGTACCTTTTATAAAAAGTACCTTTTATAAAAAGTACCTTTTATAAAAAGTACCTTTTATAAAAAGTACCTTTTATAAAAAGTACCTTTTATAAAAAGTACCTTTTATAAAAAGTACCTTTTATAAAAAGTACCTTTTATAAAAAGTACCTTTTATAAAAAGCACCTTTTTTAAAAAGTATCTTTTATAAAAAGTACCTTTTATAAAAAGTACCTTTTATAAAAAGTACCTTTTAAAAAAAAATACCTTTTATAAAAAGTACCTTTTATAAAAAGTAACTTTTGTAAAAAGTACCTTTTATAAAAAGCACCTTTTAAAAAAGTACCTTTTATAAAAAGTACCATTTATAAAAAGTACCTTTTATAAAAAGTACCTTTTATGAAAAGTACCTTTTATAAAAAGTACCTTTTATAAAAAGTACCTTTTATAAAAAGTACCTTTTATAAAAAGTACCTTTTATAAAAAGTACCTTTTATAAAAAGTACCTTTTATAAAAAGAACCTTTTATAAAAAGGAATGTTGGATTTTTCGGTGAAGAAAAAAACCTTCTGGAAGAGGTACTTTTTGGAAATTTCGTTTCTAACGGGGGTAAGAAAGTGTACTTTTGGTACTTTTTTTTGGTTCCTTACCTTTTATAAAAAGAACCTTTTATAAAAAGGAATGTTAAATTTTTCGGTGAAGAAAAAAAACCTTCTGGAAGAGGTACTTTTTGGAAATTTCGTTTCTAACGGGGGTAAGAAAGTGTACTTTTGGTACTTTTTTTTGGTTCCTATAATAATGACCGTTGAAGCTTGAATTTTGGAATATAGGGGACTTCGGTGAAAAAACATTCTGCTAAAGTATTTTCGAAAAATTCTGTTTCTAGAGCTGTAAAAAAGTGTTTTTTGATACTTTTTATATTTCATGAAGTAATTATCCTAGGCACTGAAATTTTGAATGCTTTAAAAAGTTATTTTTTGGAAATTCTGTTTCTAAGGGTCGCGACCGATCGTAAAGGGGATAAAAAGTGCAAATTTGGTTATTCTTATATTTCTTGAAATAATGGTTCAGAAACTTGATGTTTTAAATAAAAGATCACCTAGCACAAAAAAACTGTTTTTGGAAAATATAATTTTACGGGGAAAAGGGGGGCAAATGGTTATTTTGAGATATCTAACTATTGAACTAAAAGCCGCAGAAATAACACACAAGACAAGGACATATTTTAAAATTTTAGGGTAAAAAGGGGTACCTGGTAACAGTGGTGTAAAATGGTACTTTTCATATCTACAATATAAAGACAATAGAACTTTTTATTTTTTTTAACGCATATTATACGGAGAGGAATGAAACTTACATGGAACGAAAGGAGATGTACTTGGAAGTGAAATGGAATAGAACGGGGAACGAAGTGGAATAGAGCTGGGAACAATATGGAATGATACTTTTTACTTAAATTTTACATATTTAACTTTTTTGACTCCATATTTTTCTCTCTATATGTTTTTCCACTCAAACTTATTTTTATTCCAATTTTTTTTTCACTGAAATATTTATTCATTCAAATCTTAAAACCCGATATAAGGGCTCGAAAATTGTCAATATATTTTTTCACCGAAACGAGCATGATAACGTATCAGCGAAGTTATTCAAATTTTATTGTTTAAATTATTCATTAAAATATTATTTTATGAAAGACTTAAACGTCCACAAGTAAATAAAACAAAAACTATGTAGAGGATTTTTTTTAAATCGATAGAGTAATCCTGATCCTTTTATTATCCGGCATTCAATACAACCGGTAACGAAGTACCGGGATGGTAAGCTAGTTAGATTCATATGAGAATTGATCCCACGCACCAACTATGTCAAGTTTTGGGTTGAGAGGAATTTATTGGAACCAATGTTTGCCGAAGAACCAGCAATCTCATTCCTGTATTCCCCTATGACCTGAAACCAATAAGAGACAGACCCTGTTCCCACCTGAGACCACATTGGGTCATCGCATATACAGCTGGATAATCTTAGATGAAGTGACTAATCAAAAATGGGCACATGGATAGACTTGAGGGCCAGCACGACAGATTTAGCCTTCTCATAATTAGACGCGCACAAGTGAGCTGATATCGCTTCGAAGAGGTAAAATTTCGACGGTGGTTGCTGTAATTATCGCAGACTACTTTATAGAAAAGCACTCTGAGCTGTCAAATGTGCTATTAAATGATTTTTTCATGGATGTGGAGGAGGAGTTGGAAACTATAGAATACTTTATCTGTCATTGCCATGTATTTTCTGGTCAGATACCTGTTTCACTGGGATCTAGGGAGCTGTACGATCTTTCTGATTCGTCTGATGTAAAAATTCAATATCTTAAGAGTTTCATAAGGAACTCAAACTGGTTTAATGACAGGGACTAGTGGGGAGCCCAATTACAATCCTGTCTATGTGAGCTGACGTTAAGCGTTAAAAGCCACTTGCAACCTAAGGTACTAACCTAGATGAGGTGACTGGAGAGTAAAGTGTAAAGCATTACATCGGACAATGTTTCGAAAGCCCATTAAACATTTGACCATGACCTGCATTGTAGTCTCCATGCCACGATCCACTTTTACGGAGACTGCACGAAGATTTCATAGCAACCCCTTGAATGTGCAGATCCAAGGAAAACATGTCCAACATAGCGTTGAGAGCTGCACCTTATGTGGTGCCCATATCACCCGTATACCCAAGCAATCCATTTTTTATAGTCCGTCCAGCTGTGCCCGAGTACACCTTGGATTTGTAGATTAAAGAGAAGCATGTCCCACATGTCGTTAATAGCTGCACCTGGCGTGGTACACATACCACCCTTAATCCCCAAGCAAACTACTCTTTGTAGTTCGCCTAACAGATTCCGAGTGGATATCAGCAGTTCTTAGACCCCGTCTTTCCAAAAACTCTTCGACACGGCCAGAAAATACAGTGTGCCCGAGATGTCCTTACCCAGCAAAAATTTTGCTGAACTGAAAGCTGCTTTTTGGAATGAATCACTAGTCAAAGAGCGCATCCGAACTACCTGAATTCATGCATAATTCCTGTGGACGACGTCACAGTTTAGAGCACTATTTCGTAGCTCTGATAGAGCGATATTAAGATGTAGTGAAATCATGACTCTTTTCAGCGCTGATTTAATCATTCTTTCGTATGAATTTTTTGCCAAAAAAATTTTTTGCTTAAAATAAAATCATTCTAGACAGCATTCTCATGCATTTGAGTATCCCGCCGAGTCGACTTTTATTTTTTCTTGTTTTTACTACATAAATATTTTTTTTTTTAATATTCGGCTTCGGCTTCGGTTTGGCCGAATACTGAAAATTTGGCCGAATATTCGGCTTCGGCTTCGGCCAAAAAAGGTGTATTCGGTCGGACACTACCGATTGACACCTCGCATAGACCTCTTGGTCCATAGCGATACCACAAAACTTTTTCCGCTAGCGGTGCAAGTTAAACACGTTCAAAGTCATTGCGAATCTTTTTAATATCCTAAGATCCATTTGCGTTATATCCTTCAAAGTACCGAAACTTATCTGACCGGTAATGGATCGGTGACTCCTTGCCACAGCTGGGCAGTGACAAAGTGTGTGTTCCGTCGTTTCATCTACTCCTCGTGAAGCGCAGCTTTTTCAACTAGCGCCTGAAATAAGTCCAATATTCCTGGCATGGATGCCGATAAGACAATGACCAGTTATTATCCTAGTCAGCGCTCGGCATTCCCTATAATGTAATAAGTTTTATAAAAAAATCTTAACAAAAAATTAAAAATTTTTCCCCTTACTTTTACTGCCCCCAAGAGCGTTCTTTGGATGCGCCATGGTTTGCTCTAAAAAGAAGCTGTGCTGCCAAAATTTCGATTTATTTTTGCTGGGTAGTTAAAAATTTTTTTTTTCGACATTAGTTTACGATCTCGAGTGACCCCTAAATACTAAACATTTGTTGACAGTTGAAAAGTAACACCTTTCAGCGTAGGAAGTTTAACCACTTTGTATTAAGTCCTTTGTCGTAGGTCGATTCACAGAAAGCCTATGGCTGCTGTAGCATTGCCCATCAAGTCAGCATTTTACTGCTGACCATTCCAATAGACTTTTCGGAAACTAATGCACAAACGTCTTCCGCATAAGTCTGTATGTGAACACCTAAAGTTTTTATTTCCTTCAGAAGTGATTCGACCACAAAACACCACAGTAACGGAGAGAGGATACCCTTTAGGGAGCAGCCCCTCCACTGGATTTCTGTGATCAACAATATCTTAGAGAGCATAAAGTATTTTGATAAGAACTGTGTCTAGACCATGCTCCTTACCGATCCTTTTGAGTTCGAACAGAACAAACACGACACAGAAAACGAGTTCCAATTATATTTCGATGTTTGGATAAAAAAAAGATTCAGACAATTTTTCTTCCCAGAGAGATATATCTTACGGTATATGGACATTAACGCTAGATATATCGCTTAGAAGTTCAGAAGCGATATTGCCTAAATATTTTTGGTTTTGTGTGCCAACCGGACAAATTATTAGGTATCGATAAAATGTTAATTGAAATTATTTTCCACCGAATATCATAACCGAAGGCTATTAGGTTATCCATGAAAAAAAAAAAAATTAACCAATGTCACTAATGCCAATAAACTCGATATAAGCCTTATAATATAAATACAATATATTTTTTATCGTTTTAATTTTTCCATAAAGTAGTAAATTATTAAGGAATATTATGACAAACCACTATTTAATATTCTGTATCATAAATTCTGATTAAATTTTGATCACATACGAGTATTTCGTATTCCTATTAATTTCCCTATCATTACATACATCACTCCTTCCACTTAATGGCCTGCCGCACACACATCATGTGCCACTCATCTCTCACAAAGACAACTCCTATTAATTTAAACAATGTTGTGTATTCCCTATTTTATTTATTTTTATATCTATAAATGAAGCTCCTAAATTCACAATCTATCTTTCTATACATCTTTTATCCTGTTTTTCCCTATTATTTATGTTTGTTTTATATGTATATATTTTTTTTTCGTTGTTGTATTCGCATACACATATATCTTCATCCTCATCATGATTATCATCCTTAACAAATTCTGATGGTTTTATTTGGGGTTTTCCTGTGAGTTTCTTTTTCTAGATTTTTTTTTTTTTTTGTATAAATTTTACCTTTTCACATGCACATCACGTACATTTTACATGTCTTAAACAGCAATATGTTAACATCTATGGTTCCTATTTGTACCCTACAACACTTTGTGGTACCGGGTATAATCTATTTGTGCTGATGTTTGTAACTAACCGAAATATTAGTCCTTGAACAAACTGAGTGAAATATAGGGAGACTTTTTCTTTGCTTTTGGGTGAAGTAGCCAAATGAGTTGCAGACTAGCAGAGATTCCTGCAGAAAGCTCTTTAATAAGGCTAAATCTTCAAGAGCGGACGAGGACTGGTCTGCATACAAGCTGCAACTTCAGAGTTATAAGAAGATGATCAGAATTGCCAAATGTGATTCTTGGAAGAACTTCTGTGGAAATATAGAAGACGTTTCTGAGGTATCCAGGTCGCTCAAGATTCTGGCTTCTTCTCCTTGCACCCTGAAATACCTGAAAGATCCTAATGGGTGTGGTCTTCCTCCAGTGGAGTGTCGCTCGATCTCCTTCTAAACACACATTTTCCGGGCAATTCCATGATGCCGTTTTAAGCTTTGGAACGTTCTGACGCCCAAGCATCTGAAATTGCTTGGAAATAATAAATATGCCAACATTAATCTGGGCGATTAAAAGCTTCAGGTCCTATAAATCCCCTGGACCTGATGGTACAATACCGGCTGAGATGCAGCAAGTGTCGGATGCAGCAAGTGTTGGCTGTATAATCTATACACAGCATGATCAACTGATCGTATATTCCTTTAAAATGGAGGGATACCAGAGTCGTCTTTACCCCGAAGGCTGGGAAAAATTTCCACACAGCTCCGAAGGATTTAAGACCAATTAGTCTGTCTTCTTTTTTGTTAAAGGCAATGCAACAAATGATAGACTCATATTTGAGTAGAGTGATAGACCCGAGGTTGCTTTTGACAATGCAACATGCATACAGCAAGGGTAGATCAACGGAAACAGCTTTTCATGAGCTCGTCAGTACCATCGAGAGATCGCTTTCGGTAAAGGAGTACACTATGGTGGCCTTTTTTAATGATGTCATCCCAGATTTGATAATTTTGGCATTGTCTGGTCTGGGAGTAAAGCGTGGGATCGTTTTACTGGTGGTAAACCTACTTGCCATTAGACGTATAACGTCTGAATTGGGAGCATCTGTCATATCTCGATTTGTCAATAGAGGCACACCACAGGGAGGTGTTCTTTCGCCACTTCTTTAGAACCTGGCACTGAATTCAATGCTGCTATCTCTAGAAGCACGTGGTTGTGATGTTGTCGCATATGCTGACGATGTCGCGATAGCGGTAAAGGGAAATCATCTGCCAACATAGACGGACATTCTTCAGGGTTCTCTGATGGATCTGTCTAAATGGGCAAGAGGCTGTGGGAGTTAAACCAAGTAAATCAGAGCTTGTCTTGTTTACAAGGAAAACTAAGATTCCTGCTTTTGATCCTATTTCTCTGGACGACACTGAAATCGCCTTCTCAGATGGAGCCAAGTATCTTAGAGTTTTTCTAGATAAGAAGTTAAATATTAGGCGTTATATAGAGGAACGGGTGAGAAAAGCAACGATTGCTTTATATTCCTGCTTTATATATCCTTTATATTGCTTTGTATTCCCTCAAGTCGTTCATTGGATCTATACAACAGTGGTGCGTCCAATTCTGCTGTATGGAATCAGTGTCTGGTAGCCTGCTTTAGAAACAAAAGCGAACTGTTCCTTTATCACGAAGGTACAGAGAATGGAGTCGATGTGCATCACTTCGTACTACACCTACGGCTGCATTAGAAATCCTCCTTCACCTGATACCATTGGACATATTGGGTAGGCAGTATGCGGCTACGTCGTCAATTCGGCTTATTAGCACGCTGCAATGGAGGAGCAGCGATTGTGGCCATAGCGCGATCTTGAAGAAGAAAACAATACCACAAAATGTGGACTGTGCTGCATCTATGAGCCCTTTTGAGCGCCACTTTACCACTATGATACCATCCAAGGAGTCTTGAATGGGGGACATTCCGGTAAGTGGATCCACCATAAATTTTTACACAGATGGGTCGAGGCTGCATGAACAAGTGGGCTTTGAAGTCTATTCGCAGGAGCTTGGGTTTGGTCTGGCTCGAAAATTGCCGGATCATTGCAGTGTTTACCAGCCAGAGATGCTGGCAATAAAGGAAGTGGCTGACTGGTTGAGTTGCAATGTATTGTCTACAACTGCAGTAAACATCTATTCTGACAGTCAAGCCGCGGTCAAGTCCCTGGAGTCAATGATTCTGAAAACAAGATCTGCCCTTAACCGCCGCACGTCTTTAAATGAGATTGCCAAGCAGTTTGACATACAACTCATATGGGTAAAAGGGCACAGTGACATTTTAGGTAATTGCAAAGCCGATGAGCTTGAAAGACTGGGAACTACCTTACAGGTTCCAACAGAATTGTAATGTGTTGGTATGCCTCCAGAAACTTGCAAGCAAAACCTACGGTTTTGTTCCGCGACGGAAACTAAACAAAGATGGGCAAATGGATGGACGTGTGAGACAACACGACAGATTTGGCCTTCTCTTAATCAGAAGCACACAAGTGAGCTGATATCGCTTCCAAGTGGAGAGATTTCGACGGTGGTTGCTATAATTACCGGACACGGTTGAATGTGCCGTCGAATGGCTTTTACCGGAGTTGCATGGATGAAGAGGAGTTGGAAAGTATCGAACACTACATCTGCCATTGCCCGGAACTTTTTAGTCAAAGACTTGCTTCACTGGGATCTAGGGAATCAAGATCTTTTTGATTTGTCGGATGTCAAAATTCAATATCTTAGGAGTTTCATAAGAAGCTCAAATTGGTTTAACGACAGGGACTAGATGGGAAACCTATTATAGTCCCGTGGTATCACAATGTACCTCAGAGTTTACGTGTGTTGACGTAAAACGTCAGCAGCCACTTACAACCTAACCTAAGGTAGTTCCCAGCCTGGCAAGCTCCTCGGCTTTCTCTGGAATGTCTCTGTGCCCTGGGACCCATATAAGTCGTATGTCAAACTACTTGACTATCTCATTTAAAGACCTGCAGGCAGTTAAGGGCAGATCTTGGTTTTAGAAACATTGACTGCAGAGACTTGAACGTGGTTTAACTGTCAGAATAGATGTTGACTGCAGTTGCAGACATGACATTGCAATTCAACCAGTCAGCCACTTCATTTATTGCCAGCATTTCTGCCTGGTACGCACTGCAATTATCTGGCAATTTTCGAGCTCATTTTCTTGAAAACACTAGTGTAGGGTTTTATATGGTCGGTGTTGACCGACTTTAATTTTCTTTGTTTTCTTCTTCTTCTGTTGCTGCTGTGTTTTCTGCTTTAACTTTGTTCAATTCTCCGTTTTTGTTTTACTCGCATTATTTACTTTTCTATGCCTGCGCTATAAACGTTTAAACATTAATAATGTTTATAATTTCATGGCACATAAACCTAATGTTAAAAGTTCTGAGTATCGACCTTATCTTATCCTTGATAGATAAATAAGAAGAAGAAAATGCGGAAAGAACGGAAATAAAAAACTTAAGTTTTTATTTCCTATTGTCTTTAAGATTTTATTTTTTCTTGAGTTTTTTCTACTCTTTTTTGTTGTGGGGTTTAAATAATATTTAATTTTTTTATGGTTTAACTTTTTAATACATTTTGATGTTTGATAAGTTTTAAAAATAAATTTAAATATTTTTTTTAGGATTTGAAGAGGAAAAACCCATGCAAAATTAAAGATTAAGTAATTGTTTGATAAACCATCTCAAATTAACAAATTATTCCTAAGGGAGGTGTTTTGGGAAATTGTGATAATGGATTTTGTAAGGGATCATAAGGTTAATATTTTATGAGACTTTCCTTCAGAAACCAAACCGAACAATTTCGACAAGTATTTTACAATGCGACTTTGCTGAAAACGTGATTAAAGTGTGTCGTTGAATTTGGAAACTTTAAACCCCTTTGACATTATTCTGTTTGTACTAGGAATGCAAAACGGAAAATCCAAAATCCATTAATGGCGGCATTTTTGGTGATGTACCAATCCTGGAAAATCCGGAAATATACCAGGTTTCAACTTAAAGTATTTTATACACCAACATTTTTGAGGTTACCTTACATTTTCACTCATAACTTTTGAACCCTTGGACTGATTTCGCCCATTTTGACGAACTAATTAGGTGTACAATAAACCTTTGGTCTATATATCAGTACTCAATTCATCCTAGCTTTTTTTTAAAAATCCCATATTAACATACAGTTAGAAAGACGGACAGAGGGACATCGCTGGATCGAGTTAAACTCGAACCTTGCGGTAACCCTGAACTAAGATGAAATTCATCCGATTAAATCCCATCTATAATATAACGTATAGTGCGGTTACAGAGAAAGCTCGCTATAAATCGAGAGAAATCACTACCAACACCAAGGTTAGGTTAGGTTGTAAGTGGCTGCTGACGTTTTACGTCAACACACGTAGACTCTGAGGTCCATTGTGATACCACGGGACCGTAATAGGTTTCCCTACTAGTCCCTGTCGTTAAACCAGTTTGAGCTTCTTATGAAACTCCTTAGATGTTGAATTTTGACATCCGACAAATCAGAAAGATCGTACAGCTCCCTAGATCCCAGTGAAGCAAGTCTCTGACCAGAAAGTGCCGGGCAATGGCAAATAAAGTGTTCAATAGTTTCCAACTCCTCTTCATCCATGCAACTTCGGCAAAAGTCAATCGACGGCACGTTTAACCGCTCTGCGTGCTTCCCTATAAGACAGTGTCCGGTAATTATAGAAACCACCGTCGAAATCTCTCCTCTTGGAAGCGATATCAGCTCACTTGTGCGCCCCTGATTAAGAGAAGGCCAAATCAGTCGTGTTGTCTCACACGTCCATCCATTTGCCCATCTTTGATTAGTCTCCGTTGCAGAACAAAGCCGTAGGTTTTGCTTGCAAGTTTCTAGAGGCATACCAACACATTCTAATTCTGTTGGAACCTGTAAGGTAGTTCCTAGTCTTGCAAGCTCATCGGCTTTGCAATTCCCTGGAATGTCTCTGTGCCCTGGGACCCATATGAGTCGTATGTTAAACTGCTTGGCCATCTCATTTAAAGACGTGCGGCAGTTAAGGGCAGACCTTGTTTTCAGAAACATTGAATCCAGGGACTTGACCGCGGCTTGACTGTCAGTATAGATGTTGACTGCGGTTGTAGACAAGATATTGCAGCTCAACCAGTCAGCCACTTCCTTTATTGCCAGCATCTCTGCCTTGTAAACACTGCAATGATCTGGCAATCTACGAGCCAGGCTCAACCCAAGCTCTTCAGAATAGACTCCAAAGCCCACTTGTTCGTGCAGCCTCGATCCATCTGTGTTGGTTTACCAACACCAAACGCAATAACCTTTGAGGGCACCTCCACGATAGAATGCCTTTTAAATATCCAGAGCAACTAATTTGCTTTTACCAAATTGGTAGATGGAACGACTCCAACATTCCGAACGAAATGCTAACAGGTTTCCCGTAGAGCGACTTTTACGAAAACCATACTGCCGAAAGTTAGTTGGATTTCAGATAGTTTACCAAGTGATAATTAACCATGCTCTTCAGCACCTTTGAGAGCGTAGAGCAAATTGCTATTGGACGGTAACACTGTTGGACAAATTCATTGAAATTTGCGCTCCCATGAAACAGAATACATGAATTAAATAGATTTTGACCTTCTGATTCCAAATCTGCTTTCCAAATTCTTCTATCACGTAAGGTTTTTACGATATTCGCTTTTGAATATTGAATAAAAAACGTATTCTTAAGTTGCTCACACAAAATAGGACTTGATTTAGTATATATAAGACCTCTTGATTCCAAATCTGCCATCCACATTTGTCTAACGCGTACCGTTTTTGAAATATCGTCGTCTGAAAAACTCAAACTCCTCTGTAAAACATTTATATTCTTTTTAAATCAAACTAAAATTTTCAAACGCGAATATCTCGAAAACGGAACATGCTTGAAAAATTTTGATAACAGTTTTGGAATCAGAAGGTCCATTTTATATAAAATCAAGTCCACTTTTGTCGAAACGACGTAAGAATATGTAACAGTGGACCTTCAAAAATCCTAAAATATTGTTTTTTTGACTTTTGAACAGCGAATATATCTAAAACGGTACGTGCTAAAAAAACTTTGGATGGCAGATTTGGAATCAGGAGACCAAAATCTATAACGACAAGTCAGACATTTCACTAGGAGGTTTTTGGTGTCGAACAGTGTAATTATCAGGATTATAGTCCTCACTCTTTTTAGAGATTGGCTGAACGTTAGCCACCTTCCAGCATGATGGGAAGCTTACGGGAAGCTTAAAAGTTTTGCCTAGGGTCGAGACAGTGTCGAAGCACAATGTTTTAACACCAGTGCGAAATACAATCTGGTCCCGGGATTTTCTTAACGTAAAGATCCTCAAGAACTCTTTTAAGTGCACGTGATCGAAAAAATTCCTTGGACAAAGTAAATATACTCTCTCGAGATCGGACAGTGTTCGATTGCTTTCCGAAAAAAATGAGTTTCTTGCTAACATTTCAGCAAAAGGTTGGCTTTATTAATCGAGTCTGATAATATTTGGTTATTTTTTATGAGGGTTGAAATGGATATACTAGTATTAGTCTTTACCCTTTTAACAAATGCCCAAAAGGTTTTCTGCCCCGCGGCAGCTGTTCGTACAGAAGCTTTTCGCGTCTGAGTACTCGCATTCGTTTTTCGCCTGTTTGCGTAACGCGTCAACTGGATTTTTGACAATTACTAAACGTGTCCTCTCTGGATCTCACTGCATTTTTGCACATCTGATTAAATCAACACTTAAGTTATAGTTTGTCGAAACTTGCTTAGATGGAATAAATAATTTTATTCCCAGCATTATTATATTTACCATTATTTCTGCTGCAGGGTTAACCTTGTCATCAAGAAAACACAGTTTCCAGTTGAAATGTTGAAAAAAATCATTGAGCTCAGCCCAACGGGCCTTTTCATAGACAAAAACGCGTCTGAGCTGATTAAGAAGCACTGCAAAGGTCCGAAAATGAAAAGGAAAATGAGGTTGTGATCCAAGTTTCGGAGAGGCGTAAGTAACTCAATATCATATTTGTCAGGATGCAATGTGATAAAAAAAAGGTTCCAAAGTATTACGAAACTGCCCTTTAACACAAGGTGATTGTGTGCAGCAAAGAGCTCATCGTATAAGCCCTCGGGAGTCGTTTGGCTAGAATGGCGAAACCATTCAGAAGCTGATGTAAAGCGTCAGCACACATAGACTCTGTTCTTCAAAGTAGAAATTTTTTCGTAAGACGGAAAAATGTCTACTTTGAAGAACAAAAAAACCTCTGAAAAACGTAAATACAGGGTGGTCCAATAACAAGTATCTTTTTAAAACATGCAATGAAATGAACAATACTCAATAGTTTTGGAACCTTATGGCTTTATTTGAAAGAGCAAATATTCCCATTATTTATGGCAAACGACTTCATTCATGCGGCTGCCTGGGTTAGCTCCGCAGTAGCTCATTCTCGGCACCCATTTTTCTAATGTTTCTGGTTCTATCTCACGAATGGCTTAAACGATATTCGTCGAAAGAGCCTAGAACATTTCTGGATTTCCCATGTTGCATGAATTTTTAACGAGACCCCTCAAAAAAATTTCTAAAGGTTTTAATCGGCAGCTCTGAAGTGATCAATTGTCACCGCGAATATGGCTAAAAACACGATTTCCGAACTAAGTGCGCAAAATATCGATTGTTTGATGGACTGTGGGACATATTGCGACATCGTTCTGAAATTAAATGTCCAAGTTGATATATTCTATTACGGCCAACAAAAAGTCGGTAATCATGACTCTGTAGCGCTCATCTTTGACGAAAATGGGGTTTTCAGCTGTATTTTTGAAAATATTGTGTAATGATGCTAATACTCAAATCTGTTGCTTCCTATAGATGAATTAGATTCTTTACAATATCGTGCGAGTTTTACGATCCCAAGATGTAGCAATTTGTTTGTTAACATAACCTCGTTTGAGTGCCTTATTTCGGTTAACAATTTTTTTTTGAAAAATGTGCAGTTTGGCAGCGCAGTACTGCGCTACAACGCGATACAGCGGAGCAAGCCGAGGACGCATCAATGAAGTCGTTTGCCATAAAAAACGGAAATGTTTGCTCTTTCAAAAAAAGCCATAACATTCCAAAAAAAGTTGAGTATTGATCATTTTATTGCATTTTTAAAAAGATACTTGTTATTGGACCACCCCTTATCATAATAAATGCATTTGTAAAAACGAATCGCGAGGGTGCGACAAACTTTCAAAATGTTATTTGCCTACCAATAGGTCAATGGATGCAAATTTTGTATCGATCGGATATCAAATAACGAAAATCGGGTGAAATACCGATCTAAGATAACATTCTGATATATCATACGAATATTTCGCAAATCATATCTCTCCATTCCGATTTTTATTGCTCTCCAATATCCTTTCTGTTAAAAAACTCTTGTTTAAAATAATATATACATAGAAATATGCACTTTATTTTCAATTTAATATTATATCTGACAACCAAAACTCATAAATCTTATAATCTTGAGTGACTGTTTGTTTATTTGTTTGATATATTTCACAAACATTTCATGTTGAAACTTTCTTACGATAAATCCTTGAAAATTGCAAAAAAAAAAAACGTTATATGCACATTTCACCACATCATCATAAATCCTGCATAAAGAAAACGAAACTATTAAAATTTATGAGCTGTTTTAAGATGAACATATTGAAAATAAATATTACAATAATAGATATATACGAAAAAACATCATCATCAACAGCTTTGGAATCATGTTATTTATGGTGTTTTTCTTCTACATACTTTACAACTCAACACAATTTTGCACTTTTTTTTACAAAACGAAAAACGATATTTTTAAAAAAATTATGCTAAAATAAACAAACAGATAAATTGTTATAAATTATACTTCTTGAAAATACAAAAACTTAAAAATATAAAATTATGAAAAATTTCTTTTTTAAGATGGCATTTACACATACATTGAAATAGGTTAGATTGGATGGGCGTCCGTCATTTGGCAAATTTACTCAGAGGCCGTTAGGGCCATTGTATTTTTTTAATTTTAATTCCCCTACTCCCCCTCTAATACAAAGTTCTACTTCTTAAACCACCCCGATTCCGTAAGATATTCTGCTAGAAACGTCAATGAGACACCGTTTAGAGATATGGAATGCTTAAGGCGGCGCTTCATCAGACCCGGACTTCCACACAACAAGTGCTTCACTGTCTCCTCCTCTTATTCCCCACAACTTCTACACTAGCTCTTGTCAGAAATTTTCATACGCACGGCAATTTGGCCGCACTGATAGGACACTGTCAGTACTTCCACTAGTAGTCAGTGATTTCCACATTAATTTCCTGTAGCAATTCTACCATAGGAACTGAAATGTCAAGTTCACCACGTTCCCCACCGACTCGAATCCATTTCTCGCACATTCATCAACCAATTCGCACATTCCAGCAACCCCACTATGTTAAGCGATTCAGATTGGCTTGACTGTGTGCTGACTTATTCGACGGAGGGATTATATACAATTCCTAACGATTCTCGATTTTACAGTGTTTGGCGCAAGGACGTAGGTCACTTGCCATAATCATCTGCGCGGCTTTATCAATTGCAAGTACTTAAGCCTGTAATACTCTACACTTGTGCGGACGTCTCAATAAGGCCTCGACCTCAAAGCATTCGGAGTATACTCACGATCCTGCTCCCATCTTCATCTTCGATCTGTCCGCAAAAATTGAGATCGCATTCTCTGTTATAACAGAGTTTTCCGCCCAGTCTTCCCTAGTTGGTATTTGGACTTCGAAGGTTCTTTCAAAGTATGTCTTCGGTAAAATAAAGTAGGTTTTCTGTTCTAGCTCCGTCCTGCCCACCGTTCTTAATATGGTCCTGCGTCCCAGAAAGCGTTGCTTAAACATTTGCGACTCTGAGCTGTGCTCTTGATGTGAATATCCACTATCCACGTACTGAATGTTTAGTATCACTTCCGGGGCTGCCTGGGGTGCCAGCACCAGTGATTATCACTCACGCTAGTCGTTGTACCTTCTGTAGGTTGCAGAGATATGATTTTTTTATCAACTGCTCTCTGCCACACAAGGGCACCATATTTAAGTATTTACACTACTAAACATCGAAAATGTGACTGGGTCACATGATTTTAATTGTTATGGTGGTCAAAAATCCAGTCTCCAAATTTTTCCGTCATATCAGGTTTTTGAGGAAATTTTGAGATCAAAAAATCGCCGTGTTGGGTATTTTTGGCAACTCATAGCGGATGAACCCGATGTGTTGGCGACTTAAAAATAAGTCGAGGGTAAATTTTAAGCATTGCTTTTGAAAATGCAGAATTCATTTGGTTATTCGCATTAACCCGTAAGGCACCAATTGGCTTTCAATGATGTATTATTCTCAGTATCGGGAAAAAACATTTTTGGGGAAAGATAACTCATTAAAAGACATATAGTGCTCCAAGGGTCAAAGCGACCGATCAAATGAGCTATGCATCTTAAAGAGCAGTATTTAAACGTTATCCTTGACTTATTTTTAAGTCGTCTGCACATCGGGTTAATGCGCTATCGCAGCACATCGGGTTAATGTATCCAAAAACACAATTTTTTTGAATTTCAAATTTCTCAAAAACCTAATGTAATGGAAAAGTTTGGAGACCGGATTTGTGCCTAGGATAATAATTGTGATCATGTACAAAAGGAGACGTTCCATTTGCACCATGTTATTTTTTTTTTGTATGATAAGTAGCGGAAAAATTAGTTTTGGGGAATAAGACATCATTCAGAGACAATTGCTCTGTAAGGTCGCGTACCAGTCGCATCAAGTTTTTTTTTTTTAAATGTTTAGTAGTGTTATCGCACCATACATCCAGTGGATAACATACGGTGTTAGTCTCGTCTGTATCCCTTTTCCAAGAAATTTGATAGTTCCAAGATGATATCATCTAATTTGGCAAGAACAAACCTGCCTATTTGAGTCCTTTTCGTGAACAAAACGAATTCGATTTTGGCGAGATTAACTCCCAGACAGTTGTCTCTTGCCCTCGTCGAGAGTATCTTAAGCTCTGATTCCATGAGTTCACTGTACCCGATTTCACGTATACCGATCGACTCATAATAACTTTTTTTCAGGGTTGGCAACCGATACCCACCTAGAATAACGGTATTTGGCTATTGTACCGCAACCAATAAAGATATGGACATTTTCAAAAGCTCTTATGAAAGCTTATGAAATTTCTAATATTTTAAATGTGTCACTTCGTGTTTCTACCGGTTCGTTTTCGAAATATAGGTCAATACCTTTATAATACCGTTTGAAACGGTATTATAACGGTATTGGCCTATATAACTAAAACGAACCGGTAGAAACACGAAGTGACACATTTAAAATACTAGAAATTTCATCAGCTTTCATAATCGCTTTTGAAAATGTCCAAATCTTTATTGGTTGCGGTACAATAGCCAAATACCGTTATTCTAGGTGGGTATCGGTTGCCAACCCTGTTTTTTTTGATTTAAGGTTAAGACTTATCTCCTATATCCTTATTCAAAATTTTAACGAATTCGGATAATTTTTTTTCCAAACCCCATAAAAACCACCCTCGAGTCTTTTTATGTAAATCTTTCAAAATACATAAAAATGGTCTTGACTTCAGATCAATTTTCTGGCAAAGCAGGTGAAAATTACTTTAAGATTTAATTTCCTCCGGACGTTTACAAAAATTTTTTATCGGATAAATCTTCTTTTTTGTCTAACTAAATCTCCCAAATTATCCAAAACAAATCAAAATCTTGTAAGATATCGCGACAATGTAAACGCTGTATTTATAAACAAAATATGATTCTTCAATAGACGCTCAATTTTATAACAAAAACATAAATGAAACATATAATGACGATGAAGTTGAATAAATATAAAATTTTACCAAAAACCATTATGGTTGCACTTGAAATATTTTCTTCTTATTTTTTTCCATCTATTTCTTTGTTTTCCTTCTTAACGAATTGATTTATGATGTCTGCTTAACAACTGAAATATCAACAAAACAAAAAAAGAATAAAGTAAAATAAATTGTTTGAAAATTTAGAACATTTTTCCTTTATGATGATGATGTCGACGACCAAGATGAAGAGGTGGTATTTACCCAAAAAAATATTAAGTTTTGGAAAATTTATAAAAATGAAAGTTAACTTTTAAGGGTTTTTTAGAGGAAGCCATATGTACATTGCACATTGGGATGCAAAATTTTCATGAATTTGTCAAATTTCCACAAAATATTTATAGCATAATCTTTATGATACTATTTGTAGAAAACTTTTCGAGCAAGTCATTCGTAATTCAAAATTTATCCTGTTCTTCTATAACATGTTTTATTTTACGTTCTAAATCCAGCTCTAACAGAGAGATTTCAGTGGATTGACCAGCGGACATGCTGCTTTTACTTACAATTAGTACTTCTACTCGTATTCAGATGACTAGCCGAGATCTAAACAGCGGCTTTGTATCTACAAGGGCTTCCAATCTGGATTGGTTTTTCTGAATCCCAATATTCGGGATTGAAACATTTTCGGAATCCCGATTTCGGAATCAAATCGAATCCGATTATTTGATTTAACGCGTGGCGCATTTCGATCAAAGTTTTAGATGTTTGGAAAATTTGCACCAAAATTTAAAATTTTTGAAAAATACAGCAAAATAGTCTGCTGATTTTTATTATTCTCAAAAACTAAATGATAGAGAATTTAGTTAAAATATCCATTTTGGCAGAAAAATCTGCTGAAAGGCATTTTTGTTGTGTCGAGAGTATTAACCGAAATGTGGCCATTTTTTAAATCTCGTGAATGCCAAATTTTATGTTTTAAATTAGGGCCCAATGGGGTCGATTTGTATGGGGGGATTTTGACCTTTTTCAGTTTTATACGATTTACGCCTATTTACTCAAAATTAATATAGGCATATTGGGTACCACTTTGAAGTTATTTAAAATACCTATCTCGTGATGCTAACAACACACAAAAAATTATTGCCTAAAAATTTTCAATTAAATGTATTGATCAACAAAATTTAAATGAGTCAATCAATGTTTTGATTAAAATTTTTGCTATTTTTTGTTACAAATTTTCAACATACCAGATTTTTTTTTCGCTTTAATTTATTTGAATAGATTAGTTCAAAAATATACAAAATAATCGGGCATTACTTTTTTTTATTGTTGGCAAAATGTTGGAAAGCAAAAAAGATGAATTTTTTGATTATTTTGTCATAAGCTTACAATTCATTTGTTTAATCAATCATTATTTTGATTGACTTTGAACAAAAAATTGATCAAATTTTTGATCAAAATCGAAAAAATGTTTGATTGAAATAAATTTCAATCAATCACCTACAATTTGATGATTGGTATAACAATTTTTTTAATTGGAGGAGTTTCAATCAAAAAATTGATTGAATTTTTTCTGTGAACGTGACAAAAAGTAAATATTTTTCGACTTATTAACAAAAATGTTGGCATTTTACTCAATATGACGAAAAGTTTTGCAAGTTTGGACTCGATATTGGCACACGAAGATAGGTTTTCCAAAGAACTTTCATTTGGTATAGAACATGACTAGGTTTCTTCTAGGGATGCCAAACGGGATTAACTTTGAAAAATCCCGGGATTCGGGATTTTGAAAATTGAAATTTCGGGATCCCGGGATTTTCGGGTTTTTTTCGGGATCCCGGGTTTTTCGGGATTTTCGGGTATTTTCGGGATTTTTTATTTCCTATATTAAAAAAAATAAGATTTATATAAATGAAAAAGAGTTTATTCTGATTCGAGGCCTTTTCATGTTTCCCATTATGAATTACCATAACAAGTACTTATGATAACTCTACTTTCTTTATTAGGATATTCTCCCATTAAATACTCATAGAGTTTCTTGCTTTCAAAAATTTTGGCAATTTTCAGGAATGAATTGACGATCGTTTCGGAGGTGTTCCAATTCCCCCATCATCAGAATTCTTTAGAAAATTAGGTAATACTGTTAGCATGCAAACATCAAATATTCAATCGTCAATTTATTCCTGAAAATTGCCAAAATTTTTGAAAGCAAGAAACTCTATGAGTATTTAATGGGAGAATATCCTAATAAAGAAAGTAGAGTTATCATAAGTACTTGTTATGTTAATTCATAATGGGGAACATGAAAAGGCCTCGAACCAGAATAAACTCTTTTTCATTGCACAATTAAAAGGTCGAATAAATAACTAATTTTTATTTAATAAAAATTAAAACACACTTGATTTATATAAATTTAATATTTTTATTTGTCATATTCTTATGTAAAAATGTACATAAAATAGCTGAAAAAACAAAATATACCACTGTGCAATACGATTTAGTATATTTAGTCCAAAAAAATATAAGTACCATTTATGGACCAAAACTTCTGAGGTGGTTTAAGAACTTAGCTCGAGTTCTTTTTTATGGCCCACTGAAGTTTTTAATTTGTTTTCAAAAGCGTTTGGGAAAAGTAAAAAACATGTTTTAAATCTGCTGCTGACCAGATAATGTTAGTACTTTTTTTAGAATATATTAATCCTCTATCTCCATTTTAACGGGTAATTTTTGTACTTTTTTCAAATATCCTAACAGAGCACCACTAAACCGTGTGTAAATTTTCAACTGAATTTTTCAGTTGCATCAACTCAAAATTCAGTTCCTGCTAATAAATTCGGCTGTGAGAACTAAATTTTGTAGTTGTTTTAATTTAAAAACAATTTTGTCAACATAATTCAGTTGTGACCACTGATATTCAATTGTGACAGCATATATGTAAATATTTCGTCCGAATTTTTATTGCATCAACTGAATCTCAGTAGCTAATCATCAAATTTATTTACAAACATTTTTATTTTGTCATTTTGCAGATTTAATTAGGCTTTTACGATTACGATTATCAATAGCAATATTTAATTGTTTGCTTTGCACAATCGTAAAGAACAAAATCGTAAAGAACATTTTTAAACTTGATTTTAATAAGTGATACTTCAATTCATTCAAATCCGAATTGTTTTTAGTTGAAAATTTCAATGTTTTAAATTTCGGGATTTTCGGGATTTTTTTAAAAAATCCCGGGATTCGGAATTTTATAAATCCCGAAAATCCCGGGATTTTCGGGATCGGGATTTCCCGTTTGGCATCCCTAGTTTCTTCGTATAATATAGGAGATAAACGCAAAAAACTGAAAAATTACCCTTTCTTCATCCCTTATTTTCACCCCCTAAATATGAATTTGGGCCGCTAAAAAAAATACGTGTCCCTTTATTTTTCTTGCTCTACAAAATAAAACCAATTCCATAAAGATCTGCGGGTGACACCAGGGAGACTTCCCTTGTTTGTTGTTTATACCCTCCAACCACAGTATGGGGGTATACTTACTTTGTCATTCCGGTAACGGTATTGGTATTACATATTTTTTGTATCGGTAACGGTATTTTCGATTATTTCGGTAACGGTGAACCAACGGTTGTTCTAATCTTTAAACCCAGATTTGGTATTTGAATTTAAATCTTAAAAATGCTCTCCTGAAAAATAGTATAAAAACACTTACACAGAGAAAAATAAATTTCTAACTGAATTTTTCAGTTGTATTAACTCAAAATTCGATTGGTGCTACTACATTTTGATGTGGCTGACGAATTTTATAGTTGTTTCAATTAAAAGACAGTTGTAATAACAAAATTTTTTTGTAACTACCGATATTTAGTTGTTTCAACCTTAATTCAAATGTATCCACCGATTTTTTGTTGTAACAACTGAATTTCAGTTGGAAATCTGCAAATTTGTTTTCTGTGTGTATGCACTTATTCCATTTTGCCACAGATATAATGAACCGAACGGGAAAAATTATGAATAGTGCCATAGATTCAGTGTTCCAAAATCTTTAACAAAAATGGGTCCATTTAACAATTTTCTTCTTGCATTGAATTTAGACGTGCGCGAAATTTTTGTTATTTTCGTAAGAGAATAACAGGTCTCTAGCAATAATTTGACTTTTACAGATTGAAAAAATATCAATTAGTCGACGAGTTATAGCCAAAAAACCATATAAACAATATGCTGAAAATCGGTATTTGACTGCAAAGTTCGAAGGCCGATTAAAAAAAATTCGAACTAACATAAACAAACGCCGCGATACGGGTCTTCTAATTTAGCCTCTATTTTCACCCCTCACTCTCAGAATCGACATAAGTTTTGCTAACCTGAATTTGTTCCATAGTGTATTTGTAATAATATCTGTCAAAACTGTGTGTAAAATCTATAAAATAGTATGGGGTAAACACAAATCGGTATAAAACCAAGAGAAATACGGATTCAAAATGACAAGCGGATACGTATTCTCATTTTTAGAAATTTCTTTAAAAATGAGAAAACGTATACGCTTTTCTTAAGATCAGGGTTGTATTTGTTTTGATAATATTTAAGATGTGATAGTGTAAATACGCAAACGATTTTTTAAAAGATTTTTTGACAAGCGGAGAAAATTTCGTATTATTTAAGATACGTATTTTCTTACGACTCAGTATTATAATCTAAAGTGGGCTTAAAGGTGCCTTCAGACTATAATATTTGTAATAATATCTGTCAAAATTTTCAATAAGGACATTTTAGTTTCGATTAGGAAAGAAAACAAAAAACTTTATTTTGATATTATACTCAAATTAAAGATATTTGTATTACCTTTCAAATGAGCTTTATCGCAACTTATTGATCCGCAGAGTTTTTGAGTTACAGCGGTTTTAGTGAAATAAAGGGTTCCGCTTTTTTTAATTTGTGTTTTTTTTTTTTTGTATAAGGACAATCTTAGGACAAAATGGCCACATGTGAATTATGTGCTCTTGTAACGCTACCATTCCATATGGTTATTTTTAAGATTGCAATAAAAGATATTTTAAGATTTCTTTGGAGGATGCAAACACTTATGATCAGTTAGCATCCCCTTTCAATCGTTGTAGGGTGCTAAAATTTGGCGCAAATTGTTCGTTACGATGCCATCTATCATATTTTGAGGTACGTTCAGTTGTGAGTTATACTCAGAGCTTCGAAGGATTTCTTTCCTTAATTCGATTTGTCATTCTGAGTGAAAATTTAGTGATTGCATTCCCCAATCACATTTTAGCGAATTGAATGAATTCACTTTGGTCTCATTCAATTCAAAAAAAAATTTAGTGATTGCATTCCCCAATCACATTTTAGCGAATTCACTTTGGACTCATTCGATTTATAAATATCGAATGCATTCGTTTTATTTTTCATTCGACTTTCAAAAATTTAATGCATTCGATTTTTTTTCATTCGACTTTTAAAAATCGAATGCATTCACTTGCGAATGCAATCGATTTTCTTTTCATTCAATTTTAAAAATCGAATGGCTTATTCATTCATTGCATAAAAAACTTAAAAAAAACTTACCAAGATAGAGCAAAACGGAGCCAATTTTTTGTCCATAGTATCGCTAACACTCTTCACATTTTTTTGTCGTATAGGCAGTTAATGTGTGCATTTTTTAAATTTTCGGGAACACAATTTTTTTTGGATTCAAAATTAGAGCCCATAAGGGTCATCGTATGTAAAGAGAGTAGGCGATACTATGGAACAAAATTTGGCTCCGTTTTGGTCTATATATTTAAAAAATCGATTGCATTCGCAGTGGAATGATAAAAAATCGAATGCATTCGATTTTTCTAAATCGAATGAACAAGAAATCGAATGCATTCATTTTTGTTCATTCAATCGAGTGAATTCCAAGGACTGCATTCCATGTTGATTTATGAAATCGAATGCATTCACTGACTATGAAAATTAAATGGATTTTTTTGAGAATTCATTCGAAAAGGATTTTATTCTTCGAAGCTCTGGTTATACTTGACATTTTTCCATATGTTGATGGGCCTAGGGTTATATAGTCGCAACAAAAAGTCGACTTTTCGACTTTTTTCAATTTCTAAAAAGTCGATTTTTCGACTTTTCGACTTTTTTCAAATTTTAAAAAGTCGACTTTTTGACCTTTCGACTTTTCGACTTTTTTCAACTTTTCGACTTTTTTTGACTTTTCAATTTTTTCGACCTTTCAAACTTTTAAAAAGTCGATTTTTTTGTAAATAAAAGTTTGGTTTTGACTTGTTGTAAGCATTTAGGTGCTATTTTTTTATTGTATATTATTTATCAATGTTGGGTACCAATGAAGGTTAAAAAAGTCGATGAAATGGAAAATTTGGAAAAGGTTGAAGAATTCGAAAGCAAAAGAGTAGACTTTCGATTTACAGAACCCTATCACTGAGGTGTTTACAATAATCAAAAATATTGGTAAATATTGCACTTAACACTTTCTAACTCATGAATTTGGCATTGACATTTTTGCTTCACATACAAAATACATGAAAATACCAATAGCTTCAGTTGTTATTAAACTCGGCTCTCATTTGAATTTTTTTTTTCAGAAGAAAGAAATTATGTTCATCTGGTAAAAGTAAAAAAAATCAAAAAAAAATTTCGAAAAAAGTCGAAAAAAAGTCGAAAGAAAAAGTCGACTTTTCGACTTTTTTTAGAACAAAAAAGTCGATTTCGACTTTTTCATACAAAAAGTCGATTAATCGACTTTCGACTATATAACCCTAGATGGGTCACACTAAGGAAGAGTCTACCAAAATTAGAAGAGTGGACCAAAATTAATTGATTAACGGTTAATCGATTAAATACCCTACAACATAGGGTCTATTTATTAATTGTTTTAAATGTTTTTTTTTTTTAGAATACAAATATTCTTATTAGAAAAAATATATTAAAATTTCCTAAAATATTTTGAATTTCCAAAATTGTTTTTCTTCTTACTACCTATTTTGAACCCATGGTGCAGTAATGTCTTTTGGGGATTTTGTTAGTTGGTAAGAGAGTATGAGTGTAAGTAATATTAAGGAAAATTTCCTTTTTTATGATGTTGGAAAAGAAAATTCCTAAATGTTTTTCCTTCCTTAACGTTTTTACTATAACTACGACTAGACAAAGGCAACCATAAAAAAAAAAAAACACACGTGTTTATGGTTTCAACGTATAGTGGTTGTAAAAACCCCTTTATAAGAGTATGAGTTTAAGAGAGATTCTTTATTGCATGGAGATTAAGAGTATGAGAGAAATTTCATATTTTCTCGTAAAACAAACGTGAGTGCAAATATCGTAAAACCAATACAAAATATCGTAAATATTTGACATTTACTATTTTGCTTAGTTTGAGTTCGTGATTCTTAACAATATGACGTTATAACGGACGGTCGCTATTTATAAAAAAATAAATAAAAATAAAACAAATAAAAGTGATGTGCAAAAATAAAAAAGAATTAAAAATCAAAACAAATAAAAATTAACGTAATTAAAAAAAAAAAAAAAAAAAAGAACAACAAAAAAAATTTATGTTTCTTAAGGAAAGTTTTTTATGAAAACAAAAAAATTAAAGAAGCAAAGTGCAAAATTATAAAACAAGTGTTTGCTGATTTTGCGTAAAATTTTTTTGATAAAGTTCAAATCATTAACGAACGGTTTATTAAGTGTTTGTCTTATCAGTGTTTTTTGTTGTTGCTGTTGTTGATATTTTTTTTTGCATTATTTGTGTGTATTCTCCAATTGCGGGATAGTTCAGCCCTTGGATAACGGTATCACTACTACTACAACTATTACTGCGACCATTCGTTAAAGAAAGTGTGAAAATAACAAAAGAATAATTAACAATAATAATAAAAAAATAATAAAAATTATCACACGCGGCTGGATACCGCAAAACAAAAAAATTTAATATAATTTTTTTGATGATTTAAGCAAAAAATATTTAAAAAAATTTAAACAAAAAAAAAATTCTTAAAGTGTGACCAAAAAAAATTAAAAAATTTAATAAAAATTGTGTAAATGTGCTGAAAAAAAATTTGAATAAATTCAAAAAAAAGGTGTAACCCAATACATAAAATCCCTAAAAAAAAAGTGAAATTTATAAAAAATAAATATTTAAAAAGTTTTATGCCAAAATTCTCTTATCTGCTGCTTGTTCTTCACCTATCACTAGCTGGTCTAGTCATAATCAAATCGAAAGAATAATAAAAAATCACTCACTACAACTATAAAAACTATCAACTCTACTTAAACTTCTAGTCCTTGTTTTGTACTTTTTTTATTATTTTATTATTCAACAAGACTACACTACAACTTCTTATTCTTCTTCTTCTTCAATATAATACCAAAGGATTTATAAACAAATCACTTCATTTAACCAACAACTTCTGCCACAACAAACTCATCCAACACAACAAGGATATTACAGCAAAAAAACTTGTGTATATTGCACGTTGTGCATTTTAACTTTGACGTAAATAAAAAACTAAATAAAAAAAGGAACTTACTATATAAAATCAAAGTAAAATATTTTTTTAGTTTTACAATTTTTTATTATTTACTTAGGTATATGTAAAAAAAATTTACGAGGGTTGTTTGTAAAGTCAGGGAAATTTTATTGGTAAACTTGAACTAATAAACAAAGCCTAAGTTTTAGTTGGATCGACAAATCACAAATCCTTTTTTGACAGATTACACCACAAACGTCATTGAATTCCCAAAAAAATGTATCCTTACATTTGTCTCTAATATTTCAGCAAATTCCATCAGGAACATAGGCTGTGTACGTAGAATCTCCATCTCTGTCTGTCGGCTGCAATGTGTCTTAGTTCGCTAAAAGATTTACGTTTTTCGTTAAAAATTGTTCGTCTCCATGTTAACTTTGGTAGTCCTCGGTTTCTTGAGGCCTGCGGGTTCCATTCTAGTGTCTCATGGCATATTTCATTGTATGGTTTTCGTAGTGTATGTCCAAGCCAGTTATATTTTCTCTTCTTTATTTGGGTGTTGATGTTGTCCTGGTTCGCGATTTGAAGAAGTTGTTCGTTAGAGACCACTCTAGGCCACCAAATTTTTAGAATATTTCGTAAACATCTATTGGTAAATGTTTGGATTTTGTGTTTAATGACTTCGCTTACCAACCAGGTTTCGGATTCATAGAGGAGAATGGATTTTATGCAGGCGTTAGGTTAGGTTGTAAGTGGCTGCTGACGTTTTACGTCAACACACGCAGACTCTGAGGTCCATTATGATACCACGGGACTGTAATAGGTTTCCCTTCTAGTCCCTGTCGTAAACCAATTTGAGCTTCTTATGAAACTCCTTAGATATTGAGTTTCGAACTCCGACAAATCAGAAAGATCTTAAAGTTCCCTCGATCCAGTGAAGCAAGTCTCTGACCAGAAGTGCCGGGCAATGGCAGATAAAGTGTTCGATAGTTTCCAACTCCTCTTCATCCATGCAACTTCGACAAAAGTCATTCGACGGCACATTTAACCGCTCAGCGTGCTTCCCTAAAAGACAGTGTCCGGTAATTATAGCAACTACCGTCAAATTCTCTCCTCTTGGGAGCGATATCAGCTCACTTGGGCGCCCCTGATTAAGAGAAGGCCAAATCAGTCGTGTTGTCTCACACGTCCATCCATTTTCCCATCTTTGATTAGTCTCCGTCGCGGAACAAAGCCGGTTTTGCTTGTTTCTAGAGGCATACCAACACACTCCAATGCTGTTGGAACCTGTAAGGTTGTTCCTAGTCTTGCAAGCTCATCGGCTTTGCAATTTCCTGGAATGTATCTGTGCCCTGGGACTAGGGTTTCTATTCGGGAAAAATTTACCGGTAATTCCCGGGAAATATTTTTCTTAAAATCCCGGGTTTTTTTTCGGGAAATTTCGGGAATTCGTCGCTAATTTTTTTAAGATAAATATGTTTAATTTACACATTTTTAACACAATTTTAAATGATTTATTAAAAATAACATTAAAACTTTGTAAAAAAAAATAAATTTTGGCACGGATGTCTTAAACCGATTTCTTTAAACAAGTTTAAAGTTCAATTAAATGTGTCTTCAAAATATAACCCTACTGCTTTTTACGGCTGGCGTAGTCAAAATTAGAAAAATTTTCCAAAAAGTTGTTATAAACGCATTTGTTGTGTAATTTTTAAATCGGATAAGTTATACATATTTTCTGAATTGTAAAAAATTTGGTATGGGGTGGAAATACGTCAATGCAAATACTAAAACTGGGATAAGGTATAATATTTCTACAAAAACTTGATTTTATGAACTTTCTACGTATATTTTAGAGGTTAATAAAACTATTTTGCAAAAAGGCATACAAAATAATTGCAAATTGAAAATACGATCAAAATTTTATAATAATTTTTATATGATAAATTTAAAAATTTTTTTATTAAAAAAATTCCCGGGAATTCCCGGGAATACGATTTTTTTAAAACGTTTTCCCGGTAATTGAAAAAGTCCGGGAATTTAGAAACCCTACCTGGGACCTATATGCGTCGTATGTTTAACTGCTTGCCCATTTTATTTAAAGACGTGCGGCAGTTAAGGGCATATCTTGCTTTCAGAAACATTGAATCCAGGGACTTGACCGCGGCTTGACTGTCAGAATAGATGTTAACTGCGGTTGTAGACAAGACATTGCAGCTCAACCAGTCAGCCACTTCCTTTATTGCCAGCATCTCTGCCTGGTAAACACTGCAATGATCTAGAAATCTTCGAGCCAGGCTCTTTCCAAGCTCTTCCGAATAGACTCCAAAGCCCATTTGCTCGTGCAGCCTCGATCCATTTGTGTAAAACTGTATGGTGGCTCCACTTGCCGTCATGTCCATCATCCAAGACTCCCTGGATGGTATCATAGTGGTAAAGTGGCTCTCAAAAAGGCTCATAGAGGGCTCATATTTTGTGGTATTGTTATCTTCTTTAAGATCGCTCTATGGCCACAATCGCTGCTCCTCCATTGCAGCGTGCCAATATGTCCAATGGTATCAGGTAAAGGAGGATTTCTAATGCAGCCGTAGGTGTGGTTCGAAGAGCACCAGTGATGCACTTCGGCGCCATTCTCTGTACCTTCATGATAAAGACACAATTCGCTTTTGTTGCTAAAGCAGGCCACCAGACAATGATCCCATACAGCAGAATTGGACGCAACACTGCTGTATAGATCCAATGAACGACTTGAGGGCTAAAACCCCATCGTTTTCCAATGTCAATTTTACAGGAATGTAAAGCAATCGTTGCTTTTCTCACCCGTACCTCAATATTACGCCTGAAATTCAACTTCCTATCTAGAAATACTCCAAGATACTTGGCTCCATCTGAGAAGGTGATTTCAAAGTTTTAGAGAATTAAATTTTTTTTTCAGTGCCGTCCAGAGCATCAAAAGCAGGAATCTTATTTTTCTTTGTAAACAAAACAAGCTCTGTTTTACTTGGATTAACTCCTAGAACACAGTCTCTTGCCCATTTAGACAGATCTTTCTAAGATCCCATGTGTTTGTTGTAAAAAGTTTTGCATTTCGCACTTTGCAAGGGTGAAAACTTCTGACGTGAATTCCATTATTATTGCAAGGTGAAAACTTCTGACGCGAATTCCATTATTATTGCTTCTCTTTACAAAACAATAAGCAAATATAGTTGCAATTTTGACATTTCGCATTTTTGCAAGATTTAAATTGCTGACGTGAATTCTGTTTATATTGTTTCATCGGAAGTTACTGTTACCTCCACATGAAAAAATTAATTAAATATTGTCTGATTTTGTCATATCTGGTTTAATCGGATCATGTTATTACACCGTCCGACAAAAATTAAAAAAGTCGTTGAACACGAACTGGATAATATACGTTTAAAACTGGAGACTAATTGTAGTAAAACTGCTTTTACAGTTTTTCATTTCGTGATCCTGTTTCCTTTTTATAAGGACTTCAAAGTTTTAGAGAATTAAATTTTATAAAATATTTTTTTTTAATATTTGTACTTGTTCTAGAATGCCACTATTGATAGCAAATGAAGGAGAATGATCTCCCCTAATTTTCCTATTTTATTATTTTTACATATCAGAAAAAAGGAGGTAAATTACGTCCTTTTAAAAATGTATCCTTTAATATCCTTCAAAATTTTCAACAAAATAATTTGATAAAGTTTTCAAGTGACTCATCATTTTATACTGATATGGAAAAATAGAAAAATGGAAAAATTAGGGGAGATTCTCCTCTTTAATTTGCCGTCACCAGTGTCAGACGAGTAGAAATATTTCAAAAATATTTTACAAAATGTGTCTTTTAAAACGTTGAAGTCCTTTTAAAATGAAACATGGTCACGAAATGAAAAACTGTAAATGCAGTTTTATATATAATCTGATCTGATTATTATTAGATACAGAAAATTGTGACCAAATACGAGATGTGACAGATCTGATCAGATAAAATTTTATTTCATTGCTTCTCTGTTTTCTTTACTTAGGTTATTTAGTTTTTAAGTTACTAAAAATTTTCCATCACTTATCAAACAACCCTTGTTTACAAATATTGTTTTGTGCAAAAGTATTAAAAACAAACATAAAAAAAATATTTTAATTATTAATTATAAAACAAGTGCATTGCTCTTTTTCTCTATATAAAATTTGTTTATTCCCCATCTCTTTATAGACACGTTCTTTGAATAATTTTTATATTTATTTTATTTTTTGCACAAAACAAGATTATTTCAGAATATTAAAAAAAAACACCACAAAAACAAACAATATTATTATACTTCGTCTCTTGTTTTTTTTTTAACATTTTATTTTTATGATTTTATTATAAAACGAACTGAAATCTTTTACATTCAGACTTCATTTATTTATTTTTTATTATTCTATTTTATTATATTTGAATTTTTTATTTCATTATGTTTTATTTTTTTTTTGTTTGTTTCTCTAGACAAGACAAAACACGAACAAAATGAACAGTTTATTAGTAGACAGACACTAAACTAGACAGTACACCAAAAGCTAGTTAAACGGCTTGATTGGTTGCCGAAAACAGGCCGTAAAATGTCCTGCAGCAATTGTTGTGCCTGAAATTTGATTTTCGGTAAAAACTAAATTTTTTGTTAGCTCATATTCAGAAAAAAATGTTGTATTAACAAATAATTAAATTTTATTAACAAAAAATTTAATTGTATTAACAAATAATTCAATTATATTAACAAACAATTTAATTGTATTGACAACTTATGTTGTTGAAAACAAATTAACTATTTTCTTTATCAAAACAATTAAATCGTTAAATGAATTTTTTTGTTAAATGAATTTTTTTGTGTGACAACAACAAAACCGAAATAGCAAATCACTGTGTTACGAACGGCCGAATAATAAGGTGTTGGTGTATTTGTTTTTTAAGTTTTTTCTCTCTGATTTTCCATGAATAGTGGAAGCAACTTGTTATAGACTTGATGTTATCAGTGGATTTAGATAAAAACAAAATTCATTGAATTTTGTGTAAATTTTTCACGCTATTGTCTCGCAAATTTTGCCTTGTCTATTAATATTTACATTCTTAATGGCATTATTCATCAATTGTGTTTTTTTTATACAAAAGGGTTTGTGAATATTAACATACTTATATTGTTTTACATTGTATAATTATTGCTAATCGAAATTTATATTTAAAACAAAATATTTATAAGAAAACCCCATCATTATTGTGGTTTATTGTAATAATAGTTAGGGAATTCACATGGGTATCGTATTTGGTGTTGTATGTTGTATGTCCTATCTAAAAACAGGGTTGGTTAAACTTTAAATTAATAATACGACACTTACACGATATGACGATACAACATTTATACCTATGTTTTGTGTGCTATTTTCAAGTATGCTAACAAGAAGAGAATCTAAGAGAAAATTATCAAATGAGCGATAAATAATTTTTACTAACCCTGTTTTTAGATACGACATACAACATATACAACGAATACGATACCCGTGTGAATTACCTAAATAATTCTTAATTGATGTTTAATTGTTTCGTTATAAAAACTACATTCTAAAAAGAAATTACCTAAGTTACTTACGAATTTTAAATTTTTGAACAAAATTAAAAACTTAATCACAGACTAATTTAAGTAAAAGGTCTCAGAATTTTTTCTTTAAAAAAAGGTCTCACAATCTGAGACGTTGTTTTATAGGAAAAATCTCAGATTCTGAGAATTTTTTCTTGAATTAGTCTGTGATTAAGTTTTCAATTTTGTTCAAAAATCTAAAAAGTCCTAAGTAACTTAGGTATTTTCTTTTGGATTATGAGACTTTTTCTATAGAAACAACGAGTTCTTTATAGAAACAACGTCTCTCTAATGGTTTTTCTATAAAAAAAAAATACATATAAGAATCTAACACTTTTTCTGTAAAAAATGGTCTCAGAAACTGACTTTTTTTATAGAAAAATGGTCTCAGAATTTGTAACTTTTTCTAAAGGACAAAGGTCTCAATATCTAAGCCTTTTTCTATAGAAAAAAGGTCTTCAAATATGAGGCTTTTTCTTTAGGAAAAAGGTATAAGAATTTGATAATTTTTCTGTAGGAAAAGGTCTCAGAATCTAAGACTTTTTCTATAGGAGAAAGCTGTTAGAATCTGAAACTTTTTCTATAAGAAAAAAGTATCTGATTCTGAAACTTTTTCTAAAGAAAAAAGTCGCAGATTCTGATACTTTTTCTGTAGGAAAAATGTCTCTGAATCTGAGACTTTTTCTATAGGAAAAAGGTCTTAGAATCTAAAGCTTTTTCTATAGCAAAAAGGTCTTAGAATCTAAGTCTTTTTCTATAGGAAAACTATCTCGAAATCTGAAACTTTTTCTATAGAAAACCTATATCGAATCTGAAACTTTTTCTATAGGAAAAATTTCTCAAAATGTAAAACTTTTCCTATTGGAAAAATGTCTCAGAATCTAAAACTTTTCTACGCGCAGAGAAGAGATATGATTGTGGCGACCATAATTTAAGAGCGTCATATTATGATTGAAAATTTTATCTTAAGTTGTTTGTAGCAACCATAACATTTCTGAGGCAATCATCTTTTGGTCTTAGGTATTCGAAAAACTAAAATTTAGGACCATAATATGATTGCCGCAGATACTTTATGATTGCTGTAAGCATATTATGATAAAACTTTCAATCACAATATGACGCTCTTAAATTATGGTTGCCACAATCATATTCCTTCTCTGAGTGTATTGGAAAAATGTCTCAGATTCTTGGACATTTCTTGTTGTTGAGAATTTTTCTATACGAAAATTTTTTTCTATACGACAATTTCTTTCTATACAAAAAAATTTTTTGTTTACGAAAAATTTTTTCTATACGAAAATGTATGTTCTATACGAAAAATGTCTCAGAATATACTTCTTTCCATACGAAAAATGTCTTAGAATCTAAAACTTTGTATGAAAAATGTTTCAGCATATAAACTTTTTTCTAAATAAAAATTGTATCAGAATCTGAAACTTTTTCTATGTCTCAGACTTTCTATTTTTTCCTATATGAAAGTTCTCAACTGCTTTTTGTGCAAGAAAATTTTTTGAACTTTCGGTCTCCCGCAAGTTCGGGCTCTCTGGGCACGTGCCCCGTTGCCCTAGTGTTAAATTCGGTTGTGCCGAATCTTTTATACCCTCCAACATGTTAAACGATTAAAAAAATGACAGGGGGTTTTTTAGGGGTCGGTGGGGGACACCCTTCTCCTCACGATAAATGTTTGTTAATGATTTTTTTGTCTCCTGGATCGAATTTCAAGACTATGAACTTCTGCTGATATAAAAATGTTTCATTTGCTTAGCAAAATTACAAAAAACAAGTGAGATTACATTCGGCTCTGCCGAATCTTTTATACCCTCCAAAATGTAAAAAAAACAATATAAAAAAATCCAGGGGCGTCTTTATTTGGGGGGGGGGGGGTTGGGGGGAGACGTTAGGGGGCACCTTCCCCTTGCGATTTTGAACTTCTTCTGAGATAGGAATGTTGCATTTGCTTAACAAAAGTACAAAAAAACCCTGCAAAAAATTCGGTTTTTCTTAGGTTGGTTTAGTTCTCCAAGGGGGAACTTTTTTCCCCTTTTTTCCGATTTTGCCCATTTCCGAACTTAACCTGCCTAGGAATATAAGACATATTCGTGCCAAACTTCGGAAGTCTAGCTCTTTTATTTTGGACTGTATCGTGTACTCTACAGACGGACAGACGGACATCGCTAGAATGTCTTAGAATCGATCACTGATCAATAAAATATATACTTTATGGGGTCCTAGATCGATATTTCGATGGGTTACACATGGAATGACAAGGTGAGTATACTCCCATACTGTGGTTGGAGAGTATACAAACGTGAAAATTGCGGTTTTTAGAGGTTGATCTAGTTCTTTAATAGGGAACTTTTTTCCTCTGATCCCATTTCCGAACTTAACCTGCCTAGGACCATAAGACATATCGTCCCAAATTTCAGGAGGCTACACTCAAAAAATTATGTCATTAACTGTTTGTAGTTTATTTAAAAAGTTTTCCGTTTAGTCGTTTTTAAAAGAAAAAACATTTGTTTGATGTTCAGTTTTTATTAATGACTACTTCAGTCCTTTGTTTCAAAAATAACATACTAAAAAATAAAGACTTTCATTAACATTTAAATTTTAAAGTCATTTATTTTTGTTCTGTAAGTAAAAACTACTGATTATTTTTTTGATTTTTAATGATTTGTGTAAGTAATTTTTTTTTTTAAATTGTTGGTATTTTTTAATGAAATATCATTAGTTTTTAACTCCACAAGTCAGTTATTTTTTTGTAGAAAAAAAAAATCAAAAAATTATTTATAGAAATATAAAAACATGTTTGTATCAAGTGACTTTGGCACGATGGTTAGAGTGTCTGGCCAGAATATAGTTGATTGCGGGATCGATTCCCCAAAAATTTTATAAAAAATTTTTAAAAAAATATTTCAATAAAAAATTGTAAAAAATTACCTACGAAATCATTAATTTTTATTGTTTTCGTAGGTTATTTTTTTGAAATTTGTTTTCGTTGGTTATTTTTTTCGAATTTGTTGGTAAAAATGAGTGAAAAAAACGTAATTTTTTAATGTTTAATGTTATTTATTTTAGAAAATTTTGTCAACAGTAAAAAATAAATGTTGATGTTTGTTAAAACAAACGAATAATTACTGGGATGGTTTTCAATTGTTTATTCACTGGTTTTAAGTGTGTTTTTCATTTGTTTTTGCCAACAAAATATTTTGAGTGTAGTTTTTTTTTTTTGCATCGTGCCATCTACAGGCAGACGAACGAACAGACGGACATTCATAGAATGTTTTAGAATCGATCATGAATCAATAATATACATACTTTATGGGGACCCCAGTCGATATTTCAATGCGTTGCAAACGGAATGACAAAGTGAGTATACCCCCATTCTGTGGTTGGAGGGTATAAAAATATGTCTTGCGACACATTTTATTCATTAATTTTGATGCGCTGAGCACGAATTAAAAAAAAATCGGTTGAACGGTTTTCGAGTTATCGCTATTTTAAATTAGCAAAAAATTACGGTTTTTCCTACGTTTAAGAATTTTTTTTAAAGAGATTAAAATGAATCCATAGAGCTTTCTTTGTTTTTATTAACTTTGGCATACTTAATATAAATATAAAAAAAAATCTGAAATCGGTATTCCGGTTTTTGAAATTTGAAATTTGTCCAAAAATTTCTAAAAATTTGTTTCCACCGACTATTTAATAGAGCTTGATACAAACTTTTATTTTAACTAAATTTGAGCCAAATCAGAACATTTCAATAAAATTTAGAGTTTTTGGTGAAAATTTTCTAAAAAAACCAAAATTTTGATCGAAGGGCGCCAACATTTTATCTCAACCTCTATGAAAGGGTCAAGGGAAAGAAAGTTTGAGAATTGTTTTTGAAAATTTTTTAAAAGAAGGAAAAAACCCTATTTTTTTTAAGATTTTAAATAGCGATACCTCGAAAACCGTTCCACCGATTTAAATTTTTTTTTGATATTTGTGTTAAGCGCATAAAAATTATTAAATATGGTGTGTCGCAAGACATATTTTTTTTTTATTTTTAAAAACATAAGTATAATTACAAAAATTAAGAAAAATCAAAAAATTTTCAAAAAATTCACATTAAAAATCTAAAAAACTTAAAAAAATAAGGAAACCATTAAAATCTTTTAATATAAAATGTATTAAAATCCTTATATTATTTCATATGCACTTTTTAACCATAAATTCTTCCACAACATAAATACCTAAGTTTTTTAGGCATTTTAAATAGTAATCTAAGCTATTTCCTTTCACACACAAAAAAAAAACATCTTCACAACAAAATCTTATTGTAATACATACAGATATGAGAATATAAATTTCAATTTCTAAATAAATTACTTAAAAGCTATACATTACCATTACTTATTTTACATATGAATTGATAGTTTTGTTGTATTCATACTAATTTTTAGAAGTTCACTTAAATTTACTTTTTTTGTCATTTTTCCATTCATTTCTTAGGTTTTTTTTATTTTTTTGCATAAAAATCACACAAATCTTGCGACAATTACACTTTGCAATAAATTTGTATTCAAATGGTACAATTTATACCACTCCTCCGTATTCAAAATGCATTTGTTTTCAACAATACTACATTGTGAATACGAAGAGAATGCGACACTAAAAAAAAAGTACCTACACCGTAAAATTTGAAAATTTTTCAATGTTGTAAATGTGGCCTATGTATGCAATAATTTTTAATGTTGTACACGGTGCCAAAGACACATTTGTACGTGAAGTTTACATAGTATATTTAGTTTAGTAGAGGCCCAACAAACGAACTAAACAATAGACAAATAAAAGAAAAATTGCCTTAATTTTTATGTGTTTAGTTTTTAGTACTTTAGTATTTTACTTCCATTGAAGTGTAACAGAAGCCAAAAAATATGAAACTAAAGAAAAACTATAAAAAAACTAGAATTGATTCATATATTTAAGTGGACAAATAATAGAACTCTCCTTGCCTAATGCATACACCCACTAACTGCAGGCATTTGGGGGAAAAAAACTAAACTTCGACCTAATTGGAAATGTTGGCAATAATGGCAAAAATGTCATAAAGGTAGTACTTTACAATTGTACTAAAAAAATTTTAAACGATAAATTTAATTTTGTAGTACAAATAATTGTCAATATTAAGAAAGATAACTTCTTTTTAAAAAAATGTAGGTGTTTTAGGGTAATAGGGCTTTTAAAACTTAGGTAATTTCAATGTAATTCTATATTGCTAAATAACCTTTGAATGTGTAATTGCATTTATGTATATTTAGAGTGACCATTTTTTCCATTTATGCTCAGATTTTGACGCCATTTTTCCTAATTTTAGAAAATTTTTCTGTGAATAACTATAAACTCCTAATGAACTAAAGAAAAACCTAACTAAATTTTGGGACACTATTTCCTTAAAATTTAACTAAAAGTTTGGAAATTTTCTAAATGGTTAGAAAAAAAAATTAGTTCATGTACTGCTAAATAGTTCATACACAGAAAGATTGAAAACGAAGTACAATCACAAAAAACGCAGTTTCCATAAATTTTTTTAATACTCCTCCGATGAAGAAAATTGTTACATTAATCACTAAATTAATAGATGATTAATTGAATATTTTATCATTCAAACATTTTTCGATTTTGATCACAAATTTGATAATTTTTTTATTTGAAATCAATCAAAATAATAATTGGTTTAACTAATGAATTGTAAGGTTATGATACAATTAGAGCCCGTGCTCGATCTGTACATACAGAAAAAATCAAATAAAATTACTGACCAAATATGTCGCCATTAGGCACGTCTCCGAAACAGAAAATACAAATTCCTTCATTTGTGTCTGCAATACCAGATCATGTTGGTAACCTTTGCGAAACAATGTAAGAGACAAAAAAGTTGAAAGAAAGTATGAAGTGAGGTTAAGATTGCTAGAAATAGAATTGTAGTGTTGGAAACTGTCAAAATTTATTTTGTAGAAACTATAAATATTCACATATATAAAAAACAGTTTTCATTAACAAGACAAACCGACATTTAAAATCCTGCTGATGATAACACTAACTGGGGTGTTTGAAACCGGTAGAAATGTCTATAATTTTTAGAAATTCAATTTTTCTTCTGAATTTTTTGAACTTGAACCCTTATTATTTTGTTTATTTTTTTAAATAACACTAGTTTACAAATAAAAAAATAGCTCAAGAAGACAGCGCTTCAAGTGCTGCCTGGCTATCAGAGAAGATTGAAATATTAATATCCTTCATACGCTTTGCAATTATAACTCTAGCACATATTATAATAACCTGAATTTTAGACTCAAAAACTGTATGCCACCTACCCATGGGTTCGGGGATTCGAGTGTTCGCGTAGACACCAGCTCCCACTCCAGAGGACATTTTTGATTTGTCAGTATACCAACTCGGTGGCCTGCTTTAGATACAAAACGGAACTGTGTCTGCATTACGAAGGTACAGAGAATAGCGTCGATGTGCAACACTGGTGCTCTTCGTACTACACCTACGGCTGCATTATAAATCATTCTTCACCTGATATCATTAGACATATTGGGTAGGCAGTATGCGGCTACGTCGGCAATTCGACTGAATAACACACTGCAATAGAAGGGCAGCGTTCTTAGCGTCTTAATGACGATAACAATACAACTAAATGCGGACTGTGCTCCTGCTATGAGCCTTTTTAAGTGCCAATTTACCACTATGATACCATCCAAGGAGTCTTGGATAAGGGGCTTTCCGGGTAGGGGATTTTCCACAAATTTTTACACAGATGGATCGAAGCTATACGAAAAAATAAGCTTTGGAGACTATTCGGAAGAGCTTGGGTTGAGCCTGGCTCAAACATTGCCGGATCATTGCACTGTTTACCAAGCAATAAAGGAGGTGGCTGACTGATTGAGTTGCTATGTCATGTCTACAACCGCAGTCAACATCTATTCTGACAGTCAAGCCGCGATCAAGTACCTGGAGTCAATGTTTATGAAAATAAGATCTGCACTTAACTGCCGCAGGTCTTTAAATGAGATGGTCAAGCAGTTTGACATACGACTCATATGTGTCCCATGGGACAGAAACATTCCAGGGAATTGCAAAGCCGATGAGCTTGCAAAGACTGGGAACTACCTTACAGGTTCCAACAGAATTGGAATGTGTTGTGTCAACGACTTTGTTCCGCTACGTAGACTAATCAAAGATGGGCAAATGGATGGACTTAGGAGACAACACGACAGATTTGACCCTTTTCTTAATAAAAAGCACAAGTGAGCTGATATCGCTTTCATAAGGAGAAATTTCGACGGTGTTTGCTATAATTACCGGACACTGTCTTATACGTAAGCACGCAGAGCGGTTAAATGTGCCGTCGAATGATTTTGCCGGAGTTGCATGGACGAAGAGGAGTGCCCTGCACTTTCTGGTCAGAGACTTGCTTTACTGAGATGTAGGGAGCTGCACGATCTTTCTGATCTGTCGGATGTCAAAATTTAAAATCTAAGTAGTTTCATAAGAAGCTCAAATTGGTTTAACGGCAGGGTCTAGTTGGGAAACCTATTACAGTCCCGTGGTATCACAACGGACCTCAGAGTCTACGTGTGTTGATGTAAAACGTCAGCAGCCACTAACAACCTAACCTATACCAGCTTTGGCTTATAGTGTCCACATATGGACCACCTTCATTCCACTCTGATGTACTCAGTATCACGATCTTAAATTTCTGTCCAAAGCGAAGCTCAAAGTTTATTCTATCCGTCGGCATATCCAAGTTTTCCCAAATTGTTTTTTTTTTAAGAAGCAACACTCAGGCAATGCTGTCTATCAATTACTAATGTAACCGTGATGCTTCTTTCGGAAAGGGGTAGAAGAAAGACGAAAGATTTGAAAGATAGAAGGGCTTCAGTATGGCAACACAGTAATTGCGTGTGTGGTTATTTTTGAGAACAGTTGTTGCATCACCATCTGTTATTCATCTGGCGAATTATTTTGAAGCTGTGTTTAATAGTCATTATTTTATTATTTTACTTCGTTGACGTTTTTAGTGCTATTTATCAACGAAGGAGGGTGCTGCGATAGATATAATTTATTAATAGAAACTGAAAAAAAAAAAAATTGTTCTGCCTGTGCTGTGAATCGAACCCAAGCCTGCTGGCTAGTAGTCCAACGCACTAAGCACTGAGCCACAGCACCCTCGAAGTAAAGATCCTTTAATCTTTTCATAGTCTTCAATAGGAAGTTTCTAAGACTTATGAGTCTATAAGATTTCGGCAATTCAGCCGGTCTATTTACCGCCTTAGGTATGGACACAACATTTACCTTCCTCCAAAGAGAATGGATGTCTCAATATAAAGCTGGATCTTAAGATAGATACCAATGTATCTAAAAAAATCTAAACCATTCTGCAAAACAGCGGGAAAGATTTCGTCCCCCCCAGGGAATTTGAACGCATAAAATAATTTAATGGGTCATCTAACCTTATCCGGGTCGAAGAAGATGCCTGAAAGATTAGACGTTCTCCTACAGAGTCTTGTGTAGTCGTGTATATTATTATTACCTGAAAGATCAAATATGATTGAATCAGGGAAGTGAATATTAGGGTGTTCAGTCGATTAATTCTTGTTCGATTAATCGAACAATTTTAGACGAATAATTGTTCGATTAATTTAAAATTGCTAATTTCGATTAAAGGATTAATCGAAGAATTTATGCCGATTAATCGAATAATAATATATGGTATTTCCGGAAATATGTATATGTATTTTTTAAAAGTTTTAAGTCTAATAAACAAACCAAATGTATGTTACCGTTGGAATTAAACAAAAACCAGTCATGTTTACTTGGACGGTCCTTATTTCAAATGTATATTCGGATTTTCGCTGCTCCTGAAGCTTGGATTTGTTAAACGACCTAAATAAGTACCTGATAAAAGTTTGGGCCAAATCTGTTAACTGCATGACCGCGCTAAAATCGGTCAAAGTTTCGAGTTTTTGGGCAAAAACGCACTAAATTATAAAAAATAAAATTACAAATTTAAGATTTTCCGAAATGTAGTCAGATAAAAAATATATTTTTTTTTTGTGATATCGGTAATTCATATAAATCTGTCAAATAAATTGTTTTTGATTTCTACTCATTTTTCAAATCTCCAAAATGATTTTTATTTTTTTTTTTAATTTTCTCAAACAAATTAGCAGAATTTTTTAATTTTGTTTTCTTGTTGTTAATATACTTGTTAAAATACTTGTAATTAACGTTGTTTATTTACTCAAGTACACTCAAAAAAATAAAACTGTAAAGTTAACAAATTTTTTTTTGTTAACTCGAGTTTACTGGCTTTTTAGCAAATTTTTAGTTAAAATCAGCGTTTTAACTACTTTTTTTAGTTAAGTTCAATTTACGAAAATACTAGTTTTGAACAAATTTTGAATTAATTTTTTTTGTTGACTTCAAAACTGAGTTTACGAATTTTTACTAATTAATTTGCTGATTTTTCGTAACAAATTTGTTAAGTAAAATTTCTTATGTAGCCTCCTACACTCAAAAAAAAAAAACTGTAATGTTAGCAAAAAAAGCTTGTAAACCTACAAGAAAATTTGCTGATTTTGAACCCACAATTTTTTTGCTAAAGTTAGCAAAAATGTTTTGCCAATAATTAGTTAACTATTTTTTTTTTTGACACATTTGAGGACCCCATTGGGTTCGGACCCGATAGGTCCAGACCCCGATGGGCCTAGACCTAGTTGGGTTCCTTAAAAATCTTCATAGTTTTTGATCCAAAATTTGTGTCCGTTTCGCTCTACCTTGCTTAGTTTTTGAGATACGTGATTATAGGGGACCACTGGGGTCTTGAGAATTAAAAAACTCGATAACTTCAAAAATATTACTCGGAGAGCTTTTGACTATTTTGTGGTCTTGTTCTACGTATTGAGAGCTACAAAAATGCTTTTGGACTTTTTGTTGTGTCGGCAATATTTACCGAGATATGAGCATTTAAAATTTTTCGGGAATGCTAACTTTTTTGGATCCAAAGTTAGGGCCCATTAGGGTCCACACATGTGAAGAGGACCCGCGAAATTATGGAGATTCTAAGAACCAAAAATGCCCTCCATTTTGCTCTACCTGGCTTAGTTTCCGAGATAGAGCCATTTTAAGTTTTTTGAAAATAAAAAAAAAATTACCATTTATTTTTGCTAATGTTAGCAAAAAATCTTGTAAAAATGTTGTCAACTCAATTTCAAATCCTAGCGAAAGAAATTAGTTCAACGTTTGTTTAAAATTGCTAATGTGCTAAATGAAGTTTACAAGAATTTTTTGCTAACATGCTAATATCAACTAAAAATTTGCTAAAAGTTAGCTAACTAGCATTAGCAAAAAAAAATTAGTAAATCTTCTAACGTATTTTTTTGAGTGTATGCAAATCTCATAAGTTCTACTTAAGCTGATAAAAAAACAGAAAAAATAAACTTACAATTTTTTACAAAATATTTTGAAAATTTTAGTTTACGAAAAGTAACAAAAAGTTTAGCTGAATTCAACTAATTTTTTTGTTAATATATGTACAAAAAAACGTTATGAAATTTCAGCTAAATTTTTAAAGTTACGTTTTTTTTTGCTACATTCATTCTACGAAAAGTTAGCTAAATATTTTTAGTTAAATTAACTAAAAATTTAGTAGGCCCAAAATCAGGTGCTTTTTTAGTTAAATTTAACTAAATTTTTTGCTAACTTTACAGTTTTTTTTTTTTGAGTGTACCAATTTTTTTTCTAAAATTGTCGAAAAAAATCTTGTAATTTAGAAAATTTCTGAATTTGTAATTATTCGATTAATCGAACAATTTTAAAATTTTATTCGTTTAATCGAATAATTTAAAAATGGCAAATATCGATTAAACGATTAATCGAACAATTTAAAAACCCGATTAATTGAACACCCTAGTGAATATGTAAAACAACACCAAAGTCTTCTTTCGATCCTTGGTGTAAATACTGTAATATCCCCTTACGAGACCCATTTCGTTAGTATAAGGTTGTACTTACATTTTATGTAGGATTGCGGATGTTGGAATATCTTCTATGCTTTCACAAAATTTTCTTCAAGATGCCCTTTTGGATCTTCTAATATTTTTTGTTGTACTCAATCAGCGATCTTTTATAAGAGTTCCAGTTCCTAGTACGTTTCGTCCCATTAAAAAGTTTCCTAACTTTCGTCCGCATTCCTCAAGAGCACCAATCCACCAGGGTGACTTTACGTTGTACTTTTTGTAGGCGTATTGTGCTGCTCTCATGATACGAGGAGTTAAAGCTGCCCTGCTGTCACCTCTAGGTCCCCTATGTAACCAATATCGGTAATCAGGACAGCTTTTGAAGCGATTCCCTTTAAGAAATCCAGTTTGTATTCGTTCGTTTCGTTCTTAGAAAAATATTTTTTAAAATTCTTTAAAATTAATTTCAATCAATTTCTGTGTATTTCCGATTACAATAAATAAATCTTACCGCATCATTTAACTGCACAGAAAAAAATATGGGGAAAAACAATTTGAGTAATCACTTGTTTAAATTTAAAAAAAGTTTTGAGTAATTTTTTAATTGACGCAATAAAAAATTTACTCAAAAATTTAAAAACAAATTGAGTAAATAATTTAATAAGAATTTAATAGCTTTTTTAATTTTTTTTTGGAATTTTCTTAGTTTTTTTAATTCTCGTTTAGTTTATAGTTTTTTGTATATATACATGAAAGTTTGTAATCATATTTATAAATTTTTTTTATGTCTTTAAGACAAAAATATATTTGGTAAAGTTTGAAAAAACATGTTTTTTTTTTTGTAAAAAAATATGAAATTTTTTTAAACTTTGTTTTTTATTAGAGTGGAAACAGAATAAGCCCGGCACGACTTTTTCCATACGGTTTGGCAGATTAAACCGGTGGCCGGCGCCGATGTGAAATAAAACTTGTTCTGTTTTTAAAAGGTGGTGCTTCTTGTTCTGTTCCTGCACTTAATAGTGTCAATTAAAAATTTACTCAAATTTTTTTGGCAAACATTTAATAAATTTTTATTAAAAATTTACTCAATACTATTAAATCGTTTACTGGTGGAAAATTGAGTAATTTTTTACTCAATAGTATTAAAAATTTACTCAAATTTTTTTTTTATTTCTTTCTGTGTGCAATAATCAACAACCCATTTTCCACTTGGGTCTGTTTTTTTTTTTGTTTTACTTAATAGGTTTTCCTCCAATGCCTTTGTGTATGGGTCAATCACCATTAAAAGTCAGCAAATTCACAAATTCATTGCAGTTTGCTTGCTCTCGATGTTATTTAAAATGTAAATAAGTTGAATTCGGCATTGCCAAATTTATTAATACCCTACACAATGTACAAAAGATGTTGGGGAAAAATGTGGGAAAAAATATTGATATTTTTTTTGTGTGAAATCATTTTTGTATCCAATTTTGTTTGCAATTGTCATCCAACAGCTGAATTAAAGCATTTTGTATTTTTAGGTTATGTAGAATGAACCAACATTTTAAAAGTGTCCATACGTTTTTGTTCATAACTTTTAAACCGATAATGCTCAAATGCAATACCAAACTGTTTAAAGCATTAAGAATTATTTAAATTATACATACAGTCATCTCTGTGGCATATTTTGGCCGTGATTGCGATTTTAACAGACAGGCAGGGTCACGAATACAGGGTCACGAATACTTTATAAAGTTCCAGACCGATATTTCGATCAGTTACAAACGGAATGACAACCTTATATATACCCTCTACCATTAAATTTCTTAAATTACTATATTCGGCTATGCTGAGTTTTGAAATACCCTACACTGTTTTTTGTGTTATCAAATATTTTAATTTTCGTTGTTTTTTGTTGTTTTTTGGAGAAAACAAAACTAATAGAGGGCCGGGAATATTTTTACAATATGATGCCCTAGGCCTCTATTTCGATGAGTTACAAACGTGATGACAAAGTTATAAATACCCTATAACACTAGTTAGACTGCATAATTAAAAAAAACTGTGGTTTTTCGTAACTAAACTAAGTTTGGTCAGGAATTTTAGAATTAGTAAATAAAAATCTCTCTTTATTTTATGATTTGCACAGACATCATTGTAAATTTTTCCATTATTATTTTATCTCCATTATATAATTGCACTTTAAATAATTTTCCAAAAAGCAAGTGCTAACAAACCACTGTCCATTTAGCGCTGTTTTCTGTGTTCATTAAAGGTTTTAAAGCCGTCGTCGCCATCGTTGTCATTTATTACATATTTTTTCTCTACTTCCATGTTATTTAATGACCGTAAATGTTACAAATTTTTTCACACCAAGCTCCCTCGTTCGTAATCAGTGTTGTACAATTCTAACAGCAATTGGTGGTTTATGTGTATATATTCATGGTCCTTCTTGCATTTGTTCAAATACTACTTACTATTCCCTGCTAACTACTCATAGTTTTAAAAGGTTTAATGCTCGTAATGTGTCTAGTACTGTAAAAACTTTCTTGGGTGGACAATAAGACTGTTGAACAAATTCAGAAAAGTTTGATCTCACATGAACCAGAATTCATGAGTCAACAGATTTTGACCTTCTGATTCCAATTCTTCCAAAGCATCCAAATGTTTCTACCACGTGCCGTTTTAAAGATATTCGCGTTTGAATATTGAAAAACCCGATAACTAAGCAGTTTTAAGGGGGGGGGGGGGGGGGTTAGAAAAAACGGCATTTTTTAATCCCCTGGGTCCAAGTGCAACACTTTAAACTTCTACCTATCTACATAAAATTGTTTCAAGCGGACACTTTTTCCCCTGTTCCGATTTTGCCTATTTACGAACTTAACCTGCCTAGATCCATAAGATATATTTGTGCTAAACTTCAGGTGGATAGCTTTTATTTTGGACTGCTTCGTGTATACAGACAGGCGGACGGGCGGACAGTCATAGAATGTCTTTGAAATTCAGAGATATATTTCATATATCAGAAAATTAGAAATTAATAACATGATTCTTAAATTTCCAGTGACTCAAAATATTACAAAATGACATTATTTTCCTTTCATAGGTTAGGTTAGGTTGTAAGTGGCTGCTGACGTTTTACGTCAACACACGTAGACTCTGAGGTCCATTGTGATACCACGGGATCGTAATAGGTTTCCCTACTAGTCCCTGTCGTTAAACCAGTTTGAGCTTCTTATGAAACTCCTTAGATGTTGAACTTTGACATCCGACAAATCTGAAAGATCGTACAGCTCCCTAGATCCCAGTGAAGCAAGTCGCTGACCAGAAAGTGCCGGGCAATGGCAAATAAAGTGTTCGATAGTTTCCAACTCCTCTTCATCCATGCAACTTTGGCAAAAGTCATTCGACGGCACATTTAACCGCTCTGCGTGCTTCCCTATAAGACAGTGTCCGGTAATTATAGAAACCACCGTTGAAATCTCTCCTCTTGGAAGCGATATCAGCTCACTTGTGCGCCCCTGATTAAGAGAAGGCCAAATCAGTCGTGTTTTCTCACACGTCCATCCATTTGCCATCTTTGATTAGTCTCCGTCGCAGAACAAAGCCGTAGGTTTTGCTTGCAAGTTTCTAGAGGCATACCAACACATTCCAATTCTGTTGGAACCTGTAAGGTAGTTCCTAGTCTTGCAAGCTCATCGGCTTTGCAATTCCCTGGAATGTCTCTGTGCCCTGGGACCCATATGAGTCGTATGTTAAACTGCTTGGCCATCTCATTTAAAGACGTGCGGCAGTTAAGGGCAGATCTTGTTTTCAGAAACATTGAATCCAGGGACTTGACCGCGGCTTGACTGTCAGTATAGATGTTGACTGCGGTTGTAGACAAGACATTGCAGCTCAACCAGTCAGCCACTTCCTTTATTGCCAGCATCTCTGCCTGGTACACACTGCAATGATCTGGCAATATACGAGCCAGGCTCAATCCAAGCTCTTCCGAATAGACCCCAAAACCCACTTGTTCGTGCAGCCTCGATCCATCTGTGTAAAAATTTATGGTAGCTCCACTTCCCGGAGTATCCCCCATCCAAGACTCCCTGGATGGTATCATAGTGGTAAAGTGGCGCTCAAAGAGGCTCAAAGAGGGAGCACAATCCACATTTTGTGGTATTGTTATCTTTTTCAAGATCGCGCTATGGCCACAATCGCTGCTCCTCCATTGCAGCGTGCTATTAAGTCGAATTGCCGACGCAGCTGCATACTGCCTACCCAATATGTCCAAGGGTATCAGGTGAAGGAGGATTTCTAATGCAGCCGTAGGTGTAGTACGAAGAGCACCAGTGATGCACATTGACGCCATTCTCTGTACCTTCGTGATAAAGACACAGTTCGATTTTGTTTCTAAAGCAGGCCACCAGACAATGATTCCATACAGCAAAATTGGACGCACCACTGCTGTATAGATCCAATGAACGACTTGAGGGCTAAAACCCCATCGTTTTCCAATGGCCCTTTTACAGGAATATAAAGCAATCGTTGCTTTTCTCACCCGTTCCTCAATGTTACGCCTGAAATTCAACTTCCTATCTAGAAATACTCCATGATACTTGGCTCCATCTGAGAAGGTTATTTCAGTGCCGTCCAGAGAAATAGGATCAAAAGCAGGAATCTTATTTTTCCTTGTAAACAAAACAAGCTCTGTTTTACTTGGATTAACTCCTAGACCACAGTCTCTTGCCCATTTGGACAGATCTTTCAGAGAACCCTGAAGAATGTCCCTCAATGTTGGCAGATGCTTCCCCTTTACCGCTATCGCGACATCGTCAGCATATGCGACAACATGACAACCACGTGCTTCTAGAGATAGTAGCATTGAATTCAGTGCCAGGTTCCAAAGAAGCGGCGAAAGAACACCTCCTTGTGGTGTGCCCCTATTAACAAATCGAGATATGACGGACGCTCCCAATTCGGACGTTATACGTCTATTGACAAGTAGGTTTTCCACCATTAAAACGATCCCACGCTTTACTCCTAGACCAGATAATGCCAAAACTATCGAGTCTGGGATGACATTATTAAAAGCCCCCTCTATATCAAGAAATGCCACCATAGTGTACTCCTTTACCGAAAGCGATCTCTCGATGGTACCAACGAGCTCATGCAGAGCTGTTTCCGTTGATCTACCCTTGCTGTATGCATGTTGCTTTGTCGAAAGCAACCTCGGGTCAATCACTCTACGCAAATATGAGTCTATCATTCGTTCCATTGTCTTTAACAAAAAAGAAGACAGACTAATTGGTCTGAAATCCTTCGGAGCTGTGTGGGAACTTTTCCCAGCCTTCGGGATAAATACGACTCTGGTATCCCTCCATTTTAAAGGAATGTACGACCAGTTGATGCATGCTGTGTATAGATTATACAGCAACGGGGCTATATAGTCCGACACTTGCTGCAACTCAGCCGGGATTATACCATCAGGTCCCGGGGATTTATAGGGCCTGAAGCTTTTTATTGCCCAGATTAATGTTGGCATATTTATTATTTCCGAAGCAATTTCAGATGCTTGGGCGTCAGAACGTTCCAAAGCTTGAAACGGCGTCATGGAATTGCCCGGAAAATGCGTGTTTAAAAGGAGATCCAGCGACTCTCCACTGGAGGAAGACCACATCCCATTAGGATCTTTCAGGTATCCCAGGGTGCAAGGAGAAGAAGCCAGAACCTTGCGCAGCCTGGATGCCTCAGAAACGTCTTCTATGTTTCCACAGAAGTTTTTCCAAGAATCACATTTTGCATTTCTGATCATCTTTTTATAACTCTTAAGTTGCAGCCTGTATGCAGACCAGTCCTCGTCCGCTCTTGAAAATTTAGCCTTATTAAAGAGCTTTCTGCAGGAATCTCTGCTCGTCTGCAACTCATTTGACCACCAAGGTGGCTTTTTTTTTCCTCTAGGCTTTGCAGAAGGGCAAGACGCATCCAGGCACCTATTACAAACATTTGTTATATGGTCAACCAGACAGTCAATTTGCGCCAAACTATGCGGTTCAGATAAGGGTACTTCATCCAAAAGCAAAGAAAAAGTCTCCCTATATTTCACCCAGTTTGTTCTCCTCAGATTTCTAGAGACTGTCTCAACCGGGGCACGCTCCCTGAGTAAAAACTCAATGTAGCGATGATATGAGAAAGAATGCTCTTCCAAAACTCTCCAGTCATCAATTCTATCAGACAATGTATCTGATACAAGTGTTACGTCAAGAACCTCTTGCCGCGTACTTGTTCCTTTCATACTAAAGTTGTCATTTTGAAATTCTTTAAGTCACTGACAATTTGACCATTTTAAGAACCAGGTTATTAATTTTCTACTAAGGTTCGAAAGAATTAATTCCTTAATTCAATTTTCTAATTCGAATTAAACAAATAGAATTTGGTATTCCCTAAAATCATTCAACTTTCAAAATCACTGAATTAATTCTTTCAAGAATTCATTCCTTAAGAATGATCATTCAACTTTAATGATTATTTTTTTATCGAAATCAGTCTACTACAAATTGAATGATGAAATTTTCTCATCATTCAATTTAAACCAGTGAAGCACAACACACATACACACACACATTTATGCTTGTGTGGGAAGCAACAGACGATACGTCGACGAAACAAAAGCCGATCGTTTACACAAGAAGATGCTTAAAAAGCACACAAGCAAAACATTTTTGAAAATACAAAGGGAATGTAATAAAAAATCATCATTCAATTTGTAATAGATTTGAATGATGAAACATTTTGATCATTCAATTGAATGATTAGCTTGCAAGGAAATAAATCTATTGGGAATTAATTCTATTGGGAATTAATTCAATTTGATTTAAGCTTTGAGAATCAAGCCTTTGAATTAATTCGTGTTATATGCTAGTAAGGAATGATAATTCAAAACTTTTTAAAACAGAATTGAACTTTTTGAGAATAATTCTCAATAGAATTAATTCGTTAGAAGCTCTGATTTTCTATTGTTAAACCCAACAATTTTGTTTTTATATCCTACACTTAGTGATAGAGGGTATATATAAGTTTGTTATTCCGTTTGTAACTCATTGAAATATCGGTCTGGGACCCATAAAGTGCATATATAATTGATCAGTGATCGACATTCTAGCTATGTCCGTCTGTCTGTGGAAACGGTGATCACGGTCAAAATTTTACACGGAGATGACTGAAACTTAACATATGTATATATTGGAAGTTCTCGCGAGGAGTTTGGTATTGCATATGAGCGATATCGGTACAAAAGTTATGAACGCAAATGTAAGTACACCTCAAAAAGTTTGGTACATTCAACATAACCTAAAAATACAAAATGCTTTATTTCGGTTGCTGGTTGACGTATGTGAACATAATTGAACACCGAATGGTATTTAAGCAAGTACGAAAATATTTTTTGCCAAAAAAAAATTTTTACTTGTTATAATTACACCGCCCGACAACAAGAAACAAATTTCGTTAAACACGAGTATTCATAGGTAAACTGAATTTAGATTTTTTCATTTCAAGATCCTGTTTCCATTTAAAAGGACTTCAAAATTTTAAAGGATAATTTTTTGTAAAATATTTTTTAAATATTTGTACTTGTCCTAGAATGTCATTATTGATGATAAATGAAATAAGAGGATTTCCACTAATTTTCTCATTTTATTACTTTGACATATCACGAGAAAGGAGGTAGGTAATGCCCTTTCAAAACCATCTCCTTAAATATTATTTAAAATTTTTAACAAAATATTTTGATCAATTTTTTAAAGGACATTATTTACATAATTTTTCCTGATATGGCAAAATAAAAAAATGGAAAAATATTTTTCAAAATGTCATCCTTTTCTTTTCAAATAAAACAGAATCACGAAATAAAAAACTGTAAATGCAGATTTACTCCAAGTGATCACTACATTCAGACGTATATCATCCGGTTCATGTTTAATATTGGCTGTCGGATGGTGTTATCGACATATTTTTGTGTTAACAAAATTCTGTTGCTACAGCGAAATTTTTGTTGTCATAACAAAATTTCTATTGTCACCACCCAAATTTGAGGTTATGGAGTGTATCTTGAAACTATAAGGGGCCAATCTCATATTTCACTGTGCAACAAATTTGAGGTCATCGTATTTTTAAACTATAATGCACTTCTGATGTTAAAAATGTGGTTTTATTAGGTTTTGTGTTTAGTTTTGAAGAAAGGATTAAAATGACCGCTTAAAATTACAGTTACTGCATAAATATCTGTTAAGAAATAAACCGCCATAAACTTTAATAAAGACATTTGAACACAATTTTTAGTTCAGAAGTAGATTTTTGTTAATTTATCGTTTTACAAATGCCTATAAAAAAATTGAAAACTACAGTGGACCATAAACAAATTCTAGAGCTAAGTTTTCAAAGCCACTTGGGGGGTTTGGTCATCTACTGGTAGACCATTTAAGATGCAAGTTTGTGTTGCACAGTATTATGGAATAATGAGAAAAAATTTTATTTTTCGAATTATGGTAAACCAAATGATAGTTATTTGCCAGACCTTTCACTGTATTCATGCGTTTGCAAATATGAATGTTTATGTTGCACATTATAAGTGCATAAACTGTAATTTGCTAACATGATACAAAACAAAACCGAGAGATAAAAAAAAAAAATAAAACACGACAACAACAAAAACGTACAGAATGAAAACTGAAAACTAGGAGTGTAGTGTCAATTCGTAAATTACACACCGCCGCTTTAATAGATACAAACAATATACACCGAAACAAACATAACAGCTAAATGCAAACTGTAAAAGTCAACATCATCATCAGCAACATTTAAAGGACGTTTAGATTACTAATCTTGCCTTTTTTCGGAAATTATTTAAATTTGTTTGTTACGTTTAATTAATACAATTTTATTGTTAGTTATGTTATTCTTTTATTTCCACGCCTACAAAAGGGGCGGGCCGAATAAATGTTTATCGTAATCCCCTTGGTCTAAACGCAGAACTGTTAAAACTAAAAAAATTGTAAAATCTTAAACATTTTAGTGAAGTTTTTGAGAAAATACAGCCTATAATGTTCTATTGGATAAATTACCTAAGTTTTTTTGAGTAGAAACTTAGGTAATTTATCCAACAACACTTTATAAGTTGTAATTAAACCAAAAACTATTAAAACTAAAAAAACATTTTTAGTTACGTTTTTGAGAATCATTCTATAAAATGCTATTGGATAAATTACCTAAGTTTCTTCTAGAAAAGAAAACTTAGGTAATTTATCCAACAACACTTTATAGGTTGTAATTAAACCAAAAACTGGTACAATTTATTTTTTGTTAGTAATTAAATTAAGTAATATTCAGTTATAAAACATTATCAAATATCGTTTAAATAATTGTTTTTTATGGTGTCCAGTGTAAACGCCTTATTTTTCTAGATGTTATTTATGCAGTTGTTGTTGCTGTCGCGTAAACTTTTGTTCGTAGTTGCCATAGTATGCAAATTACTATTTTCCTGTTGTACAATTGTTCTCAATTTTTTTTTCAGAAGAAAAAAATAAATACAAAAATGATAAAAATTTTACAATAAAAATGTTGAATTTTTAAAACAATTTTTTCTCGTTAAATGTGTTCAGCTGCAATAAAGTTGAGTCATTTTTTTTTTTGTTGGTTTGCAAATTTTTTAATATTTAGTTGGCTGTCGTTAAAAAAAGAGTCTTTAATTTTGTTGACAGGTTTTTTTTAAACAAAAATATTCTAATTTTATTTAAAATTTTCTTTTTTAGGTATGAACCTTTTGCGGATTTAAATAAATGTATTTAAAAAATAAGGTAAAAAGTATAAAATTTGTAATGAAAGTTATTAAAGAGTTCTTCGTTTTTATGAAGTCAGTTAAAAATGGATAAGTGAATCTGAACATAATTTTGAGCTGGCAATACTCAAACAAAAAAAGAATAAAAATTTTAAGCACACACATTTCCATCTTTAAAATGCAACGCTGTACCAAAATTACTCCATGGAAATTTTATAAATATTTTTTCAGGAATGTACTGTATATAGCGCTACTTTTGGCGTCAAATTTTTGAAAAACAAAATTATTTTTTCAAATTGCACTAAGATTCCAATCTTGTTTTAGAGCAAAATTTTTTTGTTATTTTTCTCGTAAAAGGGGTCTAGATTCCCATCATTTGAAAGGGGGAGGGGTTTCAACGAGCTAATGTTGAAAAAATTCATAAAAATTCGCAATCCCATTAAACAGAACACATCAATTAGATAGATTTTGACAGCCTTCTGATTCCAAATCTGCCTTCCAAACTTTTTTTATCATACAATGTTTTTATGATATTCGTGTTTGAATACTAAAAAAGTTAAATTCGGCTTTGCCGAATACAAAAATGATTATTACAAAAAACTTTATTTAAAAAAGAAAGTACTTTTGAAAAAAAAAAAATTCGCAAAAAAAAAATTTGTGAAAAATTCCGCGATTTTTTTCATTATTTGTAAAAAATATGTTCGTACTTGTTTAAATACCATTTGGTGTTCAATTCTGTTCAGATTTGTCAACCAGTGCCGAATTAAAGCACTTTTTATTTTTAGGTTATGTTAAATGTACCAAAATTTACAAGGTGTCCTTACATTTTCGTTCATAACTTTTAAACCACGGAACCGATATTGCTCAAATTCAATACCAAACTCCTCGGGGCAACAACAACACTAAAAAAAACCTTGTAAAATTACAAGAAAATTTTGTAACTTTTTTTTTGCTACCTCCTATTTGACAAGAATTCCTTGTTATTTTACAAGCTTTTTACCAATAATTTTGTAAAATAACAAGTTTTTACCAAAAAAATTGTAAATTTATAGTTTTCTTGACGCGAAAAATTTACAAGGAGGTTTCGTGATTTTACTAGATTTTTTGCTACCTCCTATTTTACGAGAATTCCTAGTAAAAATTACGAGCTTTTTTGTAATTTTACACGATTTTTACCAATAAAATTGTAAATTTATAACTTTTTTTGTGAAATAAAACTTACAGGAAATTCTCGTAATTTTACTAGGTTTTTTTTTGTAAAAAATCTTGGAAATTTGTAAAATTACAAGAAAAACTGCAAAATTACAAGAAAACTGTAAAATTACAACAAAAAAAAATTAAATTTCGATCTAAATTTGTTTGTTAAAAAGCTAGGAAAACTGTCAAATATTGGTAAAATGGGATTACGAGACTTTTTCTAGTAACTTGAAAAGTTTTTTTTTTTGAGTGTAGACCTCTAAAGTTTGGCATGTTTATGTGTTATACTCTCAGCTCGCGAACGTGAAAGATCGGACCAGGGGAAAAGTTCCCCTTAAAGAACTAAAACAAGCTGGAAAAAAAAATTGTTACACATTTATGCAGTAAGATCAAGGGATAACCCGGTTTCTACACCTGACAGAAATATGTTATGAGAGAAGACAAAACGTATGGGAAACAAAAACATAAAATCTTCTCTCATAACATATTTCTCTCAGGTGTATAAACCGGTTATCCATTGGCCCAACTGCATAAATGTGTAGGAAATTTGTTTTTCCAAAGGTTATTTTAATTCTTTAAGCATAGTTTTCTGTTTTTCACGGCGAAAATTTAACTTAAACTTTGAACGTCTCAAATCGTAATAAAAACTGTATAAATTAACAACTTTTGACAATTCTAAAGGTCTTATGATACTTGCTAGTTTTTGTATTTTTTATATTTTGGAGAACAGTGCAAATATATTTTCATAGGAAAAATTACCAAGTGTAAAGAGTATGACAATATCATGAAAAAAAAACTTAAAACGTCAAAAAATATACGTGTGTTATCGATAATTTTGCAGTGACTGTCAAAAAAAATATTAAAAATTTTCAACTTAAAATTGACATTTCCAGAATAAAATGTTATCAGTGTTGCCAATTTTATTAAGTTTTGCTCGAATGAAGCGGGTTTACATTTGTTTTGGGCGTTTTTTAGCTATTTTGGGCGAGTTATTTTGAAAATAAAAGTTGGCAACATTGTTTTTTTTTTTGTTTTGTTTTTATTTCATTGTATTTCTTATTCTTTATCGCATTTGTTGTTTCATTCGATCAATCCTAAAAAAATCCAATACAAAAACTAGCAAGTATCATATCACCTTAAGAAAGAACTATCATAACAATTTAAATTGTCTGTTTATAATAAATATGTGGTGAAACTTTTTTTAACAATTTCCCTATAATTCCTCGCAGTGCCAAAATTTTGTATACCCTCCAACCACAGTATGGGGGTATACTCACTTTGTCATTCCGTGTGTAACGCATCGAAATTCCCAACCTTTTTTACGTTACGCCCCACTTTTACGTTAAAAATTTGCCTTGTCCCCCCTACACAAAAGAAAAATTTAATAATTTTTCTAATTTTTGTTTCTAATGAAAAATTACTACTGCTTTAGCAAAGTTTTTGTAAAATAAGCATTTAAACTAAGTTTTTAGCAAAAATTTTTTAACAATTAATAAAATTTTTGTAGTTAATTTTGCTAAAAAAGTTTTTGTGGTGAATTTGACTAAAAAAAATATTGAAAATTTGCTCCCCTGGAACCTTCAAATTGCCCCCTCGTGGGGCGAGAATCAAAGGTTGTGAACCATTGCCATAAAGTATATATATTATTGATCAGTGATCGATTCTAAGACATTCTAGCGATGTCCGTACGGCCGTCTGTCCGTCTGTAGAGGACACGATACAGTCCAAAATAAAAGAGCTAGACTTCCGAAGTTTAGCAGGCAGGTTAAGTTCGGAAATGGGCAAAATTGGACCAAGGGGAAAAAAGTTGCCCCTTGGAGAACTAAACCAACAAGAAAAATCGAATTTTTTGCAAGGTTTTTTGTACTTTTGCTAAGCAAATGCAACAATCACAGAAGAAGTTCAAAATTTCAAGGGAAGGAGCCCCCTAACGTCTCCCACCAACCTCCCCCCCAAGAAAAAGGGCGTCCCTGGATTTTTTTATATTTTTTTTACATTTTGGAGGGTATAAAAGATTCGGCACAGCCGAATGTAACACTCTCACTTGCTTATTTTTTATATGGAGTTTTAACAGATTTTTTCCCGTATAATCGGGCAGAGTACTATGTTTTAAGGGGAACTTTTCCCCCTAGTTTGATTTTACAAAAATATAAAAATAATCTCTGCAAAAATACAAAAATATAGTATTTTTTCTGCACAACAATTGTTGACGACTTTAAAGCTGTCCACAGAAAAAAAACTCTTCATTAAATCATAAATACGGAACAATTGATTGTGGTAGTGTTGCCAACTAAAAGTGGCATAGTACTCACATTAGTTGGCATTACTAAGCAAACTGAAAGGAGTAATAAAACAAAAAAATTTCGCTAAAAATGAAACTAGGTTTTCTATTTTTATTTGCTCAGAGAATTTTCCATTTGGTTAAAAATTTCATTATACTCACATAAAGTTGTGACATATGTTTAGCAATTGTAAAAAACAGAAAAAGTTCGTACAGTTTAACATATTTTTTCACGTGAACACGAACAGCTTATGCACCTTTAAGCTAAGTACTCTGTTTCTTACGGTGAAAATTTCACTTAAACTTTAAACGCCTCAAATCGCAATAAAACATTTAAAAATCAACAACTTTTAACAATTATAAGAAAGAAAAGATCATAACAAAACTGAAATGTCACTTTTTCACGGCAATTTAAATTGTCTTGTATAATAAAATTGCGTGAAAACTTTTTTACCAAATTTCCCTATAATTCCTCGCGTTGCCAAATTTAATTTTTTTTTATATGGAGTTTGACAGATTTTTTCCCGTGAAATCAAACAGAGTACTACACCTTAGTCGGTAATACTAGCTGTGTTTTTTGCTCCCACGTTTATGTTAACCCATAAAAAATTTGACATTGGCCCCGTTAAGTTATAACTTGTAAAATTTTCGACGTTAGTTTTTCACGTCGATAATTGTATGGGTGTTATCAGTTTATTGTGACAGCCATTGTCAGAATGTATGAAAAATATGAAAAGTGCTGCCAAGTATATTTTGATCGTTTTTTTCTATTCCTTTAATGTTTACTATCAGATTTCCTTTGTCTTTCTTAGGAGTTTCCGTTCTTTTTTGATATTTATGTTGCATTTAGTGTTGCCAACCTATTTAAAAATATAGTATTGTCTATGAACAACTTGTGAAAGTGACAAATTGCAGAGTTTAGATGTTGTTACATTTAACACGTGGTGAATTTCAACTTTAATTATAAAAAAAAACTTTTAAGATAATATCAAACAATTAAGGTTTCACGTTTCATTACTCACAAATTTTAACTAATTATGTTATAAAAATGGGGAAGTTTTTGTTTTTTTTTGCTAAACATGTTTTAAAATAAACACGTTAAAAAAAAATATTCAAATAATAAACAGCTAATAAAGAAACCCCAGACAAAAAGGGTTCCTGGCTGGTTTATTTAAAGAGCAATCAATTTGTTTTGTTTACTGTCGTATGTCTACCACCCTTTTTGAAACATTTTTTTTTTTAAATTTTCAAATTAAAACATTTTTGCAGCAAGTGTAATTTGTTTTTTTCTTCTTCTGCTGTTTATTCTAAAAATAAAATTGCACATGGTATGGTGCATGTTCAAAGATAATTAAAATTTTGTTATTGTTTTATTATTTTTTTTTTTCTGTTACCAACCACTTGAAAAGTTTTGTTTAAAAAAAAATTTTATAACGAAATAAAAAGTGAAAGAACAACCACAAATAATGTTTTAAACAAATAAAATTCTTAAAAAAATAGATTAAAAACCCCAAGAATTATTATTTTAGTTCCTTTTTATGATGTTGGATTGTTAATGTTGGGTTTTAATTAAAAATGTTTGCTTTTTTTGTGTTGTCTTAATGACCATATCCGCCGTTTTGTCGTATTCATCACACTTGGTGACAGTTCTTAAAAAAAAAAATTCAAACAAAAAAAAATTACATGATGTTGGAAATTAAAAAATTCTTTACACATGATGCTGTTTAAACAGAGTACCAAGTAGATTTTTCGCAGTTTTAGCCGCCGCGGTTCGCCGTTTGATTCAGCCGGCTTGAACAAAGCTGACATATCAGCCATTTTGTCATAAGTTTTAACTAAACGTGGCAACACTTTCTACTGTTTAGGAGCGATTGAAACTAAAAACCATTCTGACTTTTTCCCAAAATTAGAACAAAATTAAAACATAAACATATGATTCAAGATTACTTTTTTGACATCTGTCATGTAGTCTATTATTTTGCATTGTCTAAAACACCGCTACCGAGTGTCATAATTTGATTTCATTTATGTTCTAAGAACTATAAATTTTATTTCGGTATTTTTGATTTTATATAAAAAAGGGTCCTAACCGAAAATTCAGCCGCCATTACATATTATTTGTAAATGTCACTTTCCTTAACTGTGTTAAACCCAATGCCGCCGTTTATTTTGAATTGGCTTAATTGTCTTCATTAAAAATTGTTCTTTTATTATTAGTCTGGCTGCTAAAGTATTGTTTAACATTTTTGTGTTTTGTTATTTTTTCAATTCACATTTTTTTTTCTCTCATTTGTGTGATGTAAAACTATACAACAATTAAATACAATTAACAATTTTAAATATATATTTTTTTATTCATTATATTTTATGGCTACAAGTCAAACTGACGGTTTTCCCGTTGTCATGTAAAAAAGGGATTTCATTTGTAATTAAAGTATAATGAAATAATAAAAAAAAGTCTTTATAAGTCTGTTGTAAAATTATTCAACAAAATGTTATTGTAAATGTTAATTTGTTTTTGTAAATTTTTTTTTTACAAAATTAATTCGTAAACAAGTGTTTTAATAATTATTTTTTTTAAACCCAGCAAAAAATTAATAAAAGTTGTAGAACTTGCTCAAAAACAGCTGCATTCAAAAAATTATATCATTAACTGTTTGTAGTTTATTTAAAAAGTTTTACGTTTTGTCGTTTTTAAAGGAAAAAACATTTGTTCAATGTTCAGTTTTTTCAAATGACTATTTCTGTTCTTTGTTTCAAAAATAACAACATAAAAAATAAAGACTTTCATTAGCATTCAAATTTTAAAGTCATTTTTGTTCTGTAAGTAAAAATAAGTGATTCTTCTTTAATTTTTGTATACGTTAAATTTTTTAAATTGTTGTCATTTTTTAAAGAGAAATAATTAGTTTTTATCTACTTGTGTGGGTTATTTTTTTTAGAAAAAAATATTCAAAAAATTATTTATTGGAATAAAAAACATGTTTGTGTCAAGTGACTTTGTCAAATGACTTTGGGTAGAGTGTCTGGCCAGAATGAAGTGGATTGCGGGATCGATTGACCAAAAATTTTATTAAAAATTTTTAAAAATAAAATTCAATAGAAAAATTGTAAAACTAACCTACGAAATCATTAATTTCGAATGTTTTCGTAGGTATTTTTTTTTTTTTAATTTGTTGGTAGAAATAACAAAACAATAATTAAGTTTTAATGTTTTCGAAGGGTAATTTTTTTAGAATTTGTTGGTAAAAAAAGTGAAAGTGACGTTATTTTTTAATGTTCAATGTTATTTATTTTAAAAAATTTTATTAACAGTAAAAAATAAATGTTGATGTTTGTTAAAACAAATGAATAATTACTGGAATGGTTTTCAAATGTTTTATCACTTATTTTAAATGTGTTTTTGCCTACAAAATATTTTGAGTGTGGTAAATTAATAGGACTTAATTGATTCCAAAACCTTTTCGAAGAATTAAAGAAATTTATAAAAACATTATTGAAGCAATTTTAGGCCTTTCAAACCTAACAGGTTCCGAAAACAGGTTCCATTTGATCAATGAAACTAGTGTCATTAAAATTTCTTTCTATAAAAACTTACATATAATTAATGAAAATAATTGCAGAACTTGTTTAAAACTTTTTTGTGAAATTGTTCATAAAAATGTATGAAAGTATTCATTGATTAAATGTGGAATAGCAAATGAAGAAAAATTGCAACCTTTAATTGAAATTAATGAAAATGTTCATTAATAACAATTTTTGTTGAGTCACGTGTAACCATAACTTAAATTTTTTTTTAAATTACGTGATTGTAGTATACATTGTAGAAAAAATACACTTTTACATTTTTTATGATTTTCACTCATTGTCAGTGTTCTTACACAAAAATTTTACTCCAACCTTAAATTGTAATACATACATAAGTAAAAACACGAAATAATATTAAACAGCGCGGATTTAAGTAAATATAAAATTAATAATTTACTTTTAAATTTTAATTTCGTATAAAAAATCTGAAAAATCACTACAACAAGTTAGAAAATGCACTTTTACATTTTTTTAGATTTTACTCAGTTTTAGATTTTTTTCTTTTTTTTTTTTTTTTTGTCAAAAAATATGTTCGAACTTGTTTAAATATTATTCGGCGTTCAATTATGTTCACATATGTTCACATATGAGGCATTCCATACCAAATGTCCAGCGAAAAAAAATATGTGTACCGTAAACTTCTGAATAGGTTGTATGGATAGCCCTATATGGAACTTAGAAAATTGCGGTTTTGGTTTTTCAATTTTTCAAAAACTGGGCTTAGGAGGCGTGGTCAAATATTGGGAAAATGGTCAAATTTGTGGCGAGTTGCCTTGATTAAATATTTATCACATTAAAACGGAATGCCCCACAATCTCAAAAATTTACATTCTTATATAGTTTTGTATGGGCTATTGATTAAATTTTTTTTTTTTTGAAAATTTTCAGAACCCGTTCTGAAATTTTCCATTTTTTAAAAATGTCAATTTATTAAAAAACATGCCACTTTTTTTTTTCTTTTTTAAATTTTTTTTTAAGTTTAGATGTTTATCCATCCACACAAAAAAAATCAGAAACACGTTCTTCGGTTTTTTCGAGAAAATCGCATTTGAACTTTAAATTTCATAACAATTTTGTAATTTGCTTGTATTACTTTGTTTTAACGTTGCGAATGATTTATATTTATGCAATTAATAATACTCATTCGCAACGTTAAATCAAGAAAATACAAGCAAATTACAAAATTGTTATGAATTTTAAAGTTCAAATGCGATTTTCTCGAAAAAAACGAAGAACGTGTTTCTGAATTTTGTTGTGTGGATGGACAAACATCTAAACTTTAAAAAAAAATTTAAAACAGACAAAAAAAAGTTGGCATGTTTTTTAATAAATTGACATTTTTAAAAAATGGAAAATTTCAGAACGGGTTCTGAAAATTTTCAAAAAAAAAAATAAAAAAAAAACAAAATTTTGCTGGGTCATTTTGTTAGGGAGTAGGACGGGAACTTTGGTGATGACTGTTCCTCTTGCGATTAATGTTTACAAATTAACTTTTTATGCTTTTACCCCTTAACTAATTTTATCCCTATTTTAATTATTTTTTTTACCTTCACGCAAACAAAAGGAGGCGGGCCAAACAAATTGGAATTCTCTAATTCCCTGGGTTCAAGTTCAAGACTTCGAACTTCTTTTGACATAAAAATGTTTCATTTTTTGAACAAAAATACAAAAAAAAAATATATAAAAAAGTAACATTTTTCAGAGGGTTTGTTTAGTTTTGCAAGGGGAACGTTTTTCCGCCTCGTCCGACATAAGACATATGCATAAGACATATACAAAGTGCTAGAATTTATCAGGGATCAATAATATTTTTTATTGTTTTGTGTGTGTTTGCTGCTTTATGTCTACAAAATTATAAAAGATATAGGCGGAGGTACCCACGGAATGACAAAATATTTGTATAATATGTTTGCTTATTAGCACTTTTGGCGCATTTAAGCGAGGAATGCTTAAATGCCCTTGTTTGTACTTTTTATATAAATCGGTAAAACATATGAACTAAAAACTGATTATATAATAAAAGCCGGCTGATGAAATAAAAACTTTCCTCTTAAACATTTTATTTTAAATGCAGTTTGTAATTTTTTAATTTTATTTTTCAACAATTAATTGTAGATTGCAATAAACTATTTGTTGTTAAATACTTATTAATTATAAAATCATTTTAAAATTGCGCATTTTAATTTTTATTTTTGTATTGTTGTTTTCTTAAGAAATTTTTACACTACTTTTATCTCCCTAAGAATTTCTAATCATTCACTTTTCTCTGTTAAACAATATTAGAATTTTTTAATTGTTTATAAAGAAAAGATAGGAAATTTTTTTTGTATTATATGATGGGCTTATTGCAAAAACTTGATAAGCAACATTTTATTGTTTGGTTGTTTTCGTCTTCTTCTGATGGTACATTGACAGATTTTTGACAGATCTGATGGTACATTGACAGATTTTTGACAGATTTTTGGAAGTTTTACTCAAACCCTTCGTACAAGTGTCTTGAGTATGAAAGTACTTCAAAAGATCGATTTATATCAGTATTTTAAAAGTTTTATGGAAAAAACCCCCATAAAATGAATTGTTGCTTATCGAGTTTTTACAATAAGCCCTTCATATGTTTAAAAATAATATTTTTCTTATTCACTGACAAAAATAGCCCTATTGTTTTTAAATAGTATTTATTTTTTTATTTAAACAATTAGTAGAGTGTTAATTATTATGATCTTCAATGTAAATATTTGTTAATTGTTTGCCATTGTTAGTTTTGTTTAAACAAAATATTAATAATAATTTTTTAAATAAACATTTCGAAAATGTGTAACAATTTAATATTTTTATTTAATTCATGGTAGTTTAAAAATAAAAAAATACATTTTAAAACTTTTAAGAAAAAAAGAGTTACAATTTTTTTTGCTAATTCGAGAAAGCTAATTTTAAACTAAATTTTTGTTAAAATAAGTACTTAAACAAAAATTTTTAGTGTTCACTCCTAATTATTTAGAACTTTAAAAATCGTTAATACGAAAATCCTAGCTGATCCTGTTTTTGAATTATTGCCAAATAATTACACTGTTCGACAACAAAAACCTCCCATTAAAATATCCAACTGATTCTTATAGATTTTACTTTCCTGATTCTAAATCTGCCATCCAATTTTATTTAGCACGCACCATTTTCGAGTTATTCGCTGTTAAAAAGTCAAAAAATCAATAATTTCGCACTTTTGGTGGTCCACTGTTAAAGATTCTTCGAGAAATAGGACTAGATTTCATATAAAATGTACCTCCTGATTCCAAAACTACCTTCCAAATTTTTTCTACCATGTTCCGTTTTCGATATATTCGCGATTGAAAACTTTTTCACGCAAAAATTTCAAACTCGAAAACGGAACATGGTAGAAAAAATTTGGATTGCAGTTTTGGAATCACGAGGTCCAATTGATATGAAATCAAGGTCAGGAGTTCAAGTATACTTATTGGTAGCAACGTAATACTGTATACAGACTGGTGTGATTTAAAAATCACTATGGATTTTCCATTGAACAAAATCACATAGTGATTTACAAAATCATCTCAAATTGTACTAGAATAAAGGAAAATCACAAAATCATCTCAACTTTCCATGGTAAGTTCTTGTAGTGTGAACGTAGTCTAACAGTGCTAAACGATTGTTTTTTTACTTTTTAATAGGGAGTATCCCAAAAACGATTCGTGCTAGAAAAATTTGAATGATGGGTATGGACTCAAGAGAGCAAAATCTATAAAAATCACCTGGTAATTTTAATAGGAGGTTTGTGTTGTCGAACAGTGTAATTTTTAAACAATAACTCGAAAACAAGATCAGCTAGGATTTTCGTGCTAACGATTTTTAAACTTCTAAATAAAGAGGTATGAAATGCCATTTCACGATTTTGTCATTATTTTTACGAAACCTAAACTTGCTTGAAAATGGGTGTGAGTACGAACAGAACAAACCCGACACGGTAGACGGTTTCCACTTAGAAAGAGAATCACTACCTTTAAAAATATATACAAATTTTATTGCACACCAATGCCGATCTGCGGGTTTTATGTCAAATCCTATGGAAAATATCGTGCCGTGCTTCTTCTGTTCATTATCTAAGGTCAATGAAGTTATAAAAATGCAATTGTTACCGCAATGTTATCAATAAAAAATATGTTTTTACGATTAGAACAATGTAGACATTAAGTCTTAAACAAACTATTATAATAAAAACGGCATTATATTTAATTACTTTTTGCATTGCTCTTCTGTGTATTATTCTAAAAAGCCACTTTGTTTGGAATACATAAAAGTGTAAACAAATTCATATAGCAAATTAATGCTAAAAATAGTTTTTTATTTCAGCAACAAACAATAGCCCCTGCAATGTCAACATTGCACTTGAAGGCTGTAAAAACTCACCTCCTTCAAATGTAATAAAAACATGTAAGAGTGTTAAATTCGGCTGTGCCGAATCTTTTATACCTTCCAACATGTAAAACAATTTAAAAAAAAAATTAAAAAGGCGTTTTTTGTGGGGTGAGGCGGGTTGTTTCGGCAGAGGGTAACTTTCCCTCTCGCGGTTTATGTTTATAAATCTATTAATTACGCGTTTTGCACTTCAGTATTATAATTTTATCATTATTTAAATAATTTATCAGTATCCACGTCCTCAATAAGGCGGCGGACAAATAAAACTGATTTTCTAATTCTCGGGGCGCAAGAACTTTTCCGACATTAAAATGTTTAATTTGCTTAAAAAAAGCATAATGCAACCTGTAAAAATTCGCGTTTTTTATATTGGTTTAGTTTCTCAAAAGGGAACTTCTTTCCCCAGGTCCGATTTTGACCATCTCCGCCATATACATATTTGTGCCAAACTATAGGAATATATCTCTTTTATTTTTGGCTGCATCGTGTCTTCCACAGACGGACATCGCTAGAATGTCACATTGTTAAAATCGATCACTGATCAATAATATGCATATATACTTTTTTGGGTCCTAGACTGATATTTCGATGCGTTACATACGGAATGATTAAGTGAGTATATCCCCATACTGTGGTTGTGGAGGATATAAAACACAATGTTGGTGTGTTGAATACCTACTTAAATGAGGGAGCACTAACTTTAGGTACCAAGTATGCATATTTTAATATTAAATTATGCAAAAAAAGCCATTTAGTCTAACAACAACAACAATGTTATATTAACATTTTATTTTTGCATTTTTTTCTTCTTCTCCTACCTATTTTCTTTCAACACCGACCCTTCCAAACACACAAAAGATACTTAAAGGCATTTTTTCAAAAAAACGTTTATACCGTCACATCATCATCATCATAATAACATTTGCACAATTGGATGAACACACAATGTCGGGTTGTTGTTTTTATTGTTGTTGTTTACTAGGGCTTAATATAATGGAGGAGCCGCCAAGAGCATGGATGGCATTTATTGTTGATGATTATAAAAAAATAAGGAGGGAATTGCATATTAAAGCATAAAGGCATTTCTGCATAATTTGCAATAGAAAAAAATAAACACACTTGTTGCATGCCACATAAAATGTATGAAATATTTTCAATTGGCACTCATTTTAAGAATATTGATTCAAAGTTTGTAAATATTTATGAAAAAATAGATTAGTTTAAAGACGCCCCACATTGGTTGATGTTCATAGAACGAGCGGCTAAAAATAGAAGAAGTGGTCGAAGGACAATGAAACTTGGCATATAGGCATTTTTTGTTTGAATCAAGAAAAAAATGCAAAAATCAAAATGATCCGCCCACTTTTACGCCCACCTCCCATACAAAGTGAAAATTAAATTTTGACCTACTGCATTGTTTTTTGGCACATATCATTTTTGAACACTCAGAATCATTTGTGTGAAATTTGAAAAATATCCGCCCACTTTTACGCCCACTTCCCATACAACTTGTATTAAAAAAGTGACATAAATCACTTGATTTGTAATTTATCAACTAAATTTTCACAAAAAAATAAATATTATAATTGTAGAATGGGCTCCTGAAAATATATACCTGGTCCGCCCACTTTTACGCCCACCTCCCATAGAAAAAAAAAAACAAATAGAAACAAGTAAGGGTGTTAAATTCGGCTGTGCCGAATCTTTCATACCCTCCAATACGTCTAAAATAAAAAATAAATCGCAGGGGCGACCTTTTTTTGGTGGGGGGGTCGGCGGAGTTGGTGGGGGACACCTGTATCCCCGCTATATTTGTTAACAATTATTTGTTTATGATATTTACACTTAAATAATAAATTTTTATCGTTATTTTTAATTAATTTCTATAACCACGACCCCAAAAGGGGGCGGCCTGAAAAAAAATGGAATTTTCGAACCCCCTTGGTCCAAGCGCAGGTCTATGAACATAATATGGCATACAAATGTTACATTTGTTGAGCAAAAATTAAAAAAAAACTCGTAAAAATATCGTATTTTTCAGGGGTCGTTTTAGTTCTTTAAGGGGAAACTTTTTTCCCCTGTTCCGATTTTGCCCATCTTCGAACTTAACCTTAACAGTAACATAAGAGATATTCTTGCCCAATTTAAGGGGTCTAGCTCTTTTTGTTTGGACTGCATCGTTATTTCTACAGACGGACGGACGGACATCGCTAGAATGTCTAAGATTATATAATGGATCAATATTATATATACTTTTTGGGGTCCCCGACCGTTATTTCGATGTGTTACACACGGAATGACAAAGTGAGTATACCCCCATACTGTGGTTGGAGGGTATAAAAATCTGAGTTTCTGAAACATGAACGAAAATTCATGTTTTGTTACTTTATTATTTTATAGTTTTTACTGTTTTTTTTTGGAAATGAGCAGGTATGAGCAGCTGAATTTTTTTTTAACTTTTAGCTGAGACATCAAGCTGTAATTTGACATCTTTCGTTAAACAGCGCTCCACAGCGCTAAAAAGATGCAGTCCACTAAAGTTGATGAACATTGAAATTTTAATGTTGTTTATATTTTGTTCTACGAAATTTTTTATATGGCACTTTTTACAACTTTTTTTAATGCAAATCTCATCCATGACAATTGTCATTTACGAAAATATACAACAAAGTCAAATGATAAGTTTACTTTGATTGTAACAAAAGATTGAATATACAGTAAATTTGCATGCCATTTTAAACAAGCGAACATATATGAACTTTGAGCGTGTCTGTCCAAACAAATAATAAATATATCAGCCTAATATTACGGAATCATAATATTCAGGTATCTGACAACAAAATACCAAAAAATTATCCAAATCGGCGAATATGAAAAAAATTAATTTCGGCCACTCTTCAACCAATGTGCGCCCTATGCACTACGACACTAGAGATTTTTTGTGCAGCCTGAAAGGGTGCTTTAAATACTCAGACTTGTAACACCGTCCGACAGCCAATATTAAACATAAACCGGATGATATACGTCTGAAAGTAGAGATCAAATGCAGTAAAACTGCATTTACAGTTTTTCATTTCGTGATCCTGTTTCCTTTTTAAAGGACTTAAAAATTTTAATGGATACATTTTGTAAAATATTTTTGAAATATTTGTAATTGTCCTAGGATGACACTCGTGACGGCAGATGCAAGAGGAGGATCTCCCCTAATTTTTCTATTTTTTTTTATTTTGCCATATCAGGATAAAAGGATGTGACAAAGTCATTTAAAAACTATCAAAATATTTTATTAAAAATTTTGAATGATATTGAAGGACACATGTTTGAATGGACGTAACTTACCTCCTTTTTCCTGATATGTATAACTAATAAAAAAAGGAAAATTAGGGGAGATCCTCCTCTTTTATTTGCTATTATTAGTGGCATCCTTTGACAAATACAAAATTTAAAATAATATTTTATAAAATTTAATCCTCAAAAACTTTGAAGTCCTTTTAAAACGAAACAGGATCACGAAATGAAAAACTGTTAATGTAGTTTTACTACATTTAGTCTCTAGTTTCAAATGCATATTAACCAGTTCGTGTTCAACGACTTTTTTTTTTTGATTTTTGGCGGACGGTGATATAGTTCAACGATATACTTTATGGGGTCACCTCAACGATATTGCGATATGTTATACCGTATTTTATAGTTAATAATATTTTAAGAATATTGGAGGCTAACGAACGGATATTTATCGGTAGTAACGATATTTATCGGTAGTAACGATATTTATGGGTGATAACGATATTTATCGTTTATAACGGTATTTATCAGTGATAATGGTATCTATCAGGGATAGTGATATTTATGGTGATAACCATATTTATCGGTGATAACCAGGGACAGGACTTTCATGCACTAAAAAAACTATGTTTTAGGCGCCACAAACATAACATTTGAATTCAGTCTGGCATTGTAAGCTTAGATATACATAGGCTGACCATTTTTTTTCTGAGCTGAAATCAGTACGCCCAAGTTTTTATGTTTTTTATTTAAATAACTCTATAATTTTTTTTTTATGGAAAAACACTAATGTTTTTTCAACACTCAAAAAATTTCGGATAAACCAACTTGACCCCAAGTATTTTGAATAAAAGCAACTGTTAAAAACAACTGCAAAAAAATAACTGTTAAAAAACAACTGCAAAAAACAACTGATAAAAAACAACTGTTGTCGTTATTTTGCATAAAATTCAGTTGACTTTTAACGACTTCATTTGAATGTTTTGATCGTTTTACTGCAGAAAATGTAACGAAATTCTACCGGTTTTGAGAATAAGAAAATCCGTCAGATTTTGAAAACTTTTTTCCGTAAGTTTTGACAATTTTTCCTTTAAGAAAACCTCACAGCTAATAAGCATGAGTTTTTTTAATGTCCCTGATTTTCTGAGTGCTTTTTCGAATGATGACATTACCTCATTTAAGATGTCAGAATCATTTGGATTCATGCAATTTACATCATATTTTTAAAAATATTAAAACCTGCATCGGATAATTGAACTTTTCGTTATAGAAAACCTCAAAGGTTCTGTGGGAATTTTATATAAATTTAGGAAGATCAAAATAACCTAATGCTCAGATATATTTTTGCGTTAAGGAACCTCTTAATTCACGAACTCTAATCTCCTTAGAATAAATTCATTATAAATTATCTCATTGTCAGACTTAAATTATAAAAACAGCTCCGACGACTTATATTATGGAAATTTAAGATTTTGTATAGAATTTTCGACTAAAACTATTTATTTTTGATGTTAAAATGTTCATATTTTAAAAAATCAGTACAAATCAGTACAACATTTTTTGATCAGCACACGAGATCAAAAATCAGTACATGTGCTGATCAAATCAGTACGAATGGTCAGCCTAGATATACATAAACACAGTGTGTATAAAATGTTTTTAAAAAATAACAAGTAGAAAAGTTAAATTCGACTTGGCCGAATCTATGGATACCTCCACAGTTCCCTTTTTAAGTGATAGTAAATTTTTGAAAAAAAAAAAAAAAAAAATATATAATTTTTTTTGAGTGTAAAATTTTTTTCGAGTGCATTTTTTCTTTTAGGGTAAAAATATTTTTGAGTTCCAAAAATACGTTCTAATATATTTTTTGGACTTACCAATGTTTTTAATACATTTTTAACGGGGTTTCAACACGCGAATTTAAGGTGAAACTAATCTGATGTTCACGGTTTTGCTAATAACTTTTGAACGACTGTATCGATTTGGCTGAAATTCAATACGAACCAGGCCTGGGAAACGACAAATGTATATGTAATGCTTCAGCATCCTCTAAATGGCCTTTCGAAAGTTAGCTTGTTTTTTATCTCGTAAATTCACGAAAATCCCTTGCCAAAATTCAGTCATTTGCTTATAACTTTTGAATCACTGGACCAATTTCGCTGGATTGCAATACCAACCTAACCAAACAATTTTTTTTTAAGATAGCTAAAAATACTAAAAAAATAGCAAAAGAACTAAAATTTGTACAAAATATGGATTTATAGCGAAATAATAGCAAAATATGCAAAAATTTGCATTTTAAGCAAAATATGCCAAAATATGCACTAACGAATCGATGCCATTTTAAAGCAAATTCTTTGATTCGCATAGATATTTTGTTTATGCTGTTCCATGACCAAAGGGAAAAACATGCATTTGCATGTCCTCTCCTTGGTGATAACGCTATTTATCGGTCATAACGATATTTATCGGTGATAACGGTATTTTCGGTGATAACGGTTCCTAAAATTTTAAAATATGCTAACAATCAGCAATTTAAAAAATCTTAAAAGCATTTAGCATTAACATCTCATCATCAATCTGCTAAATCTATCAAAAATATGCAATTATAAGTAGTATCACTGCTTTCAAAAGATCAACAGACTTAGCTAAAAATCTCTAATGCAATAATCTTAAACTGTACGTTTAAACGATGTCTATTTACTGTATTAGTCATAAATAACAACTCATATCGTCTCATAAGGATTTTAATATTATTTGCATGTTTGCAGAAAAAAAACAAATAAAAATTAAATTATTTATGGTATGCAGCAGTAGCAATATCAGCCAGCAGCAGTAAATAATATTCAAGTAGAGTTAGTCATATGATGAGTTTTTTTTTTATATTTTTTAACATCGATACCTTGAACTGCTCGAATTTAGATTTCAAGTTTAGATTTCAAGCGATATCGGTTTAGCGGTTAAATAGTAATGAACGAAAATGTAAGACATCTCGAAAATTTTAGTACATTCTACATAACCTTAAAATACAAAATTCTTTAATTTGGCTGCTGGTGGACATTTGCTAACAGAATTTGATATAGAATGGAATTTGAACAATTACAAAATTTGAAAAAAAAAAAATTTCCGGAAATTTTTATTTTCAATATTTGTTTTTTCAAATTTTTTTTCAAATTTTTTTTTTTTTAATTTTTTTTTTCCAAAAATTTTAAATATTTTTTCGAAAATTTTCTACCATAAATTTCGATAGTTAGGTGTAAATTTTTTGTAGTTATTTTCTTTTGCACTTCACTATTATTTATAGGCGAGAAAAGTCTATGCAGTAATAATCAACAACAAACTACTACAACAATAACAAGATGAAAATTATAAAAGATACGCTTAAATAACAACTACAGCAATAATAGCAGCAGCAGCATTAGCAACTACAACATTTTGTATAATTTTTTATCAGGCGAAAGTATCTCTATTCATGTGTAAATGATGTAGTGTTACAGATTCTGACAGATTTGGTTGGTGCTTGTAATGAAAAATGCATAATATTACCACAACTAACTTCTATGTGGTAGCCAGCCAACTATACATCATAGTTTTTTTAATAGGCATTCCGATTTGGTTTTTAATATGCATAAAACTATATAAAATTTATTTTTCGTTTATATTTCATGTTAATTACTAATTCTACCATATCGTAATTGATCTTTTTGATGAACTTTTCTTTTGGAGTTTTTTTTTTGTTGTGGTTGTTGTTGAATTTTAAAAGCACATCCATAACGAAATTAGAAAATTTTTATTAGAATTTTTAATACCCTTTAAACACAGTATGGGGGTATGCTCAATTTGTCAAGACGGGTGTAACGGACACCAAAAAGAATTCATATTTTTGATCCTTGATCGATTCTAGGACATTCTAGTTATGTCCACCCGTCTGTTTACGAAAGACACGATGCCGTCCAAACCAAACCAGTTAGACCCCGGAAGTAGGGCACATAAGACAAAATGTTTTTCTTACGATTTTGAACGTCCCGGCATTTTTTTTTCTCCTAAGGCTAGAACTTTAGTATTACAAATTTGAGGCCAATCGGATTAAAATAACCCGTGGCTCCCGTCGATCAAAGTTTTGGGTTTAAAAAAATAAACAAACAAATTTTGAGAAATATATGTATTGCAACACATCATATTTATTAATTTTGATGCGTTGAACACGAATATACAAAAAAAAATAAAATCGGTCAAACGGTTTTCGAGATATCGCTATTTGAAATTTGCATAAATGGCGGTTTTTTCTTACGTTCAAGAAATTAAAAAAAAAACAAGTAAGAAAGTTATAGTCGGTCAAGACCGACCATATGATACCCTACACCAGTGTTTTCCGGAAAATGGGTCCCAAGTCCAAACATGGACCGATTGTATCTGTCTTTTGTTAGATCTTTATTTAGTGTCAAATTTTAGTGAAATTGGTTTATTTTTTTGTCAATAGGCCAATTTAACTGAATATCGGTCGAAATTTTTATATGGGGAATAAGTGCAAACATGGTCCAATTATATTCCGATTTAATTAGGTAACTAAAGTACACGCTTAACACCTAAAAATTAAATTTTTATCAAATATTTCCATTTTTATGATTTTTGAGGGAATTATGTGAATATCGAGAGGGTTGTTTGTATGGGGACTACCAGAAGGACTGACCCGATTCCTATGAAATTTGGAATGGTGATTTGTGATTACCTGCTGAATTTTAAAGCGATATCTATTATAATACGGTTATTAGTCATTTAAGCCGAATCCAAAGGGAGCGTTTGTATGGGGGCTAGGTCTTAACATGGACCGATTTTCGTCCTTGTGCCAAAAGATGCTTAAGTTTAAAATTTCAAGTCAATTGATTGAAAATTGCTACCTGTATCGTGCTTAAATCAATAGATGGACAGACGGACGGACAGACATCGCTAAATCGACTCTAAAAGTAATTCTGAGTCGATCGGTATACTTGAAGGTAGGTCTAGGACCAATATTTCGGGTAGTTAAAAACATCAGCATAAACTCATTATACCCTGTACCACAGAGTGGTGTAGGGTATAAAAAGCCAAATGTGCTTTTCCTTTACCCTTTCATAGAGCTTAAAAGTTTTTCACAAATCCGAGACTAACTGTGTGGTAGACACGGACATGCGTCGCTCTATTCGGGTACTCATAAAGCGATTCCGGAGAGCTAAACGGAATGTGGCGTCTGATTTAGACGAGCATAGAGCTGCCTTCACGTGATCTCTAGGCGAGTACAAATTTGCGATCGTGCGGGCAAAAGAGGGTATCTTTTGCCGTTTCGTCGACGTTGACGTACATTGACGTTGTGACATCAATGTGTCAGTGTGCTGCTGGACACCTTTTTTCCGAGGGCGGATGGTGTTGTTAATGCCTCTAATGAGGTGTTGCCTGTACCGCCAAACTTGGATTGTAGCGAGGTAGAAATCAGTGTGTCACTTGTAAGGAGTAAAGGGTCCCTAGTTGTAGACGGAATGAGCGGAGAGATGTGTAAAAACATCTGGAAGGTCGTTCCTAAGTACTTGGTTGCGCTTTACTCTAAATGTTTGCATGAGCACATGTTGTGGTGCTTTTAAAGTCGCTAGAAAGAGTAAAGAGTAAAGAGTAATCCCAAGTCTTACCGGCGGATTGACAGTTTGGTTTCCATTAGGACTGATGCATTGAATTGCGTTTGTACATCTGTTGGTGAAAGCTGGAGCAAATATTTCTTTTGCATATTTGTTGATTTCAAGAGAGCGTTATATAACCTAAGTTGGCCCTTAGTCTAAGATCGACTCCGGCAGGTAGGTTGTCGAGTGGTTAAACTCTGGGAGAGTTACTTCTCTGAGAGAAAGGCGGGTGTAATTGGCGTCAGTGAGGATGTGTGGGTCGATGTTGTTCGGGGTTGTCCGCATGGTTTCATCTGTGGTTCACATATGTGGAATCTCATGATGGATCCTCTGCTGATAGAACTCGGACAGACGCATAAGACTTATGCTTATGTGGACGATCTGCTCATCCTTATTGAGTGTGATTCGCGGGCTGAATTTCAGCGAAGGGTCGAGGATCGGTACCGAGCTCGCAATGTACAAGACTGTGGTGATGTTTCTAAAAGGCATACTATCACATTAGCCTCCGCTATGAGACGTAAGTTAAGTATCTGGGGATAACAATGTCTGAAAGAATTAAATTCCTTGCTCACTTCCATTTTATGAAAGACAAATTAACCGCAGTAGTTTGCTACTCTGCGTCAGGTGCTACGTTGTAATTGGGGTCTGAGTAGGCGCGCTGTTCGCGTCATATATGAAGGCCTATTCGTTGGCTCTGCAACTTTAGGCTCACCTGTGTCGTATCGGACGGCCACGTCTGATGCAAGCTCTCGCTTTATATTGATGTTGGGCTGCATGATGGTGTGCTGTGGGGTTTCTACGGATGCATTGCGAGTCTTGATTGGTGTTCCTCTTCTCGATTTAGAGGTGAAGCGTCGTGCTATCGCCTACAAGTTGAGGAGGGGTCACGAACTGTTGCATACAGACTGGCTTGCCGGTGGGGAAGTGACTTCATCGGACCGCTAGGCTCTCTTAAATGATTGTGTCGTCAAAGAGTGACAGAAGCGATGGGACTATAATACGAATGGACGAGTAATGTATGGCTTTATTCGCGATGCCCTGTTTATGGTGGATCGCACGGACTTTGGCTTCGGCCTTAGCCTTTGCTGTGTGCTCACACGACATGGGACGTTAAATGTATTTCGAGCACACAGTGAGCACATAATGTACTTTTGAATAAGCATGGTCTTAGTACCACTGCAGGCTGCAGCTGTGGTGCCAATCTTGAAGATTGGAAACATCTGTTGTGTGAGTGCCCGTTTTACTTAGACGTTCATGACTTGGTAATAATGGGAATCTTTCAAACTCCCGACAGCTGGAATGTGAGTCAAGTGCTTGAATCAGCTAAACGCACTAGAAAGATTTCTGAAATGGCGTGCGGAATTTTTCGTAGAAGTTGGGTTTTGGTAGTGTAGCTGTTTTTAGGTCGATCTTTTGGATCAGGATTGCTTTGTGGGGCATTAACGTTTCATATGGTTGAATGAATGTGCGTGTTTGGTGTACGATTCCAGTTGTTTAGAACTCCACTGGTAGTAGCTTGCTACGAAGTCTGATCGGTGACTATAATCTGGTACCACGGGTAACCAGCGGCCCCTGTACCTCTTTGAGGTGCAGGCTAGTTTTTGAGTACCGGCGTGCAGTTGCGTAGTTTATAACCGGGGTCCTGACCATATAAAGGCAGTGGTTAGACAGTCCTCTCTCCTCACCCAATATATCGCACAACGCATTATAGAGAAAATTCGTTTTTCGGTCTAACTAGTCGTATGTGGAATAAATTCCCACAGAATCTTCCGGCTAACTACAATTTGGAAAAATTCATGCACTATTCCCTGTTTCCTTCACATCATAACCTATTTTCCTAATAACAACATAATGCATTGCATTATGTCAACCAGCCGTCGAATTAAAGCATTTTGTATTTTTAGGTTAGGTGGAATGTTTAAACATCTTCGAGGTGTCTTTACATTTTCGTTCATTACTTTTGAACCGCTTAACCGATATCGCTAAAATGCAATACCAAACTGCTCGGGACAACAACAAATAAATATGTTAAGTTTCAGTAGTTTCCGTGCAATATTTTAGCTATGATCGCCATTTCAACAGACAGACATCTCTAGAATGCCTCAGAATCGATTACTGATCAATGGCGAAGTCTTAAAAACATTATGATACAATTGTTTTACCTTAAATCAACTACTACAAGAATGGAATTTTTTTTAAACTCATCTCAAACACACTTTATTCTCAATTTGATTTTCAAATTTGAAAGTCATCAAAATTAAAGTTCATTGACTAGATTCCACTTGCAATTGCTTTTGAAATTTTCAAAATAAAATTTATGATATTGATCAATAATACAAAACTGACCTATGACAATTGAACTTTAATTAATACTATTTGCCTTGCCTGCTTAACATCACCAGCAGCACTTGATTGCTCTTTCCGTGAATTGAAAACACACACGTAAAACTAACATTAAAATTCAATTCAATTGTAAAAGAAAGACATTTGTTTTACAATTCTAAATGTCATTTATTTTGAAAAACCCTTCTCCCTCTCTTTCTAAACGTACTATAAATTTAGATAACAGCAAAACAAACATAATGGTGCAATCAATTGTAGTCGATTCTATAACAAATAAAATGCCCTTTCCCTTTTTTTGGTATGTTCCTACAAAGTGATCCAAACCATCCCATCTCCATTCGTACAACAGCAACAGAAGCAGCAGCAGAAGCTACATTTCTCATTTATGGTGTAATTGTGATCTATAGTATGGTATGTATAAATGACACAACATACATACATTCATATGTATAAACTAAATGTCATTTATTACTCATAGACGTCATGAATCAAATATACATGGTACACTTCACGTACGTACAATTTTCAATGGAGAATATCGTATAGCAGTCAATAGTACACTGAACCGAAAAAAACAACTGAGAGTGTTAAATTTGTTTAAAAATACAAGAAATAAATTCAGTTTTTTTTTGTGGGGGGGGGGGGGGGGGGGCTCAGTAGGATGGTGGGAGAATACCTATCCGCTCGCGATAAATGTTAATTCATTTTTTTATTATACTTTTTGAACCTTAGCAATACCATTTCATCATTATTTTAACGATTTTTTTAGATCCACGCCCACAAAGGGGGCGGGCCAAAAACACGTCATTTTATAGTCCACTATGTCTAAGTGCTGGACTTTGAGCACCTTCTGAAATAAAAAGGTTTCATTTGTTTTACAAAAATTCAAAAAACCTGTAAAATATAAAATTTTTTAAAGGTTGCTTTAATTCTTTAAGGGGAACTTTTTTCTCCTGTTCCGATTTTGCCCATTTTCTTACTAATCCAGCCTACGACCATAAAAGATATTTGTACCAAACTTCAGGAGTCTAGCTCTTTTAGTTTGTTGCTTTCCACAAACGGACAGACATTCATAGAACGTCTTAGAATCGATCATGGATCCATTTATCGCGGAATGACAAAGTAAGTATACCTCCATACTGTGGTTGGAGGGTTCAAAAAGTGATTTAGTATCAGCTTTGACAATCCAGTTTTAATAGACTTTGGGAAATGATGAAAAGAGCTTAATTTTGTCAAAAATACATTTAAACATTCATTTGAGATTCAGAGACTTCATTTGAATTTCGGAGACTCCATTTGAATTTCGGAGATTCTATTTGAAATTCGAAGATTCCATTTGAAATTCGAAAGTTACAATATCCTTCGAATTTTAAATGGAATCTTCGATTTTCACATGAAATATTTGAATTTTAATAACTAAAAACAAGTAAGAAAATTAAAGTTGGTCAAGACCGACCATATAATATCCTACACCAGTGTTTTCCGAAAAATGGGTCCCAAGCCCAAACATCGATCCGGTTGGATCTATCTCTTGTAAGATCTTTGATTAGTGTAAAAACACACAAACAACTAAATTTGAGTGGAATATGCTGATTTTTGTTGCTAATAGACCGATTTAACTAAATATCGGACGAAATTTTTATATATTAAATATTATCTGATTTGATTAGATAACCAAAGTACACGTTTAACACTTACAAACAAATTTTAAACAAAAAATATACATTTTTTTTTTTTAATTTTGAGAGATTTATGTAAAATTGATTCAAGGACGAAAAATTCGGTCGATAACGCCGTCCGACAGCCTATATTAAACATGAACGTCTGAAAGTAGAGATCAAATGGAGTAAAACTGCATTTACAGTTGTTCATTTCGTGATCCTGTTTCCTTTTAAAAGGACTTTAAAGTTTTAAAGGATACATTTTGTAAAATATTTTTGAAATATTTGTAATTGTCTTAGGATGACACTGACGGCAGATGAAAGAAGAGGATCTCCCCTAATTTTTCCATTTTTATATTTGCTCATATAAAGATAAAAGAATGTGAATAAAGTCATTTGAAAACTTTTTCAGAAAATTTTGAATGATATTGATGGACACATTTTTGAATGGACGTAACTTACCTCTTTTTTCCTGATATGTAAAAATAATAAAATAGGAAAATTAGGGGAGTTCCTCCTCTTTTATTTGCTATCAATAGTGGCATAATAGAACTAGTACAAATATTAAAAAAATATTAAAAAAATATTTTATAAATTTTAATCCTCTAAAACTTTGAAGTCCTTTTAAAAGGAAACAGGATCACAAAATGAAAAACTGTAAATGCAGTTTTACTATATTTAGTCTCTAGTTTCAAGGACTTTTTTTCTGAACATTTGGAAAATAAGTTGATGCGACTGGGATCCGACCTTATACAGGTAATTGCAATTGTTCTAGTTATCACGAATCTGGTCTCCTAACTTTTCCATCACAAGAGATTTTTGAGATTTTGGGTTTTTCCAAAAAAGTCTACGTTTTGGGCATTTTTGACAACTCATAGCGGATGAGCCCAATGTGTTAGCGACTTGAAAATAAGTCGAGGGTATTGCTTAAACATTGCTCTTAAGGATTCTGAACTCATTTGGTCAGTCGCCTTTACCCTTAGTGCACCAATTGTCTCTCAATTATGTCTTATACCCAAAAAAGATTTTTCCGCTAAAAATCAAATGAAAAAAAAACTTTATGCGAATGGAACGCCACCTTATACAAGACAATTGGTGCCCCAAGGGTTAAGGCGACTGACCAAATGAGTTCTGCATCTTAGAAAGCAATGTTTAAGATTTCCCAGTTGGCAACGTCCTCGAGCCATCCTCAGTGACGGAGCAGTGACATGTCAGAGTCACTGCTGACATCCACAAGACATCTCCATGTACTGGGTTGAGGATAGTTTCATACAAATTTTCAAAATGTCATCATTCAAAGTCAGCAGTGGTCAGGGCTGACCTTCTGAGGACATGTCACCTAAGACTTCTTTGGGGAAATGTCTGAGGTAGGTCATGCGAAACTACAAAAAGTTTCCTTTAGTTTTTACTTTTATCCATATTCCTGTATAAATTATCTTTCTCATATTTAGAAAAAACTTTTCGCCTTTTTTTAGTCCCAACTGGATTTGAACCTGGAACCTCCAGTTTATCAGTCCCACACCTAACTACTTGTTCCAAACTTTATTTTGAAAATTGTTTAGATTTTGATTTTATTTTAAATAAATCGATAATATTGCCATCTTTTTCTTGGAAATTGAAGAGTTGCCCAGATTTAAAATTCTAATTTAATATACTGCTATTCTGAAGACATTTCCTTGTAGACGTCTTAGAGGAATTGTCCACACTCTTAAAGCAAACATTCAGTGCTGACAATGTTAGGACATGTCATCGAGGATTACCTATGATTTGTCAGAACCTGAAGACATTTCCTCAAGGAATTACTGTGGAAATTTCCTTAGTGACACATTTTCCAACTGGGTTACTCTCGACTTATTTTGAAGTTGCTATCACATTTGGTTCATCCGCTATTAGTTTCTAAAAATGCTCAAAACAACGATATTTTCGAACTTTGACCACAATTCTTTCAAAAACTTAATGTGATAGAAAATTTTGGAGACCGGTTTTTGTAAGGTCGCGTCCCAGTCGCATTTCGATGTTTAGTAGTGTATTTAGATCTAGCCTAAATACAAACGTCCCCTATAATTTGGTTAAAATGACTCTAATAACCGGACCGGTTCTACTTGTAGTGCGCATACAACTCACCCTCCCGATTTTAAGCTTAAGTTCAAATTTTCAGACAAATCGATTAAAAATTGCGACCTATATCGTGCGCACAACGTTTACATAGACAGCCGGACAGACATAAAATTTAAATTCAAAATCGATCAATTTAATCATTTTTGTCAGGGTTCCAATTTTTTGTTGCGTAAATATTATCAGAGCTTCAAAGGATTTTATTCCTTAATTCGATTTGGCTTTCTGAATGAAAATTTAGCGATTGCAATTCCCCAATCACATTTAAGCAAATTGAATGAATTCACTTTAGACTCATTCGATTTATAAATATCGAGTGCATTCGATTTTTTTTTTCATTCGACTTCCAAAAATCGAATGCATTCCATTGCGAATGCTATTGATTTTCTTTTCATTTCGAATGGCTTATTCGTTCACTGCATAAAAAACTTTAAAAAACTAACCAAGATAGAGAAAAACTGAGAAAATTTGTTGTCCACAGTATCGCCGACACTCTTCACATCTGTTGACCCCAATAGGCCCTAATTTTGAATCTAAATCTATTATTCCACTGCAATTGCATTTGATTTTTCTAAATCAAATGAACAAGAAATCGAATGCATTCATATTTTCCACTCCAGCGAATGCATTCACTAACTATGAAAATTGAATTGATTTTCGGAGAATTCATTCGAAAACTATTTCATTCTTCGAAGCTCTGACTGTTATTAGGTCAGAAATCACGAAAATGTAAAGACAATTAAAATCGATTCGGCAGAAAATGTATGGTCGTCAAAGGGTTAAAGAAATATAACAACTCCGAAAAACTCCATTTTTATTCTCGAACCACAGTATCACATTGTCATTCTGTGAACTATCGGTCTAGAACCTCATATAGTATATATATTTTTGATCAGTGACCTATTAGAAGACATTTTAGCGATGTCCGTCCGTCTGTGGAAGACACAATGCAAAGTAAAACAGGTAGACTCTCATGGTCATAGTCTGGTTAAGCTTGTAAATGGGCAAAATCAGACCAGGGGGAAAGGTGCCTCCTTGAAGAACCAAAACAACCTCTAAAAATTTAAATTTTTTCTAGAGGGTTTTAATAATTTTAATAATTATGTCAAAATAAGTTTAAAGTCCTGCACGTGTTTTTTTGCCCGCCCCCTTTGTGGGCGTGTATATTAAAAATTTATTAAAATAGGTATAAAATTGTATTACTTAAATAAAAAAACATAATAAATAAATTTGTCAACATTAACAGCGATGTAAAAGGTGTCCCCTTATGACTCCAGCCCCCCCCCCCTCCAAAAAAACAAAACCTCTCATTTGTTCGCATTTCAAATAATCTTTTTCAGATTTTAACTTACCGTTTTCAAATTTCAATTGTTCGTTTTATACGAATTTGATAAAAAAAAATTTATTTTCCAAAACGTCATCTTAAAAAACCCTTTTTATAATTGAACATTATTTTGGTGACATTGTCTTGAAAGTACTCCCCGCCCATTTCATTATAATGTTCCGCCTAATATATATCTATTAAATGCAAGTTTTTTTCTCTAAGTGTAATAAATATTAAATAAGAATCGTGTATATCTAAAAAAATTTTGTCGTCAAAGAAAAAAGGTCGTTAACTTGCGTAAAATTGTTTTTTTTTGCTTGAAAACAGATATTGACATCAATTAAGTTAAAATTATTATAAAATGTTTTTTTTATTGATAACTGTGTAAATTCTGATGATGATAATGATGATGTTAATATTGATGTTAACAAAGACCATAGATCATTTCAAAAGGTCATTCACTATATTGCCTAAAGATTAGTCATTTTTAAAATTCAAAAGAAATTCAGTAAAAACAAGGCGTAGTCCCATTTAGTACTTTGCATATGAATGAAAGCGAATAAATAGTTCTTAACAATGCAATTAATAGTTTATTTTTTTAACCCCTCCAGTTTCTATTAACAATATACGAATTGTTAATATTTACTTATTTTCAATGGCAAAAGGATAATATTTTAATGTAATTAGTTGAGTGTTTTTTTTTCAATGTTATTTTAAAATGACATATGAAAACATCTGCTGATTGTGTATTTTGTTGTCTCCCCTTTTTTTCCCAACTTATTGGAAAAACTGAAAATTAAGGGTATTATTTTCTATATTTTATATCCTTTAAAAAATGTATTGTGCTAACTTTGGCACTTGGAAATAGAAATTTTTGCATTTTTTGTTAAATGAGAAAATTTACCTAAGTATTTTAGGTAAAACGTATTAAGTTTTGGAATAAAACAAATTTTTAAAAAGCTAAACATTTTTTAAAAAATAATTAATTTTTAATTTATAAAAAATTTACTAATATTACTTCAACAATACCTAAGAAACTATGTAATATTTAGGTAAGGTTAGGATGTAAGTGGCTGCTGAAGTTTAAAGTCAGCTGCCTCGGGACGGTTGTGGTGCCACGGGACGGTAATGGGGTTCCCATACTAGTCCCTGCCGTTAAACCAATTTAAGCTCCTAATGAAACTCCTAAGATATTGAAGTTTGACATTTGTCAAATCAGAAAGACCGTGCAGCTCTCAGTGAAGCAAGTATCCAATTAGAAAGTGCCGGGCAATGCCAGATAAAGTGTTCGATTGTTTCCAATTCCATCAATGCAACTCCGACAAAAGTAATTTGACGGCTAATTAATCGCTCTGCGTGCTTTCCTATCAGGGATGTTAAATGGGGTTTTCAATTTTGTACCAACTTTCAAAAAAAATTGTACTTTTTGGACCCTCACGGTACTTTTTTTTTTAAAAGTAATAAAAACTTAACTAAAACAAATGAGAGTGTAAATTTGGTTGTACTAAATCTTGAAATCTATTCTGCAGAAAAATGTCTCATTGTCCGATACTTTATAGGGAAAAATTTTAGAATTCTAGAATTTTTCGACAGGAAAAATGTATCTGAGTGTGTAAATACGAAAAATGTATCAAGATCTCAGAATTCTTCTAACGATGAAAGGTGTCAAAATATAAATATAAATAACTGACTGATTCTTCTGTGGGAAATTCCGAGACTTTTTGTTTAATAAAAGAGAGTAAGAATTTTTTTCTACCTAAGAAACTATGTAATATTTAGGTAAGGTTAGGATGTAAGTGGCTGCTGAAGTTTAAAGTCAGCTGCCTCGGGACGGTTGTGGTGCCACGGGACGGTAATGGGGTTCCCATACTAGTCCCTGCCGTTAAACCAATTTAAGCTCCTAATGAAACTCCTAAGATATTGAAGTTTGACATTTGTCAAATCAGAAAGACCGTGCAGCTCTCAGTGAAGCAAGTATCCAATTAGAAAGTGCCGGGCAATGCCAGATAAAGTGTTCGATTGTTTCCAATTCCATCAATGCAACTCCGACAAAAGTAATTTGACGGCTAATTAATCGCTCTGCGTGCTTTCCTATCAGGGATGTTAAATGGGGTTTTCAATTTTGTACCAACTTTCAAAAAAAATTGTACTTTTTGGACCCTCACGGTACTTTTTTTTTTAAAAGTAATAAAAACTTAACTAAAACAAATGAGAGTGTAAATTTGGTTGTACTAAATCTTGAAATCTATTCTGCAGAAAAATGTCTCATTGTCCGATACTTTATAGGGAAAAATTTTAGAATTCTAGAATTTTTCGACAGGAAAAATGTATCTGAGTGTGTAAATACGAAAAATGTATCAAGATCTCAGAATTCTTCTAACGATGAAAGGTGTCAAAATATAAATATAAATAACTGACTGATTCTTCTGTGGGAAATTCCGAGACTTTTTGTTTAATAAAAGAGAGTAAGAATTTTTTTCTCAATTGTCTAATTCTGATAACTTTTCTTTTTTTTTTGTAACTAATTTGTAGAAAAATTTAATTTGAAAACTACTTTAAACTGTTTTAAAACAACTAAAAAAAGTGTCTCATTTATGGTGTAAATCGGTCTAGCATTAGTACCTTTGTGAGCATTTTTTAAAGTAAAGAAAAATGTTGTGGTCTTTTTCCAATATTTTGATGATTTATAAAGAAATTGGAAATTTTCAAATTGTACCAAATGTGTCGCGGTAGTACCACGGTACCTTTGAAGGTCAAAATGTACCAAAAAAAGTACAATTGTACCAACTTTAACATCCCTGTTTCCTATACACCCAAAAAAAATTTTCCAGTGAACGATTTTCATAGTATTTATGAACAGATTCATACAATTTATTAACTTTTTCATAATACTTATAAACTTTTTCATAGTATTTATGAAAAATGGTAAATAGTTCTTAAATTTCACATATGATGTTTTCATAAATACTATGAAAAAGTTAATAAATATTATGAAAAAGTTAATAAATTGTATGAATTTGTTCATAAATACTATGAAAGTCAATCATTGGAAAATTTTTTTGTGTGTAAGATAGTGTCCGGTAATTACAGCTACCACCATCGAAATCTCTCCTCTTGGAAGTGATATCAGCTAACTTGTGCCCTCCTTGCCCTCCTTGAGGCCAAATATCTCGTGTAATCTCACACGTCAATTCATGTGCCCATCTCTGATTAGTCTAAGTCGCGGAACAAAGCTGTAGATTTTGCTTGCAAGTTTCTAGAGGCATAACACATTCAAATTCTGTTGGAACCTGTAAGGTAGTTCCCAGTCTTGCAAGCTCAGTGTCTTTGCAATTCCCTGGAATGTCTGTGTGCCCTGGGACCCATATGAATCGTAAGTCAAACTGTTGGCCATCTCATTTAAAAACGCGAGTCAGTTAAGGGCAGATCTTGTTTTCAGACACATTGACTCCAGGAACTTGACCGCGGCTTGACTGTCAGAATAGATGTTGTCTGCGGTCGTAGACAAGATATTGTAACTTAACCAGTCAGCCACTTTCTTTATTGCCAGCATCTCTGACTGGTAAACACTACAATGATTTGGTAATCTTCGAGCCAGACTCAACCCAAGCTCTTCCGAATAGATTACAAATCCTACTTGTTCGTGCAACTTCGATCCATCTGTGTAAAAAATTATGGAGGAGCCACAACCCGATATGCCCCTTATCCAAGACTACATGGATGGTATTTTAGTGGTACCGTTATGCTCAAAAAGGCTCATAGAGGGAGCCCAGTGGCCCTTTTGCAGGAATATAAAGCAATTGTTGCTTTTCTCACCCATTCCTCAATATTACGGGTGAAATTCAACTTCCAATCTAGAAATACTCCAAGATACTTGTCTCCATCTGAGAAGGCGTTTTCAGTGCCATCCAGAGAAATAGGATCAAAAGCAGGAATCTTACTTTTTTCTTGTGAACAAAACAAGCTCTGTTGTATTTGGATTAACTCCCAGACTACAGTCTCTTGCTCATTTAGGCAGATCTGTTAGAGAGCCCTGAGGAATGTTTCTCCATGTTGGCAGGTGCTTTCTCTATACCGCGATCGCGACATCGTCAGCATATGCGACAACATGACAACCACGTGGTTTTAGAGAGAGGAGCATTGAATTCAGTGCCAGGTTTCAAAGAAGCGGCGAAAGAACAACTCCCTGAGGTGTGCCCCTATTGACAAATTGAAATTTGACAGACGCACCTAATACAGACAAGTATTTTTTCCAACATTTAAACGATCCCACGCTTCATTCCCAGACCAGACAATGCCACAATTATCTAGTCCAGGATGGCATTATTAAAAGCCCCTTCTATATCAAGAAAGGCCACCATAGTGTACTCTACCGAGAGCGATCTCTGGATGATACCAACGAGCTCATAAAGAGCAGTTTCCGTTGATCTGCCCTTGCTGTATGCATATTGATTAGTCGAAGTATCATCGGGCCAATCACTCTACGTGAATATGAGTCTATCATTCGTTCCACTGTCTTCAACAAAAAAGAAGACAGAGTAATTGGTCTGAAATCCTTCGGTACTATGTGGGAATTTTTCCTACCGTTCGGGATAAAAACGATTTAGCTGGAATATACGACCAGTTTATGCATGCTGTGCAGACAGCTAAGGGGCTTTATAGATTAGATTAAAGAGGCCCTATGCACTGCGACCAAAATGATGTTTTATGCGGAAGGGGCTTTATAGTTCGACACTTACTGCATCTCATCCAAGATTATACCATCTGGTCGAGGGGATTTATAGGGCCTGAAGCTTTTAATCGCCCAGATTAATGTTGGTATATTTATTATTTCCGAAGCAATTTCATATGCTTGGGCGTCAGAACGTTCCAAAGCTTGAAACGGCGTCATGGAGTTGCCCGGAAAATGAGTGTTAAGGAGCACATCCAGCTACCACACCCCTGTAGAATCATTCAGGTATCCCAGGGTGCAAGGAGGAAAACCCGAACTTTAGGCAGTCTGGATGCCTCAGAACGCCTTCTATGTTTTCACAGAAGTTATTCCAATAATCACATTTGGCAATTCTGATTATCTTCTTATAACTCTTAAGTTTCAGCCTATATTCTGACCAGTCCTCATCCGCTCTTGAAGATTTTGCCTTATTAAAGAGCTTTCTGCAGGAATCTCTGCTCATCTGCTACTCATTTGACCATCAAGGTTGATTTTTTACCCCTAGCGTTTGCAGAACGCTAGGGGCGCATCCATCGACTTGTTACAAAAATTTTTTATATGGTCAACCAGACAGTCAATTTTCGCCAAACTATGTCGTTCAGATAAGGGTACATTATCCAAAATCCCAGAAAAAGTCTCCCTATATTTCACCCAGTTTGTTCTCTTCAGATTTCTAGAGACTTCCTCAACTGGGTCACGCGTCCTGAGTAAAAACTCAGTGTAGCGAGGATCTGAGAAAGAATGTTCCGTGTGAGAAAGAAAACCGGTCCTGTGACCAGTTCTGAACTGGTCTAAAGTGACAAGGTCCTCAGAGTCTACGTGTGTTGACGTAAAACGTCAGCAGCCACTTACAACCTAACCTAACCTAAAGTGACAAGGACTGGTCACAGACCGGAACTTTTTTCTTATAAGGACCTATCACTTTTGCATAGCTATGTCCTAGGAAGGAGTTAATTGATACAAAGTGACATGTCACAGAAATAGTCTCAAAAACATGTCACAGATTTCACCCTAAGGAATATGTCACCAAACTAGCACTAATGGACTAATGGTCTCGGGATCAGGGGCTTACAGCGTATATTGATTTGATAAGCTGTTTGAATTTGAACAATTTTAAGACATATAGTTTGTATGTATTCGTCATTCGATTTGAAAGGTTTTTCTTTTATAACTTATCAAATAATTGGACCATTTTCGGACTTAGTCCCCATATAAAAATTTCGGCCGATGTTGAGTTAGATCGGTCCATTGGCAACAAAATAATTCCACTTAAATTTGTTCTATGTGTGTTTGAAGATCTAACGAGAGATAAATCCATTGGTTTATGTTTGGACTTTGGCCACATTTTCCGCAAACCACTAAACTTGACCGACAATAATTTTCTTGCTTTTTTTTCCTAGATTCTCAAAGGTTAGCCCAACCTGGTCTATTCAACTAAATGATATTTGATATTTTATATATTTTTTATGACCATCATCATTTTTAAGTGTAAGGTCCCTAGACAATATTTTTCCTTGTTTGCCACTTAATGTTTTTAAGTTATGAAAAAAATATTTTTTAAACACGCAATTACTTTATGGTTGGAAATGAAAAATAGGAAGCACAGAGTTTTATTTTGTACATTTTTAATGACAAAGTCAGCATGGGCAAATTAAATGAGCATTTTACATTACATATGAAAATCTATCATAATTTCAACAAGCTTTAGGGGCAGAACCGCCCAAATCATGTCCCTTAAGCTATCACAAGGACTCTATACAAAATAAATTGTATTAAAAAAGTTTAAAGAACCAACAAAAAAAATAAATAAAAAATAAAGGGTGTAAATTATTTTTGGTTCTTTTTCATTTTATCAAACACATAAAACAATGACCTTTTTTTTCTTCCTTTCCTTCTTCAATAGCCCTTGGGGTAATAACAAAACAATGTTGGTTTTTTTGTTTTGTGTAAGTTTATTGCATTAAGGATCCTTATTGTTTTTATATCCTTTTGACTTTTGTTGTACTTTTGGCGCATGTCTTTCATTGTTTCTATACAGTGTCTTCTTCAAAAAAAAAAAAATTCACATCTTGCTTTTGTGTTAATGGATATTGTCTAGTTTTTGGCATATTTTCTTTAGATATTTTCACTTTCTTTTATAATATTTTGAAAACTTTGTTTTATTATCCTCCTCCTCCTGCCTTTTCCACGATTTGCTAATACAATTTGAAACGTGTCTGACAGCTATTAAATTAATTGTTCTACATAATGGTGTTTATTTAAGCGATTTATGGCTTTTAATGGTTTATTAGTCAACAGCAGTTAAAATATTTTTTTGATTATTATGAACTTTATTAATATTTAATATCCAGCGACATGTGATGCAACAGCTATATAAAATTAAAAATCAATTTTTAGAATTTGTTTTAAAAGAAAGCGAATTTATGATAAAACACAATAAAAAAATTGCCAATGAACGAAATTCATAGTATTTATAAACAAATACATAACAAATTATGAAAATTTTCATTAAATTGTTTAACGTTTTCATAATATTTATGAAAAAATGTTAAATAATTCTTTAGTTTCACATATTATGATTTATTCATAAATACTATGAAAATTTTTAAAAATATTATGAAAAAGTTAAAAAAAATTATGAATTTGTTCATAAATACTATGAAAGCCGTTCATTGGCAATATTTTTTTTGGTTGTATATCATTATACCCTCCGCTTAGTGATAGAGGGTATATATAAGTTTGTCATTCCGTTTGTAACTCATCGAAATATCGGTCTAGGGCCCCATAATGTATTATTTATTAGTGATCGATTTTAAGACCTTTTAGCGATGCTTGTCTGTAGAAATGGTGATCACGACCAAAGTATTAAACAGATTTGACTCAGACTTAGCATAATTACTTGCTGTTGCCCTACACCCAAAAAAAAAACGTGGGTATTCAATACTAAAAATTTAACTAATTTTAGTCCAAAAGGACCTAGTGCAGAAATTGGTAACCAATACTAAAATTTTTAACTAATATTAGTCAAAACCAGTAAAAATTACTAATGTTAGTATTTCGAAGATACTAAAATTAGTAACTAATTAGTAGATTTTGGTACAATATCACTTACTAAACCTTTTACTGTAGAATTATTTTGAGTGTAGGCAGTTTGTGCGAAATCGGTTCAAAATTTAAGACAGAAAATGTAAGGACACCTCGAAAATGTTGGTACATTCACCATAACCTAAAAATACAAAATGCTTTAATTGGGCTGTTAGTTGACACATGTGAACAGAATTGATCACCGAATGGTATTTAAGCAAGTACAAACATATTTTTTACAAAAAAAAAATAATTTTGCGGCAAATTTTTTTTTTTCACCGAAAATTTCTTTTTGCAGATTTTTTTTTCATATTTTTTTTTTTTGCAAATAAACTTATTGTAAAAACTCTACACTCAAAAAATTATGTTAGTAAAATCAACTGAAAATGTCAGTTAAAATAACTACTTTGTAAGTTGTTTTGGGGTCAACTACTTTTTCAGTGAAATCAACTAACAGTGATAGTTATTTTAACTGACAAAAAACAACTGACTTATGTAGTAAAAACAACTTACATTTGTAGTCAAAACAAATAAAATGTAGTAAAAATAAAATAATCAATAAATATTTATTTTTTATACCCTACACCACACTGTGGTACAGGGTATAATGAGTTTGTGCTGATGTTTGTAACTCTCCGAAATATTGGTCCTAGACCCACCTTTAAGTATACCGATAGACTCAGAATAACTTTTTGAGTCGATTTAGCGATGTCCGTCCGTCCGTCCATCTGTCTGTCCATGTAATCGGTGTAAACACGATACAGGTCGCAATTTTTATTCAATTGACTTGAAATTTGAAACTTAAGCCTTTCTTGGTCCAAGGACGAAGCTTATTGAAATTGGAAAAAATCGGTCCATATTTAGACCTAGCCCCCATAAAAAGGTCCTCTTTAGTTTTGACTCATATGACTCTAATAACCGTATTATAATAGGTATATTTTCGAAATTTAGCAGGTAAACGTGTTTTGTCGTCACAAATCATCATTCCGAATTTTAAATAAATCGGACAAGTTCTTCTTGTAGCCCCCATACAAACCAACTTCCCGATTTTCACATAAATCTTTCAAATTTCATGAAAATATAAAATATTTAATTAAAATTTTGATTGTGTACGTTAAACGCGTACTTAAATAACCTTATAAAATCTGATAGTCATCGGACCAGTTTTGGACTTAGGCCCCTTTTAAAAAATTTCACCCGATATTTAGTTAAAGCGGTTTATTGTCAACAAATAGAAGCCCATTTCACTCAAATTTGATTTGTGAGTGTTTTTTACACTTATTAAAAATTGGACAAAATATATATCTAACCGGTCCATAGGACCCATTTTCCGGGGCCAATTTTCGGAAAACTCCGGTGTAGGGCATTATATGGTCTTGACCGACTATAATTTTCTTACTTGTTTTTTTTTTAATTTTTCAGAAAAAAATTTGAAGACCAAATTTTTTCAAAGTTTTTTAAAAAAAAAAAAGGTTGTGAAAAATAAAAAAAAACGAAAATATATTTTTTTTTTTTGGAAAAAAACTTTAAAAATTTTTCAGAGATACAAAAAAAATAAAATTAACTACTTTAAATAACTCTTACTACATCACAGTACTTTTTTGTTAGTTATTAAAAAAAGAACTACTTAAAATAACTAACAGAAATAGTTGTTTGATATTTTTCATACAAAAACAACTGACTTTTTAGTTGAAAACAACTAACTACTGTAAAATATACAAACAACTAACATGTAGTAACTTACATAATTTTCTGAGTGTATAAGCAACATATTATTTTATGGTGGTTTTTGCCTTAAAAATATTAAAATAATGATAAAAATATATCGTTTGAAGATATATTATGAGCAAAAGACTGAGCAAAAGACTGAATTTCGGCAAGTGTTTTTCGTGAATTTACGAGATAAAAAACACGCTAACTTTGGAAAGGCAATTCTAAGGATGCTGAAGATTATCATATATATTTGAAGTTCCCCTGGCCTGGTTCGTATTGAATTTCAGCCTAATCGGTCCACACTGATAGAAAAACGCTTCATATCACTAATGGAATTCATTAACGTTGTTTCATTACAACAATGAAATATTTCATATGCTGGATAAAATTTCATACATTTTGTGCAAGATTTTCATTAATTTTGATTCATTAGATTTCGTAGTTTCATTAAAAAATTTCATTAAGTTTTGTTTATAAAATTTGCTGTTTATTGACACCTGTCTTGTTGCGTCTGTTAGTTTACGCGCAAAAAAAAAAACAGCTGATCACAGCGGCACGAAATAATTTGTGATTTGTAAATTATTAATTTAATATTTCCTAAATTCGATCTGTTTTATTTTATTTCGTGGTTTTACTAATGTATTACAATTAAAGGTTGGAATAAAACATTGTGCGAGAAAACTAAGTCAAAACCATGAAGTGTTTTGCACCGGCACGGATAGTGTTTTATTATTTTTATTTCTATAAAAAGATCTTTTAAGTTTTATACATATATTTCATTTTAAAAATGAAAGTATTTCATTTCAAAAATAAAGAGTAGGATTTATTCAATGAAAGTATTTCATAAGAATTAAATACTTTTTCATTAAAGTAATGATTTTCATAAAATACAATTTATATTTTGTATGAACAATTTTCATTAATTTAATGAAAATTGTTCTTGCAATTACATTTAATGATACCTATTTCATTAATTCAATGAAACCCTACATAGGTTCCTTTTTAACGTCATTTTTCATAACATTAATGTAGATTTTCATTATTGTCATGTACAAATTTCTATCACTGCAGTGGTTCAAAAGTTATTAGCAAAACCGTGAATTTCAGATTTGTTTCACCTTAAATTCACGTGTTGAAAACCCGTTAAACATGTTTTAAAAACATAGATAAGTCACAAAAATATGCCTTTTGTGATGATTTACACTAAAAAAAAATACACTCGAAAAAATTTTACACTCAAAAAAAATTTTACACTCGAAAAAAAATTTAGTAAATTATTTTGTTTTTTTTCAAAAATTACGTAAAAAAAGTTTTTTTACACAAAATAAAATATTTTTTAATCAATATTTTACCTTTTTTACTTGTTAGTTCTTCTGATTTTTCTCTTCATTCTAAGTTTCATTTCAACAGCAGATTTTAATCTGGCACACATTAAGTGTGACAATCGAAAAGCGCTGATGACGAGTAGAATTTCCGTGGATTTAGATTTTTTCTGATTCTTTTTTGGTTTTTTTGATTCTTTTCAGTTCTTCTGAATTTTCTCTTTATTCAAAGTTTCATTTTAATCGCATGAATTTAATCTGACAGTGTGACAATAGAAAAGCGCTGATGATGAAGGGCAAAATTTCCGTTGTTATCAAAACTTTTTTTTTCGAATAAAATTTATTACAATAATCTCTTTTACATTGTGGAGGATATGAGTATATTCGGCAAATCTATATCAAACTTGTTTTTAATTTTTCTAATTTATTCTAATCTTCCCGTTAATTTTATAATAAAAATTAATCTTAATTTTCCTGATTTTTTCTAAGTTTTCCTTACTTTTTACCCTCCAACTACAGTATGAAGGTATATTCACTTTGTCATTCCGTGTGTTATGCATTGAAATACATCTGTAAGATCCGATAAAGTAAATTATTGATCAGTGATCGATACTAGCAATGTCAGTCCGTCTGTGCGTCTCTCTATGGAAGACACTATACAGTTCAAAATAAAAGAGCTAGACTCCTGAAAATTTTCTTAATTTTACTGATTTTTTCAAACTTTATTTTTTGCTTGGCTTACATGTAGCCCGGCCACATCACTTTAATAAAATATAAATAACTTAAGGAAAAACCCTACAACCACAGACTTCATCATAACAAACTTTTTTCCCTTAATTCTTAAAACAGACTTAACCACAAAAATTTGTATATTTATACCATAAAAAAATGTAAATCACATTGCAAAAAAAAAAAACAACTCAAAAACCACATAATATAACCAACAAGAAAATCACCAAATCATATAATAAAATCAAAATAAAACCTTAGAATAAAACAGAAGTAAATGTTGTAAATTTATCTTAACTATATACAAGTAGTAAATTTATCAAAGACAGTATCAACAAAATATTTACAGATAAAGAAGTAAAAAGTTCAATTAAATTTGGCCGACTCCCAGAATACCCTGCGCAATAATCAAAACATTTTGAGTTTAAATGAATTTAAGTTCAAAGGTATATTTTTAGTGAAAGCAATTTTTTTTCACATACAAAAAATTTTGAGTAAAATTTTGTGAAATTTTTTTTTCGAATGTCTTAATTTAATTTTGAGCAAAATGCAATTTTTCTGAAATTCAATACCAAACTGCTCCAGAAATTGACAAACTTATGATTTAAACATCAGTCATTTCTAATTTATATTTTTGCCGTAAACGTCATTTCAACAAACAGGCATCGCTAGATCCACCTTTTCACATTCCCTTACAATCTCAATTATGTATACTATATTCGATACTTCTATAAGTAACAAATGGAAACACAAATCTGCTATTGCTGAGTGAAGGGTATAAAATAAGATATTTATAAATAGGGTGATTCAAAAGCAGGTAGAATTTTTAAAGTTGTTCAGCACTTTTTGTACAGAAAATAAAATACATTATTTTTACAGCCAAATGTGCACTGAAAAAAAAAACCTTTGTGGTATAAATGAAGCGTATTCATTATTTTGTTTTCATTTAACCAATGAAGGAATTCATAAGCTCATTAAAAAAATATCATGCATATTTGAAACAAATTTTATAAAATTTGCTTCGTTAGATTTCATAGTTTCATTAAATTTTGTTTACAAAACTTGTTTTTTAACAACTTCGAGTCGAGTCTGTTTAGTCCGTAGTTAACGCGAAAAATGTAGGCAAATAAAAACAGCTGATCAAAGCGGCACAAATTTATTTTGTGTTTTTTTGTAGACTTTTTATACAAAATTTAAAATCAAAGGTAATTGATTAAATATTTTCCAAAATTCGCTTTATTTTATAGATATTTCGTGGTTTTACTTATGTATTAAAATTTAAGGATATAGTCAAATTTCGTGTGAGAAAACTGACGAGGGATGTCTTTCAGGGGCACCCATCGATTGCCCTGAAACTCACATATGGTAATGAGGGGAGAAAAATAAGAGTTACCTGTTTTTTAGCTGCCCAATCTCAAATTTAAAAAAGGATATTAACCTTATGAAAAAATTTGGTCTTTCGGGAAAATCCTATTAATATCCAAACTAGCAAGAATTTCGCCAAACGCAAAAACACGGGACAGCTTTATTTTAATAGAGATTATTGTATGTGGGTATACGCATATACCTCTAAATATAAACCAGTGGTGGACACACATATACTACAACATTTATGCAAGTAGAAAGCAAAAAGTCAACAAAGTGAATGAATTTTACAGTGTGCGTGTGGAGGTCGCACAAGCAACATTTTTAGCCAATACCCTGGCATAGGAGTTACAAAAATTTCCACCACTGATATAAACTACCCAAAAGTTTTTAGAGTTTTCAAAACGAGGACTTAACACAGCCGAATTTGGACACGACCCATTGGATATGCATTAAAAACTATCTGTATAAAATGTTCATGTAGTTTCTTTCCTCAAAAAATAAATATCGTTTTTCCCACTCCCCTTTGACATAAATGTGAGATTGGGCAGCAAAAAAAAACAGGTTAATCATATTTTCTTCCCCTCTTTCCCATATACAAGTTTCAGGACAATCGGTTTGTGAAAGACCTTCCTTGTGAGTGAAATATGAAAAAAAAAATGTGAAAGTGTATTTTTCTAACTTGTTTTACAGACTTTTAATACGAAATTAAAATGAAAAGAAGATTAACAAGTAAAAAAGTTAAATTCGGCATTGCCGAATGTTGTGGTACCCTCCACAATTTCAAAAAGATTATTGCAAAAAACTTTTTTTAAAAAGAAATTAATTTTGAAAAAAATTCCCGCAAAAAAAAAAATTTTGTAGAAAAAAAATTTGTAAAAAAAAAATCCGCGATTTTTTTTAATTTTTTGTCAAAAATATGTTCGTACTTGTTTAAATACCATTTGGTGTTCAATTATGTTCACATATGTCAACCAGCAGCTGAATTAAACCATTTTGTATTTTTAGGTTATGTTGAATGTACTAAAATTTTTGAGGGTTCTTACATATTCGTTCATAACTTTTGAACCGCTGAACCAATATAGCTCAAATGCAATAACAAACTTCTCAGGAGAACTTCCAATAAATATGTTAAGTTTCAGTCATATTCATGTAGTATTTTGATTATGAGCACCATTTCCACAGACAGACGGACATCGCTAGAATGTCTTAAAATCGATCGGGGATCATGAAAATATATACATTTTTTGGTCCCAGACCGATATTTCGATGAGATACAAACGGAATGACAAACTTTTATATACACACCGAAAAAAAAGTTTCCAATCGAATTTATCAGTTGTATCAACTCAAAATTCGGTTGCTGCTACTATATTTATCTTTGACAACCAAATTTTTTAGTTGCCACAATTAAAAGACAGCTATGGCCGCCGAAAATGAGTTGTGACTACCGATATTCAACTGTGACGACCTATATACAAAAGTTCCAACCGATTTTTTGTTGCAATAACTGACTTTCAGTTGGAAATCGTTAAATTCGTTTTCTGTGTGTCCCCTTTATCACTAACCCAGGAAAATTTTTTGGAACAAATTACTGGTTCAATAGATTCTTGAATACATTCTACGGTAATCACAACAATTTCTATGTAAAATTATTTTTCAAAAAAATTACTTGCTCTAAAAAACAATTGCTTTCGGGACAATTTCAAACAAAAATCATTGATTCTGGAATGTTAAGTAGAACCGGTTGCAGGGTAGTTTGATGCGTTCCGGAACCGATTATTTGGAACAGAAAATTTTTATAACAAAATATATATGTGGATTTTTGCACTGGCAGGTTTGCATTGGTTATCATTTTATTTTGGGGTGTTTTATAAACGGCCAAATCGGCTGCCACAATACAGCAAAAACGAGGGGACCTATTTTAGTTCTCAATCAATTCCCAGACGTAGTCAGATTTTTAAATTTTGGTTTTAAGTAAAAAATGTAAAACTTAAACTCAAAAAAATCGAAAAATACATAAAAAAATCCATTTTCTTTCAGTATTAAAAAAGTATAGATCCAAAATATGTCTACCCGTTTTCTCTATATCGTGGCAGCCGATTTCGAATAATAGTTTTGAGAACCCCCCTTGAGCTTGGAGTAAAATTTTGTGTGAGAAAACTAAGTAAAAAAAAAAATGTGAAAGTGTATTTTTGATACCATGTATACTACAATTACGTAAACTAAATAAAATGTCAGTGTACCGTACACGTGACTCAATTTTATTTACATCAATAAAAGGTTGCAATTTTCCTTAACTTACCAACTGCCATTCCACATTTCATTAATGAATACTTTCATTCATTTTATGAAAAATTCATTGAACCTTTTAAACAAGTTCAATGAATATTTTTATTATTCGTAATTGTGTTTTTTTTATATTATTGGCTTGAGTCTATATTAATTATTTCTGAAAAATAAAAACTGCTGTACAATTAAAAAAATCTGAAAAAAATCAAGTGACAACACTGGTTAAGTGGTGATGTCGACAGCTTTCGGAAGAAGCTTTCATTATGTCTATGTAAGTTTAAAATTGAAAGGAACTTTAATGACACAAGTTTCAAATGATCAAATGAAACCTGTCATCGGTTGAAAACATAAGTCATTCACTTTAAGATTATGTCAATTTTCAGTATTTTCACGAAGCTTTTTTCAATTTTTGAAACAAAATTTTATAAAGAAATATTTTTGACATTTTAAGATCGTTGTCCTTTTGAAAATCATAACGAAATTTTCCCAATTTTTTTCTTTTTTTTTTCAAAATCCAACGTTTTGAATTTTAAATTTTACTAACTTTTGAATTACCCTATCAAAATCTATATACACATTGACATATCTAAAAAGTAGCAATGAAATAAGAAAGCTATTAACAGGTAATTTATACTAAACAGTAGACAGAAAAAGACACAATTTACTATCTTTTACTTTTTTATGTATAAAGAAGTAATAAAATTTTGGGTTCTAAATTCAAAGTGTGGGAGTATTCTCTTTGTTTATAAAGTTTTTACAGAAGTTTTTTTTTCAACTCAACATTTTTTTGTGTTAAATATGCAAAACATGTCGTTGAAACAACGACTGACGACTTTTGATGATATAAACTTTGAAAACACTTGACAATTTATATAAAATTGTACCTTTTTTTTATATGACGTCAAATAAAATGCAAAATAACGTATTTTTTTTTTGTTTTTTTTTTTGACAGTAAAATTTAAAAAAAAACATTGTTAAAGATTTTTTTATTTGGCGTTCATAAGTTTGTCTGTTTTTTTTGATGGCACAAGTCTGAAATTATAAAAACATCACATTATTAAACAGTCAAGAAAAACAAAAAAAATGACACAAAAAAAATAAATTCTTTGGTTTATTTTCAATTAAACCATAGTTATATTAACAACCCATTTAATTGTATTGACAAAAATAATAATTGATATTTTGTTCAACAACATAATTTGTCAATACAATTAAATTGTTTGTAAACAAAAAAACGTTTTAATTGAAAACGAACCAACAATAAAATTTTTTTTGTGTTTTGAACTTTGATCACATTTTTTTAAGTAGAAAAAAATTTATAAACCAGATTTCAAATAAAGTGTTAAGTAAATTAGCATTTTAGTTGACGATATGTTGCTATATATAAATAGCTACATTGAGCTGCTACATACCATACATTCTCTGGTGTAAAACTTTTATCTACAACAACAGAAAATGTTAAAAAAAAAATATTTGAGTATTTCTATTGAATTGTAAATTGAAGTCACACCAAAATATATTTTCATGTTAAAGTAATTAAATACAAAACAAATACAACACTTCAGCAATAACTTTTAAAATTGAGCGAGCAGTATGCAGGTATTCTCAACTCAATTAGTTGAATTATTAAATGTTTTAATTGAATTTTTTAAAATTTTTTACAACCGATCTAACTGCCCTAATAGTGCCCTTAGAGCAACAAAATGTATGACCGACCCACAATATTTTTTTAGTCCAAACATTTTCTCTAAACACACCTACCCTCTATCTTTAACTGTTAAGGCGGTCCCCATGCAATTTTTTTTAAACATACCTATGCCCTATCTTCACTCCCTAAGTAGTCTCCCATACAAATAACAGTTGGAGCAAATTTTATAAAAATTTAATTTTATATGGGAGCCTACTTAGGGAGTGGAGATAGGGCGTAGGTATGTTTTGTAAAAATGTTGTAGGGTAAAAATAAATGGAGGTCGGTCTTACTAATGACCCCTCTCGGAAGCACCATTCGACCGGTAGAAGCTGATTAAATAAAAATTTACAAAAAATAAAAAAATTGTATGGGGACCGCCTTAATATTTAAAGATAAAGGGTAGGTGTGTTCAGAAAAAATTTTTGGACTAAAAAGATATTGTGGGTCGATCATACATTTTATTGCTCTAAGGGCACTCTTAGGGCAGTTAGAGCGGCTGGAGCAAATTTTAAAAATGTCATTGTGTGTGGGAGCCCCCTTAGAAATTGGAGATAGGGTATTAGTTTGTTCCAAAGAAATGTTAAGACGTAAAAATTAATGGGGGTCGGTCTTATAAATGACCCCTCTATGACGCACCGTTGGAGCAGTAGAAATGATTTTAAGATTAAAAATTTACAATAAAATTTTTTCAAAAAATTTTAAAAAATAGTAATAATCGTTATCTCACGATCCTACTGGGCAAAAAATTTGTAGAATCGATGGAAGTTTTACACAAAAAAAAAATTGAAAAAGTCAAAGAGTACATACATTTTCAAAAATGAGATTTAAATTTTAAAACTTAAAAATCGCATACTAGAGCACTTTTAAGATTTTTTTTTGAATTTTTTTTTAAGAAGTACGTAAAAAAAACAATAATTTTGGGGAAAAACAATTGCCATTGGACCATTATTAAAGAAGTTATGAGTAAAAGAAGTTTAAGTAAAGGAACAAACTACCAATTTTTAAAAATTCGATATCTTTTGAACGGATCATCAAAAAAATCTGAAAATTTACCACGAAGGAGTTTTCGAAGTGTACTAAAAACTGTAAACAAATTGGGAAAATCTAAAAAAAAAATTTCAAAGTGTCCGATTTGACATGGAATGCCCCATATACTTTATGGGGTCTCCGTAGGGTTGCCAGACGGCCTGGAATGGCCTGGATTTTCCAGTTATTTGAGGGTGGTCCAGTTTCCAGTTAAAACATAATTTATCCAGTTGAAAAAGGATTTATTTTATTTTAACAATTATTTTTTTTATTAAATATTTTTTACAAATTTTTGGGACTACGTTTTGAATAAAACATTAATCATAAATATAACATAAATGCCTCTTTTGTATACGAAAAATGTACTCTTTTTGCTCCATTTTCACTAATTTTTTACAAATTTTTCGAGCATTTCGGCACGAATGTTTTCGTCGTTGATTTAAGGATTCTTGGCGTACACTAAGAAAAAAAATTCTCAAATCAAGCAAAAACAATCTCAAATTAAAAATAAAACAGTGACAAAAGTCAACAAACTTTGTTTTTTCTCAAATTGAAAATGTTTATCGACACTTTTAATATGGCTTGAGTAACAAACAAAATTTTAAAAATGAAATGAAACAACGTTGATTTGAGATTGATTATATGTTCAAATCAAAAGTGCACATAATCAAATTAAATATTAAAAATTATTTATATAATTTTCTTTCTGTTTCCTAAAATTTTCAATGTAAATAAAACAATTGGAATCTTTTATATTTATATACACATTTTACTTATTTATTTTTTTTTACCACAGAAAAGTTGTAAAGATGCAATTTTCTATATATAGAAATAAAATAATATATCGTCGCTGCTCTGACGAAAACACCCATTTGATTTTCAACAATTGTTGAAGACGTCACCGAATTAGATTAATTTTGTCCTTTCGCGATCTTTTAAAGTTACACAGTTACAAGTTATGTAACATATTTAAATAATATTGCAAATTCACTTTTTCCATTAAGATTACCTTAAAATTTAACGCAAAAGTTCACAAATTAGCTAGTCTCTTTAATAAATACACGTAGGTGTTTTTGTCAGAGCACCGACATCAAATAGACATCAAATAATACAAAAATTCCGGGATTGCTATCATAAAATGTTAATTTTCTTCTAGATTATAGGTACTCCACATTAATTTCCGCAAAGATGTACCTCACATTAATTTTCACATTGATTTCCACACCGTTTTTTTTTTATTTATGTCAATACATATGTATTTACTTTGGACTTTTGTTACTTATTACAAAAATTTAGTTCTTTGTTTTACTTTAAGAAAATATTTATTATTTTTCGTTTTTATGGAAATTGAAAAGTTTTCACTTATGATACTCCACGAGAATTTTCTAAAATAATTGCGTCATTTATATGGCGTCGTTTTTAAAGTTGTTGAAAACTCATTTTGCTATTGTTTACAATCAAAATGAATATTTTCATCATGGCAGCATCATGAAATAAAAAGAAGTTTTTTTTATATTTAATTCAAAAAATATACTTTTAAAATCAAGACCGAAACATATTTAATTTTATAAAATTTCATTTCATTATTAAAATTTCTTTCAAAAATTTGAGAATTTTAAAAATGAATACGAAAATATTTGATTTGACGACGATTTTTTCCCTCAGTGTACATTTTGCTTTTAAAATAACCTCACAAAAATGGATGGGTCAAATCTGCAAATGATGGTAAGTTGTTGTCGCTCTTTTTTAACTTCGCGCGTCCCGGAAATTTTAGTTGTCCTCCTAGATTTCCAGATTTGACTAATTTGGACTTGATTTTGTGGGGTTATTTAAAAAGAAAAATATACTCTAACAATCCTCAGGCCGATGACGAAAAGGTAATAGAAATGCTTAAAAAAGGCACATTTTGCCGTAGCAAATAGAGATGGCTATTTAGTCCAAATTAAAAATATGTGTCTCACATATGAAAATCAGTTGATTTTTTTTTCAAATTAAAAAAAAAAAAATCATGTGTGGGTCCAGTTACTTTTTCAAAATCCAGCTGAAAATTTTCCATTATCCAGTTATTTGACTTCTAGTATCTGGCAACCCTAGGTCTCCGATATATTCAAAAATTGTTTTCACTCCAAAAAGTTGGACTGTGAAAAAAAATTTTACTCTAAAAATCGTTATTTTTATACCCACTCTGTGTTTGTAACTACCCGAAATATTCTAGATCCACCTTCAAGTGCATCAATCGACTCAGAATCACTTTTTGAATCGATTTAGCCAAAAAGGAACAAATGGATTATGTGGATCGAAAGGTTTTTTGAAGGCCTATCTAATGGACCTACCGAAATGAACCAAATGAACTTCGGCTTGGTAAGTTCTTCTTGTCAAACATGTGTAAATTAAAACGGCAAGTGTTTTTGAATGTGGCCTTTATTCTGATTTATAGGGATACATACAACCCTTTTTAAAACCGCCTATATATTACCTAATTTAAAAATGGTAAAATTAGATTTCGGTACTCATTAACACATTAGTCTGACCCCATATTTTGATAAAAATGCATATTTTTGCATATTTTGCAATAAATGCATATTTTTAAGGTATATTTTGCTATAGGTGCATATTTTTTGGGCATAATTTTTATTAAATTTAAATTTTAGTTTATATTTTTATGAACTTTTTTAAAACATCGTTGAAATGCTGCTCAACAGGCCCCAATTTTTTTTTTTCGACCGAAATAATTTATTTTTGTAAAAAAAAATATTAAAAAAAACGAAAAAAAAAATTGGAGCACTATGAAGAATTTTTTTCATAAAAGTTAAAAATTCACTATTTTTTCTAATTTTAAGTGCAGTTTTTTATAGTTTTTATGAAGTCCCTGCTCATTAGCATTACAAGTTATTTCACAAATTATAAAGTGTCGCGTTAATTCTAAAAGTTACTGTTACTGTACAAACACTCACACACCTATAGGATGAAAATATTCTAAAAATGTTTTCAAATTAGATGAGTTACCGTAGAATTTCAATGAGCTCTGTTGTTTTTTTTTTTACAATTCAAATATATAGAAAATCCGAAAATTCCCAAATATGGTAAAGAATATTTATTTTTCTGTATAAATGAAAATAAATTTGCATAAAAACTAATCAAATTTAGTTTAACTTTAACACTCGGGTTTATACATTTTATTTTAACTTAAATACTAAAATATGTGCAAAAAAATGGAGTACGGTATTTACATTTTTAAAACATAAAAAAGCCGTTTATTTAAATATAAAAATATATTTAAGGGTTTAAGGTACACTGAAAGATGGATTCATTATAATGATAAAAAGTTTGATGAAAATCTTTTACAATACAATGTTTCATTAAATTTCGTATAGAGAAATTTAATGTCTTTAAATTTATGAAACTTTTCATCATAGTTTGAAGGACCATTAACGGAAGTAAAATCTATTTAATTTTTCATAAATTTTCGTACAGGGTAATTAAATGTCATCTTAATTTATGAAATGTTTCATCATAGTTCGAGGGACCATAAACGTCGGTCAAATCTATTCAATTTCATTTATTTAAGTTGTAGTTTACCTGTCATATTAGCCCTGTTTTCGCATAACCGTATATACGCTTACCTATACAAATTTTAAATTATCCACGCTTATTTTTAACTTATATAATTATCGGCGTTAAAATGAAGCGTTGATAAAAAGTGATGCCAAGTTCACATTTTTATTGAAATGTCAAAGACACAAACCTTTTTCCTTGTTAATAGCAAATACACAAACCTTTTTCACAGAAGTGATGCCAAGTAAATTTTGTTAAACATGGATGCGTTTTCGGTTAATCGGTTAATGTTAACATGTATACGGCTATGCGAAAACAGGGCTATTGTCATTTGAGTTAAAATAACATAAATTCTTTTTATGGTCCTTCGAACCGGATTTCAATATATATAACTTAAATGTTCATCTTAAAGCTGGATCTTAAATTTCCTTTTTTAAATTTTTTGCTTAAATAAAATGGTTTTTATTTTATTTTTTTTATTATTTACGTCATATTTCTATATAAAGATTCAAACATTTTATTTTAATTTTCTCAACATATGAACGGTTTTGTTTAAGTTTTATTAGTTTTGTTTAGGTTTTTTTATTTTTTGCACAAATTAACATATTTAACGCTTTTTATTATAAACTGACATACATTTGGAGGCTGTTTTCAAAGTTTTTTTTTTATTTTAATAATGAAAAAAAATTTTAAAAGTAGAATTCGTTTTTACTTCATAGATGAGTGACCTCTGTGGTTGTAAATATAATTCTATATAATATACTAATATATAAAATTTCATATAAGGTCTGTAAAAATAATTTTTCAATATTTGTTTTTATTTAAAATAATTGTGGGATGGGTTTAAGAAGAGTTTAATTTTTAAGCAATCATATGTTCAAAAATATGACAAAATATTATAAATCATAAACATTTGTTTATGTTTTGTTAAAAATTCTTAAACTTTTCAAATTCATTGAAAATTTTTTAGATTTGTTTTTAATTGAAAATACCCAAGTAAAGAGTGCTTAAGGGCAATTTAGTTTCTTAGGGGATTTTAATGGCAACTTAATCAAGGGGGAAGTTTTTCGCCTTAGTTCGAAATTGGCCATTTACAAACTTGACCAGCATCCCCTGGGTCTTAATGCAGGGCAGTAAATTTCTTCTGATGAAAAAACTTTTCATGTGGGTATTTTTTTTCCTCCAAATCCGATTTTTCCCATTTACGAACTTATTCATATACACATAATCTTGCCAAATTTCATGAGTCTTGCTCTTTTGTGTTTCAAAACTTGGTTAGGTCTTTTTTTTGAGTGTGGTTGGAGTAAAATAGCTAAATTCGACTTGATCGAATCTATGAATTCCAGAAACAACCCTAATATATGACAGACAATTTTTTTCTTCCGATTTTGCACGTCCCACAGTGGGCTGACTTACATGTAGGAAACTAGAAATTAATTCAGAATAGCCCATTATTAAATATATTTATATTTTTTAGAATTACTATACATTATTTAGTGAAAATATTTAAAAAAAGTGATAGAAATTATTTTTTTTAATAAAAAAAAGAAAAATAACTGTTTTATAAAAAATTGCTACTTCCGCTCTAAATATTCCAAAGGTGCCCTTTTAAATGTACTACCAACGCCTAATATTTTTTCATTTCTAATTTGTTTTATGAAATCGGCACCTACCGCTCCCATGGTGCCTTAGAGTGGTGAATAGTAAAACCGTCCCTATCAATTTTTACCCTTTAACATTTTTTCGGAGTATACTTATGCCGAATCTCCACTCGTTAACGAGGCTCACATACAAAATGCCATTTTTATAAAATCTGCTTCTACTGCTCTAACTGCCCCAAGGGTGCCCTTAGAGATGTCAAATGCATGACTAACCCACAACATTTTCTTAAAATTTACACACCCTCTATTTTTAACCCTTTAGGTGGCCTCACCACACTGTGGTACAGGGTATAATGAGTTTGTGCTGATGTTTGTAACTACCCGAAATATTGGTCCTAGACCCACTTTTAAGTATACCGATCGACTTAGAATCACTTTTTGAGTCGTATTAGCGAGATTTGTCCGTCCGTCTGTCTATTCATGTAAACGGTGTAAACACGATACAGGTCGCAATTTTTAATCAATTGACTTGAAATTTGAAACTTAAGACTATTTTGGCCCAAGGACGAAGCCTATTGAAACTGGAAAAAATCGGTTCATATTTAGACCTAGGCCGCATACAAAGGTCCCCTTTAGTTTTGGCTCAAATGACTAATAGCCGCATTTTAATAGGTATCTTTCGGCAGGTAATCATGTTTCATCCACACAAATCACCATTCCGAATTTTAAAGAAATCGGACCAGTTCTTCTTGTAGCCCCCATACAAACCACCTTCCCGATTTGCACATAAATCTCTCAAATTTCATGAAAATAGAAAATATTTAATTAAAATTCTGTTTGTGTATGTTAAACGCGTACTTTAATAACCTTATCAAATCTGATTATCATCGGACCATTTTTGGACTTACGTCCCATGTGAAAATTTCGCCCGATATTCAGTTGAAGCGGTTTAGCCTATTCCACTCAAATTTGATTTGTGAGTGCTTTTTACACTTATTAAAGATTTGACAAAATAAAGATCTAATCAGTCCATGTTTGATCTTGGTACCCATTTTCCGGGAAACTCTGGTGTAGGGTCCGTCTTGACCGACTATAATTTTCTTACTTGTTTTTACCCTCCAACGTTTTTTTAGACAAACATATACCGAATCTATACTCGATATCGGGCTCCCATACAAAATGCCATTTTTTGAAATCTGCTCCTAACGCTCTAACTGCCCCAAATGTGCCCATAGATCTGACAAATATATGACAATCCCATAATATTTTTTTTATATTTTCTTAGATTTTACCTACCCTTTATCTTTAACCCTTAAGCTGGATCCCGTACAAAATGTCATTTTTATGAATACTGCTCTAACTGCCCCAAGGGGGTCCTTAGAGATGTCAAACGAGTGGCCAACTCCTAACATAAAAAAAAAAACAAAATTGGCTCCTACATTTAAAAAAAATAATGAAAAACAAAAAAGTAACTCATATTTATTAATTTTGATGCGCTGGACACGAATATTTAAACATTTTTAAAATCGGTCGTACGGTTTTTGAGATATCGCCATTTGAAATTTGCAAAAAAATTGCGGTTTTCCCTACGTTTAAAAAATAAAAAAACTCAAAATGTCTTTCTCTTGTTTGTTTCATAGAGCTTGGGACAATCTTTCGTTTGACCTAAATTTGAGCCAAATCCGAAAATTTCCACACTTGGGGCGCTTTAACCAAAGTTTCATATTTTTTGGAAAATTTCCAGCAAAAATTTAGATTTTTAAGATATCGCCATTTGAAACTGGAAAAAAAAAAATTTTCAAAACTGCCGATATTTTCCAGCATTCAAGAAATTTACAAAATTAAAACTCAAATCTTCCAGAGCTCGAGACTTAAATTTAATTTTAACAAATGCAGCCTTTCGATCAAAGTTTTGAATTTTAAAAAAAGTTTTCCAAAAATGCAAAATTTTGATCGAAAGTTTTTCGATAGCTCTGTGAAAGGTGAAACAATTTTGAGATTTTTATACCTTTCAACTTCAGTATGGGGGTATACTCAAATTTTCGTTTCGTGTGTAACGCATCGAAATATCGACGAGGACCCCATAAAGTAAATATATTATTGATTAGCGATCGATTCTGCGTCCTATGAATGTCCTTCCGTCTATAACACGATGCAGTCCAAATAAAAGTGCTATCCTTCAGAAGTTTGGCAGTAATATGTCTAATAGTCCTAGGCATGTTAAGTTTGTAAATGGACAAAATCGGACCGGGGGAAAAATATTTTCCCCTTAAGGAACTAAACCTACCTCTAAAAAAGTAATTTTTAAGAATTTTTTTATATATTTTTGTTAAGAAAATATAACAATTTTATATCAAAAAATGTTCAAGTGTTCAAAAATGGACCAAGGGATAAAAAATGACTTTTTTGATTTTTGAAGGCTTGAAATTAAAAAAATAGTTGAAATAATGATAGCTGTATTTCTAACCGAGAACTGGTAACAATGACCGTCGTGTCGTTGTAGCGAAATCGACCAAGGGTTTTGGTGGGAATCGTACCCACGACCCCCTATTTCAAAGGCTAGCACGCTACCAACTAACCTACAGGGACAGGGTAGGGTATTATATGGTCGGTCTTAGCCGACTTAAATTTTCTTACTTATTTTAAAATAGAATTTTTCTATAGTATAAACAAAAAACAACAAAAAGTCCGACATTTATGGTAAAAATAAAATTACAAAAAAATAAAAAAAAAAAACAACACAATGACATAAAGATGACACAAAACATCAACTTTAAATGTCAAACAGCGACATTTAATATTGCAACCGAGCGGGAAATTTTTTAAACAATAACAAAAAAGGTGATGAGGAGACCAATAATAAAAACTTGAAGAAAAATTTACATAAATGAAAAATATTTAAAATTTAAATGTTGACACTTGAAAAATTTATTTTATTAAAATATGAAAATATTTTAACCATAGATTTTTGTCATTAAATTTTATAAAACGTTTTTAAGGAAAATTTGTTTTTCTTTCATAAAACCATATGTGAAAAACTAATATTTAAACTAATATAAAAACATTTTGTCATAAACACAGTACATGAGTAGTATGCAGTCAGGGTTGCATTGAACACAAGTTAAATGAAATAAAATACAAACAATTTATATTAACGTATAACGTGTAAATATTAAATGATAAGAAAATATTATTCTGAATACGAATTGTTGGAAATGATTTAAATTTTCTACTTTTTTATTTTTTCCACTTAAAACTTTCTTCAGATTTAGTTAATTTTTTTTTTACAATCTGCTACTTTTTTGTTTAAATCTTTTATTTGCATATTTATTTTTTAACAAAATGAAAAATTAGAAAGAATCATATTTGCAGCCATATTTGCAAATACCTCAAATACATCCCTGTTTGCATACTACTTATATGTACTGTGGCCATAAAAGAATTTTCTAAAAATATCCATGGATTTCATTTTTAAAGGATTTTTTGTCTTAAATAATTTTTCAAAATATGGTACTCGCACTCTGTGTCTCTACTATTAAATATTCATATCCAACATATGGTATTTTCTTTGTGGGTAATTGAGAAAATTTTTATACAAAACACAATATTAGATATTGTGTTGTCTGCCAAAAAAAAAAATTTAAACACACCACATTCCAAAACAAAGAACTAAAAAAAGAAATCCCAAAAATATTTTATGTCGTATGACGTTTTACTAGACTATGATTTAATGACAATATACGAAATTTTAAAGCTAATTTTCCAGATTTAAAATTTTTAAAGATGTTTGTAAAATCAGGAAAATTTAGGAAAATTAAGAAAAAATTAAAAATAATTGAAATATGGAAAAATCAGAAAAATTAAGAAAAAATCAAATAAATTTGAAAAAAAAAGAAAAAAAAAATCAATTCCAGTATGATGTTGTCTATTTAGAAAACTAAGACATTCTGTGAATGCCCGTCTGTCCGTCCGTCTGTCTGTAGATGGCACGATGCAGTCCAAAATAAAAGAGCTATCCTCCTGAAATTTGGCACAAATATGTCTTATGGTCCTAGGCAGGGTAAGTTTGGAAATGGGCAAAATCGGAAAAAGTTACCCCTTTAAGAATTGAACCAACCTCTGAAAAAATACACTTTTTTTATATGTTTTTTTTTGTATTTTTGTTAAATAAATGAAACATTTGGTATATTTATCGCGATGGGAAGGTGCTTTCAAGGTCCCCCACCGACCCCATTACCCAGCCCAACCCCACCCCAAAAAAAAACGCCCCTGACAAATTTTTTGTTTTTTATTTTTTCTTACATTTTGGAGGGTATAAAAGATTCGGCACAACCGAATTTTACACTCTCACTGGTTTTTATACCCTCCACTTAGTGATAGAGGGTATATGGGGCAAAACGCGTCAAAGGTCCACACCAAAAAACAAATGTTGTCCAATTTAAGTATAATTTTGGTACAATAGTAGGTTAATGATAGGTATTCTAAATTACAAATATAAAATTTTTTGATGAAATATTGGCAGAGTTACAGGGTTGGAAAGTTTTGATGTTTTTGAAAAGAACATATTTTGGTGAATTTTAATTAACATTTTGATGAAACAAAAATTATAATTTAAAAAACAACTTTTAAAGTATTTTTGACGGCCTTTAAAATGGCATTTGTGTTTTTTTTGAAAAAAATAAATTTGACCTTAAAATTCAAGGTCAAAATATTAAATTGTAATTATCTTATAAGGGTCGCACTTTTAGATTTTTTTCACTAAGCCCACAGGAAGGGTTGACATTTTTTTTAATTTCGGTTTTTTTAAAAAAAATGGTATGTATGATACTTTAGGAGAAATCAATTTTTTTACGAGTTCATAACACCCAAACTGTACTGATTTCTTTAGTTTTTATGCGTGCAACGTTTGTTGTGTGTGTTTACAACGCACACTTTATCTAAGCATTGATTTTTGTTGTTGTTATTATATGCAGATTAAAGCGATTTCAGTACAATTTGAGTGTTATACACTCCTAAAAAATTGATTTCTCATAAAGTATCATACATACCATTTTTTTAAAAAAAACCGAAATTAAAAAAAATGTCAAGCTTTCTAATGGGCTTAGTGAAAAAAATTTAAAAGTGCGACCCTTATAAGATAATTACAATTTAATATTTTGACCTTGAATTTTAAGGTCAAATTTATTTTTTTCAAAAAAACCACAAATGCCATTTTAAAGGCCATCAAAAATACTTTAAAATTAGTTTTTTAAATTATAATTTTTGTTTCATCAAAGTGTTAATTAAAATTCACCAAAATATATTCTTTTCAAAAACATCAAAACTTCCCAACCCTGTAACTCTGCCAATATTTCATCAAAAAATTTTATATTTGTAATTTATACTACCTACACTCAAAATAACTACTCTGTTAAAAACTCTGTAAAATGACTGTAATCTCAATTCGACAGATATTTGACAAAGCTATCTGTCGAAATACAGATTTTAAGAATAAACTTTGTATTTTCATGTAACCGAATAACAAAATTTTATCTATAATTTTACTTTTTACTTTGTAATCTCTATTTTACAGATAATAAATAGAGTTTTTTGTTAAAATACAGATTTTATAAAAATACTTGTGTTTTTTTCTCGTAACCAAAATACAAAATTTCAACTATAATTTTACTTATTGCTCTGTAATAATAAAACCTGGCACATTTTACGAGGATGTCGTGTAAAATTGCAGGTACTCGTAAAAAAACTTTCACAAAAATAAAAAAAAAAATAAATTTACAATTTGGAAGCATTAAAGCGGGCAAATTTACTCGATGGCATTTTTCAATTGTCAACACTACTTGCACATTAAGGAAAGATAAATTGATCAGAAATCAAATAGTAAAAAAAATAGTCAAATTCTGGCCGCTTTTATCAAAATTTTACAGATAATTCTGAAAATTTACTGTTTTTTTATCGAAATCATTTTACAGAGTTTTCTTCGTAAAATAACAAAAAATCTTGCTGGTTGGAAATCTATGGTATTTTCTGCTGGCTCAGCAGAGTATCTCTGTATTTTAACAGAGTGATTATTTTGAGTGTATCATTAACCTAATATTTTGCCAAAATTATACTTGAATCGGACAACATTTGTTTTTTGGTGTGGACCGTTGACGCGTTTTGCCCCATATATAAGTTTGTCATTCCGTTTGTACCTCATCGAAATATCGATCTGGGACCCCATAAAGTATATGTATATTCATGATGCCCGATCGATTTTAAGACATTCTAGCGATGTCCGTCTGTCCGTCTGTCTGTCTGTGGAAAATGCTGTCACGGACAAAATATTGCACAGAGATGACTGAAACTTAACATATTTATTGGAAGTTCTCCCGAGAAGTTTGGTATTGCATTTGAGCGATATCGGTTCAAAAGTTATGAACGAAAATGTAAGCACACCTCAAAAATTTCAGTACATTCAACATAACCTAAAAATTCAAAATGCTTTAATTCGGCTTCTGGTTGACATATGTGAACAGAATTGAACACCAAATGGTATTTAAACAAGTACGAACATATTTTTTGAAAAAAAAAAAATCGCGGATTTTTTTTTACCAAATTTTTTTTTTTGCGGAAATTTTTTTTCTAAAAAATTTATTTTTTTTCAAAAAATTTTTTTTCCAAAATTTTTTTTTTTTTTTCAAAAGTAATTTCCTTTTAAATAAAGTTTTTTGCAATAATCTTTTTGAAATTGTGGAGGGTATCATTATATTCGGCAAGGCCGAATTTAACTTTTTTACTTGTTATTACTTAGTTTTTAAAAAATTCTAAATATTGGTGGAAATTTTTCAAAAATCCAAAACTTTGATCAAAGGGAGCCACAAGTTAAAATTATCGAATTTGGCTCAAATTAAGTTTAAATGAATGACTGTCTCAAACTGTATGAAAGGGTCAAGGAAAAAGAAAGAAATTTTAATATATATTTTTTAAAATGTTTTTTGAACGTAGAAAAAACTGCCATTTTTTGCAAATTTCAAGTAGCAATATTTCGAAAACCGATTTTATTTTTTTGTATTTCGTATTCAGAGCATCAAAATAATAAATATGATGTGTCGCAAAATATTTTTTTTTTTGTTTTAAATTTTCAAAAGACCAAAATCTTGATCGTTAGGCCTAGGAGAATAAAAAATTTGCCCGGACCTTTAAAATCGAAAGAAAAATTTGTTTGCCATACAAAAAAAAAATACCACTCTACTGTTACATATACAGTGCCGGACCAAATTATCCACACATAGCATACAAAATTTTACAAATTTTGTTAAAGACAAAATTTAAAATACCAGACCTTTTTTTATCAAACGAGTATTTTTCTTATAAGGTGTTTTGTAGGTAATTTATTAAGCTTTAATTTAAGCTTTATAGTGTGCAGATTGAGTTAATAATAAATGTACTACGAGGGTCGAACTGGAAAATGATAACTTTTATAGACATTTTTAAAAAAAATTTAAAAAATATTTCTAAATTTTTTTATAAGTTCAATAGAGTCCGACCGAATATTCGGTTTCGGTCTCGGTTTCGGCCGAATAATGGGGTTTCGGCCTCTATTCGATATTCGGCAAAATTTTGGCCGAATATTAGCCAAAACCGAAACTTTTTTTGGTATTTTAAAAAGTATGTAAAAAAGTCGGTGAATTTTTTGATTTAGTATTTCATTACACTTCCTTTAGTTAAATTTAGAGTTGTGTCGTTCACGAACGAACTAGTTCAATTGAACTATTCACTTAACTGAGCGGTTTATCTAGTTCGTTCATTTCCGCTCTTTTAGGTCTTTTCGTTCATTCAGCTCAATTGGTCATTATTTTATTTTGATCTTTCAGTTCGGTCGTTCAATTTTTTTTTTTAATTTTGTCATTAGGCGTTAGTTTTCTCTTCTCTTTTGGCGCGCTTTCTCAGCATTTATATTTTTTTTTACAAAAATTGTATATGTTTTTTTTTAAATTCATGTTTTTATTCAACATTTTTGTATTTTTTAAACAAAAGCCAAAACAACAGACACGATCAAAATGATTCGTTCACGAACTGTTGAACGAAAACAAAAACTGACCGATTTGAACTAGGTGAACGACCAACAGATGATTCAAAATGATTCGTTTACGAACTGTTGAACGAAGACCACAAAAGAGCGATTGAACTAAATAGATGAAATAGATGAAGGAACTAGGTCTTTTATCTGAAATGAACGAAAATAAGCGCTCACTCAATTGAACGATTAAGCACAAGTCTAGTTCAATTGAAGAGAATGTTACAAGTTTATGCAGTAAATGTAAAACTGTTTCAGTTCAAAAATTATTTTCTCCTAATCTGCAAATGAAATATACAATTTTTTTTAAGTTTTTTAAAAAACATATTTTTTTTCAAAAATACAACAATTCCTATGGTTTAAAAGCATTATATGCTGTATATTTTTAATAATTTTATTTATGCCAGGCGGTAATTTTTTTTTAAGTTTCGGTTTCGGTTCGGTTTCGGCCGAATATTACTTTTTCGGCCGAATATTAGGTTCGGTTTCGGTTCGGCCTCGAAAACTGGTTTCGGTCGGACTCTAAAGTTCAAACATTTAAAAATTTAAAAAAAAATCCACCTTTTAATACTTATTTGCGGACAAATTTTTTTAATGACGCAAAAAAAAATTAAAATTTTGTTAATGCTGTAAAAAAAAATCCGCATTTTATGACCTACAATTCCTTTGACCACCAATTTTTTTTTAAAACAAGGAAAGGATTTTATCGTTAGTTAATTTTAGTACACCTTAGTGTATTGTAATAAGAAATGCAAATAATTTACCTTTTGCTCTGTTAACGCAAAATTGGTGGTCAAAAGAATTGGAGGTCATAAAATGCGGATTTTTTCTACAGCATTTAAAAAAAATATTTTTTTTTGGTTCATTGTATAATTTTTTTAATATTTTCTAAGTTTGAACTTGGAAAAAAAATTTTAGAAATATTTTTTAAATTTTTTTTAAAAAATGTCTATTAAAATTATAATTTTCCAGTTCGACCCTCGTAGTACATTTTTTAATAACTCAATCTGCACGCTATAAAGCTTAAATTAAAGCTTGATAAATTACCTACAAAACACCTCATAAGAAAAATACTCGTTTGATAAAAAAAGTTCTGGTATTTTAAATTTTGTCTTTAACAAATTTCATCAACTATAGCTCTGTGTGAATACTTTTGTCTGGCACTGTATGTAACAGTGGGTTATTCTCATAATTTGTTGGCCCTTTAACTGTATTTAATCTTTAACTTTTGTTATATAAAGAAAAAATTATAAAATTGATTTATTAAATTAAGAGCAAAAAGAAACTCTAGAACTAGGTGAAAAAATGCATATTTTGCCTTACTTATATCCAAGGAGAGGACTTTTACGCAAATGCATGTTTTTTCCTGAAAGTCTTAGAAAATCATAAACAAGATATCTTTGCGATATCTTGTTTATGCAAGATATCGCAAGATATCGCAAAGATTAAAGCAGAAATTGCTTTAAAATGGCATCGATTCGTTAGTGCATATTTTTGCATATTTTGCTTAAAATGCATATTTTGGCATATTTTGCTATTATTTCGCTATAAATGCATATTTTTCGGTCATATTTTGTATAAATTTGATTTTTTTAGCAATGTTTTAGCATTTTTAGCTATTTTTAAGATGTTCTTATGAAATTTTTTTTTTTTGTATTAAAGCAATTATTAAATTTTTTAGACCATTTTTATTTTTTTAATAACATTTTATACACACTGTTTAAATGTATATCTAATCTTAAAATACGAGACTGAATTCAAATGTTATGTTTTTTTTTTATAAAAGTAAAAAAACAAGTGCATATTTTAAGATTTTTAGTGCATATTTCAAGACTTTTTTGTGCATATTTTAGGCGCCTTAAACATAGGTCCTTACCACAAGAAAACAAAAAGTCTATTTTAACAAAAGTTTTATTTTAAATTTCAAATTTTCAATGCATTTTTTTAAAGTCGATTTTAAAAACAAAAACAATTTGTATGGAAATAAAATTAAAACCTGATTTTAAATATAATTTATTTTTCTATGATAAGGCTGATAGTTTTTTAGTACATGAAGTTCCTGTCCCTGCTAATTAGCAAGGAGAGGACTTTTATGCAAAAGCATGTTTTTCCTGATAGTCTTAGAACAGCATAAAAAATATATTTGCGAATTAAAGAATTTGCTTGAAATGTCATTGATTCGTTACTGCATATATTAGCATTTTTTTACCGAAAATAAATTTTTTTTGCATATTTTACAGAAAATGCATATTTTTTGCATATTTTGCTAAAAATGCATATTTTTTGGTCATATTTTGCATATAATTTTAGTTTTAGATTATTTTTCAATGTCAATTTTAAAACCGAAATACTTGTCTGACCAAAATGATATTTTTTTTTGTCAATAAGCTAACAAAGTAAAAAAATATTTGAGAAAAAAATCCAAAAAAAGTTTGAAATGTCTGGAAAAATAAAAATGAGCTATTTAAATATTAATTTCCATATTTGTTAGTGCATATTTTTATAGTTTTTAGTGCATATTTTAGGATTTTTAGGCGCTAAAGACATAGTTTTTGAGTGCATGAAGTTCCTCTCCCTGCTCAGTGGGCATAATTGGGTTAAAGTGAAAAAAGTCTGGTATTTTGAACAATTGTAATTCGACAGTAAAAGAAAATAACAAAAATTTTTATCAAATTGATTTATTGATTCATTTAAATTTGGTTGATTAAAAGATTTAATTAAAAATTGTTAGCCAATAATAGTTTGTGTATGCTCTTCTCCGCAATGCCGAATTAAGTGTCTTTCCTTGTAAATTTTAAACCAATGGTTCCCAACCTGGGGAGCAATTTGAATGCTTCAGGGGGGCAACGAGCAAATTTTTAGGATTTTTTTTGTTAAATAAACTAGAAAAAGTATAATTTTTCTTTAATTATTTAGTTGATTGGTGAAAACTTTTTCTAAAAACTTTGGCCCTTACCACAAGAAAACAAAAAGTCTATTTTAACAAAAGTTTTATTTTAAATTTCAAATTTTCAATACATTTTTTGAAAGTCGATTTTAAAAACAAAAACAATTTGTATGGAAATAAAATTAAAAGCTAATTTTAAATTTATTTTATTTTCTTGTAGTAAGGCTGTTTGTTTAAACGATGATTTTAACAAAAAGTTTGCTTAATCACACGTAAATTTTGAATTTTTAAACAAATTTGAAAAAATTTACGAATTTTTCTTGAGTAGGGGGAACATTGTAGATTTTTTAACTTACAAGTGAAACATGGCGCATAAAAGGTTGGGAACCATTGCACGGTGGTCAATTCCGGCCAAAAATCAATAACTTCTTTATTTCTGCATGTAAATAGCTCAAATTTAATATTCGAATTAAGAATAACATATCTGATACCTTGCCCAAATATTGGACCCACAAATACAGTGGTTGGCCAAATAATCATGGACGTCCCAAATGTATCAAACATGTCTGCATATAAACAGCAATAATTTAATATCCGAATTAAGAATAATATATCTGATCTCTTTTTAAAATGTTGGACATACAAATATAGTGGTTGGCCAACTAAGCATGGACGTGTCAAATGTATCAAACTAATTCAGGTGGGGGTTGGAACTAAATGAAACAACCATAGTGTTAGCAATTTTTTTAAAAAATAGATACGCAATACTTTTTAATTCTGTTTTTTTATTTGAAATATTAATAATCGTAATATTTTTAAAAGTTTAAAAGACAAAGAATTGCCAGGGTTTCCAGTTAATTGTGGAATGCTATTTTTTAAAGGACAAAATGGCCGCAGTTGTACAGCAAAAACAACTAAACCGATTTTGATACATTTTTTTTTTCTGGATTTGTAGATTATTTAATTTTCTAATACTTATTGAGACAATTTTTAAAATTTTACCTAATTAATATTTGAATGAAAGAAGAAATTGAAGTTTTTCTATTTTTTGAGTTTACGTTAGCATATCTTCAACAAAAATCAATTTTTTTCCAAAAAATTGCCACGTTAAGTGCTTGAAAATTTAATTATTTACAAATCAAAAAAAAAAAATATCATCAAAATCGGTTTAGTAGTTTTTGCTGTAAAAATGCAGCCAATTTTTCCCTTAAAAAAACACACGATTAACTGGCAACCCTGAAAATTCTAGCTGACCAAATTTTGTGTTATGCAATTTTTCAAAATGCTAAAATGTTCTTTCTTTCAAATGAAAAAACAGATTTAAATAATACTACTATTACGTATTTATTTTTTTAGCTGTTTAAAAATTGCTAACATTAAGGGTGTTTTTTAGTTCCAACCCCCCTTAAAAAAATTTTTTTTTTTTATTTCGTCTTTTTTTAAGTTTTTTTTAACGCAAATCTATGGGTTTTAAGTTAGTATCTATTCACATTCCCTATTTTGGTGGAGTTTGTGGGTTAAAAAAGTCCACCATTTGTAAAAAATGAGTCCACTAAAAATGCTCTGGTTTAAAGAATCGGTAAAAGTAGGGGCTGAAATTTAAAATACTTACTTTTAATAGTTAAAAGTACAAACTGCTTTTTATAGCTAACCTCTAATAGCCTCTAATTGATTTTTATGGTCTTTCAAAATTTATGTTTTTTTAGAGTTTTTTTGTAATTTTTATCTAATTTTCATACACATCACTTTGAGACAAAAACGCACACAAAATCTACAAAAACCACATGGAATTATTATTTACTATAGGAATTAAAAATCCATGTCCGAACTTACAAAAATAATGTGAAGAAATTTGCATAGCCAAATTTTATTGAAAACTAAAATATACATTTAAAAAAAAACTGAAATGAGAAGCAAAAAATACTCAACTTTGCACCACTATGGACAATAATATAGTGTTACAAGGCCCAAAAAAAGATTTAAATTGTATGTTTTGAAGTATTAGCTACAATATAGCATCAAAAGTTCATCAAGATTTAATAAAAAAATAAAATGATTTTTGGCCGGAATTGACCACCGTGCATTGTTTTAAACCATCAAAATCTTCCAATCAACAAAATTCAAAAATGTTCAAATTGATTTGATTTGGTATGGTATTATTTATAAAAAATTGCCAAGATTATTAATAACTATTTATTGTTTTAAAAAATAAAAATTAATAATAATTATTCACTAATTTTGTCTAAAATTGAATTAATCTCATTGAAAAAAATCTTTAAAATAATATTATTTTGTTCGCATTAATTTAATAACAATAAATACTTGTCAATCAAGACAAGTTTTGGAATTGAATTATTTTGTTAACGTGTCAATTTATAAACCAAAAAAAAAAATATGTATTTATATTCAGTCACACACATAAATTGAAGTATTTATATGAAATTTATGCGCCACTTTAATAACAAATAAAAAAAAATTAAAAACACCATGGACTCGAAATGAATTCATAAGAATTTGTCTGGTTTTTTGGTGTCTTAAAAAATAAGAAAAACTACATTTTTTTAGCCGCAAAAATACAGTATTAATGATGTATAACTAAATTATGAGCTAAAGTGACAAATTAATAATGGATTTTATTTTTTTATTATTATTTAGTTTATTATATTATTCAAGATAAAAAAAATGCCCTCAAACATAAGCTAGCTGATATTAAGAGCTTAATTCATTGGAAAAAAACATATTGTTGATAATTTTTATACCCTCCAACCACAGTATGGGGGTATACTCACTTTGTCATTCCGTGTGTAACGCATCGAAATATCGGTCTAGGACCCCATAAAGTATATATATTATTGATCAGTGATCCATTCTAAGACATTCTAGCGATGTCCGTCTGTCCGTCCGTCCGTCCGTCCGTCCGTCCGTCTGTGGAAGACACGATACAGTCCAAAGTAAAAGAGCTAGACTCCTGAAATTTGGCACGAATATGTCTTATGGTATTGGGCTGGTTAAGTTCGAACATGAGCAAAATCGGATCAGGGGGAAAAAAGTTCCCCTCTTAAAAACTAAACAAACCTCTAAAAAAAGCCATTTTTTTATAGGTTTTTTGAACTTTTGCTTAGCAAACGAAACATTTTTATGTCTAAAGAAGTTCAAAGTCTTGCAGTTGGTTCCAGGAAGATTGTCTCCCCCCGACGTTACCCCCCCCCCCCCCCCCAAAAAAAAGACGCCCCTGTTTTTTTTTTTTTAACGTGTTGGAGGGTATAAAAGATTCGGCACAGCCGAATTTAACACTCTCACTTGTTTTTTTTTTTTTTTTTCAAATTTTGTTTTGATATATTTTTTTTTTCTGAAAAACTTGAATCTTAAATGTCTTTGTTTGTATTTAAAAAAGTTTTATCTCGTAGTTTTTTTCTGATTTAAACACCCTCTATTTGAATGCAAGTTAGAGGGTTGAGTCACTATTTTGAAACAGGATGTTTGGGGCAAAAGAACTCTTATCAAGCGTTTTTTTCCCAAACAAGGCTGTACTTGTTTTGAAACAAGACTAAATTTGATAAAAAAATTCAAAGCGTAGATTATTTTAAGCGAATAAAGTTATGATTTAACACCACTTTGTGGTACAGGCTATAATGACTTTGTGCTGATGTTTTTAACTACCCGAAATATTTTTCCTAGACCCACCTTTAAGTCAACCGATCAACTCAGAATCACTTTTTTAGTAGATTTTGCGAAGTCCGTCTGTCCATGTAAATGGTGTAAACACTATACAGGTTGTAACTGTCAAACGATTTGATTGAAATTTAAGGTTCTTTTCACCCAAGAACGAAGCCTATTGAAATCGAAAAAAATCGGTAAATCGAAAAAAAATCGTTAAATTATTTATTAATGCGAATTTCCAGTGACTGATTTTATACCCTCTCCCAACCACAGTATTGGGGTACACTCACTTTGTCATTCCGTTTGTAACGCATCGAAATATCGGCCGGGGACCCCATAAAGTATATATATTATTGATGCATAATCGATTCTAAGACATTCTGTGAATGTCCGTCTGTCTGTAGATGGCACGATGCAGTCCAAAATAAAACTGCTAGCATCCTAAAATTGACTGGAACAATTACCACCTCATGCAAAAGGAATATAACAACAAGTAAAAAAGTTTAATTCGGCCTTGCCGAATGTAGTGATACCCTCCACAATTTCAAAAAGATTATTGCAAAAAACTTTATTTAAAAGGAAATTACTTTTGAAAAAAAAAAAATTTTTTTGAAAAAAAAAATTTCCGCGAAAAAAAATTTGGTAAAAAAAAATCCGCGATTTTTTTCTTTTTTTGTCAAAAAATATGTTCGTACTTGTTTAAATACCATTTGGTGTTCAATTATGTTCACATATGTTAACCAGAAGCCGAATTAAAGCGTTTTGTATTTTTAGGTTATGTTGAATGTACTGAAATTTTTGAGGTGTGCTTACATTTTCGTTCATAACTTTTGAACCGCTGAACCGATATCGCTGAAATGCAATACCAAACTTCTCGGGAGAACTTCCAATAAATATGTTAAGTTTCAGTCATTTCTGTGCAATATTTTGTCCGCGACAGCATTTTCCACAGACAGACAGACGGACATCGCTAGAATGTCTTAAAATCGATCGGGCATCATGAATATATGGGGCATTCCAAGCCAAATCACTCACTTTTAGACCCGACCCCTTTCGATTTATTTTATATTTGGATATGTTTTAGTACTTATTAAATGCAACTTGGACACCAATTTTCAGCATTTTATTTCAAGATGGTGTTGAGTAATCAATTTTTCAAAATGGCGATTTTCTTAAAAAAATTAAAAAATTGAAATTTTTAATTAATTTTGACCATTAAAAAATATAGATATTTTAAAAAAAGTTGGACAACGTTTTGTTGGTGTTTAAATGCAGTTTTAGAAAAAATATTAAAAACATTATTCGAAGTAATTATCACATATTTTTTGACGTTTAAAAATTAAAATCGACTTTTTGGAAAAGTCCGAAACCTTCGATTTTTTGTAAAAAACTAAAAAAATTCTACTCTAAATTACGCAACTTTTAAGCCATAATTCGAGATGTGATCACAATTCTTTCTATTTTTTTTTTAAAAATTTTAAAAATTGCACCTTTTATTTTTTGGCTCTGATTTATTTTATATGGTGCTCCAAAAAAAATAAATTGGTAGATATTGACCCTACCTTACCCTATATATATTCATTTCGAGGTAAAAATACGTCTCACAAAAATTTAGAACGATCGGAAAGGGGTAAGGAGTTTAGCATGGTTCTTGAAGTTTAAAAAACGGATTACAAGGAAACATATGAATTTTTTTCTGTTTTCGCAATATTTTTGTTATTTTAAGTTAAGTTTTATTTCAAGCAATTACAGAATTATGATGTAGAGTAAAATGCCTTTCTAATAAGGTACTAAAAACTAAAATCGGTTGAAAATCAGCCAAGTTATTACAACTTCCCCAGGCATCTAACGTATGGCAGACAACTTGATTAAGCAATACAATCCGATTTTTGAAATTCATTGAAATTTTTTACTGTAATAACATTTTTTTATTCTTCAAGTTCATATGTAATTTGATGACAAGTATTTTTCATATTGTGTTTTGCTAACATGTTTTAAATTAATGCTAAAAATGCCTGCATTTTCAACACCCTTTTGAAATCTCTATTTTAAAATTTTTTTTATTTTTTTTGTTTTAAAATTTGGAAAAACCAAAAAAATATTACACTCAAACATGAATAATGAAAAAATGTTATTACAGTAGAAAATTTCAATAAATTTAAAAAAAGGGACTCGTATTCTTTAATCAAGCGGTATGACACACGCTAGATGCCTGGGGAAGTTCTAATAACTTGGCTGATTTTCAACCGATTTTAGTTTTTAGTACCTTATTAGAAAGGCATTTTACTCTACATCATAATTCTGTAATTGCTTGAAATAAAACTTAACTTAAAATACCAAAAATATTGCGAAAACAGAAAAAAATTCATATTTTTCCTTGTAATCCGTTTTTTAAACTTCAAGGACCATGATAAACGCCTTACCCCTTTCCGATCGTTCTAAATTTTTGTGAGACGTATTTTTACCTCACAATGATTATATCTAGGGTAAGGTAGGGTCAATATCTACCAATTTATTTTTTTTGGAGCACCATATAAAATAAATCAGAGCCAAAAAATAAAAGGTGCAATTTTTAAAATTTTTAAAAAAATAGAAAGAATTGTGATCACATCTCGATTTATGGCTTAAAAGTTGCGTAATTTAGAGTAGAATTTTTTTAGTTTTTTACAAAAAAAACGAAGGTTTCGGACTTTTCCAAAAAGTCGATTTTAATTTTTAAACGTCAAAAAATATGTGATAATTACTTCGAATAATTTTTTCATATTTTTTTTCTAAAACTGCATTTAAATACCAACAAAACGTTGTCCAACTTTTTTTAAAATATCTATATTTTTTAATGGTCAAAATTAATTAAAAATTTCAATTTTTTAATTTTTTTGAGAAAATCGCCATTTTGAAAAATTGATTACTCAACACCATCTTGAAATAAAAGGCTGAAAATTGGTGTCTAAGTTGCATTTAATATGTACTAAAACATATCCAAAAATAAAATAAATCGAAAGGGGTCGGGTCTAAAAGTGAGTGATTTGGCTTGGAATGCCCCATATATACTTTATGGGGTCCCAGATCGATATTTCGATGAGTTACAAACGGAATTACAAACTTATATATAAACTCTATCACTAAGTGGAGGGTATAAAAAAGTGAGCGAAGCCAAACTTGAGTCTTATAGGACTTTCTGTGAGGAGGTAAATGGTACGAGGGATACGGCAAGGCTCTGTAAAATCTTTTAAATAGATAGTTCAGCGAAGCTTGATTCCCTCAGAAAGCCAGATGGTACCTACACAAACAACCAACAGGAGGTCAATGATATTCTGTTATCTACTCACTTTCCAGGATGCAAAGTGACAACGATAAATACAGATATTATTGAGAGTCCTGTTGGTAATACTTCTTGTAGGAACTGGTATATAGCATCTAGGGTAGTTTCTGAGGAATCGATCAGGTACGCCTTATCTTCCTTTGATAACTACAAATCCCCTGGACCAGATGGTATATATCCTTTGATGTTGAAGAGTGGTGGAGATACCCTAGTGGAGGTTCTTAAAAATATCTTCAGAGCCAGTCTGGCTTATGGGTATGTTCCATCATCTTGGTGCGATGTCAAGGTTGTTTTTATTCCCAAACCTGGGAAGGAGGACTACACCTTGGCAAAAAGTTTTAGACCAATCAGTTTATCATCCTTTCTACTGAAAAATCTTGAGCGAATGGTTGAGAAATTCATTAGGTCAGTAGCATTAATCGAATGCCCCATAAATAGTCAGCAAGACGCGTATCAGAGTGGTTGATCTTCTGAGTCGGCACTTCACGATCTTGTGGTCAATATTGAGAAGGGCATCGACAAACATGACTATACTCTGGGTGTTTTTGTTGATATTGAGGGCGCTTTTGATAATGCTACTTTCGACTCTATGAAAACTTCGGCTGAATTGCATGGCGTGGATCCAGTTCTAGTCAAGTGGATTCATTTTATGCTCTCCCGGAGATTGTTGACGGCTGAAGATGAGTGGGGCACAAAAGTAACGGTTGAGGTTAGTAGAGGTTGCCCCCAAGGGGGTGTTCTCTCTCCTTTGCTGTGGTGTTTTGTGGTTAACTCACTCTTGGTTGAAATACAAGCTCTAGGTGTATACATACCCAGCAAAAAAAGTGCGGAGTACTTCTCAGTGGAGTGCTTTAAAACTACAACAAATGTAATGAAATACAACAAAAATAACAAAAAACACAAGAAAAAAACACACAAACAGTTTTTTCTACTCCATAATAAGTTGTTATTCAGCACTTAACTCATTACCTTCCGCGACACTCCCATACAAAAGTAAGTAGATATTCAGTAGATAAGAAGTACTCCGAGCTTTCAAACAACTTCCAACTACTTCCACGGAGTAGTTCTTATCTACTGAATATCTACTTACATTTGTATGGAGGTGTCGCGATAGATAATGAGTTAAGTGCTGAATATCTATGTATTCTGGAGTAGAAAAAACTGTTTGTGTGTTTTTGTCTTGTGTTTTTTGTTATTTTTGTTGTATTTCATTACATTTGTTGTAGTTTTAAAGCACTCCACTGAGAAGTGGTAATGACTTTTTTTGCAGGGTACAGGCATACGCTGACGATGTGTGCGCATTAGTATTAGACTTGTGCTTAATCGTTCAATTGAGTGAGCGCTCATTCTCGTTCATTTCAGATAAAAGACCTAGTTCGTTCATCTAGTTCAATCGCTCTTTTGGCCTTTTCGATCAACAGTTCGTGAACGAATCATTTTGATCATGTCTGTTGGTCGTTCATCTAGTTCAAATCGGTCAATTTTGGTTTTCGTTCAACAGTTCGTGATAAAATCGTTTCGATCATGTCTGTTGTTTTGGCTTTCGTTCAAAAAATACAAAAATGTTAAATAAAAACATTAATTAAAAAAAAAAAAATATATACTACTATAAATTTTTTGTAAAAAACACATAAATGATGAGAAAGCGTGCCAAAATAGGAGAAAAAACTAATACCTATTAAGAAAAATAAAAAAAAAATTGAACGACCGAACTGAAAGATCAAAATAAAGTAATGACCAATTGAGCTGAATATACGAAAAGACCTAAAAGAGCTGAAATGAACGAACTAGATAAACCGCTCAGTTAAGTGAATAGTTCAATTGAACTAATTAGTATCCGGAAAGTCAATTAACTTGGTATGCAAGAAAATGCAGACCGTTATTGACTTGATGGACAACTGGTGCAATCGACATGGATTGTCTGTCAATCCAAATAAGACAACACTCGTGTTGTTCACGCGAAGAACCAAACATAAGGGTCTTCAGCTTCCTACGTTGAAGGGCATAACTCTTCAACTGTCCACAGAAGTTAAGTATTTAGGGGTTACCCTAGATAGTAAACTAATGTGGACAAAACATGTTGAACAAAAAGTTTCACGGGCACTTCGGATTTTCTGGCAGTGTCGGCGTGCTTTTGGAAAGGCATGGGGTCTAAGACCTGCTAATGTACATTGAATTTACATAGTTGTAATTAGACCTATTGTGTCGTATGCGGCGGTAGTCTGGTGGCCAAGAACGATGGTGAAGACTATTCGATCCAAGCTAAACGGACTACAAAGAGCGGCTGCCTTGGGAATTACTGGTGCCATGAGCACAACCCCAGGCGCAGCTCTAGACGCTATGTTCAATAGGCTATCGGAACTTGTCCGATGTTTTCTATGCCTTTGGACAGTACAACCTCTTGCATCGAGTTTGTTAGGAAGTTTACTGTAATATTTCCGAGTAGGGAAGACTGGGGAAACCCAGCAGACCTACTGGAAAATTACACGGATACTTTCTACACGGATGGATCCAGTACCTTAAATGGCTCTGGGTCTGGCTGGTATTTGGACGATGCGACCAAATGCTATATTGCTATGGGAAAAATGGCTACAGTATTTCAGACTGAAATATTTGCTATTTTGGACGTAGCGACCTGGATAATTAGGAACAGATGGAGTAATAGGAGAATCAGTATTTGCAGTGACAGCCAGGCTGCGCTCATTGCACTTGAATCTCCAGTCACTTCATCCAAAATTGTCCAGGAATGTAGACGCAGACTACGCAGATTATGAGGTCTCATGTGGGAATAGCGTCAGTCTTCTGTGGGTTCCGGGTCATAGGGGAACACGGGGAAACGAGATTGCTGACTCTTTGGCAAATCTTGGCTCTGATACAATTCCTTACAATCCGGAACCTCAAATTGGTATTGGCTTGACATGGCTGATGCGTTGGATCAACTCTCATATGAAAGCAACTTTCATGGAAAGATGGTCAAATGAGTTGGCATGCAACAATACCAAACGTTTTGTGATTAAGCCAGACAAGAAAGTGGCTAACTATCTACTCAGCCTCAGTAGAATAGACTGTCGCAGACTTACTGGCTTAATTACGGGACACAATGCCTGTGCTCGTCATATGACGAGATTAGGTGTCTTATCAGACCCATTATGCGTGGCTTGTCTTGAGGATGATGACACAACTGAACATTACGTCTGTTGTTGTTCAGCGTTCTCAAGGGCTAGACTGCGGATATTGGGTTCTGATATTCTGTCTATGGACACGGTCCATGGACTTCCCTGATTGTCTGATTTTCTCAAGTTTGTGAAAGCAACTGAGAAATTCTGAACAAGCACTTTTCTTTCTTTTTCTTCTCAACCTTTTATCACCCCTACTTAATCTTTCTTTTCAGGGTACGGTACAATGGACTATTTTAAGTCTGAGCGCCATGGACTTGCCTAAAAATTTACCTATTTTTAGGCTTGTACAACCCACCCTCAACTCAACTCAACTCAACAACTCAATCCTAAAATTTAGCACGAATATGTCTTATGGTCCTAGACAGGTTAAGTTCGTAAATGGGCAAAATCGGACCAGGGGGAAAAAAGTTCCCCTTGAGGAACTAAACCAAACTCTTAAAAACACGATTTTTTTTACGTGTTTTGTTATATTTTTGTTAAACAAATGAAACAAATTTATGCAAGAAGAAGTTCAGAGTACTGCACTAAGACCGGGGGGACTAAAAAATTTTTTCCCTCCGCACCCCTTTTTAGGGCGTGGATATAAAAAATTGTTTAAATAATAATAAAATTGTATTACTTTAGTGCAAAAAGCATAACAAATAAATAAGTAAACATTTTTCGAGAGGAGGAGGTGTCCCCCTCTGCCCCCGCCGAAGCCCCCCCCAAAAAAATACGCCCGTGACTTTTTTTTTACATGTTGGAGGGTATAAAAGATTCGGCACAACCGAATTTCATTAACAAAAATTTTAGAAAAAGTTTTAATTTTTTATTTGTTATTTAAAGAAATAATGACCGAAAAATTGTTTATTCTATAAAATATTACAATAGATTTTTGATGAATGGTGCGAGTAAATGGAACGACCTCAAATTGAATTTAAAAAAATAAAAATTTAAAAAAGGTTTTGTAAAACTCTGATTAATTTTTATTAAAAAATAAAAATTGTTTTATTCGACCTTTAAAATATAATATTTTAAGTATTTTTATTCTGGCTCAAGGTCATTATTTTCTTTACTAATTAAAACCATGATATTCTCATAGCATAATTTTCAAGAAAATTATTTTCTGTTTTAAATTTATTTGTGTTGGTCATTTTTGCAAGACTTAATCGACACGTGTTTCGGAATTTGTCAGATTCCATTGTCAAGATTATTTAGCAAATATAAAAACCCTATACTAAATTAGTAAAGGGAATTTACAAGACAAATCGCTAGTGATCAAACTAAAATATTAAAACCTATTCGACTCTACTCTCGTTGAGAATTAGAAGAAGAAAAATGCATCATATTAGTATGATCGCGATAGTCAAACAACACAACACAAAAAATATTAAAAACAGAATTTACATACGATTATCCATTGGACAATACTAATGTTATTTGTTTTTGCAAACGTTGTATTTGCGGGTGTAATACCATATTAGGTTTGTTCACCATGGCGTGCCAACCATTTTGGTTAAATTCTGATTAATTTTTATTAAAAAATAAAAATTGTTTTATTCGACCTTTAAAATATAATATTTTAAGTATTTTTATTCTGGCTCAAGGTCATTATTTTCTTTACTAATTAAAACCATGATATTCTCATAGCATAATTTTCAAGAAAATTATTTTCTGTTTTAAATTTATTTGTGTTGGTCATTTTTGCAAGACTTAATCGACACGTGTTTCGGAATTTGTCAGATTCCATTGTCAAGATTATTTAGCAAATATAAAAACCCTATACTAAATTAGTAAAGGGAATTTACAAGACAAATCGCTAGTGATCAAACTAAAATATTAAAACCTATTCGACTCTACTCTCGTTGAGAATTAGAAGAAGAAAAATGCATCATATTAGTATGATCGCGATAGTCAAACAACACAACACAAAAAATATTAAAAACAGAATTTACATACGATTATCCATTGGACAATACTAATGTTATTTGTTTTTGCAAACGTTGTATTTGCGGGTGTAATACCATATTAGGTTTGTTCACCATGGCGTGCCAACCATTTTGGTTAAATTCTGATTAATTTTTATTAAAAAATAAAAATTGTTTTATTCGACCTTTAAAATATAATATTTTAAGTATTTTTATTCTGGCTCAAGGTCATTATTTTCTTTACTAATTAAAACCATGATATTCTCATAGCATAATTTTCAAGAAAATTATTTTCTGTTTTAAATTTATTTGTGTTGGTCATTTTTGCAAGACTTAATCGACACGTGTTTCGGAATTTGTCAGATTCCATTGTCAAGATTATTTAGCAAATATAAAAACCCTATACTAAATTAGTAAAGGGAATTTACAAGACAAATCGCTAGTGATCAAACTAAAATATTAAAACCTATTCGACTCTACTCTCGTTGAGAATTAGAAGAAGAAAAATGCATCATATTAGTATGATCGCGATAGTCAAACAACACAACACAAAAAATATTAAAAACAGAATTTACATACGATTATCCATTGGACAATACTAATGTTATTTGTTTTTGCAAACGTTGTATTTGCGGGTGTAATACCATATTAGGTTTGTTCACCATGGCGTGCCAACCATTTTGGTTAAATTCTGATTAATTTTTATTAAAAAATAAAAATTGTTTTATTCGACCTTTAAAATATAATATTTTAAGTATTTTTATTCTGGCTCAAGGTCATTATTTTCTTTACTAATTAAAACCATGATATTCTCATAGCATAATTTTCAAGAAATTTCGAAACACGTGTCGATTAAGTCTTGCAAAAATGACCAACACAAATAAATTTAAAACAGAAAATAATTTTCTTGAAAATTATGCTATGAGAATATCATGGTTTTAATTAGTAAAGAAAATAATGACCTTGAGCCAGAATAAAAATACTTAAAATATTATATTTTAAAGGTCGAATAAAACAATTTTTATTTTTTAATAAAAATTAATCAGAATTTAACCAAAATGGTTGGCACGCCATGGTGAACAAACCTAATATGGTATTACACCCGCAAATACAACGTTTGCAAAAACAAATAACATTAGTATTGTCCAATGGATAATCGTATGTAAATTCTGTTTTTAATATTTTTTGTGTTGTGTTGTTTGACTATCGCGATCATACTAATATGATGCATTTTTCTTCTTCTAATTCTCAACGAGAGTAGAGTCGAATAGGTTTTAATATTTTAGTTTGATCACTAGCGATTTGTCTTGTAAATTCCCTTTACTAATTTAGTATAGGGTTTTTATATTTGCTAAATAATCTTGACAATGGAATCTGACAAATTCCGAAACACGTGTCGATTAAGTCTTGCAAAAATGACCAACACAAATAAATTTAAAACAGAAAATAATTTTCTTGAAAATTATGCTATGAGAATATCATGGTTTTAATTAGTAAAGAAAATAATGACCTTGAGCCAGAATAAAAATACTTAAAATATTATATTTTAAAGGTCGAATAAAACAATTTTTATTTTTTAATAAAAATTAATCAGAATTTAACCAAAATGGTTGGCACGCCATGGTGAACAAACCTAATATGGTATTACACCCGCAAATACAACGTTTGCAAAAACAAATAACATTAGTATTGTCCAATGGATAATCGTATGTAAATTCTGTTTTTAATATTTTTTGTGTTGTGTTGTTTGACTATCGCGATCATACTAATATGATGCATTTTTCTTCTTCTAATTCTCAACGAGAGTAGAGTCGAATAGGTTTTAATATTTTAGTTTGATCACTAGCGATTTGTCTTGTAAATTCCCTTTACTAATTTAGTATAGGGTTTTTATATTTGCTAAATAATCTTGACAATGGAATCTGACAAATTCCGAAACACGTGTCGATTAAGTCTTGCAAAAATGACCAACACAAATAAATTTAAAACAGAAAATAATTTTCTTGAAAATTATGCTATGAGAATATCATGGTTTTAATTAGTAAAGAAAATAATGACCTTGAGCCAGAATAAAAATACTTAAAATATTATATTTTAAAGGTCGAATAAAACAATTTTTATTTTTTAATAAAAATTAATCAGAATTTAACCAAAATGGTTGGCACGCCATGGTGAACAAACCTAATATGGTATTACACCCGCAAATACAACGTTTGCAAAAACAAATAACATTAGTATTGTCCAATGGATAATCGTATGTAAATTCTGTTTTTAATATTTTTTGTGTTGTGTTGTTTGACTATCGCGATCATACTAATATGATGCATTTTTCTTCTTCTAATTCTCAACGAGAGTAGAGTCGAATAGGTTTTAATATTTTAGTTTGATCACTAGCGATTTGTCTTGTAAATTCCCTTTACTAATTTAGTATAGGGTTTTTATATTTGCTAAATAATCTTGACAATGGAATCTGACAAATTCCGAAACACGTGTCGATTAAGTCTTGCAAAAATGACCAACACAAATAAATTTAAAACAGAAAATAATTTTCTTGAAAATTATGCTATGAGAATATCATGGTTTTAATTAGTAAAGAAAATAATGACCTTGAGCCAGAATAAAAATACTTAAAATATTGGTTTTGTAAAACATTAAAGAGTTGCCAATTTTACTTAAATTGAAAATAGTGTTTGATACAAAAAATTTAGTCATGATAAATTGAATTTTTCCAAAAATCTCCACAAAATATAGGAGGGGTGAAAAAAAAAATTAAATAAAGTCAGACAGGGTGAATTTTTTTTGACAAAAAACTACTGTCAAAAATAGGGGGTGACAAAAAAAAAACGTCTAACAAGGTTAGACAGAAATCAAAGTTAATTTAAGATATTTTATATTTTTCTTTTTTTATAAAGAAAATTTTAAAATTGTATTTTAAAACCAATTTAATATTTAAAGAAAGTAAAAACAGCATATTATTTTGTCACAAATTGTCAATATTAAGACATGTGAAACATAAAACCATTAAACGCATTTTAGTTTGACAATAACAAAATAAAATTTGTAATTCAACCTACCAGTATCAAAACATATTAAACCAAATTGTTAAAAAAACACCATCCATCTAACCATCTCTTGTGAGGGCTGACTTTCACTTTCTTTTATATTTTTATTTTTTTTTTTCGATTTTAGTGACAATTTCTCTTGTTGCGAATTTATTTCAGTCACAGTTTGTGACAAATTTCTTAATGTCTAATGAAGCTAATGAAGACTTATAAAAATTTACTACAAGTATGTTGTTTTTATTTACAGTATGGAGGTATACTTACTTTGTCATTCAGTGTGTAACGCATTTAAGCAACATAAAGCATATTTATTATTGATCCATGATCCATTCTTAGACCGTCTGTCTGTGGAAATCACGTTGTAGTCCAAACTAAAAGAGCTAGATCCCTGAAGTTTAGCGAGAATATGTTTTATGGTCATTAGCTGGTTAAGTTCGGAAATGGGCAAAATCGGACCAGGGGAAAAGTTTCCCCTTGTAGAACTAAACTAACCTCTAAAAACGAAACTTTTTTAAAAGTTATTATTTTTATTTTTGATAAGTAAATAAAACAATTTTATGCCGGAAAAAGTTAAAAATGTTGCACTTGGACCCAGAGGATTAAATCATGCCGTTTTTAGTTCGTCCCGCCCCTTTTGTGGGCTTGGATATACAAAAAATAATCAAAATGGCGAGGGGAAAGGTGTTTCCTAAATACCCCTGCAAACCCACCTCCTCATCAAAATATGCACAGTCGAAACTTTTATTTTATCATTTTGAAAGGTATAAAAGATTCGGCACAACCTCTTACTTGTTTTTGTTAATATTACAACTAAATTATTCGAAGAAAGCAAAAAATAATGAAACAGTCAGTGGTTTTATGGTACAATTACAATTGGATCATTTACCCGTAATTAGGAAATGAGATGACAAAACACAATGAAAGGGTATTGACATTTGAGTGGTTATTAAGAAAACAAAATTGTTGAAATATTGAAAATAATTTAAGATGTTAGCTAAAGAAAATACTTAAGCGGCTTACAATGACAATATATATATATATATATATATTCCTCTAACTCCCACTGGAGCATAGGGCGCCAACAATTGCAGATCTCCATCTGACTCGGTTTTGAGAAATAGACCTTAATTCGTTCCAAGATACACCTAGTTGATTCATTTCGGATTCTGTTGAACGTCTCCATGTTGTACGCGGCCTACCACTTTCTCTACCATCTTGATGAAATGGGTTCCATCTAAGAGCTTGCTTGGATACATTCTCATCATTCCGACGAAGGGTGTGTCCAATCCACTGCCACTTTCGCTTGCGAAATGACAATATATAGAAAATTAAATCCCATAGACTTATAATTTGTATTTTGGTAATAACAACCAAGGTCAGTTCCCCCATTTTTTTCTACGCAAAACAAAATTTTCAAAATCCAAAAATTTTTTTAATAAATACACAATCTAACACAGAAAAAATTCGAAACGAATTTCAATCAACAAAAGCGCGGATTCAATCAATTTTTTGATTGAATTTCCTCCAATTAAGAAAATTGTTATACCAATCATCAAGTTGTAGGTGATTGACTGAAATTTTTTTCAATCAAACATTTTTTCGATTTTGATAAAAAATTTGATCAATTTTTTATTTAAAGTCAATCAAAATAATGATTGATTTAACAAATGAATTATAAGCTATTGACAAAATTATCAAAAAAATCATATTTTTTGCTTTCCAATATGTTGCCAACAATAAAAAAGTAAAGCCCGATTATTTTGTATATTTTTAAATTAATCTATTCAAATAAATTAAAGCGGAAAAAAATCTGGTATGTTGAAAATTTGTAATAAAAAATAACAAAAGTTTTAATCAAAACATTGATTGACTCATTTCAATTTTGTTGATCAATAGATTTAATTGAAAATTTTTAGACAATAATTTTTTGTGTGTACTCAAGCTCTATAAAATAGTCAATCAAAAAAATTTTAATTTTAAAAAAAAAATCTTGAACTTAGGAAAACCCTGCCATTTTTGGAAATTTTTTGACAAATTTCAAATGGTGATATGTCGAAAACCGATTGACCGATTTTAGTTTATTGATAATTGTCTTCCAGCATGCCAAAATTTATATTTTATTTTATTTCTCAAAAATTCCAAAATTTGATGAAAATTCAAAATTACAAAATTTTGATACAAGGGCGCCACGAGTTAAAAATATAGTATTTGAGTCAAATTAAGTTTAAATGATAGATTGTCTAAAGCTTTATCAAAAGTTGTTCCAAAAAGTTTTTGAGATTTTTTTTATAAAAATTTCTTGAATGTAGGAAAATACCATAATTTTTTTTTAAATTTCAAGTAGCAATATCTCGAAAAACAAAGCAAAGCCTAGAGGGAAAAAAACCTTGGTGGTCAAATGAGTTGCAGACGAGCAGAGATTCCTGCAGAAAGCTCTTTAATAAGGCTAAATTTTCAAGAGCGGACGAGGACTGGTCTGCATACAGGCTGCAACTTAAGAGTTATAAGAAGATGATCAGAAATGCAAAATGTGATTCTTGGAAAAACTTCTGCGGAAACATAGAAGACGTTTATGAGGCATCCAGGCTGCGCAAGGTTCTGGCTTCTTCACCTTGCACTCTGGGATATCTGAAGGATCCTAATGGGGTGTGGTCTTCCTCCAGTGGAGAGTCGCTGGATCTCCTTTTAAACACGCATTTTCCGGGTAATTCCATGACGCCGTTTCAAGCTTTAGAACGTTCTGACGCCCAAGCATCTGAAATTGCTTCGGAAATAATAAATATGCCAACATTACTCTGGGCAATAAAAAGCTTCAGGCCCTATAAATCCCCGGGACCTGATGGTATAATCCCTGCTGAGTTGCAGCAAGTGTCGGACTATATAGCCCCGTTGCTGTATAATCTATACACAGCATGCATCAACTGGTCGTATATTCCTTTAAAATGGAGGGATACCAGAGTCGTAATTATCCAGAAGGCTGGGAAAAGTTCCCACACAGCTCCGAAGGATTTCAGACCAATTAGTCTGTCTTCTTTTTTGTTAAAGACAATGGAACGAATGATAGACTCATATTTGAGTAGAGTGATTGACCCGAGGTTGCTTTCGACAAAGCAACATGCATACAGCAAGGGTAGATCAACGGAAACAGCTCTGCATGAGCTCGTTGGTACCATCGAGAGATCGCTTTCGGTAAAGGAGTACACTATGGTGGCATTTCTTGATATAGAGGGGGCTTTTAATAATGTCATCCCAGACTCGATAGTTTTGGCATTATCTGGTCTAGGAGTAAAGCGTGGGATCGTTTTAATGGTGGAAAACCTACTTGTCAATAGACGTATAACGTCCGAATTGGGAGCGTCCGTCATATCTCGATTTGTTAATAGGGGCACACCACAAGGAGGTGTTCTTTCGCCGCTTCTTTGGAACCTGGCACTGAATTCAATGCTACTATCTCTAGAAGCACGTGGTTGTCATGTTGTCGCATATGCTGACGATGTCGCGATAGCGGTAAAGGGGAAGCATCTGCCAACATTGAGGGACATTCTTCAGGGTTCTCTGAAAGATCTGTCCAAATGGGCAAGAGACTGTGGTCTAGGAGTTAATCCAAGTAAAACAGAGCTTGTTTTGTTTACAAGGAAAAATAAGATTCCTGCTTTTGATCCTATTTCTCTGGACGGCACTGAAATAACCTTCTCAGATGGAGCCAAGTATCATGGAGTATTTCTAGATAGGAAGTTGAATTTCAGGCGTAACATTGAGGAACGGGTGAGAAAAGCAACGATTGCTTTATATTCCTGTAAAAGGGCCATTGGAAAACGATGGGGTTTTAGCCCTCAAGTCGTTCATTGGATCTATACTGCAGTGGTGCGTCCAATTTTGCTGTATGGAATCATTGTCTGGTGGCCTGCTTTAGAAACAAAAGCGAACTGTGTCTTTATCACGAAGGTACAGAGAATGGCGTCGATGTGCATCACTGGTGCTCTTCGTACTACACCTACGGCTGCATTAGAAATCCTCCGTCATCTGATACCATTGGACATATTGGGTAGGCAGTATGCGGCTGCGTCGGCAATTCGACTTAATAGCACGCTGCAATGGAGGAGCAGCGATTGTGGCCATAGCGCGATCTTGAAGAAGATAACAATACCACTAAATGTGGACTGTGCTCCCTCTTTGGGCCTCTTTGAGCGCCACTTTACCACTATGATACCATCCAGGGAGTCTAGGATGGGGGATACTCCGGGTAGTGGAGCTACCATACATTTTTACACAGATGGATCGAGGCTGCACAAACAAGTGGGCTTTGGAGTCTATTCTGAAGAGCTTGGGTTGAGCCTGGCTCCTAGATTGCCAGATCATTGCAGTGTTTACCAGGCAGAGATGCTGGCAATAAAGGAAGTGGCTGACTGGTTGAGCTGCAATGTCTTGTCTACAACCGCAGTCAACATCTATACTGACAGTCAAGCCGCGGTCAAGTCCCTGGATTCAATGTTTCTGAAAACAAGATCTGCCCTTAACTGCCGCACGTCTTAAAATGAGATGGCCAAGCAGTTTAACATACGACTCATATGGGTCCCATTGCACAGAGACATTCCAGGGAATTGCAAAGCCGATGAGCTTGCAAGACTGGGAACTACCTTACAGGTTCCAACAGAATTGGAATGTGTTGGTATGCCTCTAGAAACTTGCAAGCAAAACCTACTTCTTTGTTCTGCGACGGAGACTAATCAAAGATGGGCAAATGGATGGACGTGTGAGACAACACGACTGATTTGGCCTTCTCTTAATCAGGGGCGCACAAGTCTGTCTTATAGGGAAGCACGCAGAGCGGTTAAACGTGCCGTCGAATGACTTTTGCCGAAGTTGCATGGATGAAGAGGAGTTGGAAACTATCGAACACTTTATTTGCCGTTGCCCGACACTTTTAGGTCAGAGACTTGCTTCACTGGGATCTAGGGAGCTGTACGATCTTTCTGATTTGTCGGATGTCAAAATTCAACATCTAAGGAGTTTCATAAGAAGCTCAAACTGGTTTAACGACAGGGACTAGTAGGGAAACCTATTACGGTCCCGTGGTATCACAATGGACCTCAGAGTCTACGTGTGTTGACGTAAAACGTCAACAGCCACTTACAACCTAACCTAAAATTTGATATTTCGTGTTCGGTTTCGCAACACATGCATTTTTTTTTTTGCATGTCAAAATAATGTATCGCACGATATTTTTTTTTATTTTTTAAAAATCTCAAATTTTGCTGAAAGCTTTTAAAAATCCAAAACTTGGATGGTCGGGCACCACGCCATTTTTTGACATCCGTGTTCAGTTTCGCAACATAATTTTTTTTTTGCATGGCAAAATAATATATTGCAAGATATTTTTTTTTTTTATTTTTCAAAAATCTCAAATTTTGGTGAAAATTTTCAAAAATCCAAAGCTTTAATCGTCGGGCTCCACACGGACGTTTATAATCGAAAGAAAAACTTTTTTGTCATACAAAAAATTTCCACTCCATTGTAAGGCATACAAAATTCGATACATCTGTAAATGTCGGTAGGTAGCAAAATTATTAAAATTGTCACAATTTTTATAATTTAACAAATCCAAAGTTTATATAATATTTTTTGCTAAAAGATAAAACTCAAGATAAGTGTTAAATATAATAAATTATTTGTATAAATTCTATAATTCCTAGAATTTGTTTTGAAAATAAAAAATTATTAACACTTTCTTTTATTATAAAAATTCATAAATTTTCCAAGGAATTATGTACTTATAAGCTTGATTAACAAAATCTTGTTATTATTTATTTAAAAAATATATATTACGCTACTTCATAAAAACTTCATTGATGTATTCCTTCCCCTCCACCAAATGAAAGGTCATACTTTTAAGAAAAACGCTTGGTATCTAGAGAAATATAAACAACCAAAAAAAAAAAAAATATATAAAAACAAATGTTTCAAACTATAAATGCATTTTAAAAGTAGTATATACAAATCTAAAAATAGCTGGTATTAAAATGCAGTGTAGTATTATTTTGAGTTTTTTTTTTGTATACATTTCAAAAATGTATCCGCTTTAAATAGTTGATTGCTTACCAAAAAAATATAAACTGACATAAAAAGGCGTCCACCGACGGAAAAACAAATAAAAAAACTTCTTGACAACATGCCTGCAACATAAAACACACGCACTTTCTTCTTCCTTTATATTTTAACCAGTTAAACGCATTATAAAAATCAAACTTGACAGCTCACTTTTTATACAAATTTGACAGTTAAAGGTCACAGTAAAAACAAAAATATTGCAATATTTGTCTCTCTCATATCGCTCCTTTACTTGTATAGTGTCACAACTCAAAATATTTGATTTTGCAGAAAACACGTTTAAAGTTTACTATTGAAACTGGTTTTTAATTGAAAAAGGCCGGTACATAGAAAATGTAATAATGGCGTGTACTCTTCTCAAATGGTGAGTTTAAAAGATATTAATACGAATTTTTGACACAATATAAAGCACGATATATCGAATAATTCTGCATCATTAACTCAAAAAACGCATTTTTTGAGTTATGACACTATACAAGTAAATGAGCGATATCATGACATTTTTGTAATTTTTATTTTTTTTTCGGTAGACGAATATACTTATCTCACGCAGTTAAGTGGTTAATACTGTTTAATATGATCTCAAATCGCATGCTACAAATCTCTTTCATTTAATATTATAGTATTTAGCGCCAAAAACTGTATATTCCACACCATATTTTAGTGTTTAACAGACCTCAAATTAACAACAACAAAAACTTAAAAATATATTCTTAATCCAGACAATATTATCCCTGCTTCTTCTTGCTTTAAACTATTTGAAAATTTATTGTTTTGAAAAAAAATTCTTCTTTCAGTATTCAGCATTTCAAGTTTTCTTTCTTTTTTATCAAATTTTTATCATTTAAAACTTAAAAAAAAAATAATACATTTTCTGTTAATAATCATTTGTAGATTTATAGTATATTAACTAGTGAAGGAATTTTTGCATTCTCTTCTTCTTTAATAATTGGAATTCAGAAAGAAAATGTGTTTTATTAAATTTATAGTTTTCTTTAAGTAGGTTGAATTACAACAATGTGTTTCATTTCCTCATGTAGCATTTTCTGAAAATTATGATTATTATCTTAGAACGTGTGCTAGAATGTGGCATTAGAGTGGCATTTTTTTCTTAAACTTTTGATTTTTTCAAGTGTCCGGGTAAATTTTATATTCTTATAGATCTAAAAACTATGTTGTACAAATTTGAGGGCAATCGGATCAAATTAAATATCTTGCGACAAATCAATTTCCCTAGTAAAAATATTATGCTGGTTTTACTAAATAGATCTAATTTGATCCGTAAAATGATTGTATCAAATAATATCTAATTGTATTACTTTAGATCAAAAAATATAAATATTTATACAATTTGATTCTGAGTTTGGTCAATTCTAATTATATCAAATTGATCTTATAATATCTATTTTTATACAATTTGATGAGCAAAACCAAAATATGAATCTAATCATATATGGAGCAATATTGAACCATATAAAGTGGATCAACCGAATCAAAATGATAGATATAATTTTATATAAATTTATACGGAAGCATATTAACTCATATTGTATCAAATTATATACATATGATTATATCAGAAAATTTTTACTCGGGTTATTAATTTTTGAACTCTAATATCAAACAAATTTTTAAATTGATCGAACGATTGTCTAGATATTGTTATTTTAAATTTGCAAAAAATAAAGATCTTTTCCTACGGTCATGAAATAATAGAGCTTAAGAAAATCTTTCGTTTAAAATTAATTTGAGCCAAATCCGATCATTGACGACAAAACTTTTGGTTTTTTAGAAAATGTTCATCAAAAACTTTTAACTTTGATCGAAGGGATCTGATTTGGCTGAAGTTTGTCAAGCTCTATGAAAAAGTCATTGGACAAAATTTTAAGATTTTTTTTTTAATTTGTTGAACCTAGGAAAAAGCTTTCGTTTATGCAAATTTTTGACAAATTTCACATGAGGATATCTCGAAAACCGCTCTACCGATTTCAGAAATTGTTTGATATTCATATGCCAAAATTAATATATTTTTTTTTATTTTTTAAAAATCTAAAATTTTGCTTTACATTCTAAAAATCCTAAACTTTGATCAAAGTGCGCTACGGGTTAAAATTTTCGGATTTGACTTAAATTAAGTTTAAATGCAAGATTGTGTCTAGCGCAGTGAACGGGTCAAGGGAAAGAAATATTGATATTTTATTTAAAAAATCTTGAACTTAGGGAAAACTCGCAATTTTTGGTAAATTTCAAAAGCGATATCTCGAAAACCTCCTGACCGATTTCAAAATGTTTTTAATATAAATATGATGTGTCGCAATTAGTGTTTGGGAATTCCCGGAGTTTTCAATTTCCCGGGAAACGGGAAAAAAGTTATTTTCATTATTAATATAAATCATAGGGCGTAGGTATGTTTAAAAAAAAATGTTGTAGGGTAAAAATAAATGGGGGTCGGTCTCACTAATGACCCCTCTCGGACGCACCATTGGACCGGTAGAAGCTGATTCAATAAAACAAATTTGCAAAAAATAAAAAAAATGTAACAATTAGAGATAGTGGGTAGGTGTGCTCAGAGAAAATGTTTGGACTACAAAAATATTGTGGGTCATACATTTTGTTGCTTTAAGGGCACTATTAGGGCAGTTAGAGCGGTTGGAGCAAATTTCAAAAAATGTCGTTTTGTGTGGGAGCCCCTAAGAAATTGGAGATAGGGTATTAGTTTGTTCCAAGGAAATGTTAAGACGTAAAAATTAATGGGGGTCGGTCTTATAAAGGACCCATCTATGACGCACCATTGGAGCAGTAGAAATGATTTTAAGATTGGAAAATCACAATAAAATTTTTTCAAAAAATTTAAAAAAATAGTAAAAATCTTTATCCACGATCCTCCTGGGCAAAAAATTTGTAGAATCGATAGAAGTTTTATACAAAAAAATTTCAAAAAAATCGAAGAGTACAAACATTTTTAAAAATGAAATTTAAATTTTAAAACTTAAAAATCGCTTTTAAGAATTTTTTGGGATTTTTTTTGTAAAGTACGTAAAAAACAAAAATTTTTTTAAAAAAAAATTTAAATTTTGGACCATTATTGAAGAAGTTATGAGTAAAAGAAGTTTGAGTAAAGAAACAAACTACCAATTTTTTAAAATTCGATATCTTTTTAACGGGTCATCAAAAAAATTTACCACGAAGGAGTTTTCGAAGGGTACAAAAAACGGTAAACAAATTGGGAAAATCTAAAAAAAAATTTCTAAGTGTCCGATTTGACATGCCCCATATATATTCATGATCCCTGATCGATTTTAATACATTCTAGCGATGTTCGTCTGAATGACTGAAACTTAGCATATTTATTGGAAGTTCTCCCGAGAAGTTTGGTATTGAATTTGAGCGATATCGGTTCAGCGGTTCAAAAGTTATGAACGAAACTGTAAGGACACCTAAAAATTTCAGTACATTCAACATAACCTAAAAATACAAAATGCTTTAATTCGGCTGCTGGTTGACATATGTGAACATGATTGAACACTAAATGGTATTTAAACAAGTACGAACATATTTTTTGACAAAAAAAGAAAAAAATAGCGGATTTTTTTTACCAAACTTTTTGTTTTCGCGGATTTTTTTTTTTTTTCAAAAAATATGACTGAAGCTTAACATATTTATTGGAAGTTCTCCCGAGAAGTTTGGTATTGCATTTGAGCGATATCGGTTCAAAAGTTAGGAACGAAAATGTAAGGACACCTCAAAAATTTTAGTACATTCAACTTAACCTAAAAATATAAAATGCTTTAATTTGGCTGCTGGTTTTCATATGTCAACATGATTGAAAACTAAATGGTATTTAAACAAGTACGAAGATATTTTTTGAAAAAAAAAAAAAAAATCACGGATTTTTTTTTAACAAATTTTTTGTGAAAAGCTAAACTCGGCAAGGCCTAATGGAAAAAATACTTTCGAAATGAAAAAATACTTTTTTGGCACACAAAAAAATGCCGGTCTATTGTGGCATTATAGTTTTTTTTTGGTTTGTTATATTTCTGGGGCATCTGACAAATATATCAGCCACAAATTTCAAGTGGTAACATTGTATTTTAATAGGTGTCCGCCAATATATTGACAAAAACAAAATTGTTTTATCAGTTAATTTAGCAAAAAGTGCACTGAAATTTTTTTTTACCATTTTTAAAGCATGTTGCACTTAATTTAAAAAAAGGAGGGTATGCGAGGGCTCCAAAGATATTAATTCTTCTTCCAAGTATATTTTTTCCTAAAACATAGTAATGCATTTACTTAAATATATCTTAAAAGTAAGTAAAATTGTACTTAATATAAGTTTAATTGTTTTTATCAAGAGGAAAAATATTTTTTTTAAATAAGTAAAAATTTCCTTAATTTTACGGATTCTGTGGACCCTATGGAGTCCCAATGTGAGGACCCTACGGGCCCCCAATATATGGGGTCCGCCCATGAGTATATGCGTACACTATTATAGGGTCACTATTGATTTTGATCCAAAATTTTGGTCAAAATCGCTCTATCTTGCATAGTTTTCGAGATATGGGAATGGGGTCTTGAGAAATTTGATCATGAAATAACTCGAAAACTATAACTCAGAGAGCTTTCGGGTCTTCGGCGGTCATATTCTACAAGTAAAGGACTACAAAAATGCCTTTAGAATTTTTTTCGTATCTGCAGTATTTGCAGAGTTATAGGCATTTGAAAATTCCGCGAAAATCGAAATTTGGATTTAAAGTTAGGGTCTCATGGGGTCTCCACATGGGGCCCCCTGATGGGGTCCCCAAAATACCTAAAGTATTTTTTCCTTAAGTTAAGTAAATTCTTTCTTAAACTGATGAAGATATGGATTTTAATAAAGTCAATGAAATCAATAAAATAAAAAAAAATTAAATTAAAACAAAAATTGATTAAATTAAAGAAAATGCGATTTGCAATTAAAGATTTGTACTTATTTGATACAAGGACTTGAAAATGTCTATACTATTTTTAAGTAAGCTACGTACTTATTTATTTTTTTTGCACACAATTTAATTTTTTTTCTTTTAAGTAAAACAAAATTTTTTAATAAACCCTTTTTTTCTTAAATGCAATCAATTTGCCATAAATGTAAAGAATATTTAACTTAATTTAAAAAAACAAATTAAGGAAAACTCTTGTGCTTTTTTAAGTATTTGCATGTACTATCTTCAAGTTCATTTTCTTTGTTTTAAGTAAAACCACCTTATATTAAGATAAGTTGAAGTAAATTCAAAAAAAATTGTTTACTTAAATTAATAACAGTGTTTATTTAATTTCAGTATAGTTATTTTTTTCAGTGTGGGTGTTAAAATTAATAAAAAGTTATCAAAATTTAAAAACTATTTCCTCCGAAAGTTTAGCGTAAACTAACCTATTTAAAGCGAAACGGATGAAATTTTTACAGAAATAATGCAGTGGAAAATATGGAAGAGCCTAGAAACACACATCTGGCGACCCCATCTGTTCTAAATTTTGAATAAAAAATTTGGCTTTTCCAAAATTTTTGAAATGCGATAAAACTTACAAGGAGATTTCGTGACTTTACTAAATTTTTTGCTACCTCCTATTTTACGAGAATTTCTAGTAAAAATTTCGAGCTTTTTTGTAATTTTACAAGATTTTTACCAATAAAATTGTAAATTTACAACTTTTTTGGCGAAATAAAACTTACAGGAATTTTTCGTTAACTTACTAGACTTTTTTTTGTAAAAAATCTTGGAAATTTGTAAAATTACAAGAAAAACTGTAATATTACAAAAAAAAAAAAAAAAAGTAAATTTCGATCGAAAATTGTTTGTTAAAAAGCAAGGAAAACTGTCAAACATTGGTAAAATGAGATTATGAGACTTTTTCTTGTAATTTGACAAGGTTTTTTTGTGTGTATGTTTGTCATTCCATTTGTAACTCATCTAAATATCGGTGTGGTTCATAAAATATATATATTTTTGATCAGTAATCGATTTTATGACGTTTTAGTGATGTCCGTCTGTCTGTGGTAATGGTGATAACGGCCAAAATATTTCACGGATATGACTATAACTTAACATATTGTTGTTGCCCCGAGAAGTTTGGTATTGCATTTGGGCGATATCGGTTCAGCGGTTCAAAAGTTATGAACGAAAATGTAAGGACACCTCGAAAATTTTGGTATATTCAACATAACCTAAAAATACAAAATGCTTTAATTCGGCTGCTGTGAACAGAATTAAACACCGAATGGTATTTAAGCAAGTACGAACATATTTTTTTTTCGCAATTTTTTTTTTTTCAATTTTTTTTCACAAAAGAAATTTCTTTTTAAATAAAGTTTTTTGCAATAATCATTTTTGCATTGTGGAGGGTATCAAAACATTCGGCAAGGCCGACATTAACTTTTTTACTTGTTTTGCCTAAAAATTGTTTTCCTAAGTTTATTAGGTAAATGTGATTAAAACCAATTTGATGTGTTTCCTAGAAATAATTTAAAATTCATATTCAATTATATATTTTTTATCGATTTTATACTAAAAAATCGTTTGCCTAAGTTTATTAGGTAAATGTAATAAAAATCAACTTTATGTGTTTCCCAGGAAAGTTTTTTGTTTTTAAATTCAAGTGCAAAATCGCGGATTTTTTTTTACACAAACATTTTTTTTTCTCGGAAATTTTTTTCAAAAATTTTTTTTTCTCAAAAGTGATTTCTTTCTAAATAAAGTTTTTTGCAATAATAATTTTTGCATTGTGGAGGGTAATAATATATTCAGCAAGGTCGACTTTAACTTTTTTACTTGTTTTGCCTAAAAATCGTTTGCCTAAGTTTATTAGGTAAATGTGATTAAAATCAATTTTATGTGTTTCCTAGAAATATTTAAAAATTCAAGTTCAATTATATTTTTTTTTATTGATTTTATACTAAAAAATCGTTTGCCTAAGTTTATTAGGTAAATATAATAAAAATCAACTTTATGTGTTTCCTAGGAAATTTTTATTTTTTTTAAATTCAAGTTCAAATGTATTATTTTTTTTCAGAATCGGTCAATAAACACATTTATTTTTAGTATAAATATTTAAAAAAAATATACACGAGACTTAAGTATTCAAGAAAATCCTTAACCACCACATACAAATATTTAAAGATTTTTTTATAATATTTATAAAAAATCAAGGTTATTCTGGCAAAAACAAAATAATTTTTAAATAAAAATATTTTAAATTGACATCACACTCCTATAATAAGAGCGTGCTAAAAAAATAACAATGCTAAATATATAATTAAAATATTTATTAAAAAAAAATTAAAACAATATATATTTTTTTATTAATAAAATAGAAAACAGAATTTTCCATAATATTCAAATCAAAGATCATTATAATCATTAATATTTGTTGAAAAAGATTTGTATCATTGTTAAGTAAATTAAAATTACACCCACACAATTTTTTTTGAAAGAAAACTAAATTACTAAATATTTCAAAATTATCTAGAATTTGTAGTAGTGTTGTAAATTGTGGTTACTTTTGACTACTCAATACTACCCAGCAAAACTTAGATTACCAAATAAGGTATAAAATAAGGTATAGGATCTCTTATTTTATACATTGCAGCATTGATGATTTTAACAGGCGATGAGACTCAAAGTAATGCATCCACATTATCACAAAGAATACCAGTAAGGTATAAAATAAGTCATAAATTTATAACGAAGAATACGAGTAAGGTGTAAAATATATGATATTTTATAGGTTACGAGTAAGGTATATAATATAGCATACCAGAACGTAATATATAAGGTGTTACGAGTAGTGAAAAAGTAATTTTGTATTAAATTTACTCATGTAATTGTAAGTGAGTGTAAATAGATAAAATATGCTCGTGAGTGCGTGTCGTTAAAAATTTCCTGTCGTGAGCCCATCTCTAGTTTAAACTTATGCATTTTTTTATAAAATAATTATTTTTTATGTTATTGTAATGCATTATGCATCCAATTATAAATAATGTATTATTTCAAACTTTCAAATAATACATAATGTAACCAAATATAAGTCATCCATGATTTAATGTTTAGAAATAATAAATATGAAATATATTTTTTCCAATAATCATGCATTACGTAGCAAATTATTAGTAATGCATTATTTTTCACTTTAAAATAATACGTTGTGGAACAAATGTTTGGTAAGACATCCTTAAATAATGCTACAAATAAGGTATATACATTACCTGGTAATGTGTTATATAATCACTACCCATTACCAAAGTTTTGCTGGGTACTCGATACTTTTTCAACTGAGTACTCGATACTACTCAATACTTTTTTGAAATTCAAAAATTTAATAACAAAGCCTTCTAAAATATAATTTAATTAATTTTTCTTCTAAATTCTATTTATATTTGCATGAAAAGGCATTCACTATTAAATTTAGATTATTTTTAATTAATTTAAAAATTATTTTTCAAAAAAAATTTAATTTCTTTTCAAACACACAGCATTTCATAGTTGTATTTTATTGGTTAAATTATGCATTTTCATTGAAAAATACAACCCTGAAAGTATTGAGTAGTTACTTTTGAGTATTGAGTACTCGAAAAAATGGGCAGTATTGAGTACTCGGTACTCAAATACTCAATACTTTTACAACACTAATTTGTAGTAATATTAAATAAAAATTTAAAAATCCATTAACAATAAATCGCAAAACAATAAATAAAATAAAAACGAAAGAACTAGGGAAAATTTTAAAATTATGTCTACTCCTACAACCCACCACAATTAACATAAGAATGGAACATTTTAACATTTTAAGAAAACATAAATTTTCTTAAAAATACTTGAGGAAAAAGTATATCGAGCTATTGTTCTCCTTTAACATTTTTATTTTTGCTACTGTCTTTTTTTTATAAAATTTATGGATATTTGCATTTTTAGTCGATCATTTCTTTAACAACACAATTAACCTAAATCTTTAAATGTTTGTTTGAGTAAAAAAAGAAATGGTAACACCTATCCCTTAATTTGCAGGGCAGGTTAGTGAAAGGGGTTTCTATTATAAGAAATTCCGAAATTTCCGATTGATTTTTTAAATTTCACTGTTCAACAAGAAAAATTATCCTCAATGGCTACAATGTCTAATGAAAGTAGACCATTAAATGAAAAAAATCACTTTTTTATGGCCCACTGAATTTTTTATCACAGGAAGTCTTCAGTGAAATTGTGGGGATGTTCTTTTAAAATACATAGAATTTCTTGCTTTCAAAAAAATCTGGTAGTTTTTAGGAATTAATTGACGATTGTTTCGGTGATTTTTCCAATTTCCCAATCATCAGAATTCTTTAGAAAATTATGTAGGTAGTACTGATAGTGTACAAATATCAAATATTTATATGGGTATGAATTTTCTAAAGAATTCTGATGATGGAGAAATAGAAAAATCCCCAAAACGATCGTCAAGTCATTCCGGAAAATTACCTGATTTTTTGAAAGCAAGAAACTCTGAGTATTTAATGGTGATGAAGAAATAGGAAAATCCCCGAAACGATCGTCAAGTCATTCCGGAAAATTAACAGATTTTTTGAAAGCAAGAAACTCTGAGTATTTAATGGTAGGATATCCTAATAAAGAAAGTAGAGTTACCATAAGTACTTGTTATGTTAATTCATAATGGGAAACATAAAAAAGCCTCGAACTAGAATAAGCTCTTTTTCATTGTGTTACATATATTTTGTGCATTAAATTTCACTAAGGGTCATCAAAGGCATATTTTTTTTTTGGAGTAAAATTTATTAAAAATTCTTCTAAGAAAAAAATTCTAAGTCACAATTTTTTTTTTTGGACTAAAGAAGTTTAAAAAAAATGATTTTTGAAAAATTTTCTGAGTCCCAAAAAAACTGGCTAAATAGGATAAATTTAAAACTAATGAGATAAAAAAATATTATATACTAAATTCTACATATTTTATCCAATTTTTGATTGTGACAACTAAAAACATGAATGTCAACCGATATTTGGTTATGACAGCTGGTATTTGGTTTGTGATAATTAATTTTTGGTTGTGACAACCTATATTAGGTTATGAATATCTAATATTCGGTTAAGTCAACCGATATTTACTAATAAAAACAGATTTTCGGTTGTCCTTGGACATATTTATGTCGTAAGTTTTATAAATAAAAAGTTTTTTGAAACATCCAAACCCTCGAGGTGTTGGAAGGACTACACAGTTCCACAAACAATTATTATTGACTTCTGGTAGGTTAGGTTAGGTTGTAAGTGGCTGCTGACGTTTTACGTCAACACACGTAGACTCTGAGGTCAATTGTGATACCACGGGACCGTAATAGGTTTCCCTACTAGTCACTGCCGTTCATAGATGGGACTAATTAATTAAAGGGACCAATTAATTGATGGTTTAATTACCATTTAATTGATGTCAATGGTAATGAAATTTTTTTCATTACCATTGGTTGTATCAATTGTACCAATTAAATTATTTATCAATTTAATTACTAATGAAAATTAAAAAAAAATAATTACCATTGGTATGGCATCACTTAAAAAAAATAATTACCATTAGTAAAAGTCGTCACAATATTGTCAAAATCGGTAATATTAGGAAATATCTGTTGTTTTGTGTTATATGGTGTTTTAGTTTTTCACATTTTATAAACCAAACACACGTTGATTGCCTTTGTATAACACAATATTTGAAATTTTTATTTGCTTTTTGTTTTTTGTCTTTAACATTTTCATATTTTTTTTGTAAAAACATACTTTGATGTTTAAATTTTTAACTTTTCAAAAAAACAAAAATGTGCAAACCAATGGTTTTGAAACCAATTATAATTGGTGTTTTTCAACAATTGGTGCATTTCATTACCATTAATAATTATTTTTTCAATTAAAAAAATTTAATTACCATTAAATGGTAATGAACATTTTTTCATTACCATTGATATCAACCAATGGTAATTAAATTTCAATGGTAATTAAAAATTCCCATCTATGCTGCCGTTAAACCAGTTTGAGCTTCTTATGAAACTCCTTAGATGTTGAATTTTGACATCCGACAAATCAGAAAGATCGTACAGCTCCCTAGATCCCAGTGAAGCATGTCTCTGACCAGAAAGTGCCGGGCAATGGCAAATAAAGTGTTCGATAGTTTCCAACTCCTCTTCATCCATGCAACTTCGGCAAAAGTAATTCGACGGCACGTTTAACCGCTCTGCGTGCTTCCCTATAAGACAGTGTCCGGTAATTATAGAAACCACCTTCGAAATCTCTCCTCTTGGAAGCGATATTAGCTCACTTGTGCGCCCCTGATTAAGAGAAGGCCAAATCAGTCGTGTTGTCTCACACGTCCATCCATTTGCCCATCTTTGATAAGTCTCCGTCGCAGAACAAAGTCGTAGGTTTTGCTTGCAAGTTTCTAGAGGCATACCAACACATTCCAATTCTGTTGGAACCTGTAAGGTAGTTCCTAGTCTTGCAAGCTCATCGGCTTTGCAATTCCCTGGAATGTCTCTGTGCCCTGGGACCCATATGAGTCGTATGTTAAACTGCTTGGCCATCTCATTTAAAGACGTGAGGCAGTTAACGGCAGATCTTGTTTTCAGAAACATTGAATCCAGGGACTTGACTGTCAGTATAGATGTTGACTGCGGTTGTAGACAAGACATTGCAGCTCAACCAGTCAGCCACTTCCTTTATTGCCAGTATCTCTGCCTGGTAAACACTGCAATGATCTGGCAATCTAGGAGCCAGGCTCAACCCAAGCTCTTCAGAATAGACTCCAAAGCCCACTTGTTCGTGCAGCCTCGATCCATCTGTATAAAAATTTATGGTAGCTCCACTACCCGGAGTATCCCCCATCCAAGACTCCCTGGATGGTATCAATAGTGGTAAAGTGGCGCTCAAAGAGGCTCAAAGAGGGAGCACAGTCCACATTTTGTGGTATTGTTATCTTCTTCAAGATCGCGCTATGGCCACAATCGCTGCTCCTCCATTGCAGCGTGCTATTAAGTCGAATTGCCGACGCAGCCGCATACTGCCTACCCAATTTGTCCAATGTTATCAGTTGAAGGAGGATTTCTAATGCAGCCGTAGGTGTAGTACGAAGAGCACCAGTGATGCACATCGACGCCATTCGCTGTACCTTCGTGATAAAGACACAGTTCGCTTTTGTTTCTAAAGCAGGCCACCAGACAATGATTCCATACAGCAAAATTGGACGCACCACTGCAGTATAGATCCAATGAACGACTTGAGGGCTAAAACCCCATCGTTTTCCAATGGCCCTTTTACAGGAATATAAAGCAATCGTTGCTTTTCTCACCCGTTCCTCAATGTTACGCCTGAAATTCAATTTCCTATCTAGAAATACTCCAAGATACTTGGCTCCATCTGAGAAGATTATTTCACTGCCGTCCAGAGAAATAGGATCAAAAGCAGGAATCTTATTTTTCCTTGTAAACAAAACAAGCTCTTTTTTACTTGGATTAACTCCTAGACCACAGTCTCTTGCCCATTTAGAAAGATCTTTCCTAGAACCCTGAAGAATGTCCCTCAATGTTGGCAGATGCTTCCCCTTTACCGCTATCGCGACATCGTCAGCATATGCAAAAACATGACAACCACGTGCTTCTAGAGATAGCAGCATTGAATTCAGTGCCAGGTTCCAAAGAAGCGGCGAAAGAACACCCCCTTGTGATGTGCCCCTATTAACAAATCGAGATATGACGGACGCTCCCAATTCGGACGTTATACGTCTATTGGCAAGTAGGTTTTCCACCATTAAAACGATCCCACGCTTTACTCCTAGACCAGACAATGCCAAAACTATCGAGTCTGGGATGACATTATTAAAAGCCCCCTCTATATCAAGAAAGGCCACCATAGTGTACTCCTTTACCGAAAGCGATCTCTCGATGGTACCAACGAGCTCATGCAGAGCTGTTTCCGTTGATCTACCCTTGCTGTATGCATGTTGCTTTGTCGAAAGCAACCTCGGGTCAATCACTCTACGCAAATATGAGTCTATCATTCGTTCCATTTTTTTTGGTTATGACAGCCGGTATTTGGTTTGCGATAATCAATTTTTGGTTGTGACAGCCTATATTAGGTTACGAATATATAATATTCGGTTAAGTCAACCAATATTTAGTAATGAAAACAGATTTTCGGTTGTCCTTGTACGTATGTCTAAAGTTTTATAAATAAAAAGTTTTTTGAAAAAAAGTTTTTTGAAACCCTCGAGATGTTGAAAGGACTACACAGTTCCACAAGAAATTATTATTGGATACTAATAAGTGATTTGGGTAGTGTTTGTTGCGCTGATTCCAAATCTATATTCCAAATTTGCATATCACGTCGATTTTGAGCAATTCGCGGTTAAAATGACGAAAAAGCAAAAAAAAAACAAATTTTTATAATTTTTATTTTTTAACATAGTTTTATTCAAAACTAACGCAAAAATCTTTTTTCGGAAAAAAAAACAAGTAGAAAAGTTAAATTTGACTTGGCTGAATCCATGAATACCCTCCACAATGCCCTTTTTAAGTGCCCAGTAAAAACTTGGTAATAAGTCCCCATTACCGCCTGCATTCTATGTAATGAGGGCTCGTTACCTGCTCGATTACTTCTTGTTAACAAATAATGAGTTACCGATAGCCTAATACAAAACCGGTTACATCTTGTTAATAAATAATGAGTTACCGATAACCTGATACAGAACAAGTTACTGGTAAATACGATTTAAAATATCTGATAAATAAGTTGTCTAAATAATTTTTTTTTTTATGAAATTAAAAAAATGCTAAAGAAAATTAAGAAAGAACTTGCACATTTAGCTTAAAAAAGATTAACATTTATCTACTTTTTCTAATAAAACTCTGTTAACAGAAATTTAAACTCAGGAATTCTGATTAAAATTGGGACAAGACAAAAAAAAGTTTAGAAAACCAAATTGATATTCAGAAAACTGGATCTAGCTGACACTTGATCGTGATTTATGAGCCTTATACCCTATTCACACTTGCAGTTTTAAACCGTTTTTAGCAATTATTTTTAGCATTTCTGTCAATATACTGTAATAGCATAAAGAAAGTGCTAAAAATATTGCTGCTAAAAACGGTTTAAAACTGTTAGTGTGAATAGGGTATTAATTAGTCTTTACATAACTTCTATTGAAGTTTTCTGGATTTTAATTGGCTTTTTCTAAATTGTTATAGTTTTTTCTAGAAATTTTGTGGTGTTCTCCAAATTTTAATTTAACTTTTTTTGCCTTGTTTAAAGTATGTTAAAGCCGGTAAAAAGGTAAAAAACATTATTTCCCTTAAAACCTAACTCACTCTTATATAGACTTAAGATGGTGTTTAATGCGGTTTCCATTGGCTGAGCAGCAGTCGCTTCTGTATATTTGTTATTGGTAATTGGTAAGTAGCCAAATGTCCCTTTCTACGAGGTTCCAAGATATATTTTCGGTCCTTTAATATTTGAATTTTACAATCAAAAATTTGAAGGGATCAAGGATATCAACGTAAACATTGGTTCCGTTGGCACATTGGATCTTTTCCATTTCCACATTTGCCCTCTTGGTTGCTCTTCAAACAAACGCGTTCAACATGAACTTGTTCAATTTTATATTGGCGGAAGTTGCCCCAAGTTAAAAATTTATTAAAAGAATCAGAAGCTGTTATTTGGTAGCATTTTTGTAAGGAGTGGGAAACGAGTTATTTTTGAGCAACTGGTAGCTACTTATTTTTGGGACTAATGTATGCTGTTATTTGGTAGCATTTTTGTAAGTAGTGGGTAACGTGTTATTTTTGGGCTACTAGTAGCTCATTATTTGTAGTACTAATGTATGTAGTTTTTCAGTAGCATTCTCGTAAGCGAGTGGGTATGCGGTCATTACTCCAATGACATCGCCATGTTAAAATAATAAGTGTTTCACCAATATAGTAACTAGCTACCACCATCTATTTAAAGGCGAAAACCTCATTACTTGGTAATAGAAGTTTTTACTGGGTGATAGTAAATTTTCTTATATGAAAAAAAATTACAGTTTTCATTTGAAATATTTTATTTTGAGTAAAAAAACTTTTTTGGTCATTTTTGAAAAAAGAAAAAAAAAAAATACAAATTTTTTTGAGTGTAATTTTTTTTCGAGAGTAGTTTTTGTTTTAGTGTAAAAATATTTTTGAGTGACAAAAATTCTTTGTAAAATATTTTTGTGGGTTACTTATGCTTGTTCTTATGCTTGTTTAACGGTTTTTACACGTGAATCTGAAATTCATGGTTTTGCTCATAACTTTTGAGCTGATGGACCGGTTTCGCTAAAGTTCAATTCTAACCGAAAGTTAGCGTATTTTTTATTTCGTACATTAGCGAAACCCTTGCCAAATTCGTTATTTTGCTCATAATCTTTGAGCCACTCCACCGGTTTCGCTGAAATGCAATACCAACCTGCCTAGGAAAATGACAAACATATAAGCCAAACTTCAGGTTCCTTAGAATTGTCTTTCGAAGGTTAGCGTGTTTTCTACAGACGGACGGTCGGACGGACATCGCTAGGTCGACTTAAAATTGATCGAGGATCGTGAATATATATACTTTATGGGGTCTGACAAACTTATGGGGGAATGACAATCACTAGAGTTGACGGTGTTTTTTACAGACAGACGGACAGACATTGCTAGATCGACTTAAAATCGATCGAGAATCATGAATATATATACTTTATGGGGTCTTAGACCAATATTTCGAGGTGTTACAAACGGAATGACAAACTTATATGTACCCTTTATCACTAATTAACCGTTCTGTTTTATTATGGCTCCCAATCGAGGGCCTGATGTTTTGAAAAATATGTTTGTCCCATGTTATAAAGACAAGAAGTAACAACAAAAAAGAACACTATATTCGAGAGAAAAAAAAAACCTAAAAGAACTGTTAAAAAGGAAATGTTATGTTGAGTGTTTTATATGCGGAAAAAACATACAACACAAATTATGTTAATGGATCCATTTTCATATGCATTCATTCACATTCATATTTTTTTTCATTCTTTCATTATTTTTTCTTTTATTCTTTGGGGAATCATAAAACCACCCATCTCTGCAACTACACCCCTTTGACAAAAAAGTGAACATTTATGCAGTTGATTTTTAAGTGGGTGCATAAAACAACAACAAAAACTTTGTTACTTCTCGAACACTTTATGACAACAAGAAATAAAAACTTACAAAAAAAAAATGAGAACACTGCAAAGTAGTTTCAATTGAAAAGTGAAGACTTTGAAATTCAGGACATAAATGTTGAGATTTTTTTTTTTTTTTGTGGAAAAATATTGAAAATTTTCACAGTGGAATTTTGATTATTTGAATTGCAAAAATTTTGTCACCTACTGAAGAATAAAATCTTTAACTTATTGTGAAGCAATGATTTCGCTTTTAATCCATTTAGTTTCAGAGTTAGCGGATGGTTTATGCACCCTTCAACCAAAGTAAGTCTGTATGTCCGTCCGTCCGTCTGTGAAAGACACAATCAGTGTTGCCATTTTTTTAAAAGGAAAAAACCTACACATATTAAAAAAAATCCGTTTTCTCCCTACATTTTCCAAAAAAAAATCCCTACATTTAACAGCTAAAATGTTTAAAACAAAACCAAATTTTATTCAGTTTTTGGACATTTAAAGAAAAATAAAAGTTCAAATACTAAATGTGCGTTTTCGATACGTCAATTATATTTGTTTTAAGTTTAAACGAAGTTAAAACTACAAATTTTGTTCAAATTCTGATAAATTTTTAAACAAAAAATTGTTTTATTCAACCATTAATATACTATATTTTGAGTAGGTTTATTCTAGTTCGAGTTAATTTTTTCTTTACTAATTAAAACTATAATATTCATATAGAACAATTTTCAAGAATTTTTTTTTTTAATTTAAAAAGATAAACCTTAACTACTTTGGGCAAGTAAGTTGTTCGGTTTTAATATGAAAATCTGTTAAAAAAAAACATAAAATTTAAACTGGCTTGACAAAAACATTTAAAATTTCTCTAAAGAGGTATTTCGTTCTCTAGTGAAGATCCGTAAAATAAATGTTTATATGAATGTTTCAGAATATTTGTGTTTTGTATTTTAAAACAGCTAAAGAGCAAAACATAACCAAACATGAGACTCTCTAATTTCCGCTTCAAATTTACGTTTTGAACCATTTTTATACTGGTGAACAACTTACAGGGCTTAAATAATGTTGTCTTATTAACCAATTTTAAAAACTAAATATTTGGTATCATTTTTTCTTTGCCAAAAAGTTTAATATTAAAAATATCAATTCTTTTTTAAAAAATACCTACATTTTGATCAAAAAAGAAAATCTGTCCATTTTCCCCTACGCTATATTTTTTTATAAAAAAACCCCTATTTGTAGGGATTTCCCCCTACTATTGGCAACACTGGACACAATGTAGTCTAAAATAAAAGAGCTTGGCTCCTAAAGTTTGTCATAAATATATCTTATTAAAAGCTTCAGGACCTATAAATCCCCTGGACCTGATGGTATAATCCTGGCTGAGATGCAGCAAGTGTCGGGCTATATAATCCCTTGGTTGTATAATCTATACACGACTTGCATAAACTGGTCTTATATTCCTTGAAAATGAATGGATACCCGAGTCGTTTTTATCTCAAAGGCTGGGAAAAATTGTTACACAGCTCTGATGAATTTCAGACCAATTAGTCTGTCTTCTTTTTTTGTTAAAGTCAATGGAAAGAATGATAGACCTATATTTGCGTAGAGTGATAGACCCCGAGGTTGCTTTCGCAAGCAAGGGTAGATCGACGGAAACTGCTCTTCATGAGCTGGTTGGTAACTTTGAGAGATCGCTTTCGGTAAAGGAGTACGCTATAATTGCCTTTCTGGATGTAGAGGGGACTTTTAATAATGTCATTCCATACTCGATAATTGTGACATTGTTTGGTCTGGGAGAGAAGCATGGGCACATTTTTATGGTGAAAAATCTACTGGCCAATAAGTCTGAATTGGAAGAGTTTTTCATATATCGATTTTTCAATAGGGGCACACCACAGGGAGGTGTTTTTTCTCCGCTTCTTTGGAACCTGGCACTGCATTCAATGCTGGTCTCTCTAGAAGCACGTAGTTGCCATATTGTCGCATATGCTGACAATGTCGCGATAGCGGTGAAAGAAATGCACTTGCCAACATTGGGGGGCATTGTTTAGGGTTCTCTAAAAGATCTGTGGTTAATCCAAGTATTACAGAGCTTGTCTTGTTTACAAGGAAAAATAAGATTCCTGCTTTTGATCATATTTCTCTGGACGGCAATGAAATTGCATACTCAGATGGAGCCAAGTATGTTGAAGTATTTCTAGATAGGAAGTTAAATTTCAGGCGTCTTATTGAGAAACAGGTGAGAAAAGCAACGATTGCTTTATATTCCTGCAAAAGGGCTTTTTAGAATTTTTAATATTTTTTTTGTTAGAGATCACATTTTTTTGTTTACTTATTCGAAAATAATCGAAATATTTATAAAAATGTAGCAACATTTTAATATCAAAAATTAAAAGAGAAAGAGAAACCGACACAAAAATAAAATTGATTTTATTCAAGCGGTTTTCGGTCGAGCGTTTTTTCTTGCCAAATTTGTATGAAAAAAAAACGTCACCGACATTGTTGTGCGGGGACTCTCAGAGTGGGGTCGAGCGAATAGGGTGGACTTAAATGCACGCAAACCCCAGTGCTGTGTGTTAACCCATTATTAGCACCGTCATCTGTATCAATGTGTGGTATAGATATTATGGAATCGGAAAGTCTTGATGTTTTGGGCATGAAAATACAGTGTGATGTCCGATGGAATAAGCGTATTTTTCAAGTGTCGAAAGAAGCATTCAAGTGTCTTGGCTTTCTGAAAAGGTGTAAGAACTACTTTACCTCATCCGATCTCCGCACTATCATTACCACCTACATTCTACCGAAAATGGAATACAACTACCATATATGGGCAGGAGCTTCAGTGTCTATTCTGAATCTTCTGGACCGTGTGCAAAGGAGGGCGGTGAAGCTAATTAATGACAATAGCGTATCTAACTCTATTGATTCATTAAGAATCGTTGGAATGTGGGCTGTGTGACACTGTTCTATCGATATTACCATAAGAAATGTTCTGCTGAGATAAGCGAACTCCTACCCCGAGCCCGTGTTTTTGTTCGTAACACTCGCTTATCAAATAGAGCTCATCCGTTTGAAATCGACAGTCCAGTTTTTTGCACAACGCATTACAGAGAGAATTCGTTTCTCAGTCGATTTATTCGTATGTGGAATAACCTCCCCGCAGAAGTCTTTCCTAACGCATTTAATCTAGAAAGGTTTAAGTCAAATATTCATAAACACTACTCCCTCTCATACCTATTTTTCCTGATATCACCACAATGCACTGCATTTGTAGTGGGCATCCCCTGAGTGTTGGTTTAATATAAAAAATCTTAGGAGTTTAGAATTTAAGAATTTCAAATTGGTTTAACGTCATTAGTAGGGGAACCTATTACAGTATCGTGGTATCACAACGTACCTCAGAGTCTATAACCTTACCTACAACTAAGGCCATGTTCACAATTCAAGAACTTACCATGGTAAGTTGAGATGATTTAGCAATTTTTCTTTATGCTAGTACAATTTGAGATGATTTTGTTCAAAGGAAAATCACATGGTGATTTTAAAATCACGCTAGTCCGTATGTAGTATAAAATAATTGGAACTTTTGATTTCAGAATTTTTTTGAAATAATAGTTTCTTTTAATTTAATAAAGTTGTTTTCTATTTCCGTTATATTTACCTAATCAACTTAGGTATTATTGTTTTATTAATTTTAAACCGCTTTTATAAACTAGATCATATTAACTGATTCTATTTTGTATTTATTACCTTGAAAACATATTTGAATTTTTTTGATACACTTGAGTTATTATAAAACTTCTAAGTTTTCATAACAATATATGCATATTTATAATTAATTGCTTCAATAATTTTTCACATGTTTTCTTAACAAAGTATAAACTTCGTAAAAACTTATTTAAAATCAAAAAAAAACTTTCTAAAACGTTAATAACCTCATTTAAAAACTAAATTCTTTTATATTTATAAATTCAATAAAAATTTTGTAATTTAAAAAAAATAATCATTAAATTTAAAGCTTATTTAATTATTACAATAAAATGTGATTAAAGAAAATCAAATGACTATGTTAAAATTACTCAAAGAAAAAACTTGAAATTAAAATGCAGTTAAATAAAACGTGTTATGAATTTTCAAAAACAAAATTATTCATAATATAGAATTAAACTATATGAATAACAGAATAAATTATATAGTTATTAAATTACTAAAATCTTTTATTTTTTTTTTGTAATAATAATAAAAGAAAAATAAACAATTAAGTTACCTTAACGTATTATGATTTTGATTTTAGTTTTATACAAACAAGTGCTCAATCAAAATTATAAATCCGTATAGTGAAAAGTAAAGAATAAAATCGTAAAATATGGGCGTATAAGTGGCGTTTACAAAGAATTATGTTTTACCTTTCAAACAACTTACTACTGTTTTTTTATTGTTGCTGGTATTTTTTTTTTGTTTGTTATTTAATGAGGTGAAGTTCTTTTTTAAAAAGAAACCGCTTTTTGGTATGTTTTATTAGAAAGGTTCAACAAAAATATTTACAGTAGTTATTATACACTTGGAAAAATTATTTTAAAGAAGAAAAACTAGTGAATTTTACATAAGAAAAAAAACTGTAAATTATATTTACCTAAAACGCAATTTTTTCAAATGTTTTGTGTATTTTTGTTGAGCAAATGAAACAATTTGACGTCAGAAAAAGTTCTAGGTCATGCACTTGAACCCAGGAAATAAAAAACAAATGTTTTATTTTTCTTTCCCGCCCCCTTTTGTGGGCATGGATTTTAATAATGTATTTAAATAATGATAAAATTGTATTACTTAAGCTCTAAAAGCCCCTGGAAATTTTTCTTTTAATTTTTGTATGTGTTGGAGGGTATTAAAGATACGGCATAGCCGAATTCAACACTCTTACTTGTTTTTATTTAATTAAAACTAAAAAAATATGAGACTCTGATAACACTGTGAAACCAAAAAAGGAAGTGGGGGCTCTAATATAAAAATTCGAGTTGGTTGGAGTACAAAGAGTACGGAATTAATTATAGTTTTTCTCGATCACTTCGTTTAGTAATTTTATACCCTCCAACTACTCTGGGGGTACACTTACTTTGTCATTCCGTGTGTAACGCATCGAAATATCGGTCTCGGACCAACAAAGTATAAATATTACACCGCTCTACAAGAAAATGCGTATTGGGTTCTGATAACTGAATTAGGTAGTATTTGGTGCGCTGATTCCAAATCTGCATCCCAATTTTTTCCATCACATCAGGATTTTGAGTTATTCGCGGTTAAAGGGGCAAAAAAGTGCCTTTTTGACCATTTTTGGAAGCCAATAAAATATGAACGCGACATACGAACGACTTTATATTAAGCTCATTATAAAGTTTGGAATTTTATCTTCAAAATAAAGTAAATATATTCTGAAATGTTGTTTTTTTATTTTTAGTACCAAAAGGTACATAAAAATAAAATGTATTTATTCGGCCTTTATATATGTATATATATTCGATTAGAGTTTTATTCTAGTTCGAGGCCCAAAAATATTTCTATTTATGATATTGTCATAATAGAGTATTTTTAATTTATTGCTTTAAAAGCAATAAATTAAAAATACTCTATTATGACAATATCATAAATAGAAATATTTTTGGGCCTCGAACTAGAATAAAACTCTAATCGAATATATATATATTCTGAAATTTTAATTTTAAAAATGGTAAAAATTTTTTTTTTTAATAACACCTTTTTAGACATATTTTATTGTTTTTAATAACAAAGTGTTTTCAAATTGACATAAAAAAACATACCAACGAACAAAGTATTTTAAAATAAAAGGCATTAAATAATAAATCACAAAAAAATATGGAAATATAATGAAAAACGAAACATTATTAAAGTTTATCCGATTTAAATAGATTTGGTGGATGGCTTTCTAAATTATATAAGCAGTAACCTTAGAATGGAATGGTTAATTAAGTTTTTATTACAAATTAATTGGCAGTCAAATTTTCTCAATTTATATTGTTTTATAAATTACAATGGCAATGTATTTCAATTTAGTAAATAGTTAAAATTTAATTACTCAATAAGCAAAGTTACAAAATAGGACAAGAGGAAAAATTTTTTTCTACCAACTGTGACTTTTTCGTAAACAAATATTTTTAAAATGTAATAACGAACCATTTGCGTTTGTTGACAAAAATTGAAAAATGTTGAAAGTATAAAATTATAGACAAATATTTGGACAAAATGTCTAAAACACATTTTTTTATATATTTTAATATGATTAACATATTCAATTCTTAAAGACGAATTTGGTAATATAAATAATTTTTGTGTTTAACATCAGCATCGGAAGACGCAAAATCCCAAGACGGATACCAAAAAGTACGCCAAATTTCTCAATTTTTGAGCCCATTTGGTCAAAAACTTTAAATATAAATTTATGTAAAAAAACGATATTTTTCCAACTTGGACCGCTTCTTGCCAACTGCAGTTCCAATACGTAAATTCTCCCACAATCAGCTCTTTAGTGGCGTTAGGCAAGTATTCCGACACAAAATTCAAAAGTTTCTAATTTTCGGGACGCCTAATGTACATAATATTTTTTCATTGCCTGAATTTAAATAAAACTTTGTTTGTTGGTTTTCATATGTTTATTAAAAAAATACTTTGCGTTAAACAATATATATTTTCAAAATGGAGTTTTTTGTTTATGATTTTTTTACCATGTTGGAAAATTAAATTTCCAAATAATATTATCCTATCTTAAAGATTAAATTTCAAATTATACGATAAACTTAAAACGAAGTCAATAGCATGTCGCGTTCTTATTTTATTCGTTTTTAAAAAGTGCCAAAAAAGCAGTTTTTCAACATTTTAACCGCGATTTACACAAAATCTAGATGTGATAGAAAAATTTGGGTTGCAGATTTGGATTCAGTGCATCAAATATTATACCTTTTAGTTTCAATAATTCAAAACGCAGCGACAAACCTTACATTTGTAGAGCTGTGTTATTGATCAGTGATCGATTTTAAGACATGTTTGTCTGTCTGTCTGTCTGTCTCTGGAAGACAATATACAGTCTAAAATAAAAGAGCTAGGCTCCTGAAGTTTGGCACTAATATGTCTTATTGTCATAGGCTGATTAAGTTCGGAGATGTACAAAAACGGACCAGGGGAAAAAGGTTCCCCCTTGAAGAACTAAAACTACCCGAGAAAACACAAAAAATACATGCTATTTTTGTATATTTGTTCAATAAATCAAACAGTTTTATGTCATATGAAGTTCATCGACCTGAACTTGGACCAAGGTGATCAGAAAAGTCAATATTTTTGCCCCCTCCCTTCTGGGGGCGTGGGTATAAAACATATTTGAATTAATGATAAAATTAAATGAAAAAAGTGCTAACACCATAATTAATCTATTTGTCAACACTTATCGCATGGGAAAAGTTGTCCCCAACATTTTTTTGAGTGACAAAAACACTGTTTTACGTATTTTTGAAAAAAAAACAAGTGAGAGTGTTAAATTCGGCTGTGCCGAATCTTTTATACCCTCCAACACGTAAAAAAAAAAAAACAGGGGCGTCTTTTTTTTTTTTGGGGGGGGGGGTAACGTCGGTGGGAGACAACCTTCCTGGATCCAACTGCAAGACTTTGAACTTCTTTTGGCATAAAAATCCCGAGTAAAAATTTTTATATAATGCAATATATAATGATATATGACACAATATATATTAATACACAATTTGATCCGAATAATGGTGGATGTGTTTGCATTAAAAAAGATTAACTTGTATAAAATATGATTTGATTTCATCCGAGTTTTGACCAGACATTGCCATATATTGGTGGATCTAATTAGATCTAATTGCATAAAAAAATATAAAATCCTGGTGTTTTTTTGGTTTGGGTTGAGATACACCACAGGTCAACGATACATTCACCAAACATTTAAATGTTTGGGTACGCTTCGAACCAGATAGGTGATATACATAACCCTAACAAGAAATGTTTAGGAACATTTTAAAAAGTTTCTTATACTTTGCCTAAAAAACTTAGAAAATTTTTGGTTAATTGGAAACATATATAGTTTTATATGGAACAGCATAAGCTATATATAATTTTATGTTAAATTATACAGAAAAACAAATTTTGTATTGACCCTCATATAATTTTATATAATTATATCAACCGTACACCTTTTAATCCGAATCATGATTAAATTATATATTACTACATATGACTACATTTAAAAAATTTAGAAAAGATCTCACGCGATGTATAATCATATATGATTTATTATGTTTGTATCAAGTTATATATTGTTATATATGTTTATTTTTACTCGGGATGTTTCGTTTGCTAAGCAAAAGTACAAAAAACCTATAAAAAATGCCTTTTTTTTAGAGGTTCGTTTAGTTCTTAAGAGGGGAATTTTTTTCCCCCTGATCCGATTTTGCCCATGTTCGAACTTAACCAGCCCAATACCATAAGACATATTCGTACCAAATTTCAGGAGTCTAGCTCTTTTACTTTGGACTGTATCGTGTCTTCCACAGACGGACGGACGGACGGACGGACAGACGGACATCGCTAGAATGTCTTAGAATGGATCACTGATCAATAATATATATACTTTATGGGGTCCTAGACCGATATTTCGATGCGTTACACACGGAATGACAAAGTGAGTATACCCCCATACTGTAGTTGGAGGGTATAAAAATATTGTTAAAAATTCAAATTCCTAGAGATCCACGAGTCTCAAAAAGCTCCAAAAACAAAAAAGCTCCAAATAAGGTTCATATTTTTCTTAAAAATAGGGAAAAAATATTTATTTATTATTATGTTATTTTGAACTAAAAAATGGAAAAAAAAATATTTCAATTTAGGTTATTTGAAGACCTAATTGGTTGAAGACCCCATTGAGTTCACACCCGATGAGTCAAGACCCCAATGGGCCGGGCACTGTCCCTTAATCATTGTCACAGTTTTTGTTTCAAAATGTTTGTCCGTTTCGCTCTACCTTGCTTAGTTTTTGAGATACGTGAATTTAGAGGTCAAGTGGGTCTTGAGAATTTTAAAAACTTGATAACTTTAAAGCAATCACTAGAATACACTCAAAATAATAACTCTGTTAAATTACAGAAAAACTCTGCTAATTTAACAGAGTACACCATACTTTTCCAGCTAACAACATTTCTTGGTAATTTTACTAAAAAACTCTGTAAAATGATTTTGACAGAAAAAAACTGTTAATTTACAAAGTTTCTAGTAACATATTGGTTAAATAAACCACCATTTAGCAAAGAAAACTATGTAAATTTACATATACATATTTGTAAAATACATTTGATGAAAAAAAAATTACAGTAAAAGCTCTGTAAATTTACAGAGTTTAGTTAATTGCATGTTATTTTGTAAAATTTTTATAAGATTTCTGAAAAAAAAAATTTTGATAATTTTTTTGCTACCTTTTCAACTTTTTCTCAAACAAAAAAAAATATGTAGATAAAATTTTGATGTTTGGTAACAAAACTACTCAAAACAGAAAAAAATTTTGGTTTAGATCTGTATTTTAGCAGAAAACTCTGTTAATTGTCTGTAAAATTAAGATTACAAAGTAAAAAGTAATATAACAGAGGAAACTTTGTTTTTTTTTACAACAAAATACAAAGTATTTTCTTTAAATCTGTATTTTGACAGAAAACTGTCAAATATCTGTTGAATTGAGATTACAGTCATTTTACAGAGTATTTTACAGAGTTATTATTTTGAGTGTAGCTTTTGTGTATTTGGCGGTCTTGTTCTACTTGTTAAGAGCTTGTTAAAAAAACTTTTTGTTGTCGGGAATGCCAACTTTTTAAGATCCAAAGTTAGCACCTATGGAGGTCCACATATGTCAAGAAGACCAACGATGCTATGGTGATTCCAACAACCAAAAGTGGCCTTCATTTTGCTCTATCTGGCTTATTTTTCGAGATATCGCCATTTTAAGTTTTTTGAGAAAAAAATGTTCTCCAAATTATGAAAAATTTACTAAAATAATTGAGAAAAACTTCTTTAAATTAAAGAAGATAAATATGATGAACTAATTAATAGAAAATGATGTCCTAAGGCTAAAGAAGAGGAATATGTCTTAAAAATAAAGATTTTTTTTATATGTTTATGGAAAATTTCGTTGGCGGTAAGAATTTTTTCTTGTATTAGGGAATTCCATTAAAGAAAATTAAGGAAATTATTCAAACAGCTAAGGAAATTTTCAAACTCTTAGTTAAATTTAACTAAATTGTGGGAAAATTTATGAACTTTTTTTAAGGAATCCCAAAATTTAGTTAAGTCTTTTTTTTTGAGTGTACTGCATAAAATGACAGAAATAAAAAAACAAAAATTAAGAAAAAAACTTTTTTGCATGTCCTTGCAATCATTAAAAAGTGTATCCTTGAAGTCCTTAAAGTTTTACAAACATATATTCAAGTTCTGCAAGTTTCATAAAAATGTTTTCAAAATCTGCTGCAAATTAACACATTTTTATATGAATTTTAATAATTTTTTTTTGCATATACATGCGTTCTTTTTCCATTTAAACCAAAATTGGAGTGCAATTTTTGGAAAGTTCTCTTTCGAATACGTTATAAGTACGTAAGCTAATGCAAAAAAGTTTACAAAAATATTAGTTTTTAACCATTTTTGCGTTTTTATTGTCCCCTCTAAAATTCTACAAACGATCTATTAGTTCTTATTCTCATGAACTGCTTCCTACTATTAATTACACCGCTCAACAGTCATTTTCCGGTTTGAATTCTGGTGATCAATTTTAGTAGACTTTGATCTCCTGATTCCAAATCTGTACTCCAAATTTTTCCATCACGTCCAGATTTTTAGTTATTCACGGTTAAAAATGCGAAAAATTACGATTTTTGCATTATTTGAAAGCCTGCACAGCAGCCATTGAGTGGAATACAAATCTGATATAAAGCGCAAAAGTATAATTTGTCTATGGTCTCCAACATAGAAAACAATTTTTTTCTAATTATTGCGTTTGGTTGGGTTACAATTGCGTTTTAAAATGACTCTGTTAGTTTTTTTTGATATTTTTCAAAGAAAAACTTAAAAAAATAAATATTTTACAAATTTAAGTTTTCTGTGTTATTTTTCGTATAAACCGGAAGATATATTTAATGGGTTTAAAAGTCTATAAGAAAGAATGAACTTTTGCCTAAATTTTGAGCTCATCACACTAAAGATTGATCATCTGGTTTTTGTTTTTGAGCCTTTTAAAAATGGTGCCTTTTCTAATTTTTTTCACAGTGTTTTTTTAAAATACGTGTTTGGCCAATAATAGTGCAACAACTTCAAATTTTTTTGATCATATATTTGAGATCATAGTTCAATTCAACTCTAACGCTCTATACCAGATTTTAATTCCACCCAGTGGCTGCTGTGCAGGCTTTCAAAAATGGCAAAAATCGTGTTTTTTTGCATTTTCAACCGCGAATAATTAAAATTCTAGACGTGATGGAAAAATTTGGAGCACAGATTTGGAATCAGCGAGTCAAAATCTTTAAAAATTTTGTATCAAACTTCAAACCGGAGTCAAAAACCTTCGATTTGTTGAGCGGTGTTATTTTTACATTTCAACTAATTTTAATTTGAGTGCATCTCAATAACTACCTGATTTAGGTAGCTTAAGATATTGGAATCTTTGACAAAAAAATCCGTATTTTATACAAGGGCTAAGGTAATTGGTAATTGTCTTAGGAGTTTCCTGTTTAGTCTTTCTCTGGTTATGATCATACTGTATTCTCTACCTGTTTTATGCAAATCTTTTAAAATCAAAATCTCAAGATCAACGGTGATCTTAAAACTGTTTATGGCTTTTAAAAAAAATTATATTAGTATTTATATATTTTTAAGTCTGGAGCATAGAAAAGATTAGAAGGTACGCAGTGTTGTATTTGATCTATTTTCCAATATGGTGGCAAAATGCTTGTTCTTCCTCATCTCACACGTATTTAATATCAAATTATATTTTTTGTTTATAAAAAATGGAATTAGTCGTTCATTTAGTTAAATTTATTATCTATTTTGCTTTATTAAACGTTTTTTTAAAGATAATACGCACTATTGAAAGTTTAAAATCTTTTTTTTTTTCTCATTTGTTGTTTGCTTTGTTGTTGTTCTCCTTTATGTTGCATTGTTTTTATTAAACGTCAAAAGTTACATAATGTGCTGTCACTAATACTTATTCAAGCGAAATACGACTCTGTTTCAATTCTATTTTTTTCTATGGTCTGGAGTAACCTCCGTTAGTTTTTGCTGTTTGTGAGGTTTGTTAACCTTTCTTTCTAGTTTGTTTTGAATACCTCTTTCTTTCTGCGGGTTAGATGCAAACGGAAGTAGAATGATGTTAATATAAGTTGTCTTTGCTGCGGTTGCTGTTACTCTATCTTTAAACCCTTCAAGGTGTCTGTCCCACCATACTGTTGTTTTTCACATCGTAAAGACAACACGCATTAGCGTAATTTGTTTGGTGTTTGCTTCCACTTACACTAACATGTTTTTTTGGTAGTTTTATAGACGACGAGACAAGGGACTAACAAATCTAATTTAATGGTCAGATTTTTTCTTTTGTTTCTTTTCTTTTAAAACAAAAGACACTCGACATTTATATTACACTTACTTTTGACTTTATTTTGAAACAAAAAAACATTAACAACCCGAGTAAAAAGGTTTGTATAAAATAATATATATGGGGCATTCCATGTGAAATCGGACACTTTGAAAAACTTTTTTTTTAGATTTTCCCAATTTATTTACAGTTTTTAGTACCCTTCGAAAACTCTTTCGTGGAAAATTTTCAGATTTTTTTGATGACCCGTTCAAAAGATATCGAATTTTTAAAAATTGGTAGTTTGTTCCTTTACTCAAACTTCTTTTAATCATAACTTCTTCAAAAATGGTCCAAATTTAAAATTTTTTTTTTCAAAATTTTTGTTTTTTTAAGTACATTCTAAAAAAAATCCCATAAAATTCTTAAAAGCGCTCTTGTATGCGATTTTTAAGTTTTAAAATTTAAATCTCATTTTTGAAAATGTTTGTACTCTTCGATTTTTTTGAAATTTTTTTGTGTAAAACTTCTATCAATTCTACAAATTCTTTGCCCAGGAAGATCGTGGGATAACGATTATTACTATTTTTTTAAATTTTTTGAAAAAATTTTATTGTAATTTTCCAATCTTAAAATCATTTCTACTGCTCCAATGGTGCGTCATAGAGGGGTCCTTTATAAGACCGACCCCCATTAGTTTTTACGTCTTAACATTTCTTTGGAACAAACTAATACCCTATCTCCAATTTCTAAGGGGGCTCCCACACAAAACGACATTTTTTAAAATTTGTTCCAACCGCTCTAACTGCCCTAATAGTGCCCTTAGAGCAACAAAATGTATGACCGACCCACAATATTTTTTTAGTCCAAACATTTTTTCTGAACACACCTACCCTCTATTACATTTTGGAGATAGGGTATTAGTTTGTTCCAAAGAAATGTTAAGACGTAAAAATTAATGGGGGTCGGTCTTATAAGGGACCCCTCTATGACGCACCATTGGAGCAGTAGAAATGATTTTAAGATTGGAAAATTACAATAAAATTTTTTAAAAAAATTTTAAAATATAGTAATAATCTTTATCCCACGATCTTCCTGGGCAAAAAATTTGTAGAATTGATAGAAGTTTTACACAAAAAAATTTCAAAAAAATCGAAGAGTACAAACATTTTCAAAAATGAGATTTAAATTTTAAAACTTAAAAATCGCATACTAGAGCGCTTTTAAGAATTTTTTGGGATTTTTTTTAGAAAGTACTTAAAAAAACAAAAATTTTTAAAAAAAAATTGAAATTTAGACAATTATTGAAGAAGTTATGATTAAAAGAAGTTTGAGTAAAGGAACAAACTACCAATTTTTAAAAATTCGATATCTTTTGAACGGGTCATCAAAAAAGTCTGAAAATTTACTACGAAGGAGTTTTCGAAGGGTACTAAAAACTGTAAACAAATTGGGAAAATCTAAAAAAAAAGTTTTTCAAAGTGTCCGATTTCACATGGAATGCCCCATATAAATTTTTTATCAAATTATATATAATTATATAAAATTATATATCTAGGTTTTTCAAAAAGGTTTATATAAAATTATATATATTTTTATAAAATTCTGAAATTGGATTAAATTAGATAAAATTATATATAATTTGATAAAATTATGAATAAAAATATAGATTTGTTGGATATAATTTTATAAAATTATTTATTATTTGATAACATTTTATTAAATGTGGTCAAATTAGATATAATATTATAAAATTATAACCAAATCCTGGATATAATTACAAATAATTTAATCAAATTATATATAATTTTATCTAATTTGATCCAATTTTTTGAAAACTAAAATTTGTTTATAACTTTATATAATTTTATCAAATTATAATCATAATTATATGTAATTTTTTTTTACTCGGAGAAAAGAAAATTCATTGGAAAACCAAAAAAAAAACTTCCCAAGGGTAACATTTTATTACAAAAGAAAAATTCAAAGAAATTGTGTTAAGACTTTGAAAAACACAACTAACAAAATCTTAGTATTATTTTGGTAGTGCTAAAGTTTGGTTGTCATAATGATGTTTTTACCGTGTTTGTGTATTTTAATATTGTTTGTTTTTTGAGTGTTTTTTTTCGATGTCGATTTTACGACAAATAAAAACATGTTAAAACATGTTTTTCTTATAAAATATTTTATTTTTTTACAGAACCCCAAAAATCATTGACCAAGTTTAAGAAAAAACAAAATATAATAAAAACTTTTGTTTAACAAAAACTTTTATAAAAAAAAAATACTCGTTTGAAAAAAAAATTAAATTCCAAATCAGGAAGTGTTTAAAAAACTTTATATCAACATGGCTTCCTTACAACAAAAACGACCCTCCATATCAAATTGGTTTTCTTCGTTACGAAGGCAACCAAAAAATAAGAAATCTTCCTCATCCTTATATAACGGTGATAAACAATATCAACGTAGTTGCATCGATTTACCATCATCAACATTTTATGTTGCACCCAAATCTTCTAAAGATCTTTATATAACTTCCAATTCAACATCGCCCATCATTACCAACTCTACAGATAATCTTTTGGATAATGAACGTACAACAAGTAAAAGTATCTGTGCTAGATGTTGTTGTGTGATCTTGACCAACAAATCTAGATCTCTAACACCACCCTCTTCACCAAATACTACCAGCAATACTATAACACCCGATTCAACAACACCCACAACATGTACGCCACCAAGATCACCTTCGCTGAATCCTTACATGAGCATAGCTTCATATCAACCTAGTACACCAACAACGCCCCTATCTGAAGCACCGCCCTCGCCTTATGATAATGTACAACAGCCCTCACCTACCATCACCTCGTGTACAGTTTATGAAACTGAATTTAGAAAAAATGTAGAAATGGTACGTTTAGAGTCAACGGATTCTGGAAGTTTAGGATTATCTGATTGCGCCACCACACCTACATCGCCATTAATGCCAAATATGCCTACAACACCTGCCTCAAATTCATCAACTCCCTCACATATTCTTAAAAAAACTACCGAATTTCAACGTACTTCAACTACTAAAACAACACAAACCTTAATAGTTTCCCGACCCGTAGAACTCATTCTAAATGCAAGAGGTGAAATAATAGCCAAAAGACCAAAATCTTTTGATAAAACAGCACGTTCCAATAGTTTAGGTTGTGTTTTGGATGAATGTTCTGAACTTACTTCGAGCACAACAAACCTTACCTCTCCCCTCAATGAATCTTCTCCTTTAATTTTGGATTCCACGGATATTAAATTCATCGATGATTCTTCAACCTCACAAAGTGAAACGGAACGTAATTCTCAGCAGAGTTCACTACAGGATTCAGCAGAAAAGGAAAACTTTTATTATACTTTACCGTCGAAATTTAAGAAAGCACCACGTGAACACCGTTCGATGAGTGTTTCGACAACAGTGAATTCTCCGCGCAATAAAAAGGCTGGCCTTTATATTAATAATAACGTTGGAAGTTTATGTGATGATTGTCTTAAGGTTATTGAAAGAAATCGTAATAATCGTAATATGCATTATTCAAATTCTGTGATAACTAATAGGGTAAGTAAATTATTTTAATATTTTAGGAACTATATGAAACTTGTATTGCAAAAAAAATATTTTCCGATTTTGAGCGTCCGGCCAAATATTCCCAGTTGGAAAATGTTTCACTGAGGCAATTTACATAGTGATACCTTGAGGAAATGTCTTCAGGTAATCCTTGATGACATGTCTTAACATTGTCAGCATTGAATGTTTTTTTAAGAGTGTGGACAATTCCTCTAAGACATCGATAAGGAAATGACTTCAGGATAGCACTTTATAAAATTAGAATTTTAAATCTGGGAAACTCTTTAATAACCAAGAAAAATATGGCAATATTATTAAAATAAAATCAAAATCTTACAAGTACAGTTGAACCTCGATTATCCGGCCCTCTATTAACCGGTGCCTCTATTAACCGGCATGCTGTGTGTTTGTTTTTTACCTCTATTATCCGTGCTTTACCTCTACTATCCGTGCAATTCATACATGTACGTGCATATTGTATTTTTTGTTATTGTTTTTACCTCTATTAACCGTGCTAGAGGTACTATTATCCGTGCAATATATTCACGAACATATACAAATGTAGAAAAATATATAACCTCTTTCAACCGTGTTTTTCGATTATCCGTGCTTATTCCGGTCCCGTGCAACCCGGTTAATCGAGGTTCAACTGTAGTATAAAAGTAATAGGCATACAATTTTTAAAAATCGAGTTTGGAACAAGTAGTTAGGTGTGGGATAATAAACTGGAGATTCCAGGTTCAATCAAATCCAGTTGGGACAAAAAGTTTTTTTTCTTAATATGAAAAAGATAATTTATAAAGGAAAATGGATAAAAGTAAAAACTAAAGGAAATACGAAAATTTTTTGTATTGTCTTATGACCTATTTCAGATATTTCCCCAAAAAAGTCTTATGTGACATATTCCCACAAAGTCAGCATGCCCTGACTACCTCTGACTTTGAGTGAGACATTTTTGAAAATTTATATGAAACTGTTTAAAACTTAGTACATAGAGATGTCTTGTGGATGTCAAGTGACTTTGAGATGTCACCGCGACGTCACTGAGAATGGGTTGAGGACGTTGCTAACTGGGTATATTTTTGCAAACACGACTAACAGGGGAAGTCTCCCTGGTGTCACCCTCCGATCTTCATTAAATTTGGATGTGTTGTTAAGAACGAAAATTTTTTTTAGCGGCTCAAACTCATTTTTAGGGGGAGTCGATTTGTATGGGTGGAAATTGACATTTTTCAGTTTTTTACGATTTACGCCTATTTATACAAAATTAATATAGGCATGTGTGGTATCAGATTAAAGGTATTAAAAATACATATCTCGTGGTGCTAACAACGGGCCAAAGAAGTTAATATTTTTCGAATTATTAACAAAATTGTCCTAAAATTTTGGTATTTTACTCAATATGACGAAAAGTTGTGCATGTTTGGACACGTTCTTAGCACACGTAGATAGGTTTTCCAAAGACCTTTCATTTGGTATGTAACATGACTAGGTTTCTTTGCATAATATAGGAGATAAACGAAAAAAACTGAAAAATGGCCTTGTCTACCCTCTAAATATGAATTTGGGCCGCTATAAAAAAATACGTGTCCCTTTATTTTTTCTGATCTACAAAATAAAACCAATTCCATAAAGATCCGCGGGTGACACTATATTTTTGCGAAAGTTTTTTGGAAAAGTCAAATAAATTAACAATGGCAATTTTACCTAGAAAATAGGTAAACATTTTTATACCCTCCAACTACAGTATGAGGGTATACTCACTTTGTCATTCCGTGTGTAACGCATCAAAATATTGGTCTTAGGACCCCATAAGGTATATATATTTATGATCAGTGATCTAAGACATTCTAGCGATGTCCGTCCGTCCGTCTGTAGTTAACACGATGCAGTCCAAAATAAAAGAGCTAGACTCCCGACATTTGGCACAATTATGTCTTATGTTAATAGGCAGGTTAAGTTCATAAATGAACAAAATCGGACAAGGGGAAAAAGATCCCCCTTGAAGATCTAAACCAACCTCTGAAAACTACAATATTTTAACAAGACTTTTTGTGTTTTTGTTTAACATTTGCGTGCTACAAGAAGTTCAAGCTCCTGCATTTGGACCCAGAGAATTAGAAAATGTCGTTTTTTTCGGTCTGCTCCACCCCTTTTATGGGAGTGGAATAATTTTTTTTTTAAATTATGATAAACTTGTATTTCTTTAGTGCAAAAAGCATAAGAATGAATTTGTAAACACATATTCGAGAGTAAATTCCCTCCCCCCCCCCAATTACCAATATCTACCCTCACAAAAAAAGGGCCTGGATTTTTTTATACACTCAAAATAATAACTCTGTAAAATACTCTGTAAAATGACTGTAATCTCAATTCAACAGATATTTGACAGAGTTTTCTGTCAAAATACAGATTTAAAGAAAATACTTTGTATTTTGTTGTGACAAAAAAACAAAGAGTCATCTGTTATATTACTTTTTACTTCGTAATCTTAATTTTACAGATAATTAACAGAGTTTTCTGCTAAAATACAGACCTAAGCAAAATACTTCGTATTTTTTTATAACCAAAAAAATTTTCTGTTTTGAGTAGTTTTTGTTACCAAACATCAAAATTTTATCTGTATATTTTTATTTTTTGAGAAAAAGTTTAAATAGTAGCAAAAAAAGTTATCAAAAAAATTTTTTCAGAAATTTTATAAAAATTTTACAAAATAACATGCATTTAACTAAACTCTGTAAATTTACAGAGTTTTTTCTGTATTTTTTTTTGCATCAAATGTATTTTACAAATATGTATATGTAAATTTACATAGTTTTCTTTGCTAAATGGTGGTTTATTTAACCAATATTTTACTAGAAACTCTGTAAATTAACAGTTTTTTTTTGTCCAAAGCATTTTACAGAGTTTAATAGTAAAATTACAGAGTTTTCTCTGTAAAAAAGCTTTCATATTTAACTAATATTTTACTAGTGTTTCCAATTATTCGACCCTGGCGGTTAACCGGTTAGGGCATTATTCGAAAATGGACGAAAATTGATTAATCGGTTATTCGGGTCGATTAATCGGAAAAATTGGCGATTAATCGATTAATCGTCAAAAACAATAAAAACTTAATATTTTGTATTCAGAAACGATTTATTGAAAGTAAAGTAACAAAAAATAAAAGCATTTTAGGTAAAATTTCATTTACAGTCTTTATACAGTGTTTAAAAGGTTAAAACAAAACTCAACCAATTAAAATTAAGAAATAATAAAAACTTATAGGTAAATTTTAATTGGGGTTTTCTCAATTTTAATCGTAATACTTGTAATTGTAATTTTTAAATAAAAATTTGGATTTTTCAAATTCTAAATATCCCATGAGATTTCTGAATTTCAGTTGGCTTTTCTAAATTTTAATTAATTTTTCTGAATTTAAATTGTGATTTTTGAATTTTAATTGTGCTTTTCAGAATTTCAATTGATGTCCTCCTAACATCAATTTTGGTTTATTTCTGAATTTCAATTGGCATTTTCAATTTGGAGTTTTGGGATTTCTGAATTTTAATTGGTGTCTTCTAAAATCCAATTTTGCTTATCTCAACTGTTAATTGCTGGTTTCTGATTTTTTTTGTGGAGTTTTGGCCTTTTTTTGACAGTGTTTGTAAAAAAGAAGAAGAGTTTGAAATAAATTATAGTAGAATATTGATATAATAATATTAACCGGTTAATCGAACCATTTAAACCGATTAATCGGGTCGAATAATTATTTGCGTTTTAAATTATTTGTTTCGACATTAACCGAAATAGAGGCGATTAATCGAGGAATCGGTTAATCGATTAACCGAATTGGAAACACTATATTTTACTACAAACTCTGTAAATTAACAGTTTTTTTCTGTCAAAATCATTTTACAGAGTTTTTTAGTAAAATTACCAAGAAATGTTGTTAGCTGGAAAAGTATGGTGTACTCTGTTAAATTAGCAGAGTTTTTCTGTAATTTAACAGAGTTATTATTTTGAGTGTATTTATACCCTCCAACTACAGTATGGTGGAATACTCACTTTGTCATTCCGTGTGTAACGCATCGAAATATCGGTCGGTGACCCCATGAAGTATATATATTATTGATCAGTGATCGATTCTAAGACATTCTAGCGATGTCCGTCCGTCCGTCTGTCCGTCCGTCTGTAGTTAACACGATACAGTCCAATATAAAAGAGCTAGACTCCTCAAGTTTGGCACGAATATGTCTTATGGTCCTAGGCAGGTCAAGTTCGGAAATGGGCAAAATCGGACTAGGGGGAAAAAAGTTCCCCCTTGAAGAACTAAACCAACCTCTGAAAAAAATATTTTTTTTACATGGTTTTTTGTCTTTTTGTTTAACAAATTCAACATTTTTATGCTACAAGAAGTTCAAAGTCCTGCATTTGGACCCTGAGAATTAGAAAATGTCGTTTTTGTGGTCCGCCCCCCTTTTATGGGCATAGAATAAAAAAAAAAATTATGATAAACTTGCATTTCTTTAGTGCAAAAAGCATAAGAATGAATTATTAAACACAAATTTGAGAGGAAACCTCTGACCACCAACATTTTTAGCTAATCTCTGAAAAACACCAACCAAATCTCTGAAAAACACCAACATTATTAGCTAGAAGAAGTTCATAGTCGAGAAAATGTATTTTTTTCTATTTTTTTAGTAGTTTTTTTGTTCCTCAAATTCTATGTTTTACACTCAAAAAACGCCGCCAAATTACATGTTAACGCTTACGAGATTTTCATCCAATATAATATTTAGGTAAAAAAAATATATTGTTTTCGTTATTTTGTTTTTCCTCTAGGCATATTACAAAATTACTTAATTACACAATTTTCATTAAAAATTTCTGATAGACATAATAAAGTTTAAAGAACTAAAGCCGCTTTGTTTTCATAACAACACCTTTTAACACTAGATTTACCAGAGAAATAATGAAAACCAATCTTACCATAATTCTTTAAGTGACGGGTTTTATTAGTCTGATCTGACCTCTAAAGCATTAGAAGAAAAACAAGTGAGACTGTTTAATTCGGCTTTGCCGAGTTTTTAATACCCTCCAACATTAAAAAAAAATTGTCAGGTTCGTTTTTTGGGGAAAGGGGGGAGGGTTCCGGCGGGAGAAGATGGGATACTCCTTCGTCCTCGAAATAAATGTTGACAAATAGATAAATTTGCACTTAATACAGTTTTATCATTATATATTTTTTTTTTTATATTCACGCCCCCAAAAAGGAGCAGACAGAAAAATGTACTTTCCTTATCCTATTGGTCTAACAATAAGTGCAGGTTGATGAAGTTCATATGGCATAAAAATGTTTCATTTATTTAACAAATATCCTAAGAATCATGTAAAAAATTGCGTTTTCCTGAGGTGGTTTTAGTTTTTCAAGGGGAACTTTTTTCCCCTTATACGATATCGCCCAAATACGAATTTTATTTGTTTCAAACTTCAGGGATCTAGCTCTTTTGGTACGTACTGAATCGTGGTTTCTACAGACAGACGGTCGGGCATTCATAGAATGTCTTAAAATCGATCAAGGATCGATAATTCGATGCGTTACACACGGAATGACAAACGATTTGACTCTATATTGTCAACGATTTTCGTTTGGCGCCCCAAATGGTGCGTACATAATTTTTAAAAATTTTTGTCCATTATCTAGTAGACATTTTCTCGTAATTTATATTTTCTAAAAAATCTTGTTACATTTTTTTTTCAATAAAACAATGGTGACACTTTCGTGAATTTTGGTGATAAAATCATATCTCAAAAACCTGTCAGAATATCGACAAAGTGTAATTTGTAGCAGCTTCTTTTACTCTAACAGCAGCGCATCTACTTCTTCTTAACTTTTAAGATAAGATACACATTTCAATAACTAACTTTTGTAGTATGATGTGTCGTTTTAATCAATTATACTAATTAGAAGTTAGAAGCAAGCTAAAATACCAAAAAACAAGTTTAAAAAAATAAAATATAATATCTAATGACGTCTGAAGACAGAAAACACTACAAGAAGATAGACAAACAGAGACTACTAGGTAAATCTATTTTAACAAAGAATGGAGATAGGAAGCGACAAGTTATTTTTATACATATCAAAAAGGCGCTTATTAAACAAAAAACAAGAACAGATTATTTTTAGTTTAACCCGTTATAAAATCAAATTTTTATTTTATCATTAAATTTCCGACACAAAAAATTTTTGTAGCCTTTAAAAACTTCGTCATTCCGTGTGTAACGAAAGCAACAAAATATCGGTCTAGGACCCCCATATTACTGATCAGTGGTTGATTCTACCCAGCAACATTTTCTGTTCCAAATAATCGGTTCCGGAACCCATCAAACTACCCTGTAACCGGTTCTACTTAACATTCCAAAATCAATGATTTTTGTTTGAAATTGTCCCGAAAGCAATCGTTTTTTAGAGCAAGTAGTTTTTTTGAAAAATAATTTTACATAGAAAATTTTGTTGTGATTACCGTAGAATGTATTCAAGAATCTATTGAACCAGGAATTTGTTCCAAAAAATTATCCTGGGTAAGTCATTCTAGTTATGTCCGTCTGTGAAAGACACGCTAAAGCCCAAAATAAAAGAGCTAGACTCTTAAAGTTTAGTACGAATATGTGTTATGATCATCGGCTGGTTAAGTTAAAAAAAAATTAGAAAAAAAATCCAACCTTGAAGGAATTCAAAAACGAAAAACGCTATTTTCTTACAGAATTTTTAAACTTTGTTAAACAAATGAAACATGTTTACATCAAAAGAAGTTCAAAGACCTGCACTTGGACCCAGGGGATTAAAAACTGAATTTTTTAGCCACGCCCCCTTTTGTGGGCGTAATTGTTTAAATAATGATAAACTTGTATAACTTAAGTGCAAAAATCATAATAAATGAATTTGTTAACATTTATCGCGAGGGGTAAGGTGCCCTTCAACATCTTCTTTCCCAAAGATTCTGCAAATCCTATTTTAACACTCTCGCTTGTTTTCCCAGCAAAAACTTGGTAATTTGTGCCCCTTCCTGCCTCGCTTACGTGGTAATGGCTTTGAATACTACTAATTACCATTAGCATAACATTGCGCCAAAAAAGGCAAAATGTGGTTACCTCCAATGACATCACCGTGTTAAAGTAATTAACATTGAAATTGGGAGGTAACTAGTTACTCGTATTTTTGCTAACCCCCCTAAGTTAATTACTTGGTATACCAAGTTTTTGCTGGGTTTATTTAATTTTTTAACATTTACACAGTTTTCTTTTCATAATTTAGGTCAAAAGACAAGGATTTCCAAATCTTGTAAGCTTGAAACAGCAAATTTTTCTGCTGAAACTAGCTCATTTTTCTCAAAAACTAGAAGATCTATCTGCTGATTGTACGGAGATATTGGCAGATTTCCTATGTAGCTCAAACTTGGTTTATTTTTAGCAGATTTTTCTGCTTAATGAACAAACATTTTATTTTGCTTCTTAATTTTGCGGTTTCGTGGAATTTTCTGTTCACATATATCAATCAGCAGCCGAATTAAAGCATTTTGTATTTTTAGGTTATGTTGAATTTACCAAAATTTTGAGGTGTCCTTACATTTTCGTTCGCAATACCAAACTTCTCGGGGCAACAACAAGTAAATATGTTAAGTTTCAGTCATATCCGTGTAATGTTTTGGCCGTGATCGTTATATCCATAGACGGACAGTGCTAGAATGTCTTAGAATCGATCACTAATCAATATTCGTGAAAAAACTTCGTGAGCTCTTTCAGAAACGGACATCGCTATAATGTCTTAGAATATATCATGGATCAATAATATATATACTTAATGGGGTCTACGACCGATATTCGATGCATTACACACGGAATGACATCTACCCCCTTACTGTAGATGGAGGGTATAAAAAAATGTAGTCAACTGAAGCGACGGCTGGAAATCCGCTTTTAGTTGTCAGTACTACGAGATCACCTGAAGTGTCCCATCTGTATAATCTATATTTTTAAAATTTAATATCGATGCAAAAATATTTGTAGAAGCTTGTAAGTTCGTTGAAAAACCAAATCTCAAAGGGTTAAAACCAATGATGAGTATCGAAACAATAAAGGAATTGGAATCGGCATTGGTTTTGAAATTTTTTTTTTATTGATTTGGTTTTCAGTATATTTCTAATTTTTTTTTTCTAATTCATATGATCAGGAGTTTTTATTTATTTCTTCCATTCATTTACAAATCATTTTTAATAATTTCAACCTAACCGAGAACTGGTAACAATAACCGTCGCCTCGTTGTAGCGAAATCGACCAAGGGTTTTTGGTGGGAATCGAATCCACGGCCCCCTGTTTCATAGGCTAGCACGCTACCAACCATCGGCGTATACAGAGGGGGGGCCCAACAACAACAACAAAAAAATATTTTTTTTATATGTATTGGAAAACACAAATCTCACGAAAAAAACAACAAAATTTTTTTTGTTGTTGTTGTTGGGCCCTGAAAAAACAGTCCTGCATACGCCGTTGCTACCAACTAACCTACAGGGGCCCCCTATTCAGTATAATCTCCCTTTACTATTAAAGTGATACATATTAGTGTGTCACTCCGTTTATAATACCTCAAAATATCGGTCTATCTAAACATTACTCTTAAGGATGCTGAGGTCATTTGGTCAGTCGCCTTAACCCTTAAACGTTTTTTTCCGCTACAAATTATATGAAAAAAAAAAACTTAATGCAAATGGATCGCCACCTTATACACATGATTACAATTATTCTCCTGGTCATAAATTCGGTCTTCAAACTTTTCCAATACATCAGGTTTTGGCGAAATTTGAAATAAAACAAGTAAAAAAGTTAAATTCGGCCTTGCCGAATGTAGTGATACCCTCCACAATTTCAAAAAGATTGTTGCAAAAAACTTTATTTTAAAGGAAATTACTTTTGAAAAAAAAAAAATTTTTTTGTTAAAAAAATTTCCGCGAAAAAAATTTTTGGTAAGAAAAAAGATCCGCGATTTTTTTCTTTTTTTGTCAAAAAATATGTTCGTACTTGTTTAAATACCATTTGGTGTTCAATTATGTTCACTTATGTCAACCAGAAGCCGAATTAAAGCATTTTGTGTTTTTAGGTTATGTTGAGTGTACTGAAATTTTTGAGGTGTGCTTACATTTTCGTTCATAACTTTTGAACCGCTGAACCCATATCGCTCAAATGCAATACCAAACTTCTCGGGAGAACTTCCAATAAATATGTTAAGTTTCAGTCATCTCTGTGCAATATTTTAACCGTGATAGCATTTTCCACAGACAGACAGACAAACGGACAGACGGACATCGCTAGAATGTCTTAACATCGATCGGGCATCATGAATATATATACTTTATGGGGTCCCAGACCGATATTTCGATGAGTTACAAACGGAATGACAAACCCTCTATCACTAAAGGGTAATTTTTACTATTACACTCCATTTAATTTCACCATGTTAGCGAAATATTTTTTTAAAAAATTTGGCCAGAAATTGTTCACTTATTAGATACGACTAGGTTTCAATCAAAAAAGAATCCAAAAATCTTTTGGAAGTTGGTAAATTTTGATGTGTATAATGGAAAAGTGTGATAGTGGAAAGTACCCTTAAGTGGAGGGTACAAAAAGTCGAGTTTCGGGACATATTTGACAACTCATAGCGGATGAACCCGATGTGCTGACGACTTTGAAATTAGTCAAAGGTGAAGCTCAAACATTGCTCTTTAAGATGTATAACACATTTGATCAGTCGCTTTAAGCGTTAGAGCACCAATTGTCTGTTAATAAGGGTTTTCCCCCAAAAACGTTTTTTTTATACTGGGGAATAAGACTTCATTCAAAGACAATTGGTGCCCAAAGGGTTAAGACAACTGACCAAATGAGTTATGCATCTTAAAGAGTAATGTCTACACCATTTACAGATGTAATTCGAAAAAGATCAATTGTAATTCGAAGATTCTACTTGTAATTCGAAGATTCCATTTGTAATTCGAAGATTCCATTTGTAATTCGAAGATTCCATTTGTAATTCGAATACTCCAATTGTAATTCGAAGATTCCATTTGTAATTCGAAGATTCCAATTGTAATTCGAAAAAGATCAATTGTAATTCGTAAAAGATCAATTGTAATTCGTAAAAGATCAATTGTAATTCGAAAAAGATCAATTGTAATTCGTAAAAGATCAATTGTAATTCGAAAAAGATCAATTGTAATTCGTAAAAGATCAATTGTAATTCGTAAAAGATCAATTGTAATTCGAAGATTCCAATTGTAATTCGTAAAAGATCAATTGTAATTCGAAAAAGATCAATTGTAATTCGAAGATTCCAATTGTGATTCGTAAAAGATCAATTGTAATTCGAAAAAGATCAATTGTAATTCGTAAAATATCAATTGTAATTAGTAAAAGATCAATTGTAATTCGTAAAAGATCAATTGTAATTCGAAAAAGATCAATTGTAATTCGTAAAAGATCAATTGTAATTCGAAAAAGATCAATTGTAATTCGAAAAAGATCAATTGTATTTCGTAAAAGATCAATTGTAATTCGAAAAAGATCAATTGTAATTCGAAAAAGATCAATTGTAATTCGAAAAAGATCAATTGTAATTCGTAAAAGATCAATTGTAATTCGAAAAAGATCAATTGTAATTCGAAAAAGATCAATTGTAATTCGAAAAAGATCATTTGTAATTCGTAAAAGATCAATCGTAATTCGAAAAAGATCAATTGTAATTCGAAAAAGATCAATTGTAATTCGAAAAAGATCAATTGTAATTCGAAAAAGATCAATTGTAATTCGTAAAAGATCAATTGTAATTCGTAAAAGATCAATTGTAATTCGAAGATTCCATTTGTAATTCGAAGATTCCATTTGTAATTCGAAGATTCCAATTGTAATTCGAAAACCAACGAGTAAATCAACAAAAAAACAATGTTTTTAAAGGCGTAAGAAACGATTTTATACTCGTTGATCTTTTACGAATTACAATTGATCTTTTTCGAATTACAATTGATCTTTTTCGAATTACAATTGATCTTTTACGAATTACAATTGATCTTTTACGAATTACAATTGATCTTTTTCGAATTACAATTGATCTTCTTCGAATTACAATTGATCTTTTTCGAATTACAATTGATCTTTTACGAATTACAATTGATCTTTTACGAATTACAATTGATCTTTTTCGAATTACAATTGATCTTTTTCGAATTACAATTGATCTTTTTCGAATTACAATTGATCTTTTACGAATTACAATTGATCTTTTTCGAATTACAATTGATCTTTTTCGAATTACAATTGATCTTTTTCGAATTACAATTGATCTTTTACGAATTACAATTGATCTTTTACGAATTACAATTGATCTTTTACGAATTACAATTGATCTTTTTCGAATTACAATTGATCTTTTACGAATTACAATTGGAATCTTCGAATTACAATTGATCTTTTTCGAATTACAATTGATCTTTTACGAATTACAATTGGAATCTTCGAATTACAATTGATCTTTTACGAATTACAATTGATCTTTTACGAATTACAATTGATCTTTTTCGAATTACAATTGATCTTTTACGAATTACAATTGATCTTTTTCGAATTACAATTGATCTTTTACGAATTACAATTGATCTTTTACGAATTACAATTGATCTTTTTCGAATTACAATTGGAATCTTCGAATTACAAATGGAATCTTCGAATTACAATTGGAGTATTCGAATTACAAATGGAATCTTCGAATTACAAATGGAATCTTCGAATTACAAATGGAATCTTCGAATTACAAATAGAATCTTCGAATTACAATTGATCTTTTTCGAATTACATCTGTAAATGGTGTAGTCTTTACCCTAAACTTATTTGGAAGTCGCTATGAGTTTCCAAAAATGGCCAAAACGGCGATTTTTGGGAACTTTGATCACCATTTTCTAAAAAAAACTGATGTAATGGAAAAGTTTTGAGACCGGATTTTTGATCAGCAGAACTATTGTAATCAAGTGTAGAAGGTCGAGTCCCAGTCTCATTTTCGATGTTTAGTAGTGTTATTGGTTTTCAATTTGAATTGGTACTTGCGCGTTTTATTATTGAAAAGGTACCCAACCTTGGTAAAAACTATTAAATATAAGCGGAGAACTAATATGTAGTTATGTCGTTCTAAGTACAAAAGAATTTGAATTATAACACGCAACAAAAGATGTTTTCATGTAGTGTAGCATTTTTTAAACCCTACATCATGGTACAGGCTATAACAAGTTTGTGCTAATGTTTGTAACTACACGAATATTGGTGCTGGACTGGATCGGCTCAAAATCACTTTTAGAGTCGATTTAGTGATGTCCGTCCGTCTGTATATTCATGTAAACTTTGTGAGTACGAGTATGATTTAGGTCGCAGTTATCAATTGATTTGTCTGAAATTTTAAACTTAATTTGAAACGTCCCCTCTAAATTTGCAAATTTTAAAGTAATCGTAATAGTTCTGCTTGTAGTCCCCATACAAACCATTCTTCTGATATTAACATAAATCTTTCAAAATTCATGAAAATAGAAAATATTTTAAAAAAATTTTGTTTGTATAAGTTAAAAGTGTACTTTATTTAGTAACCTTATAAAATCTGATTATATTTGGACCGTATTTGGACTTAGGGCCTATGTAAAATTTCGCCCGATATTCAGTAAAATCGGTCTATTTCACAAAAAATTTAGTTTGTGTGTGTTTTCTACACTAATTAAAGATCTAACAAAACTTAGAATTAATCGGTCCATGTTTGAACCTGGGACCCATTTTTCGAAAACCACTTTTGAGGGTATTATATGGTCGGTCTAACCAACTATACTTCTCTTACTTGCTTTTTTTAAGTGGGGACATTATTTTTAGATGCTTTTGAACCGGTTCTTTTATTATTTTTTTAAAAAATGATTAATTCTTTTATATATATTTTTTCTAATATTGTGTTGATACTTAAAAGTAGTTATGAGCTAATTAAAGGAAATGTTTTAGCTGTTTTTTTATATGTTCGTATATTCTTCATTTTTTTTTGAACAACATGTGAGAAGACAAACCACTTGTTTGCTGTCATGTGTAATTAAGGGAATTTTTATACATAATTTTTTTTATCACCAGTTTTACATCCTATTAAAAAATATGTCTTCAGAAAAAAAATTTATAAACACGTATTATGTAATTAAAGCAGAACTTTTTTGAAAAAAAAACAAAATATGAAATTCTAGATTTTGAAGTGTCATTTAGAAAAAAAAAAGTTTTACGTCATGACTTTTTTTATCGTAAAAAATAAACTTGAAATTTTAAACCCATAAAAAATGTTGTTGCTATCTCAATTTAATTTTATTTTAAATTTATAATTTTTTTAACGTATTTTACAAATATATTTATCGACATTACTTATTTCATCATTAAACAATTCAATTTGAAATATTTATGAGCTCATCATTGTTGACATTACTGCTTTTTTTATATGGATATTTTATAATCGTTTATAAAATCCCAATTTAATGTTAGCTGTCAGTTATTTTTAGAACATTCAAATGTGCAATCATACGCTTTAATATTTATAAAAAAAATGTAAAATGCTTTCAAGATAAAGAATTAATATGGGTAATCAGACGTAAGCATGGGGCTCCTCCTCTTCTATTTAAACAGCTGATTTTGACAGATATGAACAAAACTTTATTGGAACTGAAAACTAATAACAATATCATCCAATGTTTAAATCAAAACATTTCAAAGCTTAAAGCGATATTATAAAAATTGTCAGAAAAGTGCCTGTTGAGAAAAAGGTCAAATAATCATATTTGTTAATACAATTAAATGTTTTATTAAAAGTGCTTCCATACAAACATTTGTAATATCAACAAACCTTTTTTAAAATTTTATTCTTGCAAAAACAATTGATTAAAGAATTAAAACAAAATAATTGTATTGGTAAATAAAAAGAAGAAACATTTTTTTTCAACAATGGAATTTGTAATATCAACAAACACCATTAATTGCTACATATGATAGAAAAAATTAAAAAATAGTAAATTTCTCCATATTTCGGTTCATTTTTATACCCTCCACTTAGTGATAAAGGGTATATATAAGTTTGTCATTCCGTTTGTAACTCATGGAAATATCGGTCTGAGACCCCATAAAGTATATGTTGGGCATTCCATGTCAAATCGGACACTTTGAAAAATTTTTTTTAGATTTTCCCAATTTGATAAAAGTCTTTAGTACCCTTCGAAAACTCCTTCGTGGTAAATTTTCAGATTTTCTTGATGACCCGTTCAAAAGATATCGAATTTTTAAAAATTGGTAGTTTGTTCCTTTACTTAAACTTCTTTTACTCATAACTTCTTCAATAATGGTCCAAATTTAATTTTTTTTTTTCAAAATTTTTGTTTTTTTACGTACTTTTTAAAAAAAAATTCTTAAAAGCGCTTTAGTATGCGATTTTTAAGTTTTAAAATTTAAATCTTATTTTTGAAAATGTTTGTACTCTTCGATTTTTTTAAATTTTTTTGTGTAAAACTTCTATCGATTCTACAAATATTGTGGGTCGGTCATACATTTTGTTGCTCTAAGGGCACTAGTAGGGCAGTTAGAGCGGTTGGAGCAAATTAAAAAAAAAAAATTCGTTTTGTGTGGGAGCCCCCTTAGAACTTGGAGATAGGGTATTAGTTTGTTCCAAAGAAATGTTAAGACGTAAAAAATAATGGGGGTCGGTCTTATAAAGGACCCATCTGTGACGGACCATTCGAGCAGTAGAAATGATTTTAAGATTGGAATATTACAATAAATTTTTTTTTAAAAATTTAAAAAAATAGTAATAATCGTTATCCCACGATCGTCCTGGGCAAAAAATTTTGTAGAATCGATAGAGGTTAGGTTAGGTTGTAAGTGGCTGCTGACGTTTTACGTCAACACACGTAGACTCTGAGGTCCATTGTGATACCACGGGACCGTAATAGGTTTCCCTACTAGTCCCTGTCGTTAAACCAGTTTGAGCTTCTTATGAAACTCCTTAGATGTTGAATTTTGACATCCACCAAATCAGAAAGATCGTACAGCTCCCTAGATCCCAGTGAAGCAAGTCTCTGACCAGAAAGTGCCGGGCAATGGCAAATAAAGTGTTCGATAGTTTCCAACTCCTCTTCATCCATGCAACTTCGGCAAAAGTCATTCGACGGCACATTTAACCGCTCTGCGTGCTTCCCTATAAGACAGTGTCCGGTAATTATAGAAACCACCGTCGAAATCTCTCCTCTTGGAAGCGATATCAGCTCACTTGTGCGCCCCTGATTAAGAGAAGGCCAAATCAGTCGTGTTGTCTCACACGTCCATCCATTTGCCCATCTTTGATTAGTCTCCGTCGCAGAACAAAGCCGTAGGTTTTGCTTGCAAGTTTCTAGAGGCATACCAACACATTCCAATTCTGTTGGAACCTGTAAGGTAGTTCCTAGTCTTGCAAGCTCATTGGCTTTGCAATTCCCTGGAATGTCTCTGTACCCTGGGACCCATATGAGTAGTATGTTAAACTGCTTGGCCATCTCATTTAAAGACGTGCGGCAGTTAGGGGCAGATCTTGTTTTTAGAAACATTGAATCCAGGGACTTGACCGCGGCTTGACTGTCAGTATAGATGTTGACTGCGGTTGTAGACAAGACATTGCAGCTCAACCAGTCAGCCACTTCCTTTATTGCCAGCATCTCTGCCTGGTAAACACTGCAATGATCTGGCAATCTACGAGCCAGGCTCAACCCAAGCTCTTCAGAATAGACTCCAAAGCCCACTTGTTCGTGCAGCCTCGATCCATCTGTGTAAAAATTTATGGTAGCTCCACTACCCGGAGTATCCCCCATCCAAGACTCCCTGGATGGTATCATAGTGGTAAAGTGGCGCTCAAAGAGGCTCAAAGAGGGAGCACAGTCCACATTTTGTGGTATTGTTATCTTCTTCAAGATCGCGCTATGGCCACAATCGCTGCTCCTCCATTGCAGCGTGCTATTAAGTCGAATTGCCGACGCAGCCGCATACTGCCTACCAAATATGTCCAATGGTATCAGGTGAAGGAGGATTTCTAATGCAGCCGTAGGTGTAGTACGAAGAGCACCAGTGATGCACATCGACGTCATTCTCTGTACCACCAGACAATGATTCCATACAGCAAAATTGGACGCACCACTGCTGTATAGATCCAATGAACGACTTGAGGGCTAAAACCCCATCGTTTTCCAATGGCCCTTTTACAGGAATATAAAACAATCGTTGCTTTTCTCACCCGTTCCTCAATGTTACGCCTGAAATTCAACTTCCTATCTAGAAATACTCCAAGATACTTGGCTCCATCTGAGAAGGTGATTTCAGTGCCGTCCAGAGAAATAGGATCAAAAGCAGGAATCTTATTTTTCCTTGTAAACAAAACAGGCTCTGTTTTACTTGGATTAACTCCTAGACCACAGTCTCTTGCCCATTTAGACAGATCTTTCAGAGAACCCTGAAGAATGTCCCTCAATGTTGGCAGATGCTTCCCCTTTACCGCTATCGCGACATCGTCAGCATATGCGACAACATGACAACCACTTGCTTCTAGAGATAGCAGCATTGAATTCAGTGCCAGGTTCCAAAGAAGCGGCGAAAGAACACCTCCTTGTGGTGTGCCCCTATTGACAAATCGAGATATGACGGACGCTCCCAATTCAGACGTTATACGTCTATTGGCAAGTAGGTTTTTCACCATTAAAACGATCCCACGCTTTACTCCTAGACCAGACAATGCCAAAACTATCGAGTCTGGGATGAAATTATTAAAAGCCCCCTCTATATCCAGAAAGGCCACCATTGTGTACTCCTTTACCGAAAGCAATCTCTCGATGGTACCAACGAGCTCATGCAGAGCTGTTTCCGTTGATCTATCCTTGCTGTATGCATGTTGCTTTGTCGAAAGCATCGATAGAAGTTTTACACAAAAAAATTTCAAAAAATTGAAGAGTACAAACATTTTCGAAAATGAGATTTAAATTTTAAAACTTAAAAATCGCATATTAGAGCGCTTTTAAGAATTTTTTGGGATTTTTTTTTTTAAAGTACGTAAAAAAACAAAAATTTTGAAGAAAAAAATTGAAATTTGGACCATTATTGAAGAAGTTATGATTAAAAGAAGTTTGAGTAAAGGAACAAACTACCAATTTTTAAAAATTCGATATCTTTTGAACGGGTCATCAAAAAAATCTGAAAATTTACCACGAAGGAGTTTTCGAAGGGTACTAAAAACTGTAAGCAAATTGGGAAAATCTAAAAAAGTCCGATTTGACATGGAATGCCCCATATATTATTGATCAGTGATCGATTCTAAGACATTCTAGCGATGTCAGTCTGTCTATCCGTCTGTGGAAATGGCGATAACGGGCAAAGTATTAAACATATATTACTGAGACTTAGCACATTTACTTGTTGTTGTCCTAAGTTGTTTGGTATTGCATTTGAGCGAAATCGGTTCAGCGGTTCAGAAGTTATGAACGAAAATGTAAGAACCCCTCGAAAATTTTAGTGCATTCTACATAACCTAAAAATACAAAATGCTTTAAATTGGCTGCTGGTTAGCATTTGTGAACAGAATTGGACACAGAGTGATATTTTTACAAGTACAAACCTATTTTGTTACAGAAAAAAAAATCGCGGAATATTTTTTTCACCAAAATATTTTTTCCGCGATTTTTTTTTCAAAAGAAATTTTTTTCGCAAAAAATCTTTTTTTTAGATAGTGGAGGGTATCTATACATTCAGCAAGGCCGAATTTAACTTTTGTACTTGTTTTTTTTTATTATATCAACGCAAAGTTCAAAAACCTTTTGCCATATACTTTCAAAAACTTATGCTCTTCTCAGTCTCAGGGGAAATTTAATATTAATCGGTTAAGAAGAATCAATCAATGTTAAATAATCACTTTTGTGTCAAATCGTTATATTTATTTCCTTTTAATCGTCTTAAAAACTAAAATAATTATAGAAGTCATATAAAAATAATTTAAATAAAAAAAAAAAACATGTATAAAATTACAAAAATATGTCACCATAGACTATCACAGACATATAGTTGAGTGTATAATAAACTGTCAAATTGACAAATAAATACTACATGATGACTATGTAGAAAAATACAAAACAACAAACTCATGTAAAATATCTAGATCATGGTTGATATATATATTTTTTTTTTTCAAAACAAAAAATTGTAAAGAAGCCACTCAAGTTACTACGATGAGAAAAGAAAACTGAGATATAACTTAAATTAAAAGTACCTCTTGATGGTTTTGGATTTGCATATATAAAAAAAATTAAAAATAATACTGAATAATAAAAAAAAAAACAGCAAATCAAATACAAAAAAACCCCACAACAACAAATGACAATTGATATTTTCCGGTTTGTATATTTTTTTTAATTTGTAAAAACGTGTCAATGTTTAGTAAAATTAAAAACTTGTACAAAAAAAAAATTAAAAAAAAATTTAAATATGAAATTTAATTTAATCTCGATTTAAAGAAGTGACAATTGTCCATGTTAAGACCTAAACGCGTAGGTGTGGCTTGATACATCTTTCCTCTTGCGATAAAAAAAAGTAAACCAAAATTTTCGACAGGGACGTTTCGGGTGTAATTTTTGGTTTGGGGGAAGGGATCGTTAAAACTCACATGTGCCTATCTAGACCTCTGAAGTTTGGCGCAAATATATCATGGACCAGTTAAGATAGGAAAGGGTTAAAATCGGACCAGGGGAAAAAGTTTCCTCTTGAAGAACTAAAATAACCTCTAAAAAACGTTATATCGAGGGCCAATATTCAAACCCCTCTATCTTCTATTTTCACGAAAATGACTTTTTGATGGCAAAATATTCAGTAAAACTGCCCTCATCTATGGTGTAAAATTCAGATACAAAAATATTTTTTTTGTTGTTTTATTTGCATTTTTGGATTTCTCTATCTCTTACACAATTAATTTTTCTGAATGCAAAACCCTCTACACAGAAAAAAATATGGAGGAAACAAATTTGAGTAATCGCTTGTTTAAATTTAAAAACAAAAATTGAGTAATTTTTTAATTGACGCAATTAAAAATTTACTTAAAAATTTTAAAAACAATTTGAGAAAATAATTTAATAAAAATTTAATAGTTTTTTTTATTTTTTTTTTTTAACTCATATTTTTTTTGAATTCTTGTTTAGTTTATAGTTTTTTGTGTATGTATATGAAAGTTTGTAATCGTCTTTATAAAATTTTCCTTTGTTTTTGAGACATAAATATGTTTGGTAAAGTTTGAAAAAACAATTTTTTTTTTTTGTAAAAAAATTTAAAACTTTTTTTAACTTTTAAAAAAAATAAATAGATAAATTTTGAGTAAATTTTTAATTGTGTCAATTAAAAATTTACTCAATATTTTTTTAAAACATTTAATATATTTTTAATTCTGTTTTATATATTGTTGGACTTTATATTTTATAACTGAAGTTTTTATTTATTTCGGTTTGAGTCCATATTATTTATTTCTGAGAAATAATTATTTGAGTTGTACAATGAGAAAATCTGAAAAATTAATTGACTACAGAGGCTAACAAGGGAAGTCTCCCTAGTGTCACCCGCGGATCTTTATGGAATTGGTTTTATTTTGTAGAGCAGAAAAAATAAAGTGACACGTATTTTTTTTTTAGCGGCCCAAATTCATATTTAGGGGGTAAAAAGTGGGGAAGACAAGGCCATTTTCAGTTTTTTTTCGTTTATCTCCTATATTATGCAAAGTCATGTTACATACCAAATGAAAGGTCTTTGGAAAGCCTATCTACGTGTGCTAAGAACGTGTCCAAACATGCACAACTTTTCGTCATATTGAGTAAAATACCAAAATTTTAGGACATTTTTGATACTAAGTCGAAAAATATTAACTTCTTTGGCCCGTTGTTAGCACCACGAGATAGGTATTTTTAATACCTTTAATCTGATACAACACATGCCTATATTAATATATAGGCGTAAATCGTAAAAAACTGAAAAAGAGAAATTTCCCCCATACAAATCGACCCCCTCTAAAAATGAGTTTGGGCCGCTAAAAAAGATATGTGTCGAATTAATTTTCGTTCTTATCAACATATTCAAATTGCATGAAGATCGGAGGGTGACACCAGGGATACTTCCCTTGTTAGTCCCCCATATAAAAATTTCGACCGACATTGAGGTAAATCGGTCTATTGACAAAAAATAAACCAATTCCACTAAAATTTGATCTGTGTGTGTTTTCTACACTAAATAAAGATCTAACAAAAGACAGATCAAATCGGTCTATGTTTGGACTTGGGACCCATTTTCCGGAAAACACTGGTGTAGGGTATCATATGGTCGGCTGTAACTTTCTTACTTGTTTCCTGTTGATTTTTTGCAAAATCGGTCCAGGGCTTCATAAGTTCTGAGCAAAACCGTGAATTTCAGACTGGTTTCACCATGATTTCACGTGCTAAAAAAAACCGATTAACACAATTTGAAAGACATTGGTAAGCCAAAAAAAAAATATTTTACAATATATTTTTGTTAACTCAAAAATGTTTACACTCAAAAAATTTTTTAAAAAAAAAAAATGTTTACTCAAAAAAAAAAATTTTTAGTCACAATAATAATATCAATATATTTGGCTGAAATTTAAAACTAAAACTTTTTTTTTAATTTTACTTTAAAACTCTGTTAAATGATTTGGACAAAAAAACTGTTAAGTTACACAGTTTTTAGTAAAATATTGGTTAAATACACTACCATTCAGCAAAGAAAAGTCTGTTAATTTGCATATATTTGTTAAATGCATTTGATGCAACCAAAATTCAACAGAAAAACTGTGTAAATGTACAGAGTTTAGTTTAATGCGTGTTATTTTGTTAAATTTGTACACTCAAAATAATTCTACAGTAAAAGGTTTAGTAAGTGATATTGTACCAAAATCTACTAATTCGATACTAATTTTAATATCTTCAAAGTACTAACATTAGTAATTTTTACTGGATTTGACTAATATTAGTTAAAAATTTTAGTATTGGTTACCAATTTCTGCACTACACGCAGAGAAAAAATATGGTTGCGACATGATCACGGCAACTATACTATGATCTCTAAACCCAGTTATGATTGCAGCAATCAAGTTTTTGTTTTTAAAATTGTATTTAAACATTTATATGGTTGTTTTAGACATTTAATAGTCGCTTCAATCATGATAAAATAATTGCTACATCCAAAAGTACAAAATGGTTGTTGTAACAATGTTATAGTTAATTATATTCTCGAAACACCCAAAAATTTGAACATAATATGATTATAACAATCATTAGATAATCACAACTTAATGAAAATAGATTTTTGCAAACATTGTCAGGTTTATTCATCAGTTTATTGTTTTGCCAGCAAGCAGTTAGTCGCAAAGACGCTACTTACAATTAGTTCTTAAAAAATTTAAGGCAATTTGAATTAAAAATTGGATCAACGCAGAAGGAAATGAAATACAAAAATCTACTTTACATAATTTATTTATTGTGCGGTTTAAAAATAAATTTCCATTTTTAATAAAAACTTCATATCGAAAATATTGAAGTGTTTTTTGTGCAATTTTTTCTTACTAAATGTGTTATTATTGCTGACAATGATTTTAATTTTGTAACAAATATGTTATGATTGCAGCAAATATGTTATGATTTTGTCAATAACTTAATGGTTTATACAATCATTCAATGTTAGCTGGCAAAAATGTTATCGTTGATGATTTTTTTTAGAAAAATGCCATAAGTTTATTGCACATCATTGATGTAAAACGCAGGTTGCCTTTAAATTGAACCAAAATTAATAAAAATGGTTTCATATTTATAAAAACAACATTCAAAAACAAAAAATAATTGATAGGTGTGAACTTTATCAAAAAAAAAGTAATGAAGAATTTCTATAAACGTGTGGTATTAAAGCATAATTAATTTTCTCAATTTAAACAAAAAAAAAATATTAAACTGGAATCATATTATGATAATTATATAACATTTTGGCCATTATTGCCGCAATCATATAATGATTAACATTCCTTGTTGCCTTCAATCATATTAACATTATTGTTACAATCATATTCCCAATCATAATATGACGCTCTTAAATCATGATCACCGCAACCATGTTTTTTTTCTGCGTGTAGGTGCTTTTGGACTAAAATTAGTTCAATTTTTAGTATTGAATACCCACGTTTTTTTTTTGGGTGTATAAGATTTCTGAAATTTTGTTGGTACTTTTTCAACTTTTTCTCAAAAAAAAAAAATACAGACAAATTTTTTAGTGTTTGGTAACAAAAAAAAATTTACTCAAAACAGTATTATTACAAAAAGGCATTAAACAATTTCACTTATTTTATTATCTTTATAGTTTTTTTCAAGTGTACAACTCGCTTATTAAAAAGTGGATGATAAAAAAATATTAGCTGCATGCCAATAATCTGTCAAAAAAAAAAAAACGAAACTAATTAAAATTTGTTGACTTGTAATTAGTGTCCGACCGAATACACCTTTTTTGGCCGAAGCCGAAGCCGAATATTCGGCCAAATTTTCACTATTCGGCCAAACCGAAGCCGAAGCCGAATATTAAAAAAAAAAAAATATTTATGTAGTAAAAACAAGAAAAAAATAAAAGTCGACTCGGCGGGATACTCAAATGCATGAGAATGCTGTCCAGAATGATTTTATTTTAAGCAAAAAAATTTTTTGGACATTTTTGTAAAAAAATATATTTTAGAGTGTAAATTTTTTTCGATCGGAAATTTTTTTTTAATGTAAAAAATGTTTTTAGTTGCAAAAACACTTATTAAAATGTTTTTGTGGCTTACTAATGTGATTCAAAGTTAGTTTAGTATGTTTTTCAACACGTGAGCACAAATATTATACAATTATTCGGTATTCGGCCTATTCGGCCAAAATTGTGGCCGAAGCCGAATAGTGGCCGAATAGTGCTTTTTGGCCGAAGCCGAGGCCGAAGCCGAATATTCGGTCGGACACTACTTGTAATGTCTAGTTTGAGATTTTTTTTTTGTTCATGATATACTATTCTTAACAAATTAAAAATTAACATTAACTGATACAATTTTTGATGACATGCCGTTTGTAAGAACATAGTAATTACCCACCATAAACTGTATAAAATATACATTAATGTGAAAGATATCTCTTTGATCAGACACCCAGAAATATTTAATTTTTTTTTTATTAATAATTATAATTTTTGTATTCAATTAAACTCAATGTGTGGGCCATGTGGTGCCAAATAATATTTTTTCTCATGTTTGTTAATGTTTTAATTTAATTATTTTTTAAGGTTTTTTTTTTGTTCAGCAATTTGTTTTTTTGTTTTCTTAAATAATCATTAAATTTGCAATATTATATACGGTTTGTATTGTAATTTTTTATTATTTTTTATTATTTCAGTCCAATAAACTTTATTAAAGTTTAAACAAAAACAAAACGAATTGTAAAAGTTTTATTGTTTTTATTTAATAAAATATGTGTGATTTAAAATTTTTTACCATCAATTTAAACATATTTTTTGTAAGGCATTTAAACTTCCGTAAAAAATATTTATTTATTCTTCAATTTTTTAAGGAAGTGGTTGTATAGGTTTTTTTTTTTTAAATATTTGCTTAATATTTTTTTGTTAAACAATTTTTTTTAGAAATTTTTATTTTAACTTGTTTTAATTGTATTGTGTTTTTAATTTTTCTTTTCAGCAAATCAAAGATGAATTATGTGAAGTTGTTTCTGAAATGGAGGCGCTTGATGTGCCCGAGGACTGTAAACATTCCAATAAAGATAAACAAATGTCCATTGGACGTAAAAAATTTAATATGGATCCCAAAAAAGGTAAGAAACGAGTTTATTGTCTATACCAGCGGTTACCAACCTTTTTGGCTTGCGTACCCCTAATTTTAAATTTTATCAGCCGCGTACCCCCTTATGAGTTTTTTGTTTTCGTTAAAAAAAAATTCAAAAATATTACAGTTAATATTGAAATTTTTGATCTCCGGGTATTATCATAGTAGTATATTTTTAGGATTTAGGGGAAATCAAAACAATGGTGTCATTTTTTGGAAAAATGTTTGCTCATTCAATGCATCTGAAAACCCGGATTTTGTCCTGATTTTTCTGCAGACCAAAAACGACTGAAAATGTTACAAATCTGATTTCACCAGTCGATTCAACACCAAAAATTAAAACAACGGACGTTGTTTGAACTCTTAAAAAAAGTTCCAAAACCCCATCACAGTGGGCGGAAATATAATGTTTTTTAATTTTTCTTTATTTTTTTTTTTAATACGAGGGCAGATCAATAATTCCGTGACTTTTCGAATTAAACACCCTCGTGTATACTATAAAAGGACATTTTGAGCTTAACAAAGTAATACCAAAATTTCCACTCTATCACAACCCGTCTCAAAAATGCCCAAAAACACGTTTTTTGAGGACATAAATTTTCTCAAAAACCTGACATCATAGAAAAATTTGGGAACCATATTCGGAATCAGCATCAAAAGGTTAATCGAAAACAAGTGGTCAGATATCAAAATATCATCCAAAAATTTCGTAAAAAATTCTCTCTAAATTGCATAAAAATAAATTTTTTGCGAACTTTGACCTCAACTTTCTTAAAAACCTGACGTTATGGAAAAATTTGAAAGCCAGATGCGGAACCAGCATTGAAAGGTTAATCTAAAACGAATGTCCAAATTACTAAAATTTTGCGTACCCCCGCGGACAGTTTCGCGTACCCCCTAGTGGTACGCGTACCATAGGTTGGTAACCGCTGGTCTATACCAATGGTTCTCAAACGGTGGGTCGCGACCCCCTAGGGGGTAGCGGAAGAGTTTTAGGGGCGGTCGCGAACAAATTTGTTAAAACCTTAAATTTTGGAAAATTTAAAACACATTTTTTTTTATTGCTGGGATTTAAAAATATACGAGTATTTTTTATTAAAGAAAACTAATTTTTCCATCACTTGAGGTCCCTCCGTAATCACTGTGCGGTTTTTAATTTTGCGGGATGCCCAATACTTATTTGAGAAGTGTTTTGACTGCGTCTGGGATCTGACAGTTCGTTTTCTATTAACTTTTCGATGCTGATTCCGAATCTGGGTTCCAAATTTTTCAAGTACGTTAGGTTTTTGAGAAAATTAAAGGCAAAGTTCACAAAAACGTATTCTTTTGCATTTTAAAGAGCATTGTTTGTGAAGTTTTCGGATACATCTGGGATCTGACCACTTTTTTAGATTCACTTTTTAATTTCTGATTCCAAATCTGGATCCGAATAACGATTCTAGATTCGTGATCGAATAAAATTTCAATCACTACCAAACATTGGTGTCCGACCGAACAGTTCGGCCAAAAAACGTCATTTAAACAAAAATTTGGTATTTGGAAGTACTTTTAAAAACTTTTTTTATGTGGGGTAGAATTGTTGAGGCGATGGAAGACGATTCTGCGTGTAAAATTTAAGAACGAGTACGAAGTTAAGCCATAATTTCGAAGTTCGGTAACCGAACTTTTTTCAATTTGGCCTAACGTTCGGTTACCGAACATCTAAATTGGTGCTTAACTTCGTCCTCGCCATTAAATTTGAAAGTCAGAATAGTCTTCTATCGCCTAAACAAACAAACGCCATCAGAAAAAGCTGTTAAAAATGCTTGCAAATATTAATTTTTGGCCAATACCGTTTTATGGCCGAACTGTTCGGTCGGACACTACCAAAAATTAATATATAACTTTGAAAAAATAACAATCATTACTCCAAATTGGACTTTAAATGCTTTCTTGGTAAACATTTCTTCATTTCTGATCAGGTTTAACTGGTCTTTTTCTTTTATTTTCGAAAATAAAAAATCGATGGAGATAGTAAGTTTCGATATAAAATGCCGTAGTTCGGGACTTGGTTTCAAAATTTTTGAGAAAATTGAGGTCAAAGTTCACAAAAATTGTGTTTTATTTTTATTTTTTTAGAAGCTTTTTACTTGAAATTTTTGGTATGCGTCTGGGATCTGACCTAACGGTTTCGATTAATCTTTCAATGCTGCTTCTGAATTTGGTTTCCAAATTTTTCCATTACTTTAGGTTTTTGAAAAAACTGAGGTCAAAGTTCACGTTAATAATTTTTTTTTATGTTTTTTAAAAATTTGAAATATTGAAAAGGGGTCGCAAAGCAAAAGTTAGTGAGAAGCTCTGGTCTATACACACAAAAAAACCCTTGTCAAATTACTAGAAAAAGTCTCGTAATCCCATTTTACCAATATTTGACAGTTTTCCTTGTTTTTAAACAACAAATTTTCGATTAAAATTTACATTTTTTTTGTAATTTTACAATTTTTTTTTTTGTAATTTTACAAATTTCAAGTTTTTTTTACAAAAAAAAATCTAGTAAATTCACGAGGTTTTTTTGTAAGTTTTATTCCGCCAAAAAATTTGTAAATTTACAATTTTATTGGTAAAAATCTTGTAAAATTACGAAAAACCTCGTAATTTTTACTAGGAAAAGCTCGTAAAATAGGAGGTAGCAAAAAATCTAGTAAAATCACATAACCTGCTTGTAAGTTTTATCTCGTCAAAAAATTTGTAAATTTACAATTTAATTGGTAAAAAGCTGTTAAAATTACTAAATTATTGGTAAAAAGCTTGTAAAATTACAAAATTATTGGAAAAAAAGCTTGTAAAATGCAAGAAATTCTTGTCAAATAGGAGGTAGGAAAAAATTAAAGTTACAAGTTTTTCTTGTTATTTTACAAAGTTTTTTTTGAGTGTACACGTAATATCAAACTTTAGTTTTGTTGCTCTAGAATTAAATGTAGGATATTAGACCGAGTGCATATTTTTGCCGCCAATCTTTTAGAGCAAAAGTTAGGTTGGATGGGCGCTCGCCATTTGGCGAGTTCACTCGGAGGCCATAAGGCCCATTGTGATTCCCCTAATCATATTTCCCCTACTTTTCTACTTTTTAAACCACCCCGTTTCCCTGAGGTATTCCGCTAGAGACGTCAATGAGACACCGCTTAGGCAGTCCAGGTCATCGAAAAATCTTTGCCCCAAATGCTTAAGGCGGCTCCTCATTAGACCCGGACATTCGCATAGCAAGTGCTTCACTGACTCCACTTCCCCACAGCTTCTACAATAGTCCCTATCAGAAATTCCCACAGGCACGGCCATTTGGCCAATCATACAGTGTCCTGTAAGTACTCCAACTAATAAGCTAACCGTCCGTTTTCCAAAAGTAAGAAGACTTTTTGTCCTCTTAGGATTCGGCAGTGGCCACAGGGTTCTAGATATCCTGCACGTAGTCAGTGATATCCACCTATCCTTCATCCTATTTTCAGATATCCTATCAATTTCGTTCATCAATTCCACTATAGGAACCGAGATGTCAGGTTCTACACGTTCCCCCACCGATTCAGAGCCATTCCTCGCACACTCATCAGCCAATTCGTTCCCAGCGACCCCACTGTGGCCTGGGACCCAGATTAGCTTGATTGTGTGCTGACTGATTCGACGAAGCGATTGTATACAATTCAAAACTATTCCCGATTTTACAGTATTTGACTCTAAGGCCTTCAGAGCTGCGAGACTATCCACAAAAATGTTAATGACGCAAGGACGAAGATCCCTTGTCATAATTAACTGCGCGGCTTTGTCAATTGCAAGCACCTCGGCCTGGAAAACACAACACTTATCCGGAAGCCTCAATGAGACCCCGATTTCGAGGCATTCAGAGTAGACTCCCGAACCCGTACCCATCTCCATCTTCAATCCGTCCGTAAAGATTGAGATCGCATTCTCTGTAATAACAGAGTTTTCCGCCCAGTCTTCCCTAGTCGGTATTTGGACTTCGAAGGTTCTGTCAAAGTTCGTCTGTGGTGAGATATAGTCGGTTCTCTGTTCCAGTTCCGTCCCGCCCACCGTACTTAATATAGTCGAGTGTCCCCAAGAGCGTTGCTTAAGCATTTGCGACTCTCTTAACCTGAGAGCCGATTTGCTGCTGTGCTCTTGACGTAAATATCCACGGGCTGAATGTTTAGTATCACTTCCAAACCGGCCTGGGGTGCTGATCTAATAGCACCAGTGATACCCACACACGCTAGTCGTTGTACCTTCTATAGATTGCAGAGATATGATTTCTTATCCACTGCTTTCCACCACACAAGGGCACCATAGGTAAGTATTGGTCTAATTATCGCACCATACATCCAGTGTATGATATACGGTTTTAAACCCCACCTTCTCCCGAAAGTTCTTCTGCAGGTGTAAAAAGCACATAACGACTTTTTCATCCTTTCCTCTGTGTTTCTTTTCCAAGAAAGCTTTGAGTCCAGGATCACACCCAGGTATTTCGCCTCATTGGATAGCTCCAGGGTGATTCCATCTAATTTGGGAAGGACAAACCTGTCTATCTTAGTCTTCCTCGTGAACAAGACGAGTTCGGTTTTTGGCGGGATTGACTCCATGAGTTCACTAATCGTTGGTAAAAACTTACCTCTTATTAGGATCACAACGTCATAATCGTAAGCAACCGCCTTGATACCCATTTCGTTAAATGACTCGAGGATTTCATTTATTACAAGATTCCACAGAAGAGGAGAGATGACTCCTTCTTGTGGAGTGCAAAAAAATCTGTCGGTTAATGCAAAAAAATCTGTCGGTTGTATTTTACACAAAAACTTGGGAAATAGTGTAAGTGTTTCTGTAATTTTGTTAAAATTATACAATATTACACATTTAATGTGTAAAATTACACACATTGTGTATTTTTATGCACAAAGGAATAGGAAACAGTTTCTTACAAATATAACAGTAATTTTCAATAAAAAATGTATTAGAGAGATGCCTTTCCCACACTGAAAGAAAAAGTTTTATCAATGTAATGAAATTTTCTGCAAATGTACGTCTGTTTCATCAATATAATAAATATTTTCATTATATTCATGAAAAAGTTCATAATATTCATAAAAAAACCTCAATGATTTATGAAATATTGTTTTTAATTTTCTGTCAGTGTTCATAATTATGACATCAAACTGTGTAAACCGCCACAACTAAATGACAAATTACATTGATGATAAATTACAATATAATTAGCTTGGATTAATTTTAGTTTTTATGATAAAACGTGTTATTTACAAGAACATTTGTAATAATGATACAATGTTACACCACAAATTAATTAAATGCATAATTTTTGAAATGTCAAAAAAGCATCACACTCTCACTCCCCCTCATTGTTTGCGATAAAAAAAATGTGGCTTGATATAAAAATAAATGCCACACGCATGCGAAAAATAAATATAAATGAAAAACACTTTGCACATCATTACAAATACAAAAAAGGGGGAAAAATAATGCAAATTGCAATTACAGTGACTAACAAAAGTATAAGCTAAAAATAATTTTCTAAAATTTTGATATTAATTGATATTAATTATTTGCAAAAAATTACTTAGGTAACATTACCTATTATAATTTTGTGAACTAGCGCATCGGTGGTCAAAATTGAGATTTTGGTCAAAATGGCCAAAATATTATTGATACTAATAACTAAATCCGCACGTAATCCTAATTCAATGTTATCAATTCGGCTTAAAAATCTGTTAGTGGCCAATTTTGACCTTTAGTTCAGAAGGGTTAACGCTTTCGGCAATATAAAAATTATTTAATTAATTATTTTTGACTGTTTTGAAAATAAAAATGTGTGTTTTTTTTTAAATTTTTAAAAAACATGAAAATTTTGGTAGGGGACATTTTTGGTTCCATGCACATACGGGTTAAAGATGCCCAAAAACATTTATGTTTCAAAATTAAGTCAATATGATTAAATAAAAGAACATACAACACAATATTCAACACAAACATGATTTTGGAACCATTAATTTCATAAAATAGTAGTTAAAACCTAAAAAAAACTCAGTACGGGACACTTTTGGCCGCTGACCGATTAGGGTTAAAGATGTTCTATAAATCTATCGTCTCAAAACTAAGTTACCATGATCAAAAGGAACAAGATACAGCATAATATTGGTCAATTTGTACAACAATGTAGCTTACAAAAAATAAAAACTCAAAAAAATGGCAAAAAATCCGATTTCCTTGAAATCCGCTCAATTGAAATCGCCCGCCACAAAAAACTACCGACGGATTTTCGCAAAAATTTAAATCTTTAGTATTTATGATGTTTTTAATAACATTGAGTAATAAAATCGATATATTTTGCAATTTTAATAAAAAAAAAAATTAAATAAAAAAAAATATGTTAGTGATGGCATAAAATTCCAATATTTAACACAAAAGTTTTTTGAAAATTTTGCCATTTTGACCAAAATCTCAATTTTGACCACCGCACAGTGCCACATTTGGCCAATCTAGGACGACAAAAATCCAATTTTATTTATATTGACTTGAAATTCGGTATAAATGTTCGTTTTGACTTCAAAAACAACATTATGAAAAACATGGGAGGCCAGTTAACGGCCACGCCCACTTTTCCAAAAATTTTTAATTTTCGTTGTACTTTCTTTAAACTTGGTATATATACTCTCAAGGACTGTAGAAATAATATTGCAAAAAAAGGGGGCGTACAGACAACTGCCACGCCCACTTTTTAAAAATATGTAAAAACAAGGTTTACATATCGTCCCACTGTAGGCGGCGTCGCAGACGGTCGCAAAAGTTAGCCGTTGAAATAAGTACTATGGATATTGGTCAATATGTCTGAAAAAGTCCGGCGACCAATAGAGACCAAACACAAAAGTTCTATTCCATCAAAAAAAATAAATATATAATTTTCTTTTCAAAAATTTTTATTATGTTAAAAATTTAATAAAAAATAGAAAAAATTTTTTAAAAAAAGAAGAAAAGATATGACTTAAAGCCTTTAAATATCCTTTAAAATTACCAAAAAAGAGTGTATAAATATCTTTTTTTGTTAAAAAGTTACAACAGTTTAAAATCGACTTAATTAATGCGAAATAATGAACACTACTTTCAGGATTTTACAAGATGCAACTTTATGCACCCACATCTTAATAACGAATAGAATTATAGTTCTTATATGGGCATTTCCGTGTTATTAGGAATGTTTTATAATACATACAAACAAATCATAAAAATTGGGGAACTTTTTTTTTTGATTTTTGTCGTGCTAGATTGGCCAAATGTGGCACTGTGCACCGATGCGCTTATAGAGTTTTTGATCGATTAAAAAGTTGTCTTCCATAAAATGCTTATATTACCCCATTACCACTTTCCCGCACTAAGGACAATCGATCCTTACACTTTGTAGGATTTCGACCCAATCTAATATTCGTGCCAAACTTTCTACTAGAGATGTGCGCGTGAGTGATTTTTGACTCACACTCACTCACGCTCACGACAGGAATTTTTGAATCACGCAAACTCACTCACGAGCAAATTTTTTTTTACCTTCCAACCACAGTATGGGGGTATACTCACTTTGTTATTACGTTTGTAACGCATCGAAATATCGGTCGGGGACTCCATAAAGTATATATATTATTGATCCATGATCGATTCTAAGACATTCTGTGAATGTCCGTCTGTCTGTAGATGGCACTACGTCCCCCACTGACCCCCATCTCTCCCCCCCCCCCAAAACCGATTTTTTACATTTTGGAGGGTATAAAAGATTCGGCACAGCCGAATTTAAAACTCTCACTTGTTTCTACTCACATTCACAGTCACGTGAGTAAATTTACTACTACTCACACTCACGTAAGCTTCACTCACACTAACGTTGACTCACACGAAACACTTATTTATACAAAAAAAAAAATTAAATTTTTCAGCAAAATTTAAAGTTCACCGAAATTTTAAATTGTTTGTTTGCTTTTTTTTCGGGACGAAATCTTAAGTTAAGCCAAATTATACAATTTTTTTGTTGCTTTTTTTGGTACAAAAGGAAAAATAATTCACGCAAAAAAATCGACTCACGCAAACTCACACACGAAAAAATCTCACTCACTCACACAATTTATTTCTCCACTCACACTTACTCACAATCACGTGAGTAAAATTGAATTCAGTCACACTCAAGCGTGATCACGCTCTAATCTGCTCATGTGCCCATTTCTAATTTTTACAGACGGACGCTCAATGGTACGAAATTAATATCGATGATTATTAAAATGAGCTTTAGCTTCAAATTTTAGTCAAATCAATTAAAAATTGTGACCTGTGTCGTGCGCACAACGTTTACATGTACGGACAGACGGGCGGACATAGCGCCAAATCGATTAAAAAATGGTTTGGAGTCGATCAATATGCTTGAATGTGTTTTCTAGGAGTAATATTTCAGGTAGTTACAAACATTATCACCAGGGTTAAGATTTTGATGCACTAAAAATCAAAAAAAGTCATAAAAAAATTCAAAAAACCTAAAAATATGCACTAAAAAATAAAATGTGTGCAATAAAAATCTTGTTTTCATACGATAAACTTCTTAAAAACTAAAAAATAACGCCGGTTTTTAATAGTAACATTTAAAACTTTATGTAAGCAAGATTTTTTTAGAAATTAAGACAATCTGTAAAAAAATTAAGTAATAAAAAACTAGTTTTTCTTATTTTCAAAATAATTTTTTTAAATTTAAATAATTTTTTTACACAAATAAATTTCAAGTTAAGTTTTTGTTAATTTATGCCAAAATATGCAATAATATGCACTTAAATGTTGGAAATATGAACAAAATACACATTTAAAACCAAAATATGCATTTAAAATCAAAATATGCAAAAATATGCATGTTAACCAAAATATGCAACAACAAATCGATGCCATAACGCAAAATTTCTTTATTCGGAAAGATAATTGGTTAATATCTTTTTCAGACTCTCGACAAAAACATGCATTTGCATGGAAATCACATCCCTAATCATCACAAACTCATACCCTTTACCCCAGAGTGGTGTAGGGTATAAGACATATGAGGCTGTCAAACACCGTATGTGGTATTTTAACAAGTTTAATATTTTTTGGTGAAAAAAAATTATTAAAATATTTTTGACATCTGATATTTTTATTTTGATCATTAGAAAGAATAATTTTCTCAATCAGTGTAGAATTTCCTGTTTATAATTGAAAATATGATTGATGAAATTTATAAAGAAAAGGGTTGTTTTTGTAAATGTTCAAATTTATTTTGATATGCAACAAAAAATAAAAAAATACAAAATCACATTAATTTCATAATTAATTTAACAACTTAATAAGTGTAAATTCCTATCAACACCACACTCCCTAATAAACAATATTATAAATATTTTTAAATCTTAAAAAAAAGTACCGCTTTTTCGGAAAAAAATAATTGCACCCATATGTAATTGAATATTTAAAAAAATTCTGGAATGAGAATCTCATTCTTATTTTAGAATTGCAGTGTTAAAAACAACATATTTTTTTTTTTTTTGACAAATTTGACAGTTCGTTGACATTTGATTTTTAGTAGTTTGTGTTGTTGGGAGCAGCGACGTCACCACTCCTTAGATTCTTTATCACGTTTTTGTGTTTTTTCCCCCTCTTTTCCATTCAGGTACGGGTACATTCTTTACGCTGTCTCATTTTTGTTTATATGAATGAGCGATATGTCAAAAAAATTTTTTTTTAATTATATTTTGATAATATCATAAGAAAATATGAGGTATAGAAAATTAGAATTTATTTGTTACTAATGATGTTGATAATATTTTCAATACATTTTTTTGTGTGATCATTATAAAACCCTTAGGATAAATATGACAATGATTTTTTTTTTGTTTTTTTCTTTAATAATTTTTAATGATAGTGTTAAAATATTAGATAATACTTAAAAACATGTAAAAAAAATATGCGGGATTATTTATCATAAAATGAGTTATTGTTTTCTAATCAATGTAATAACATCATTCGATATTTTTAGAAACAGAAATTAATAAGTTTTTAAAATTTAAGAAAAATAAATAAAAATAGATGTTCAACCTAAGGGTTTTTATTATAATATATGTAAAAAAGAAACTTAGGTAATTCATATAAATAACTTAGGTAAATTATATAAATGATTTTTTAATTTATATCAAAACTTAGATAATTTTTCAAAAATTTTTGTAATTTATTTAAAAAATCACTGTTTAAGAGTCGAAAAAGTAAAGTGCGTTTTTTACCAACTTTGCATTTTTTAAACTTATGTAGTTTTTATAAAAACTAATACAAACTTCGGTAATTTTTATAAAAACTAATTCAAATCGTCGCCTTAGAACTGGTTACACTTTGCTAATTTTAAACTTTTTATACAAGCTCATATAATGATTATTAAGATTTATGTAAATTATATAAAACTTTGTTAATTTCATGCCCAAAAATCTAAAAAAAATAGCATTTTGGTCTCTCTAAATAATAAACTATATAAGTTTTTGTATAAATTGCATAAGACTTTATAAAAATTATCCAAGTTTTTATTTAAGTGTATAGTTTGTAAAACATATGTAATTTTACTACAAACTTAGGTAGTTTTACAAAAAAATTGGTCAAAAGAATTGGAGGTCAAAAAATTACGTTTTTTTTATACACTCAAAATAATAACTCTGTAAAATATTCTGTAAAATGACTGTAATCTCAATTCAACAGATATTTGACAGAGTTTTCTGTCAAAATACAGATTTAAAGAAAATACTTTGTATTTTGTTGTGCCAAAAAAACAAAGTTTCCTCTGTTACATGTATTACTTTTTACTTTGTAATCTTAATTTTACAGATAATTAAGAGAGTTTTCTGCTAAAATACAGATTTAAGCAAAATACTTCGTATTTTTTTATAACCAAAAATTTTTTCTGTTTTGAGTAGTTTTTGGTTTTGTTACCAAACATCAAAATTTTATCTGTATATTTTTTTTTACACTCAAAATAATAACTCTGTAAAATACTCTGTAAAATGACTGTAATCTCAATTCAACAGATATTTGACAGAGTTTTCTGTTAAAATACAGATTTAAAGAAAATACTTTGTATTTTGTTGTGACAAAAAACAAAGTTTCCTCTGTTATATTACTTTTTACTTTGTAATCTTAATTTTAAATATAATTAACAGAGTTTTCTGCTAAAATACAGATTTATGCAAAATACTTCGTATTTTTTTTATAACCAAAAAAGATTTCTGTTTGGAGTAGTTTTTGTTACCAAACATCAAAATTTTTGTGAAAAAGTTGAAAAAGTAGCAAAAAAAGTTATGAACATTTTTTTTTTCAGAAATCTTATAGAAATTTTACAAAATAACATGCATTTAACTAAACTCTGTAAATTTACAGAGTTTTTTCTGTAATACAAATAAATGTAAATTTACATAGTTTTCTTCGCTAAATTGTGGTTTATTTTACCAATATTTTACTAGAAACTCTGTAAATTAACAGTTTTTTTTTCCAAATCATTTTACAGAGTTTAAAAGTAAAATTACAGAGTTTTCTTTGTCAAAAAGCTTTCATATTTAACCAATATTTTACTATAAACTCTGTAAATTAACAGTTTTTTTTTGTCAAAATCATTTTACAGAGTTTTTTAGTAAAATTACCAAGAAATGTTGTTAGCTGGAAAAGTATGGTGTACTCTGTTAAATTAGCAGAGTTTTTCAGCAATTTAACAGAGTTATTATTTTGAGTGTAGTGATAGAAGATATAAATTAGTTTGTCATTCCGTTTGTAACACCTCGAAATATTAATCTAGGACCCCATAAAGTATATATATTCATAATCCTCGATCGATTTTAAGACAATCTAGCAATGTCTGTCCGTCCGTCCGTCTGCCTGTATATCTGTCTGTTGAAAACACGCTAACTTTTGAAAGACAATACGGAGGCTCCTGCAGTTTGGCATATATGTTGGTCAATTACCTGGTCAGGTTGGTATTGCAATCCAGCAAAATCGGTCCAGTGGTTCAAAAGTTACAAGCAAAAGACTGGATACTAATCACGTAAAACGAAAACGATTGACGATGCAAAAACGACATCAAAATACATATCGTTTTGGGGGGAAATTTGAAAGTTTTTCTTCAGTATATTATTAAAGATTGCTATTCAATCCAGAAACATTTAAAAATATGGAAACATTTTGTATAGTTCTAGACTCTGAAAATCGACGATAGTCAACTATCACTTTACGTGATCACAGTCCTTAATTTCGGCAAGTGTTTTTCGTGAATTTACGAAATAAAAAACACCCTAACTTTTGAAAGGCAATTCTGAGGATGCTGAAGCTTGGCATATATGTATATTTCTCGTTCTCCAGGCCTGGTTCGTTTTATTGGCAAAACCGTGAATTTTAGATTAGAGTCACCTTAAAACCCGTTAAACATGTTTTAAAAATATTAGTAAGTCACAAAAATATTTTCAACATATTTTTGTTACTCAAAAATCACACTAAAAAACAATACACTCGAAAAATATTTTACACATTAAAAAAAAAAAATTAGTAAATTTATTTTTTTTTTTTCAAAAATTACTTAAAAAAAGTTTTTTTACACAAAATAAAATATTTCTAATCAAAAATGTTATTTTTTCACTTCAGAAAACTTTCTATCACTTAAAAAGGGAATTGTGGAGGGTATTTCTATCACTTTAAAAGGGCATTGTGGAGGGTATTCATAGATTCGGCCAAATCGAATTTAACTTTTCTACTTTTTGTTTCTAAATTTAAAATCTCCATAATTTTATCAACAATATTGTCAAACAAAGTTTTTTGTACAACTTACTGTTTCCGAGTAAAAAAACACAAAAAAACTATCTCCAAAATTTTGATAAAAATCAAATATTTGGCTATCTATCAAACTTTGAAAATTTATTGCTCAACAATACGAAAAAACATCTCTCTTAAATTTTAATAGCGTTAAAAGGACATCCTAAGCTTTAATATAAAATTTTGTTTTTGGAAATCCATGGTGTCCTTCCCAGGAAAAAAGGACATTCAAATATGATTTTCAAAATTTGTTGTTGAAATTAAAAAAAAAATCGAAATTTTAAATCTTTATTATTTTAAGTATAAACAATATTGTTCTTATAAGTTTTTTCGTACGACTTAAGGTTTCCGAGTCCAAAAATTTAAAAAAACTGTCTAAAAGTCAATATTGTCAAAAAAGTGCTTTTTTAAACGTCAATATCTTCCAATTTATTGATCCAAAAAAAAATATATAGTTTTTATTCATTTACGAAGCTCTATCAAATAACCAAAAATAAACAAAATCGATGATCCGTCAGTTAAATTTCCCATGGATTTGCTCATATGCAAACATAGGTAATTTATTACCAAGAAATTAAAAAATTAGGTGTTATTGAAATATTATTAATAAAAAAACTCATAATATATAATTTTTGTAATTTTATTCTCAAAATAACTTAAACTAAAAACATTTTTTTTATCTCTTAAATTACTTTACTACTTCTTCACAATTTAAACTTCTCCTACTTATTAATTTTCTTTTAAACCAATTTCTTTAAAATAAATTTAAGAAATACATAAATTTTCAATAAATCCATTTTATTCTTTATACCAAAAAAACAAACTTCCAATTAAGTTTATTAAAAAACATAAATCTTTAAACAAACAATTACACGTTCAATGGCCCATTAAACAGTATACAAAAAAAATTGTGCAAAAGAATTTCCTACTTTATTGGTCAATTATTTGAATACAAATAATAAGAAAAAATTTAATACTCGTTATGTTAACATACATTTTACACCCATTTTATATGTTGCAAATACACATACAATCGTATTGTACACTTAGAAAAAAAAATTAAACAAGTTTATTGAACGGAGAAAAAAATAAGGGCTTGTTGTTTTTCAAACAATTTGTCAATCAATTTATTATTAAAAATAATAATAGCACATTAAGAAGTTTCAAATAATGAATTCATTCTATTATTTCCAAATTTAGTTTTTTTAACCTGCCAGTGGGAGTTATTAAGAAATTTTATTGTGAATTTATCTCTCCCAGAAAATTTTTTTCCGAGCCCCTTGGGGTTCGCGACCCAACGTTTGAGAACCGTTGGTGTTTACACTACAGGTCGCAATTTTTAATCAATTGACCTGAAATTGGTAACTTATGCATCCCTTGGCCTTTTTGGAAAATTGGAAAAAATCGATATATGCCTCCATACAAACGTCCGCTTTAATTTCGGCACAAGTATTATAATAGAAATCCTTTCGAAATTTCGGCCAAATCGAATTTAACTTTCTACTTGTTTTTTTTTTGCATTTTTGAGGATATAAAGAGACTCAGCACTTAAAGTCCTTCAAATCTTTGAGTACAAAATCTAATTAAATAATGAATTCTTTTAAAACTCTGCGCACAACATAACCCGAGCAGTAATTTGCGTTTCAAAAACGGAAATTAAACCAAAAACGCACAGTTTTAATCGCAAACAATAACAGAGAAACAACTATAAAATGTGACAACGAAAAAAAAAAATCACAAAATTTGCCGGGTCTCTTTTTTTTAGTTACAGCCAACCTAAATTCAAACCAATTGAAAATGTGGTAAAATAATAACCATAAAAATGAAAAAAAAAATAAATAAAATCGAAACACCAAATCAACCAAATATTGAACATTTTCGAATTTTCAACGTGAACACCAACTAACATTAGCCTGACATTTTTTTGTATGGCAAAAAAGTTTTTCTTTCGATTTCGAACGTCTGGCATATTTTTATTCTCCTAGGCCTATAACTTATGTGGCACAAATTTGAGGCTAGTCGGATTAAATTAACCGGTGGCGAACGGCTATCAAAGTTTTGAATTTTTGAAAATTTAAGTTTTATTTTTTGAAAATATACAAAAGAAAAACTCAAAATTTCTTTTCCTTGATCCATTCATAGAGCTTGAAACGGTGTTCGCACTCATTTTTAACTAGTTTAATTATTGGTTTTCCCCATACAATTTAAACGTCAAAATTAAACTTCGTTTTATTTTGACAGATAAAGTGTTTAAAATTGTATGGGAAACCACATAATTAAACTAGTTTAAATGAATGCGAATATGGTATAAGACAGTCGTTCATTTAAACTTAATTTGAACCAAATCCGATCATTTTATCCCGAGGCTCCCTTCGATCAAAGTTTTGCATTTCTGCAAAAATTTCCAGCAAAATTTTGAATTTTTTAAAAATAGAAAAAAAAAATATCTTGCGAAACATTAATATAAATATCAAAAATTTATAAATCGGTCGAGCGGCTCTCGAAATATTTGAAATTTGTCAAAAAATTTCCAAAAAAGGCGGTTTTATTTTAAGAAATTAAAAAAATCTCAATTTTTTTTTCACTGACAATTTAATAGAACTTGAGACAAGCTTTCATTTAGACTAAGTTTGAGCCAAATCAGAACATTTTAAGCCATGGCGCCCTTCAATCAAAGTTTAGAGATTTTGGTGAAAATTTTCTCAAAAACGAAATCTTTGATCGATGGTCGCCACGGTTTAAAAATACAGAATTTGCCTCAAATTAATTTTAAATGAAAGCTTTTGTCAAGCTTTATGAAAGGGTAAAGAGAAAAACCTTAAGATTTTTTGGGAAAATTTCTTGAACTCCATTTTTGGCAAATTTCAAATGGCGATATCTCAAAAACCGCTCTACAGATTAAATTTTTTTATATTCGTGTTTAGCTCATCAAAATTAATAAATATGATGTGTCGCAAGTAGAGATGGGCACATGAGAAGATTAGAGCGTGATTCACGCGTGAGTGTGACTGATATCAATTTTACTCACGTGATTGTGAGTGAGTGTGAGTGGAGAAAAAAATTGCGTGAGTGAGTGTGCGTGAGTAAGATTTTTGCGTGAGTGAGTGTGCGTGAGTAGATTTTTTTGCGTGAGTTTGCGTTATTTATTTTCTCTTCTTATTTCCTTTTGTACCAAAAAAAACAACAAAAAATTGTAAAATATGGCTTGATTTTATATTCCTCCCGAAAAAAGCAAAAAGAAAATGTAAAATTTCGCCGAACTTTAAATTTTGCTGAAAATTTTAAAAGATTTTTGAAATTTTAGTTTTTGAAATTTTTTTTTGTATAAATAAGAGTTTTGTGAGTTTGAGTCAACGTGAGCGTGAGTGAAGCTTGTCTAAGTGCACGTGAATGTGAGTTGTATTAAATTTACTCACGTGATTGTGAGTGAGTGTGAGTAGAAAAAATATGTTCGCGAGTGAGTGTGCGTGATTCAAAAATTCTTGGCTTCCAAAGTTTTCCATAACGTCAGATTTTTAAGAAAGTTGAGGTCAAAGTTCACAAAAAACGAATTTTTGTGCAATTTAGAAAGCATTTTATGTGAGATCTGACCACTTGTTTTTGACTAACCTTTCGATGCTGATTCGGAATATGGTTCCCAAATTTTTTATGATGTCAGATTTTTTAGATAATTTATGTCAAAGTTCTCAAAAAAGAGTGGAAATTTTGGTGCCATTTTGTTAAGCTCAAAATGCCCTTTAGTTGTATATAGGAGGGTGTTTCATTCGAAAAGTCACGGAATTATTGATCTGCACTCATATTAAAAAAAAAATTAACAAAAATTAAAAACATTATATTTCCACCGCCTCTGATGGGTTTTTGGAACTTTTTTTAAGAGTTCAGAAAACATCCGTTGTTTTAATTTTTGTATAGAATCGACTGGTGAAATCAGATTTGCAATATTTTCAGCTGTTTTTGCTCTGCAGAAAAATCAGTTCAAAATCTGCGTATTCCTTATGCATTGAGCGAACATTTTTCCAAAAAAATGCGACCATTGTTTTGATCTCCCCTAAATCCCTCAAAAAACTGATGATAACCGAAGATCAAAAATTTCAAAATTTACTGTAATATTTATATGTGAAGTTTTTAAACAAAAACAAAAAACTCGTTGGGGGTACGCGGCTGATAAAACTTTAAATTAGGGGTACGCGAGCCAGAAAGGTTGTAACCGCTGGTCTAGAAAAATTCCCAAATATTTCGCCTATAAAAATTTTTGTATTTTTTATAAAGAAAAGTTTTATCACATAGACAAATTATATATTTCATATAGAAAAATTTTAACATTTCGCGACATTTTTTCTCTAGAAAAATGTAAGTATTCTTTAAAATTTTTCATAGAACATTTTTTCAGATCCTTGGACATTTTTCATAGAATTTTTTTCAGATTATTTTCTTTTCAATTTCCCTTTTCCCTCTTCTTTTTTCCCTTCCTTTCTTTTTTTTTTTTGGGGTGGGGGGGCATGTTTTCGTGTTCAGCGCATCAAAATTAATAAATATGATGTGTCGCAAGCAATGTTGCCAAAAGATAAAAAATGGCCAGATTTCAGAACGAAAATGGCTAGAAATGGCTAGATTTTGAAATTCATTAAAAAAACCTTTTTTTTACAAAAAAAGAAAAAATTGCGATTTTTTTAACAAATTGTTTTTTCGCGGAATTTTTTATTTTTTATATTCTCCAACTACACCCAAAAAAACGTGGGTATTCAATACTAAAAATTTTACTAATGAACTAATTTTTTAGTCCAAAATGATCTAGTGCAGGCGTTGGTAATCAATACTAAAATTTTTTACTAATATTATTCAAAACCAGTAAAAATTACTAATTTTAGTACTTTGAAGATACTAAAAAACTACCGTACTACTGGTAATTAGTAACTTATTAGTAGATTTTGGTACCAAATCACTTACTAATATTTTTACTGCATAATTATTTTGAGTGTACAGTATGGAGGTATACTCACTTTGTCATTCCGTTTGTAACGCATCGAAATATCGGTCGGGGACCCCATAAAGTATATATATTATTGATCTATGATCGATTCTAAGACTTTTATAGAATGTCCGTCCGTCTGTATAAGACACGATGCAGTCCAAAAAAAAAGAGATATACTCGTCAAGTTTGGCAGGAATATGTGTTTTGGTCTTAGGCAGTTTAAGTTCGTAAATGGGCAAAATCGGACCGGGGAGAAAAAAGTTCCCCCTTGAAGAACTTAACTAACCTCTGAAAAACGCTATATTTTCACAGGTTTTTTTGTATTTTTGTTAAGCAAATGAAACAATTTGATGTCAGATAAAGTTCAAGGTCCTGCATTTGGACCCCGGAAATAAAAAAAAATCGTTTTTTCCCCGCCCCCTTTTGTGGGCGTGGATATTAAAAATGTTTTTTAAAAATGATAAAATAGTTTTACTTTAGCTCCGAAGCATAATAAATAAATTTTTAAAAATTTAACGCATGGGTTTATGGGTCCCCCAATAACCCCTACTGACCCCTACCCCCAAAAAAAGCCCCTGAAATTTTTTTTTTTTACTTTTTTTTTTTAATTTTTTTTTTATATGTTGGAGGGTATTAAAGATTCGGCACAGCCGAATTTAACACTCTCACTTGTTTTTTTCTCAAAAGTGTTTTAAATAAAGTTTTTTGCAATAATCTTTTTATACCCTCCAACCACAGTATGGGGGTATACTCACTTTGTCATTCCGTTTGTAACGCATCGAAATATCGGTCGCGGTCCCCATAAAGTATATATATTATTGATCCATGATCGATTCTAAGACATTCTGTGAATGTCCGTCTGTCCGTCCGTCCGTCCGTCTGTCTGTAGATGGTACGATGCTGCCCAAAATGAAAAAGCTAGCCTCCTGCAATTTGGCACGAATATGTCTTATGGTCCTAGCCAGGTTAAGTTCGTAACTGGGCGAAATCGGTCCAGGGGGAAAAAAGTTTTTCTTGAAGAACTGAACCAACGTTTGAAAAAATACACTTTTTTACATGTTTTTTTGTATTTTTGTTAAATAAATAAAACATTTGGTATAGTTATCGGGATGGAAAGGTGCTCTCAACGTTCCCCGCTGACCCCCCCCCCCCCCAAAAAAAAACAAACGCCCCTGAAAATTTTTTTTTATTTTTTTTTTAATTTTGGAGGGTATAAAAGATTCGGCACAGCCGAATTTAACACAGCCGTATCAATACATTTGGCAAGGCCGAATTTTACTTTTTTTCTTGTTTTTTTAATTTTAAAAATCCTAAACTTTAATCGCGGGGCGTCACGGGTTAGTTTAATCCGATTTGCCTTAAATTTGTACCACATTATTTTTAGGTCTAAGAAAATAAAACTTTGTTTGGACATTTAAAATCAGTAGAAAATCAGTTTTTCCATACAAAAAAAAATGTCACTCTAATGTACATGTATGACAAACGGAAAACGTCAGCCCAGAATACACAGAACAATCAACAAATATTAACCAACGAGTAAAACAAACATTCAAACAATCAACGACAGAAGAGAAGTGTTGTTTATTTACCCGATTTTTATTATTTTCTGTTTTCATTTTTGATGTAAACAAAAAACCACAAAAACTTCAATATAAACCCAAATTATAACCATAAAAAATTTTTGCAATACGAATTTGTCTATCTCTGAATGTCTGTCTGTCTGCTGTTTTAATGTCGTTCACATAAATTTATTGTCGTATGAATGGAATTGTTAAAAATAATCTACTTGTAATCATTAGGGTGGAGAGGTTTTGAGTTTTTTTTTTTTAACGAATTTCTATTCGGTTCGCCAAGTAGATTATTAAAATTGATCTCGAAATACAGTAGCTGAAATTTTATAAAAAATCTGAGTTTAATGGTTTTATTAACGTTAAAAAACACAGAAAGAATTAAAAACGAATTTCAGTCACGAAAAACGCTGTTTCAATCAATTTTTTGATTGAATCTCTTCCGATGTAAAAAATTTTTATACCAATCACTAAATTAATGGGTGATTAATTGAATAAATTTTTTAATCAAACATTTTTCGAATTTGATTACAAATTTAATCAATTTTTTATTTGTAGTTAATTAAAATAATGATTGATTTAACAAATGAATTATAAAATTATGAAAAAATGCTTATTTTTTGCTTTCCAATATGTTGCCAACAATAAAAAAAACTAAAACCCGATTGTTTTTGACACTTAAATTAATGTATTTAAATTAATTAAAGAGAAAAAAAATCTGATATGTTGTAAAATTGTAATTTGACAGTAAAAGAAAATAACAAAAATGTTAATTAAAACAATGATTGATTCTAGTGCCTACGGTCAGTACCGTAGTACCGGGAATACCGGTATTCCCGGTTCTCGTTATTCCCGGGAAATGGTACCGGTTTCCCGGTTCTTGAATTATTCCCGGGAATACCGGTATTCCCGGTTCCAGTTCTGACGGTATTACAAGTATTCCCGGGACTACCGGCATGTATATTTTGTAAAATTGTGTAGAATTAAAATTGTTCTTCGCTTTTACCAAAAAAAATACAAAACATGTTGAAAACACCATTTCCAATTTTTTTATGAACTTAAGAAAAATATAGTTACATGATTCTTAAATAATTTTGCAAACACAACTAAATATTTCTGAAATACTGAATAAATTGTGTAATTTAAATATTTTATAGTATTTTTCTGTTTTTTTGAGAACCGGTACCAGCATCAGAACCGGTAATATCGGTATTCCCGGGAATATATCTAGAACCGGGAAACCGGTACCAGAACCGGTAATATATCTAGAACCGGGAAATGGGGGGCACTAATTGATTCATTTAAAATTTGTTGATCACTAGATTTAATTAGCGCCAATAATTTTTTGTGTGAATCGCTTAACCTGGTCTGATCTGTTAATATCTGGTCAGATATGAGGCATTCCACACCAAATGTCCTGCTACAGAAAAACATGTGTCCCGTAAATTTCTGAATAGGTTGTTTGGATAGCCCTATATGTAACTAAGAAAATTGCGTTTTTGGTTTTTCCAATTTTCGAAAACTGGGCTTTGAAGGCGTGGTCAAATATTGGAAAAATTGTAAAATTTGTGGCGAGTTGCCTTGATTAAATATTTATCACATTAAAACGGAATGCACCACAATCTCAAAAATTTAGGTTCTTATATAGTTTTGTATGGGCTATCGATTAAAATTTTTTTTTTTGGAAAATTTTCAGAACCCGTTCTGAAATTTTCCATTTTTTAAAAAAGTCAATTTATTAAAAATCCGGCCACTTTTTTTTTTCTTTTTTATTTATTTTTTTAAAAGTTTAGATGTTTGTCCATCCACACAAAAAAAATCAGAAACATCTTTTTTTTCGAGAAAATCGCATTTGAACTTTAAATTTTATAACAATTTTGTTATTTGCTTGTATTTCTTTGTTTTAAAGTTGCGAATGAGTAATATTAATTGCATAAATATTCGTCATACGCTCTGTTGACACAAGAAAATACAAGCAAATTACTAAATTGTTATGAAATTTAAAGTTCAAATGCGATTTTCTCGAAAAAAAAGATGAACGTGTTTCTGATTTTTTTTGTGTGGATGGACAAACATCTAAACTTTTAAAAAAATAAATAAAAAAGAAAAAAAAAAGTGGCCGGATTTTTGATAAATTGACTTTTTAAAAAATGGAAAATTTCAGAACGGGTTCTGAAAATTTTCCAAAAAAAAAAAATTTAATCGATAGCCCATACAAAACTATATAAGAACGTAAATTTTTGACATTGTGGTGCATTCCGTTTTAATGTGATAAATATTTAATCAAGGCAACTCTCCACAAATTTGACCATTTTTCAAATATTTGACCACGCCTCCTAAGCCCAGTTTTTGAAAAATTGAAAAACCAAAAACACAATTTTCTAAGTTCCATATAGGGCTATCCATATCACCTATTCAGAAGTTTACGGTACACATGTTTTTTTTCGCTGGACATTTGGTGTGGAATGCCTCATATGTTTATATCTAAATATGTGAATTGATATTTGAAAAAAAAACTCTGAAATGGCTCCACCCCAGTACCTACTCATGTATGACGCTCCCTGTGCAAAGTAGTTGAGGTTCGTTTGTTGTGCGTTGTATTAAGTATTTAAAGTAAACTACAAATCTTATGACGTTCACGTTTCTGCTACAATTACTTTTATTATTTTTATAGCCGTATTTTGCGAAAAATAATCATTATAGTTATCATTTCAATTCTTATCGCTACCAGGTTTGGTTAGTGACTGTGTAGTATATTTTTTTCTACGTGTGTGTCATGGCCAGCGTTACCAAGTACTTTTTTCCGGTGTCCCCAAAAATATAACAAAATATCGCCAAAAATCCCCAAACAATAAAAAATATGTTTTTTTAATTACACAAAAAAATGTTTCTTCAATTTAAAAAAAAAAAAATTATGTGTAGTAATTTTATCATTTTATTTCGTAGATTTAGCAACTAAAAAATCCCCCAAAATCCCCAAACGCATAAATAAACAGTTTTTGGCAATGTTAATATACATTTTACATCCGATAAATGCAAGTTAAATTGAATACGCTTCGAAGTTTTGTACCAAAGATTGGTTTTCTCTAAAACAATTTTTAAAAATCGTTGATTACATTTAATTAAGCTTGTGGTATTAAATAGATTTAATTTCGAATATCCCCAAAATAATTTTCAAAATCCCCTATCCCCAAATGAGATTTATTGTCCTTTTTGATCGCTTGGAATCCCCAACTTTGGGGATAAATCCCCAAGTCTGGTAGCCCTGGTCATGACAGTGTTTACAAACGACAATTATCGTTTTTAACCATCATCATTTGTTGTTACATTTTAACAAAAGACAGAGTTGTAGGCAACAGGAAGGGGTGTTTTTTATGTCAATCCAATAAACCAAATAACGATGAGTGATAGTGAAAGAAGTATCACCTTTATAATACCGTATACGGTATCACCTTAAAGTTAAATGATGATACCATTTTCGAATTTTAGGCGATTTTTCTATCGTTATTCTTGAAAATTTTAATAAGGAAAACGATATCACATTTTTTTATCGAAACGATATCGTTATCGCCTGGAATAACGATAGTTTTTTGATAAATTTTGGAAATGGCAATTTTACTATCGTTATAACTGGAATTATCGACAGCGAAAACGATATCGTATATTAATGGAAAAACTATATTATAAGGAAAGGTTTATTAAGAACGAAAACACTATAGTTTTCGTATAATATGCGATTACAAAGTGATATTCCCAATAAACCAAACGATACCGTCCTTTTTCATATTATACGAAAACGATAGTATTTTCGTTGTTAATGTACCTTTTCTTATGATATAAAGAAGTTGGTTTTTTGCTGAATTCGTGGAATTTTCGATATAAATGCAAAAATATCGCCGTAAAATAAAGGCGAAATTTGGGAATTTCTAAAAATTTATTATACGCTTCTGTTTTTATACCAGCGATGCGCACACATATACTATAACATTTATGCTTGTGTGGGTAGTAGCAAGCGAAAAGTCAACAAATTTGCTCCAGCAACAGAATTTTATAGTGTATGTGTGTTGACAGCGCACAAGCAGCGCCTATTCCCGCGGGAATAGGAATTACAAAAATGCGTATGACTGTTTTATACCCTCGACTTATTGTTAGTGGTAGAGCGTACACGCAAAAAATTATTGGCTAAAAATTTTCAATTAAATCTATTGATCAAAATCGAAAAAATGTTTGATTGAAAAAATTTTCAATTAATCACCTAAAATTTGATGATTGGTATAACAATTTTTTTAATTGGAGGAATTTCAATCAAAAAACTGATTGAATCCGTGTTTTTGTTGATTGAAATTGGTTTCAAATTTTGTCTGTGTATATAGGTTTGTCATTCCGTTTGTAACTCATCAAAATATCGTTCTGGGTTTTTGTAAAGTATATTAAGGGCTTATATTAAAAACTTTCTATCTGCATAACGAACTTTTTTTGGGAGATCAATAAGAACTGTTATTTTTAGGTAATTAGTTATAATTAGTCTTTCTTCTACAATATTATTTCAAAAACTTGATTTTGAAATAATATTTCAGTTTTAAATTAATTTGATTGATGACAAAAAAATTAGTGAACACATTTTTATTGAAAACTCTCTTTCGAAAATAATGCAGATAGCAAGTTTTGAATATAAGCCCTTATTGATCACTGTCCGTCTGTCTGTTGAAATGGCGATCACGTCCAAAATATTAATCAGATATGACTGAAACATATTTACTTGTTGTTGTCCGAGCAGTTTGTTACTGCATTTAAGCGAAATCGGTTCAGCGGTTCAAAAGATATATACGAATATGTAAGAATTTTGGTTCATTCCATATAACCTAAAAATACAAAGTGCATTAATTCGGCTGCTGGTTGACATTTGTGAACATAAAAAACATAATGCCGAAAGGTATTTAAACAAGAACATACACATTTTTTACAAAAAAATAATTCGCGGAATTTGTTTTTACCAAATTTTTTTTCCGCGGAAATTTTTTTTTAAACAATCTTGTTTACATTATGAAGGGTATTAATACATTTGGCAAGGCCGAGTTTATTTTTTTACTTGTGTAGTATGCATTGTTGGTAAATTACCCCCAACCTGGAATCAATCGTCTTTAGAAAATGTTTTCGAGACATTAATTTATTTTAGAATTTACAACAATTTGTTTTAAGTATGTGTAAATTATTGCTTCTAAGGGAAATTTTACGCAATAGTAATTTAATGATATTATAACTGCACTGAAAAAAAACTTCGTAATATAAATAAAACAGATTCATTATTATACCCTCCACTTATTGTTAGTGATAGAGGGTATATATGAGTTTGTCATTCCGTTTGTAACTCATCGAAATATCGGCCTGGGACCCCATAAAGTATATATATTCATGATGCCTGATCGATTTGAAGACATTCTAGCGATGTCCGTCTGTCTGTCAGTCTGTCTGTGGAAAATGGTATCACGGACGACATATTTATTGGAAGTTCTCCCGAGAAGTTTGGTATTGCATTTGAGCGATATCGGTTCAGCGGTTCAAAAGTTATGTACGAAAATGTTAGGACACCTTAAAAATTTTAGTACATTTAACATAACCTAAAAATACAAAATGCTTTAATTCGGCTTTTATGTTGACATATGTCAACATAATTGAACACTAAATGGTATTTAAACAAGTACGAACATATTTTTTGACAAAAAAAGAAAAAATCGCCGATTTTTTTTACCATTTTTTTTTCAAAAATTTTTTTTTAAAGTAATTTCCTTTTAAATAAAGTTTTTTGCAATAATCTTTTTGAAATTGCGGAGGGTATCACTACATTCGGCAAGGCCGAATTTAACTTTTTTTTTTACTAATAAAGGAATTCGTAAGCTTATAAAATATCCTGCATATTTGAAAAATATTTCATAAAATTTGCTTAATTATATTTCGCAGTTTTATTAAAAAATTTCATTAAATTTTCTTTTTAAAACATATGATTTTTTACACCTGTTATAAGTATCGTTTCTGTTTAGTCTGTAGTAAAACGCGCAAAATGTAAACAAAAAAAAACAGCTGATCAGAGCGGCACGAATTTATTTTGTGATTTTTTAAGACTTTTTATACAAAATTTAAAATGAAAATTTAATGATTAATTATACACATGGAGCATCCCATGCGAAATCGGACACTTTTGATTTTTTTTTTTATATTTTCCTAATTTTTTTTACAGTTTTTAGTACCCTTTAAAAACTTATTCGTATTGTCCATTTATCTCCATACCCCTAATATGTTTGGACCGCTAAAAGAAAACTAACTTTTCTAGCGACTTTTTAACATTTCTTTAAACATTTTCTAACCCAAATTTCTCCTTTTTACGACAAAGAAATATTTTTTATACAAAATTAAAAAATAATTTTTCCCCTTATTTTCTTTTCAGGTATCGAATATTTAGTCGAAAATCGTTTATTACGGCATGATTCACCAGAGGTTGCACATTTCCTGTATAAAGGTGAAGGTCTCAATAAAACAGCAATAGGTAAGTGTTATTTTAATCAAAGAAAAAACAATACTTTTTATATCATATTCATTCACAGTTTTATTCTCTTTATTCTAAAATACAATACAACACTATGTAAAGATCAATAAAAAAAAACTACGATACTAATTGTATCGAAATAAAAAAAAATTTAAATGAATCAAAAGAAAACCCCCATGTGTAAAGTATTGTCTATTATATCAAAATATCAAAAAAATTCAATACAATATTATATCAAAAAAAAAAAAACTAAACAAAACAAAAAGCATTCTTGGCAAATCAAATAAACAAATAAAACGACAAGGCCAAATAAACAAAACAATATAAAAAATTGAAACAAATAAAAAAAAATAATTTACACTAAATAAACAATTGAAAAACTTAAATGATGTTTTGAATACTAGATATACAAAATCAAACACAAATTTAATTCTGGGTAGACGAAACCAATCAAAGGGGATTCATTCAGTAGGACAATAGTCGAATAACCTCGTATAAATATGGATTAGAGCCTGGAAGCTAATTCCCGTAGTCGATAGCGATCGAAATTCTACTCGAACATGCGATTTTAAAATTTTTATGTATGTATGCCTAAAATTATGCTATGATAAATATGTACATGCTTTTTATATTTTTCTCTTACTACACATTTACATAAAAACATTTAAAAAGCTTATATTCATTAAAGCATAATTTTAGGGGTACAGAAAATTTGACAAATCGCACGTTCGAGTAGAATTTCGATCGCTATCGACTCCGAGAATAAGACCCCTGGTCTGGGTTCTAATTCTCGGAGTCGATAGCAATCAAGATATTACTCGAACGTGCGATTGTTAAGTTTTTCCGCATGACTAAAATTATGCTTTGATAAATGCAATTTTTTTGTATTTTTGTATGTTCAGTAGGGTGGCAGCTATTTTGCAAAACTTCGAATTTGAAGGAGTGCACCCCTAATTTTTATTACATTTGGTCTAAAAATGCTATGCTAAAAATTTCAGCCAAATCGGACAACGTTAACACGAGGCGCATCGAGGTCAAATGTCAAAGGTCAAAAAATAGCCATATTTTGATGAAAAACATTAAATAAATGGTGTTGTTTTTTTAATATATTGTTAAAAAGTGGTACACGAGTTGTTTAAAGTATAAGAAGATAAATTAAAAATTTTTGGTATATAGGGTTTTGAATTGAGAAAAGTGTGAAAGAAAAATTTTAATTTTTCTAAAAATTTAGACATCCTGGTTTGTTTCTTACTAGTTTCATATTATCCAGTTATAATAATCTTCAGAAAAACTTTTAATGTCAAGTTTATTTAGTTAATAGTCAATAAAACTCTATATGTGAAAATTATTATCAGATCGCAGCCGACAAGGATTGAACTCATCATCATCTGTAATACTTTGCTATTAACTGCTTGTAACGTACAATCACTCTAGACCGATACGCCAAGTAGGCTGTTAAGCAAGTATCAACTAAATCTGATTTTTTCAATTCGAGTGTCGTTGTTGCTGTTGTTTTTTCTAACAGAAGAGTTTGTTATTGTAATTATATGTAAACAAACTTATTTTTAATAATCATTATTCTTCTTCCTCTCCTTCTTCACCCGTTTCACGGTAAGGCCAAAAATATGCATTTTATTTGGCGTGGTTCTTAAAACTGATATTTTGGTTTTTTCAAAATTTTCTTAAACAAAATTAGGAAAAATGCTGAAAAAACCACAGAATCTTATAAAATATATGTTAACATATAAAAAAAAAATTTTTTGGGGGATATCCCTCAGATAGTTTGGCGGGGGCATCGATTTAAACTCAGCGGATTTCCAGGAAAATGCCTTTTTTGCCCACAATTTATTCAATATGGAAAAAATTTGGTAAATATTTTAAAATTTGACAAAGTCAGGGCCATTAATTATTAAAAACTATGTTAGACATTAACCCTAAAGGCTTTAGGAAAATAGAATAATATTAACCCGGTTTTTATTCGGGTCAAAGGTTAAATTTAGGGATATTTGGATTTTTTTTTGGAAAAAGGCATCTAAATATGAAATGTTTATTGCGATTTTTTATAAAACTTGGTATAATTATTGTACGAGCTCAGAAAAATAATTATTTAATTTTTTTTAAATTAACCCATAAGTGAACATGGGGTCAAAATGGCCCAGAACATTAAAATTTCTTTATATAGATTTTTATATTTTCTTTCGATTTTTATAAAACTTGTTATAATTATGTGCGAGGTCAGAAAACTAATTATTTGATTTTTTTTAATTAACCATAAATGAACATGGGGTCAAAATGGCCCAGCACGTTAAAAATTCTTAATATAGTTTTTTTTATTTTTTTTTTCTATTTCTATTAAACTTGTTATTATTTTTATGCGACGTCTGAAAAAATAATTATTTGATTTTCATTGTTCATTTATGAGTTAATTAAAAAAAATATCTGACCTCGAACAACGGTTATACCAAGTTTTATCGAAATCGAAAAAAAAAATCATTAAGAATTTTTAACGTGCCCCCATGTTCATTTATGGGTTAATTAAAAAAATCAAATAATTAGTTTTCTGACCTTGCACAATGTTTATACCAAGTTTTATAGAAATAAAAAAAATATATATTAAGAAACGTGCTGGGTTATTTTGACCCCTTGTTCGTTTATGGGTTAATTTAAGAGAATCAAATAATTATTTTCTCAGACGTCGCATAAAAATAATAACAAGTTTAATAGAAATAGAAAAAAAATAAAAAAACTGTATTAAGAATTTTTAACGTGCTGGGCCATTTTGACCCCATGTTCATTTATGGGTTAATTAAAAAAAATCAAATAATTAGTTTTCTGACCTCACACATAATCATAACAAGTTTTATAAAAATCGAAAGAAAATATAAAAATCTATATAAAGAAATTTTAATGTTCTGGACCATTTTGACCCCATGTTCACTTATGGGTTAATTTAAAAAAATTAAATAATTAATTTTCTGAGCTCGTACAATAATTATACCAAGTTTTATAAAAAAATCGCAATAAACATTTCATATTTAGATGCCTTTTTCCAAAAAAAATCCAAATATCCCTAAATTTGACCTTCGACCCGAATAAAAACTGGGTTAATATTATTCTATTTTCCTAAAACGTTTAGGGATAATGTCTAACATAGTTTTTAATAATTTATGACACTGACTTTGTCAAATTTTAAAATATTTACCAAATTTTTTCCATATTGAATAAATTGTGGGCAAAAAAGGCATTTTCCTGGAAATCCGCTGAGTTTAAATCGATGCCCCCGCCAAACTATCCGAGGGATATCCCCCAAAAATTTTTTTTTTATATGTTAACATATATTTTATAAGATTCTGTGGTTTTTTCAGCATTTTTCCTAATTTTGTTTAAGAAAATTTAAAAAAAAACAAAATATCAGTTTTGAGAACCACGCCAAATAAAATGCATATTTTTGGCCTTACCGTGAAACGGGTGAATGACATCCTACAAAGACAGTATTTCATATCTGAGTATTTATGATAGAATAGAATATAAATATGGATTTACATTGGTTTATTTCAATAAATTTAGAAAATTGGGGCTGATTTTCGTGTTTTAGGGGTAATTTTGTGAAAATTGGGTCATTTTGACCCCGAAAGACTTACAAGGGTTAATTTTTGAAAACCCAAAAATTTTTAATTTATCTTCTTATACTTAAAACAACTCGTGTACCACTTTTTAACAATATATTCAAAAAAAACAACACCATTTATTTAATGTTTTTCATAAAAATATGGCTATTTTTTGACCTTTGACATTTGACCTCGATGCGCCTCGTGTTAACGTTGTCCGATTTGGCTGAAATTTTTAGCATAGCATTTTTAGACCAAATGTAATAAAAATTAGGGGTGCACTCCTTCAAATTCGAAGTTTTGCAAAATAGCTGCCACCCTAATGTTCAGTGAAGTAAAATAAAAATGTAAAAAGCTTATCAATGTTATTTATTAATCGACCTTTTTCTTTAATATATTATTATATTAATCAAAGCATAATTTTAGGCATTAGGAAAAATTGAAAAATCACACGTTCGAATAGAATTTTGATCGCTATCGACTCCGAGAATGCCCGCCCTAGGGGCTAATTTACGTAGTCGATAGCGATCGAAATTCTACTCGAACGTGAGATTTTAAAATATTTCTGTATGCCTAAAATTATGCTATGATAAAAACAATCATAATTTTAGGCATGCAGAAAAATTGAAAAATCGAACGTTCGAATAGTTTCGATCTTTATCGACTCCGAGAATGCCACCCTGGTCTGATCTTTTTATATCTACACCCTAAAAAAAATTAGTCCAGTTTCCTACTATAAATTGGGTAAATTTAAACAAATCCATAAAATATACTACTATAAATTTAATAAATTTCCAATAGTTTTAAGTAAAATTACGCAATTTGTGTAAATTTACCCAATTTATAGTAGGAAACTGAAATCATTTTAATTACTTAGAGTGTAGTAGATCTGATTACACATAACACTACAAATTTAAAAAAAAATTTTGCGATTAACGACAATTTGCATTTATTTGCCATGTAAAATCTTGTGCTGAATCCAAAAGCGTTTCTGTCTTTACAACACTCTTAAAAAATGTAATCTAATAAATTATTTGCATCAAAACCACATTATTAAGATGTCGTTCATCTACCGTCTTACGTGATCGTAGACCAGATCCTCTAAGTTATGTTTGAAGTGTCTGCTAACGCTTCACCACGCCAGATTCACTAACTACGATCCAAACATTGCTCTTAAGGATGCAGAACTCGCCTTAACCCTTAGGACACCAATTGTCTTTCAATGATGTCTTATTTCCCAAAAACGACTTTTTTCGCTAATAATTATATAAAAAAACTTGATACGAATACACATTATTTCAATTATTCTCCTAGTTAAAAATGCGGTCTTAAAACTTTTCCATTACATCAGGTTTTTAAGAAATTTGAAATTAAAAAAAAAACGAGTTTTTTAAACAAATTTGACAACTAACAAGGGAGTCTCCCTAGTGTCACCCGCGGATCTTTATGGAATTGGATTTATTTTGTAGAGCAGAAAAAATAAAGGGACACGTATTTTTTTTAGCGGCTCAAATTCATATTTAGGTGGTGAAAAGCTAGGGGGAAGAAAATACAATTTTTCAGTTTTTTTCGTTTATCTCATATATTATGCAAAGAAACCTAGTCATGTTACATACCAAATGAAAGGTCTTTGAAAACCCTATCTACGTATGTTAAGAACGTGTCCAAACATAAGTCGAAAATATTAACTTATTTGGCCTTTTGTTAGCACCACGAGATAGGTATTTTTAATACCTTTAATCTGATACCACATATGCCTATATTAATTTTGTTAAAATAGTCGTAAATCGTAAAAAAACTGAAAAAGGTCAATTTCCCCCCACACAAACGACCCCCTCAAGAAATGAGTTTGGGCCGCTAAAAAAATACGTGTCGAATTAATTTTCGTTCTTTATAACATCTCCAAATTTCATGAAGATCGGAGGGTGACATCAGGGAGAGTTCCCTTGTAAGTAATAGCGGATGAGCCCGATGTGCTGACGACTTAAAAATAAGTCAAAGGTAAAGTTGAAACATTGTTCTTTGATTTACATAACTCATTTGATCAGTCGCTTTACCTGATAGAGAAACAATTGTCTTTTAATAATGTACGAGTATTTTCCCCAAAAACATTTTTTTTCGATACTATGGAATAAGACATCATTGAAAGATAATTTGTGCCCTAAGGGTTAAGGCGACTGACCAAATGAGTTCTGCATCTTAAAGTGTAATGTTTAAGCTTTACCATCGGGCTTATCCGATTTTTTTTAACTTTGACCTCAATTTTTTCTAAAACCTGAAGTGATGGAAAAGTTTGGAGACCGGATTTAAGACCAGCAGAACAATTATAATAATGTGTATAAAGTCGCGTCCCAGTTGCATTTTCGATGTTTAAGGAGTGAGATCATAAAAATGTTAACACACATTAAGTTAAATAAAAAACAAACCACTGCATTTTAAGACTTCAAACAAATTTTTTGTTAAACGAAATTTAATACTAAATCAAACAAAAAAACTGCTTTGAATTCAAACCACTGCGAACAAAGTATCCCCTTTTTCCGGAAACCCTCCCATTAAGGCTTTTATGGTAGTTTCTGTCACCTTTTTAGATCAGGTGGTCCATCTACGTTTAAAGTCTTGCATGTCCTGGGAGACCTTTTTTGTGCCCTTTAATTCTCTTTCAACAAGAGCCCAATATCTCTCCACTGGCCTGAGCTCCGGGCAGTTTGTTGGATTTGCCTCTCTTGGTACAAAACCAAATTATTAGCATTATACGACTCCAACGCTTTCTGACTCAAGAATGGAAGAAGTCTTTTCTGCAGACACTCCTTGATATAAATATCGCTGTTTAAAGAGCCAGATGTCACAAATGACTGGCTTCTTTGGCCGCAGCTACATATGGCTTGCCATAATAGGAATTTTTTAGGAAATTTCGTTTGCTTTTTCGACTTTAATTTTTCCGCAACATTTCCTCAAACATTGGAAACATAAAATTCTTGACCAGGGAGCTGCAAAAAACCAGCCAGGACATAAGTTTCGTCGTCCATTACACAACAGTTGTATTTTTGTATAAAATTTGATTTCAATTTTCGAGCTCTGGTTTTGGCCTCCAAATTTATAAAAGCGTTTCTATCGGGAACTTTTTGAACTTTGTAGGACTTTAGTCCAGCCTTAGGACTTAGGATTTTAGTCCAGCATTTTTGAAATATGCGTGCCTTATTTAGTGTGAATCGTGTCCTCAAACTCTGACAACGTGATAAAAGTGCTCAGATTTAAAATGGGCATGAATGCGAATTTTTTAAATTTTATTTTAGCGATATCTTAAAAACTCAAGATAATTAACACAAAGAAAAAGAATTTTTTTGAATCAGCATATCCAACATACCCCCACTTTTTGGATGCAAGACCAGTGTTGATAAATATAGACTCACAAACATGCCGAAAATAACCTATTTTCAAAATTTCCTTAGGCTATATCTCAAAAACTAGAGCTGACCTAAAAAAACGGTAGCCAGATTTGAAATCAGCGTACCCCAATTACCCACAATTAGCTATCAGAATCCGTGCAAAAAAAGTGTTGCCCTGTGTTTTTTTTTTTATTTGTCAGAACCAGAAGACATTTCCTTAAGGACACATTTTCCAACTGGGTTATTCATTAAAAAAATTTTAAATGTTTTTTAAAAATTTTTGGCCAGTGTTATTTATTAACTTTTTCTAACTTTTCTGTGGCCTTAGATTTTCTCTACCTATTTAATAATTGATTCTTTAGAAACTTATTTATATTGTATTTAATCAATTTTATTTCTTTTCCTCTTTTTACAGGTGATTATTTGGGTGAAAATAATGATTTCAATAAGGATGTTCTAAAATCCTTTGTGGCTTTACATGATTTCACAAATTTAATATTGGTACAAGCTTTAAGGTATAATTTGACTTTTATATTAAAAAACAATTACAAATTTAAATAAATTTTTTCTCTTGCTTTCAGACAATTTTTATGGTCATTTCGTTTACCTGGTGAAGCTCAAAAAATTGATCGTATGATGGAATGTTTTGCTCAACGTTATTGTCAATTAAATCCAGATATTTTCACCAATACCGATACCTGTTATGTTTTAAGTTTTGCCATTATTATGTTAAATACATCATTGCATAATCCATCGGTAAGTGCCTATATGTATATACCCAAAAACAACCAAATAGTTTTTCCCTCCTCTTTTATTTTTGGTTTGCTTTTAAATCAATTCTCGTTTAATTTATTTTTCCCTTAAGAATTTTAATGTAAAAATAAAAAAAAAACGGAAGCTTTTTTTGTACTTTAATTTGTATGTATATAATAGCGGTATTCACTTTTGATAGCATATTTGCAAGGGTAGCATTAATGCTATGATTTTATGCTACATTTTTTGTTCAAAACCAAACAATGTTGCCAAAATAGTTTATTTCTAGCGAAAATAAGAATAAGGAATATTGTCTAATATTACGTTTTCAAACCGCCCCCAGCCTATATGAGCGTTCATATTAAAAAAAAAATAAGGATAAAATCATAATAGTTTTGAATTTGACAACATTTATCGCGAGGGGAAAGGTGTTCCCCAAAAGTCCCCGCTGACTTCTGAAACTGATGTTTTTTTAATGGGTGTTGATGCTAGAAAAATATCATTACATTGAAATTGTAGGAGGGGGGGATTTTCCTCGGCCCGCCCTATTTCGGGGCGTGGTTATAATAAAAAATAATACAAATATGTTTCTTTAACGCAATTTTACTAAATGAATATTTTATTTTCTTAAAAACTTTAGAGAGGTATATAAAATTCGAAAAAAACAATATAACACTCTTACTTATTTAGGTAATTTTAACATTTACCCTCCTAATTAATATGAATACTCTTATTATATTTCACATTTCTAGTTGTTTTATTTATATAAAATCAGCGTGTGCCAAAATTGTTTATTTTTATATCTATTTAGTTGTAAAATAGAATGAAATGAAGACAAAAGTGTGCTTGATATATTATTCGCACCATCTAATAGATCTTCTTCTCCTTCTCTACATAAAAAACCAACATATATGTATGTATATTTTTACACAGTCTACCTATTAAAGTGCTCATACCTAAATAATATTGTGTAAACTGCGTCATGCTGTGCTTTTTTGGTATTTTAAACATCCTATTTATTTATATGAAAAAAAAAAATAGTTTTTATACCCTCCAACCACAGTATGGGGGTATACTTACTTTTTCATTCTATGTGCAACGCTTCGAAATATCGGTCTATAACCCTATAAAGAATTTATATTATTGATCTATGATCGGGTCTAAAACTTTCAATGAATGTCAGTCCGCCTGTGGAAATCACAATGCAGCCTAAACCAAAAGAGATAGACCCCTGAAGTTTGGCAAGAATATGTATTATAGTCAGGCTAGTTAAGTTCGGAAATGGGGAAAATCAGACAAGTGGGGGAAAAGATCCCCCTTAAAGAACTATACCAACCTCTGAAAATCGCAATTTTTTTTAAAGATTTTAAAGCCATATAAAGTTCATTGACCTGCACTTGGACCAAAGAGAGGAATTTTTCCCCCCAACGTCACACTCCGACCACCCCCGCCACCCAAAACGCCCCTGTAAAAATCTTTTTGGTTTTTAATTTTTTCCCCCATTTTAGGAAAACGCCGGGTTTTGGCCGTAAAACTTCATATGTATTTAAATCAATGGTTCTCAAACGGCGGGGGTCGCGGAAAAGTTTCAGGGGGGTCGCGAACATATTTGTAAAAACCTTAAGTTTTGGTAAATTTAAAACACATTCTTTTTATTGCGGTGTTTTTAAAAAATAAAAATACTTTTATTAAAGAAAAAAATTGTTCCATCACTTGAGGTCCCTCCGTAATCACTGTGTAGTTGTTTATTTCGCGGTATGCCCAACACTTATTTGTGAAGTGTTTTGACTGAGTCTGGGATCTGACAGTTCGTTTTCTATTAACTTTTCGATGCTGATTCCGAATCTGGGTTCCAGAATTTTCTAGTACGTTAGGTTTTTGAGAAAATTAAAGGCAAAGTTTACAAAACCGTATTCTTTTATTTTCGGAAATAAAGAATCGATGAAGATAGTAAGTTTCGATATAAAATACAGTAGTTCGGGGCCTGCTTTCCAAATTTTTAGAGAAAATTGAGGTCAAAGTTCACAAAAATTGTGTTTTATTTTAATTTTTTTAAAAGTTTTTTACTTGAAATTTTTGGTATGCGTCTGGGATCTGACCACACGGTTTCGATTAATCTTTCAATGCTGCTTCTGAATTTGGTTTCCAAATTTTTCCATTACCTTAGGTTTTTGAAAAAACTGAGGTCAAAGCTCACGTTAATATTTTTTTTTTTATGTGGGGGGTCGCGAAAAATTTGAAATATTGAAAAGGGGTCGCAAAGCAAAAGTTAGTGAGAAGCACTGATTTAAATTGTTTGTTTTAAACAATTTTTTTTTTAGATTTTTTTTTTAAATTTTCTTTGAAAGTAATTGTCTCGTCTAGTTTTTTACCATAATTAATTTGGTACTTTTTTTCACATACACAATGTTTTCTTCTTGTGGTTTTGCATAGAGGAATGTCTTGATTTTTCTTGGCATGTGATTAAAAAAATTTGTATTCCGTTTTTTTTTGTTTTTATCTAGTCTGGTTATTTTTTAAGAAAAAATATATAAAATATTCAATGGAATTTTAATTTTGGTTAGGAAGCAGACGTAATTAATAAATCATATCTTGTTATGGTTGATTTAAATAAAAATTTATTATATGGCAGGCGCCAAAATACACACAAATAAAAATATAATTAAATATTCGAAAGTTAATTTTTTTAGCAACAACATAGCAAAATAACCCCGCCCACTAAAGAAAGAGGTCAAATAATTGCCTCTTTGGTGCAAGTCGAAAACGATAAACTTTTACTGAAATCTAACAAGATTTCTTGTAGCATAATTTTAGGCATATAGTAAATATATGAATGTTATTTAAAAGCGACAAAAAACTCTATATTTTGCTAAATTTATAAACAATTGAAACAATTTAATTAAAGTTGTTTTTATTCGACCTTTCTATTTATAAATAAAAATGCTTTTATTTCGAGCTCGAGGCCAGTATAGAAAATAAATTTAGTTTTTGTTTGTTGCCGATATTTCGATACTCTTTGAGTATCATCATCTGGGCTTGTAAAAAATAATTAATATTTAACACCGACTTTTAAATTATTGTTCTTTCCTTTACATCGTCTATTATGTTGATACTCAAAGAGTATCGAAATATCGGCAACAAATAAAAATAAAATTTATTTTCAATACTGGCCTCGAGCTTGAAATAAAAGCATTTTTATTTATAAAACAATGTATTTAATCTTAAGTCGATTTATTAAAACAAATCATAACAGCCATTGTTTCCATGGTATTTAGTTTTCGGATCATATATATACAAAATGCCTAAAATTATGCTACAGTAAAATATTTCTTTTTTATAAAAATCGTCGAAAATAAAACGACTCACAAGGAAGGTCTTTCACAGGGCACCCACCGTTTCTCCTAACACTTGTATATGGGAAAGAGGGGAGGAAAATAAGAGTTACCTGTTTTTTCTTAGCTGCCCAATCTCTCATTTAGCGGATCAAAGGGGAGGGGGAAAACGGGATTTTTTCGTTTTTTGAGGATTTTTCACATATCTTCAAAAGAAACTATATGAAAATTTTATACACGTCGAAAGGTTTTTTGAAGGCCTATCAAATGGTATATCGGTCGTGCCGAAATTCGGCTTCGTTAAGTACGTTATTGTAAAAAATGTTAAAACGTTGGGGTAGTTTATATGGAGATGTATATACGTATGGCCGCCAAAATCATGTATAATAATCTCTATTAAAATTAAGCTGATCCGTATTTTTTCGTTTGGCGAAATTCCTGCTAGTTCGAATTTTATTCGGATTTTCACGGACAAAATATTGCACAGAGATGACTAAAACTTAACATATTTATTGGAAGTTCTCATGAGAAGTTTGGTATTGCATTTGAGCGATATCGGTTTAGCAGTTCAAAAGTTATGAACGAAAATGTAAGCACACCTCAAAAATTTCTGTACATTCAACATAACCTAAAAATACAAAATGCTTTAATTCGGCTTCTGGTTGACATATGTGAACATAATTGAACACCAAATGGTATTTAAACAAGTACAAACATATTTTTTGACGAAAAAAGAAAAAAATCGCGGATTTTTTTGTTTTTTACCAAAATTTTTTTTCGAGGAAATTTTTTTTTTCAAAAAAAAATTTTTTTTTCAAAAGTACTTTCCTTTTAAATAAAGTTTTTTGCAATAATCTTTTTGATATTGTGGAGGGTATCACTATATTCGGCATGGCCGAATTTAACTTTTTTACTTGTTAAATTTGAGATTGGGCAGCTAAAAAAACAGGTAACTCTTATTTTTGTGCCTTCATACCATATTCAAATTTCAGGACAATCGGCGGGTGCCCTCTAAAAGAGCTTACTTGTCAGTGGTATGGTGTAAAACACAGCTAAAGCAATATTTTTAACAAATATTTTCTGTAGTACAGGGTAAAATGAGTTTGTGTTGATGTTTGTCGATTAATCTGTTGATTGGTTTGTTTGTTGATTGGTTTTAAACACACCTCAAAAAGAATCACTTTTTGAGCCGATTTAGCGATGTCCTTTTGTCTGGCTGTGCACGATACAGGTCGTAATTATTAGTCGTTTTGGCAGAAATGTAGCTTCCTTTGACCTAAGCCTATTTAAATTGAAAAATCGGTCCATGTTTAGACCTAGTTCCTATTACAACGGTTTTCAAACGGTGGGTCGCGTCCCTCAAGGGGGTCGCGGAATCATTTCTGGGGGGTCACGAAAAGTTTAGTAAACATCAGTCTAAAACATTTACATTTTTAAAATATAAAAACAAAATTTGTTTGGTAATTGTTGAGTTATAAAATATAAACATACCTGACTACGTAAGGATCTGGCCCATGTGTTTTACTATATGCATGCCAATTTTCAGCTTTCTAGCTCATCGGTGGGCTTTAAAAAGCTCTAGGTAATAAGGGGTCCTCAAAATGATCCTGTAGTTCATCAGAGGTCTTCAAAAAGTTCTGGATAGACAAAAAATTTTAACACACAAAAAGGAGTATCATGATTAGAATTGGAACATTTTTATATACTATATTGAGAACAAAAAGATGCATATTTCATTAAATTTTGTTTGTGTATGTTTTTAACACTAATTCAAGATCTTACAAAAGATTGATCCAATAGGACCATGTTTGGACTTGGAACCCATTTTCCGGAAAACACTGGTGTATTGTATTGGCGGTTTGACCGACTTAATGTTCTTACTTGTTTTTTTTTTTTGTTTGGAGAGGGGGATCGTGAAAAATTTTAAATATTCAAAATGGCTCGCGAAGCAAAAGTTAGTGAGAAGCCCTGCCTTTACATTTGGCTCAAATGACTGCAATTACCGTAGTATAAAAGAGATCCTTTCGATATTTGTCAGGTTAACGTAATTTGTATTAACAAATCACCATTCCAAATTATAAAGGAATCGGTCAGTTCTTCGTGTAGTCCCCATACAAACCACCCTCCCGATATTCACATAAATAACTCAAAATTCATGAAAATTAGAAATTCTTGATTAAAATTTAGTTTAAAGGTGTTAAACGTGTAGTCTTATCAAATCTGATTTAATTGGACCATCTGTGGACTTAGTCCCCGTATAAAAATGTTGGCCGATATTCAGAAAAATCATTCTATTGGCAAGATAAAAAATATATTTCTCCAAAATTTGGTTTGTGTGTGTTTTCTACACAAATTACACTGTAAGTACGTGAAATTTTCACACCAAATAGATCGTATAACCCACTTACATTCTCCGATTTGACAGATTAGGTCAATATCAAGAGATATTAAATTTTTAAGTTTGCGGAAATTGAAAAATTAAAGAAAAATACATTTTTGTAGTTGCCAAAATTGATTTGCCATCTTTGTTAGAGTTAAGTTTCGAAATTTTTGCTTTCGACAAAGAACAAAATTTCTTCGCCTAATTTTTTATCAATTTTATTGTACCTATTTTTTTTTTTTGTTAAAATTATTTTCTTTTACCAAATAATTTTTTCAACAAAATTTTTTAGCCCAATTTTTTTTTTTAACCAAATCCCAGCAAAACTTTTCGGAGTCATTAAAAAATAACTAGTTCTAGAAGTACTTCAAAGCTTGTCACGATAGGTTCTCAAAGAGCATCCTGGAACTAGTTATGTCACAACTAGTTCTAGAAGTGATCCAAAAGGGTAATATTTTGATTCCAAAGAGCTTTTTTGGAGTAGTTTGGGAACTAGTGATTTGGAACTAGTCGTACATGACTTCTGCGCCACTTCCATGAAACAAATACTGGTTCTCAAATAACATCTTGGAAGCTGTTTCAAAAACTTATAATTTTTTTCAAAAAGAAAAAAATACATATTTGATTACGCATTTCTCTGTTGCATCTTCTATTTGGAAAAAGTCAAACTTTTTGAAATATGTACAGAGGGGCTAAAAATATTATTAAGTATTGGGTAATTTGTTTGGTATTATTTAGTATTGGGGCATTAGTGCAAATAGGTTTTTATCATGGTTGGTTACCGTTACCCTTATTATACCGTTACCGATTCAAAACCCTTTCAAATCGAATACCGTTACCGTTACCGATACCGCTAAAAATATTTTTAAAATACCGTTACCCTTACCGTTACCGTTATAATTATTAGAAGTTACCGGTATTGTACCGGTATTCAAAATTTTACCTGTTTTAAGGGATTTTAACGAACAAAAAAATAAAATCAAATTGCTAATATAATTTTAAATTTATAATTTGCAAATGATCATAAAATAAATGACAAAAATAATAATCATATCAAATCTATACTGGTTTTTGGGTCTATAAAATATTTTTAGCTTTCAGTTCTATCTTTTTTCAAATTTTTAACTAAATTAATAATACCGGTACGTACCGGTTTGGTTGGTTCGGTACCGGTACATACCGTTACCGAAACGATTTGAAAACACTTACCGTTACCTTTACCGAAATAAATAAAAATTAGATACCGTTACCGTTACCCTTACCGTTATTCGTTTCGGTAACCAACCTTGGTTTTTATAGATCCATTCAATTACCTTACCACAATCTGCAATAAACTACTTTTTTTACTACAGCTGGAATTTTTTATTAGAAAAAGTAAACAAAACTTTCCAATTGTAGCAAAAAGAGTAAGCAATTTGAGTAATCCAACTAAGCATATAATCGTATATTTTTTCGTCCCTACAATATTTTTTTTTTTTTTTTTCAAAAATCCCTTATTCTCCTTCTAGATAATTTCCAATTGCATTAATGACTAAAAAAAAAAAAAACTACTAATTTTGTTCAGTAAAGTGCTGATATTGCGTTATATTTTCAAAAAAAAAAAATATTTTAAAAATGTTTTTTTTTTTTGCAAAAAAAAAATGTACAAAATGTTCCTAGACTGCGTCCCTAGAACTAGTTCTGATAGTGACAATTTCAAACAAAAATCATGAGTTAAAGAATGGGATAAAGAATTGGTTCTAGAATGACTTAAAGAACCGTTCCATACATGGGTTCCTAGACTACTTTCCTAGAACTAGTTCTGATGGTGGCAATTTCAAACAAAAATCATGACTCTGAGAACGAGATAGAGAACTAGTGCCACAATAGCTTCTTGGAACTAGTTCCTGTCGTGACAATTTAAAAGAAAAATCATGGGTTTAAGAATGGGATTTTCCCGTTCTAGAAACCTAGTTCTACTTCCCTAGAACTAGTTCTGAGGGTGACAATTTCAAACAAAAATCATGACTCTGAGAACGAGATAGAGAACTAGTCGAGCGAAAAAGAAGTACTCTAGCACTAGTTCTGGAAGTCATGCAAGTTTTGCTGGGAAATGTTTAGAGAAAAATATTTTCATCAAGTTAATTTTTCAAAACAACTTTAATCGTTATTGCATTTTGGACGGCACCAATATGTTTGTCAAGGTCTAATTTAACTTTTTTTACTTGTTTAACATTATGCAGGGTATTAAAAGCTTTTAACACTTTTTCTTATTTATTATCTTTAATTTGTTTTTTACTTTTATTTCGTAATTGCAAAAGAATATTCTAAAATAACCCTAGCTTGTAATTTCTTAATCGCATACTTAATATTTTAATAAACAGTATTTTTTCAATCATTAAACGCATAACAACAAAACCGCTTTGTTTAATTTTTTTGTAAATATAATATTTTTTTTAATTCAAATTTTTAATTTAATATTTTTTTTCTTCCAGGTTAAAGACAAACCCACTGTTGAACAATTCATTTCCATGAATCGTGGTATTAATAACGGCGGTGATTTGCCACGCACATTACTCGAATCTCTTTATGACTCGATACGTACCGAACCATTTAAAATACCCCAAGATGATGGCAATGATTTGATGCATACCTTCTTTAATCCCGATAAAGAGGGTTGGTTATGGAAACAGGGTGGAAGGTATGATTTATAAATATATTAAAAATTTATTTGGATTTTTAAAATTAATTTTTAATTTTCATTATTTAGATATAAATCGTGGAAACGTAGATGGTTTATATTAAATGATAATTGCTTATACTATTTCGAATATACAACGGATAAGGAGCCTAGAGGGATAATACCATTAGAAAATATATCGGTAAGTTAAAGACATTATTAAAAGTTTTATAACAGCACTGTACTTAATTGGATTTATACTGTTGGTGTGACCTTTTGTTAAGTTTCATCTCTCTGTTCTGATGACTCTTCTAAATCGAGCTCCAAAAAGCTTGCCACCTCTGTGGGCTGGGTCCACAAAAATGTTGTATTCAGACGAGTGCGTTTTATCGCGCAGTTGAAGAGGTGTGGTAATTTGTGTGTAGATCAGTGGTCGGCAGAAAGAGAGTATATGAATGCATTGTTGTATGAATATAAATATGCATGTGTTAGTATAGTTCTTAAACAAAGCGACATCAACCAGCTTGTTGTTGTATTTTTATGCTCTTAGTTGTGAGTTTTGTTGACATTCGTGTTGAATACATGTGTATAGCCGAATGTGTTCGGGATCCATTTGCAATGGATGCCGACCACTGGTGTAGATCCTCCACATGCGGTTCACGAATTAGAAATATTCGTGTTAGCTATCGACCAATAAGAATTAAGCCGACTACAATACTTGATCATAGTTTTGCCAGTACCACTCTTGTTATTTTTGGCAAACTTCTCTCTTTCTTCACTATGGGTGGGGGACGGCCTTCAAGTAGGGCATTCACTATCCCTGTGAATGTCATTTAGAGTTGCCCAGTATGAGATGGAATCGATCTGTTCAATGTCGTATTACTAGATATTCATCTTATAAAACCGAAGATCTTTTCTGCCATATCTCGAGGGAGGATCAATTTCCGTAAGGGGATGGGTCGGCTGATCCCTCCGATGGCATGCCAGAAGCAATCTGTATTCTTTTTCCAGAAGTATCTTCGTCTCCTCATGTAGATGGTGTTCTGAGGACATCTGCAGACAGCCCCTTACAGTTAAAGCTGTTGTTGTACTATCCGTATTATGTCCGTACTACTGTGCAGCTTATGAAAATGCTGTGTTACGCTGGGAAGGAGAAGAACCTCAAGTGTCTTCGTGACTGGTGACAGCAAGGAGATCAGCCGATTCTCATTGTTCGTGAGTTTCCCGGGTTTTAAAATCTGGACCGCTCTATCCATTTTACAGACTTTGGGTATAATCAGAGTGGTTAGCAACAGGTTTAGGAATTTGGTGATGAAGCTTCAAAATTCCGTCTAAGCCTTGGATGGTATCGCGTCGACAAAAATAAACAGGGGGTAAGTCAATGACTGGAATGTTGTGTAATTTCCAGACAATACTTCGTTCCGCCTTATCTCTCTCGGAGTGCTCTATGAATTGGCGGTCAAAACATGCTGCGCACCACTTAGGGTCCAACAACGTGTTGCTGCCGAAGGTTATTGCGACCCTGTCATCTATCTTCGTAGGATGCAAGAGAGCTTTGACTGTTGTCCACAAATTGCTAGCTTCGGAGCTGCAGTTCTTTAGGTGGTCTATCCACTTGTTCCTTTTATATTCGTTGACCGTTTCGCAGATCTCCAGATTAAGTTGGTCGAGTCTGAGATTGGTTCTACGAATGTTGTCATGCTGATCTGCGAGTCCCATTCTATCACTTTAAGTACCATATTTAACAGTGTAATACCTCTCCAATTACTATGCTAAAGTAATTCGTCAGGTAAATGTAATTCATCAGTAATTCATTACGTAAATGTTTGGAAGATCAAAATTTTTCAATAAGTGGATGTTGATGCTTTAAACTGATTATTGGATCGATCAGTAGTAGCTTGGAAGAGATGTTATCTAATCCAGCGGATTTATTGTTTTTGACTTCACGATCTTATCTTGAAAGGTCTATCTGGCTGGAACTCTTAGAAAAGTGAGTTTTGGCTGTGTTTATGGTGTTCTTAGCTGTTTTTCTTTCTTCTATAAGCTTAAAGGTTTCATCTGACATCAAACCTATCCGATTTGTTTCCTTATGGCCAGTTTGACGGACAGAAGAGTCAACGAGACCTAATTCATTTCAATTTGTTGACATCGGGTTTTATTCTGGATGCAGACTTCTTAGGTTTTCTCAATAAGTACAAACTGACCCAAATTAGTTGGCAGCACTGAGTAGAGCTTATCAAATCCTTTCAGTTTTGTTAATCTTTTTGGAATAAAAAAGAAATCCTTGAAACTCGTATTTAAGTATTTTATATCAAATTCTTCTTTCTTTCAGGTTCGTGAAATTCATGATCGCAGTAAACCCAATTGTTTTGAATTATTTGCTACTGGTGGAGCAGATATTATTAAAGCATGTAAGACTGATTCTGAGGGCAAGGTATGTGTAATTTATACTCATATTCTGATTTTCTTTTTTTCTAATGCTAATATGAGTATTTTTCATTTCTTATTTACAGGTTGTTGAAGGCAAACATACAGTTTATCGTATGTCAGCCGCTACCGAAGAAGAACAACAAGAGTGGATAAAACGTTTAACTCAATCCATTAGCCATAATCCTTTCTATGATATTTTAGTACAAAGAAAGAAAAAAGCTTTAAGCAAAAGTTAGTATTAGATTAAAATAATTTCATAGAAACACATACACATTAACTAAAAACCAAGAAAAAACAGAACGTAACTCCTCATCCAAAAAAAAAAAAAATCGAACTAAAACGAAAAAAAACCAAGTGCAAAATGATAAAAAAAAATATTTTTTTGAGGATCTCATAAATTTGAATACATATTTATGCTAATTTAAAAAAAGGAAGTAGTTAAAGAAGAAATGCTTTTGATAAACCCAATTAAACTTAGATGATACAAACAAAAAACTTAGATGATTTACAAAATTTACTCATTTGTTATTAAGTTTAAGTTAAAAAAAATTGATTTTTTTCCTTATTTGTAGTTTATATTTTTTTTTTGTAATTTTTGTAGATTTATGACTAGTTTCTGTATGATGAACGTGATTCGTCGGCGACGAATTTGCTGGTGTTTTGGTTTTGCTACCATAACAAAATACATGCAAATTTTTTGCAGATGAATAACGTTCGTCATACAGAAACTGGGCATAATTTCTTTGTCTTTGTGAATTTATTCAATTGTACCAGATTTGTTTTTCTTTTGATTATATAAAAATGTCTGTAATTGTTTTTTCGTTTTGTTTAAGCAATTTAAATTTTTATTTTATTGCTAATGCCATGTTGTTATTACTATTCTACTATTATTGAAAATCCGAAATTTTCATTTCATCTAAATAAAAAGAAAATTTGTTAATATAATTGTTCATTGACAAAATTTATGTTTTTTTTGTAAGAATTTGAATCACACATAAAGCATATTTATGTTAAACATAATTTTGGTATCTCTTTAACATCGATAACAATTTAATTCTTTCAATTATTTTATTTCAGCATAGAATTAAGATGTTGTTGTTGCAAACATCGATAGCAGAGACTGAATTTAAATAGTGTTTTCAAATTAAATCTCTAATGTGTTCAATTTGTTAATAATATTTTTAATATTTTTAAATGGAATCTATATAATTTTAACCATTTTCATATGTAATCCATTAAAAAATATCAATTGAAGTTTAAAAAAATCAATTTAAATGCAAACAGATAACTTGTTTTATACAAGTAAATAATCGGCTTGGCCGTAACCATTAAGTTGAATTAAAAACAGATTCGAAAATGTACCAATATACATTGCGAATAACATCAATAAGGAATCGAATTTTTCAATTTTTAATCTAATATATCTTTTTAATGGATTATTTGAAAAATATAAAAATTATTGCCGGATCTAGACCGACTATATAATACCAAATAGCTTCCCAAAAATGGCTCCCATGCCCAAACATGGACCGATTGAATTAGAGCAGAAAATAAACACAAGCCAAATTTTTGTAAAATAGACTTTGTATGTTTCCAATAGACCGATTTAACTAAATATCAGGCGAAATTTTTATATGGGAACTAACAAGGGAAGTATCCCTAGTGTCACCCTCCGATCTTTATGGAAGTGCAAATGTGTAGTTCCATTCCTTTGTATGGAGGCTAGATTAAAACGTGAACCAATTTTTTCAATCAGGGTATTCACTTCAGAATTTTTTGACCCTTGCAACAGTGCAATATTGCAACTTTAAAAAAAAAAAAAAATTAATAAAATTTTTGTTTTTCTATTACCTTTTATATGATTCGTAGTTGCAAGAAAAGATTTGCAATTTATTTTAATAAAAATTCAATTGCTTTTATTCACAAAGAAACAAGCAAAAAAAGTTGCAATTTTGACATTGCGCAATTTTGCAAGACTAAAATTTCTGACGTGAATTCCATTAATATGCTTCGTCCTTGGGCCAAGAGAGGCTTAAGTTTAATATACCAAGTCAATTGATTAAAAATTGCAACCCGTTTCTTGTTGACAGCCAGACGGACGGACATTGCTAAATCGACTTCAAAAGTGATTCTGAGTCGATCGGTATACTTAAAAGTGGGTCTAGGACCAATATTTCGGGTGTGTTTCATACACTCAAAAAAGTATGTCGGTAAAATCTACTACAAAAGACAGTTGTTTTGACTACATTTTGTCGTTGAAAAGGCGTCCACTACATAAACGGTAAAAACAACTGAACATGTTGTTGTTTTTAACTATTGATTTTCAACTACAAAATGTAGTAAAAACTACTACAAAACTGTTTAATACAGTTGTTTTTTCTACAATTGCCTGAAATTTTATTTAAAAAATTTCTTAAACGTTTAAATGATTGATATTTATTTATTGAAAAAGCAATACATTTCAGTTGGTTGTATAGAATTTCGACATGATGACAATTTTTTGATGTATTTATCTGGAATTATAGAAGAAAAAAATTATATTAATAAAATGTTAAACAAAATAAATTGATTGTATTTACCTTTGTTTTTTTAATAGTTCATTTCAAATTTTCACCGCTACTGATCAAAATTTGTCTGGAATAAAAAAAAACGAAATGCTTTGGCAAAATTGATTTATAAAAAAAAAAGAATTAATTTGAAATGTTTCAAAAAAGTATGTACCTGCTCTGTTGTGTATACAAAGAAAAGAAAGATGGCGCGCTCATAAGAAAACAAAACACTGCACACATTTTATTTTGTTTTTTTCCGATTGGTTTTTACGCACGCTTATGTGAGCGCTATATTATACACACTTGTTATCTCATTTATCCACTTATTTTCTTTCGCTCAAGAATATTTTTCCAAAAACATATTTTTTGTTATAATTAAATTTAATAAATTGTAATTTAATTTATTTAGATATTATTTATTTGGTATAAAAATAATTCCTTCCGCATCCCGCACGACCAACTCGCTCGACACATTCGTTTGCAATAAAAATTTCTAGAAAAAAACGAGTTTTAGAAAAAAAACTAAAAACAACTACATAAATCAACTATTGCTACAGTGTAGTATATTTTTTGTAGTTATTTTTTGAAACTACTACAAAAAAAGTTGTTTGAGATTTTTTCATACAAAAACGACCGAAATTGTAGTTAAAAACAACAGCTACTACTTACTACACAAACGACCGTCATGTAGTAACTGCAATAATTTTCTGAGTGTACATCAGTAAAAACTCACCACAGAGTGGGTATAAAAATGCACAGATAAAGACCATTATCTAGCTAATAATGTTAACTGATAATAATAACACTGTGCTACAAAAAACACAAAATCGAATATACTTTTAAAATGAGGTAGTTAAGGTTGTGGGTCTCGTCGAAAAGATCACAAAAATGCCCATCAAACTTGCCAGACACCCTCAAATTTTAAAGTTATTGTCAAAAAACGATTTTTTGGGACTTTTCTCACTAAACCACGTGTAACTTTAACATTTTTCAACCGATTTTCAATTTTTCAACTGGATAGAAGAAGGATAGGGCTTTTCATGTGTATGAATTGGTCTATACATTTAAAAAAGATATGCATTGATTTTTTCAACAATATCTAACTTTTTGTTATTTTTTGAAAATATTTTGAGTTTATCGATTTTTTTCTGATATAGTTCGTTTAACAGCATCTATATTTATAAACGTATTCTTAAAGAAAATTTAATTGTGAATACGATGACCTTTATGCCGAAAATATCGGATAACAATTGACAGAGTTGTGATAATTTTTCTAAAAAAGAATATTAAGATTTTATATGAAATTGCCATGCGGATAACCCAGGCAAAAAAAAAATAAACGAACATACTGAGAGGTCGCGTATCAATATTTTAAAGGTTTTTGACCTACTGAATTCGAATTTGACCTTTAAATTACGCTATCTTATTAAGTTTTTGATATATCAATTTATGTTAAATATCTCAAAAACCTGACGAGATAGAGCAATTTAAAGGCCAGATTCGGATTCAGCGCGCCAAAAACCTTTAAAAATATTCTAAATGACTATTTATGATAAATCTATTTTTTTTTGCCTGGGTTATCTGAACGGCGATTTCCTGCAAAATCTTAATTTTCTTTTTTAGAGAAATTATTACAACTCTATCAATTATTATTCGATTTTTTTCAGGATAAATCTTATCGTATTTAGAATTAAATTATCTTTAAAAAAACGATCATAAATATAAAGGTTGTTAAACGAACTATAGCAGAAAAAAATCGATAAACTCGAAAAATTTTCAAAAAATAACAAAAAAAATTGATTTTATAGAAAAAATCAATATATATCTTTCTTTTACGTACTGACCAATTCACACACATGGAAAGCCCTATCCTTTTTCTATCCAAAACAGTTTAACAATTTAAAATCGGTTAAAAATTTTCTGAATTACACAAGGTTTAGTGAGAAAAGTCCCAAAAAACGTTTTTTTGACAATAACTCTAAAATTTGAGGGTGTCTGGCAAGTTTAATGTGCATTTTTGTGACCTACTCGACAAGACCAACAACCTATACTATCTCACATCAGAAGTATTTTTTCACTGTAGCACAGTGTAATTTAACGACAAAACAAAGTCCTTTTAAAAAATATTTTTGGGTAACTTGTTAAAAAATCACTTGTTTTGCATGAATCACTTGAATAAGGAATTTAGAAAACAGTCAAAGCACTGCTAAACTCAAATCGCGGAAAAAAATTGGCTCCCAATTTTTTATGATTTCCCCTATAAATTGAAATTCAACAAAAACATTCACTTCAGAAATTTTTGACCCTTGCAAGAGTGCAATATTGCAACTTTTAAAAAAAAAATGTTTAATAAAATTTTTATTATTTTATTACCTTTTATATGATTCGTCGTTGCTAGAAAGATTCGCATTTTATTTTAATAGGAATACAATTGCTTCTATTCACAAAGAAACAAGCAAATAAAGTTGCAATTTTAACATTGCGCAATTTTCCAAGACTTAAATTTCTGACGTGAATTCCATTATTAAAGCTTTAGATATTTCTTCTGAAAGCTCTTTCAAAAAACTCCCTAAATTAAACACATTAGAGATTTTTTTTAAATATTTCTTAATAATTGTGATATAATTTCGTTTAAAACAAATATTAAAAATTTACAATAACTATTTATTTAATTATAAAATATGAATCATCTTAAAAAAAAAACAATTATGCTCCTGAGGTGCGTTTACACGAGAGAAAGAGAGAGATGAAAAGGCTTAAACAAAAATTTCGGGAAACAGGGTTTTATTTATTTTATAGGTTGAAACAAAATATCGTTTACAAATGAAAAGAAAACAAACCTATTGTTCTACGCAGACAAGAATTTTGTGTAGATTTATATTTCTCTAGGTCTATTAAAATTCTCTCTTGTGTAAAGGCATCTTTATATTTACCAAAATATATGAGTCATTTCATGTCAAACCGAACAATTTTTGTAAAAATTGACTGAGGATTCCAATATTTTTTATCCATTTTAAAAACATTTTACACATGTTCTACAAAAACACTCGCAAAACATTTCAAAATCGTTAAAAATATGAGAAATGCGTCGACATATCAACATTTCAATCGATGAATTTTTTTCCAGAATACATCATAGCTCATTTTAAAGGTCTTTGGACGTACTTACAAAATTGTTTTACATTTTTTCTTTTTTAAGTAAAAAGCAAAATTCTGCATTGCCGAATATTTTGATACCCTACACAATTTAAAAAAAGTTATTGCAAAAGGTTAAAATCAATTTTTGTATAAAATTTGGTGAAAAAAATATTTGTTAAAAAAAATTTTTGTGGAAAAACATTTTTGTACTTGGTGAAAAACCATTCCATATCGAATTCCTGCAGAAGAATGAAAGAATTTTGTATTTTGTATCGCTGAATCTATATTGCTCAAATATAATCTGCTCGAGGCATCAATAATCTGCTCAAAGCATCAATAGGAACACTGTATAACAGTGAACCTAGTAAAAATTGTTGGTTTCGTCGAGTTGATCACAAAAATTTTCTTTAACCTTGTCAGACACCCTTACATTTAAAGTTATTGCCAAACAAGGGAGAGTGTTAAATTCGGCTGTGCCAAATATTGTATACCCTCCAAAATGTAAAAAAAAAATAACAAAAAAAAATTGTCAGTTGCGTTTTTTTGGTTTAGGAGGGGTGTTGGCGGGAGATATTGGGGGGCATCTTCCCCCTTGAAATAAATGCTCACAAATTGATTTATTATGATTTTTGCACTTTTATCATTATCATTTTATCATTATTAATTTGTATACCCTCCACTTACAATTAGTGACAGAGGGTATATATAAGTTTGTCATTCCGTTTGTAACTCATAAATTACACTGTGCTACAGTGAAAAAATATTCTGATGTGACATAGTATCGGTTGTTGGTCTTGTCGATAAGATCACAAAAATGCCCTTTAAACTTGCCAGACACCCTCAAATTTTAGAGTTATTGTCAAAAAACGTTTTTTTGGGACTTAACTCACTAAACCTTGTGTAATTCAGAAAATTTTCAACCGATTTTAAATTTTTAAACTGTTTTGGATAGAAAAAGGATAGGGCTTTCCATGTGTGTGAATTGGTCAATACGTAAAAGAAAGATATCTATTGATTTTTCTATAAAATCGATTTTTTTTGTTATTTTTTGAAAAATTTTCGAGTTTATCAATTTTTTCTGCTATAGTTCGTTTAACAACCTTTATATTTATAAGCGTTTTTTTAAAAGATAATTTCACTCAAAAAATTATGTCAGTAAAATCAACTGAAAATGTCAGTTAAAATAACTACATTGTAAGTTATTTTGGGGTCAACTACTTTTTCAGTTAAATCAACCAACAATGTTAGTTATTTTAACTGACAAAAAACAACTGACTTATGTAGTAAAAACTACTTACATTTGTAGTCAAAACAACTAAAATGTAGTAAAAATAAAATAATCAATTTATAATTTTTTTTTCAAAAAGTTTTTCAGAAAAAAAATTGAAGACCAAATTTTTTCAAAGTTTTTTTTTAAAAAAAAAGTTGTGCAAAATACAAAATAGAAAATTTATTTTTATTTTTTGGAAAAAAAACTTTGAAAATTTTTCAGAGATAAGCTAAATAAAATTAACTACTTTAAATAACTGTTACTACATCACAGTACTTTTTTGTTAGTTGTTCAAAAAAATGACTTAAAATAACTAACAGAAATAGTTGTTTGATATTTTTCATACAAAAACAACTGACTTTGTAGTTGAAAACAACTAACTACTGTAAAATATATAAACAACTAACATGTAGTAACTTACATAATTTTCTGAGTGTTAATTCTAAATACGATAAGCTTTATCCTGAAATATTTTTCTAAAAAATAAAATTAAGATTTTGCAGGAAATCGCCGTTCAGATAACCCAGGCAAAAAAAAATGTATCATAAATGGTCATGTACAATATTTTTAAAGGTTTTTGGCGCTCTGATTCCGTTTCTGGCCTTTAAATTGCTCTATCTCGTCAGGTTTTTGAGATATTTAACATAAATTGATATATCAAAAACTTAATAAGATAGCGCAATTTCAAGGTCAAATTCGAATTCAGGAGGTCAAAAACCTTTAAAATAATAATAAGCGACCTCTCATTATGTTCGTCTATTTTTTTATTTTTTTTGTCTGTCAATTTCATACAAAATCTTAATTTCTTTTTTAGAAAAATTATCACAACTCTGTCAATTGTTATCCGATTTTTTTTTGCATAAAGCTCATCGTGTTCACAATTACATTTTCTTTAGGAATACGTTTATTAATATAAATGTTGTTGAACAACCTATAGCAGAAAAAAATCGATAAACTCAAAAAATTTTCCAAAAAATAAAAAAAAATTGATATTGTTGAAAAAATCAATACATATCTTTTTTATATGTATAGATCAATTCACACACATGAAAAGCCCTATCCTTCTTCTATCCAAAACAGTTGAAAAATTTAAAATCGGTTGAAAAATGTTTAAGTTACACGTGGTTTAGTGAGAAAAGTAAAAAAAAACGTTTTTTGACAATAACTTTAAAATTTGAGGGTGTCTGGCAAGTTTGATGGGCATTTTTGTGATCTTTTCGACGAGACCTACAGCCTTAACTACCTCATTTTAAAGTATATTCGATTTTGTGTTTTTTGTAGCACAGTGTTATTATTGATCAGTGATCGATTCTAAGACATTCTAGCGATGTCCGTCTGTGGAAATTGTGATCACGGTCAAAGTATTAAACATAAATGACTGAGACTTAGCATATTTACTTGTTGTCCTAAGTAGTTTGGTATTGCATTTGAGCGAAATCGGTTCAGCGGTTCAAAAGTTATGAACTAAAATGTAAGAACACCTTGAAAATTTTGGTATAGTCTACATAACCTAAAAATACAAAATGCTTTAAATTGGCTGCTGGTTGGCATATTTGAACAGAATTGGAAACAGAATGGAATTTTTACAAGTACAAACAAATTTTTTACCAAAAAAAAAATTCGCTGATTTTTTTTTTTTCGCTGAATTTTTTTTTTCCATCAAACATTTTTTTCCGCGGATTTTTTTTTTTTTTTTTCAAAAAAAATTTTTTTTTTTTAATTTTTTTTTCAAATAATTTTTTATTACATTGTGGGGGTATCAATACATATAAATCCGAATTTAACTTTTTTTACTTGTTTTTTATATCTACGCCCACAAAGGGTCGGTACAAAAAAATTTAATTTTTTAATCCCTTAAGTGTAGGACTTTGAACTACTTCTGACACATAAATGGTTTAATTGTTTAACAAATATACAAAAAATAAGTAAGAGTGTTAAATTCAGCTGTGCCAGATCTTTTATACCAATGGTTCCCAACCTTTTTTACGTCACGCCCCACTTTTAAGTTAAAAAATTGCATTGTCCCCCCTACACAAAAGAAAAATTTAATAATTTTTCTAATTTTTGTTTCTAATGAAAAATTACTACTGGTTTAGCAAAGTTTTTGTAAAAAAAGCATTTAAACTAAGTTTTTAGTAAAAATTTTTAACAATTAACAAAATTTTTGTAGTTAATTATGCTAAAAAAATATTTTTGTAGTGAATTTGACTAAAAAAAATCTTGAAAATTAGCTTGTTGCCCCCCTAGAACCTTCAAATTGCCCCCCAGTGGGGCGAGAATCAAAGGTTGGGAACCATTGTTTTATACCCTCCAACATGTCAAAAAAAAATTGTCAGGGGAATTTTTTGCGAGGACGGTTCGGCGGGTGGTATTGGAGACAAATACAATTTTATCATTATTAAAACAATGTTTTTGTATTTACACCCACAAAGGAGGCGGGCTGAAATTTTTTTTTTTTTAATCCCCTGGATCCAAGTGCAGGACTTGAAATTACTTCTGACACAAAAATTATTTAGTTGCTTAGCAAATTTACAAAAAAAAACCCTTTGAAAAATAACGTTCTTTAGAGTTTGATTAAGTTCTTCAAGGGGCAACTTTTTCCCCCTGGTCCGGGAGGAATATACGACATATTCGTGCTAAACTTCAGCTGTCTAAGTCTTTTGGTTTAGACTGCATCGTGCTTTTCACAGACAGACGGACACACGGACATTGCTAGAATGTCTTAGAGTCTATTGTGAATCAGTAATATATATACTTTATGGGGTCCCTGACCGATATTTGTATGCGTTACACACGGAATGACAAAGTAAATACCATACTGTAGGTGGAGAGTAAAAAACGTTGTTTTTGGATTTAACTCAAAAACTTTTAACCGATTCTCAATTTTTGAACTGTTTTGGACAGATGCTGGATATGACTTTCCATATGTGTAAAATGGTCAATCCAAAAGACCATTACCCGTTTTGTTACAACGTACTTTTGACGTACAGTGATAAAAAATCGAACTTTCCGAATCGGAATGGAATGAAACCAAAAGCAAATGAAATTTGGCATTTTTTCATAGCAAACTCCTCAAGGTTTTTTTTAGTTTAGTTTTTTTTACACGCATTTGAAGTTGGTGATTTTAAAGTATTTAAAGTTTTTGTATACTAAATATGTAAAACTCTAGGAGTGCCTTTACTTGTCCCCAATGGACATGTAAAGCTCGAAAACATGTTAGCTATAACCGGTAAGAATTTCGCTGCAATCGGTTCAGTACTTACTGAATGGCCGAATTATTAAAAAAAAAAAACAATGTTCACCATTGCGTATGATTGTTATTTAAAGGCAATTGCAAAATTAAGTATACGTCTCTTACACAGTTTTCAAGTTTAATTATAATAATAATTCTCTAACTTCAAATGCATTTAAAAAAATCTCACACTAAACTTAAAAAAGCCTTGAAGGTTTTGTTGTGAATAATGTCAATTTTCATTTACTTTTGGTTTCATTCCATTTCGATTTTGGTTGTTGCACTGTGTTATTATAAATAATCTTTCAAAAGTACGATGAAGACACTTAAAAACGAGCTAATGTTTTTTTTTTCTTTATTCCGGATAACGTTTTTTTTGCACCGATTTGAATGTTTTTAAGCTTTAAAAAATTTTGGAATGCAACAAAATTTAATAATTTTCTTTTTGTACAAAATATTTTTAAAAAATGTTTGAAAAAAAATATATTCGGTTTGATATGGATTATGCCAGTGGTGGCAAAAATATTAGGAGCACTCTAAAAATGTGGAAAAAAAGATATCTTTAAGATTTTAAGTGCACTCCTTTTATTTTTGCCAACACTGTATATAAAAATAAGGTATCAAACTCAAAAAGAAAAATTAAACAAAAAATGCTTCAAAAAATCTAAATTTTTATAAACTTATTTGTTTATTGTTTTGTTAAATGACTGGTTCCATTTTAAATAGCATAGGCAATCAGCCGATGGTGGTTCAATTTATCCAAAAATTAATATATCCATTCTTCTGATTTTTATTGAATTTCGGTTTTTGTTATTTAGTCGAAATTGTGAATGGTTCGCGTTTTATCGCTGTTCAAAGTTGGTATTTTGCAACAATTTTATGAAAAATACATAATGTTTAAATGATCGTATCTTTGGAACGCATCATCCGATTGTCACGAAATAAAGCGCAAAATAATGGTTATGTCCTGGTCTTAAAATAGAATTTTGAAAAAGGATAGGATGTTTTGCAAAAAGGATATTGAAATTAAAAAAATGTCCTTAATTTGCAAATATCTCAAAATGCGTATCTTTAATTTTCCTATATTTTTTTGCACATATAGCCCTAAATATACTTAACAACATATGCAAATCCCAAATTGGGATGGTAAGCGGTTTAATTGTAAACGCGGTTTCATGAAACGCCTTATTGATTTTTGTTAATAACTCTCGTTTACAAATGAAAAACAATTTCTGCGCACTAACCGCGAATAATTTTTTTATATGTATTTTTGATCGCTAAACTCAAAAATTTCATCAAAAGAACATTTCGCGAATAACTTTTTGTTTAATGAATTTTTTAGCGTTTTTTGGAGGTATTTTGACTATTTTTCTTATATCTTAAGTTCTGTTTATCTGATCTTCTCGCAATAAAAACCAAACTAAAGATAATCAAATTTCCAACAAATCCTACATTCATCATTTTTTCATAAGTTCATAGCTTTACGCGCAAATAATTTTTTTAGCGTTATTTGGAGGTATTTTGACTATTTTTCTTATATCTTGAGTTCCGTTCATCTGATCTTTTCGCAATAAGAACCAAATTAAAGACAATCAAATTTCCAACAAATTCTTCATCCATTATTTTTATATCAGTTCATAACTTTACGCGCAATAGGCAAACATATGACTAAAATAAGTTTTTTGATTAACAAATCATTTAAAAAAAGTTTAAGAAATAGAAATCTTTGCAATTAATTGCATCTTTTTATTTATCTGCAAAGCCTGAACATTGAGAAATATAATAAAGTTGATTTGATGAAAATCTATGGCCCTTACCACAAGAAAACAAAAAGTCTATTTTAACAAAAGTTTTATTTTAAATTTCAAATTTTCAATACATTTTTTGAAAGTCGATTTTAAAAACAAAAACAATTTGTATGGAAATAAAATTAAAAGCTCATTTTAAATTTATTTTATTTTCTTGTGGTAAAGCTGTATAGGTTTACTCCGAAGTTATCACAAATTTTATGAATATACATGATAAAATACAAAAAAAAATGATATTTTTTTACAATTTCTGTTTTTAAAATTTTTAAAAAATGAGCTTTGTTAATAAAAAATAGTTTTTCCTTGTTTGCCTATTGCGTGTAAAGTTATGAACTGATATAAAAATAACGAATGAAGGATTTGTTGGAAATTTGATTGTCTTTAATTTGGTTCTTATTGCGAAAAGATCAGATGAACGGAACTCAAGATATAAGAAAAATAGTCAAAATACCTCCAAATAACGCTAAAAAAATTATTTGCGCGTAAAGCTATGAACTTATGAAAAAATGATGAATGTAGGATTTGTTGGAAATTTGATTGTCTTTAATTTGATTTTTATTGCGAGAGAATCAGATAAACAGAACTTAAGATATAAGAAAAATAGTCAAAATACCTCCAAAAAACGCTAAAAAATTCATTAAACAAAAAGTTATTCGCGAAATGTTCTTTTGATGAAATTTTTGAGTTTAGCGATCAAAAATACATATAAAAAAATTATTCGCGGTTAGTGCGCAGAAATTGTTTTTCATTTGTAAACGAGAGTTATTAACAAAAATCAATAAGGCGTTTCATGAAACCGCGTTTACAATTAAACCGCTTACCATCCCAATTTGGGATTTGCATATGTTGTTAAGTATATTTAGGGCTATATGTGCAAAAAAAATATAGGAAAATTAAAGATACGCATTTTGAGATATTTGCAAATTAAGGACATTTTTTTAATTTCAATATCCTTTTTGCAAAGCATCCTATCCTTTTTCAAAATTCTATTTTAAGACCAGGACATAACCATTATTTTGCGCTTTATTTCGTGACAATCGGATGATGCGTTCCAAAGATACGATCATTTAAACATCATGTATTTTTCATTAAATTGTTGCAAAATACCAACTTTGAACAGCGATAAAACGCGAACCATTCACAATTTTGACTAAATAACAAAAACCGAAATTCGACACAGATCTCGAGAATTGATATGCCAATTTTTATGCAAATTAAAATAGGTAAGGTCGAAAAAGTGTTTTTTTTGTTTTCAAAAATTTTGGAATCCTTCAAATATAATTTACAAGTTAAATACATGATTTAAAATGGCAATAATTTATTTATGAGTTTTCGAGAATTTAGCTTTCTTACTAAATTAAAATGAAAAATAAAAATTTTTTAAAAAGAATTTAAGAGGCTTTTTATAAAAAAAAGTCTTAAATAAACTTAATTTTCTATATTTTTTTTTGCCTTTCTAAAAAAAATTACTTAAAAATTGTGTTAAATTTAAAAAAAAAATTGTTAATTAAAAATATAAATAGTGACCTTTCTTTTCAGCTTAGCTTAACTTTAGTTAAAAAATATATTTAAAAAACAATAATAAATTACGAATTTGTGTATTTTTTAAAAAATTGTATTCACTTATCAAAAAAATGTTATATATTGTTTAAAATTTGATATTTTAAATAAATTTCAATTTGTGTTCAATATTTATTTCCTTAAAACTTCTAAAATAATTTAAATACAATTTATGTTGTATATTATTTTAAAAATAAAATTAACTTAAAATATATATAGAAAAAGTGTTCATCACTTGAATTTAGCCACCTTTATAATTTTGTTTGCAATATTATTTTATAAAAGAAAAATATTTAAAAAATTCTACTAAATTAAGTTGAAAAATTAAATCTTAAATTAAAAGAAACTGCTTTATTTTCCTTAAATGTTTAATTTGTAATAATTATTTGTTAAAAATTAAAAATAATTTATTTAAAGTGCGCATATTGTACACAAAAAAAATTAAAAACAACAAGAACTTTAAAAATAAATTACACTGTGCAACAAATTTTGGGTAATTGGCTTGAGCCTCAATGTATCCAATGCCAAATGAAAGTAAACTAACACAAAATCACCTAAGAGAAAAGTTTGTTCGATTTTTTTATGGGCCACTAAAGTTTTTAGTTTTTTTCAAATGTTTATTAAAAAAAAAAAAAAAACTACAATAAATGCACACATGAGCCATAGAGAAATGATAATAAAAGACATTGATAGACTCCAAAATTAATCTGTTATTTTCTATAAAACGGTGGATTGTATTTCTTTTTTCATATATGATTTTACATGTACTTGCCTCTTACACTAAATCTCGAGAGAGTAGATAAAATGGCAAGCAACCAATTAAATACTAACTGACCTGAGCTTAAAAATATCGTTGAATCTCTTCAGTTAAGTGTTTTTTATTTGTAGATATTTTTTTAAAAATATTTCTAAGTCGATGTTTTCCAAATTTAAACATTAAAAATTTAAAAAATTATCCAATAATTTTTATTTAGTTATCAGCTAGTTTTCCCAACAACCCAAACAAAAAATTAAATTTTTTAAATACAGTGGAAGCAATCCCCATTTTTTGACTTCCAACTCTTTTGACCACCAATTTTTTGTTAACAAAGAAAATTTTTAATTATTCTTATATCTCTTTACTATACACTTAGGTGTACTCAAATTTATAAACAATAAAATATTTTCTTTGTTTACAACAAATTGGAGGTCGATAGAGTTGGAGGTGAAAAAATGCGAATTTCTTCTACTGTATTTAAAAATTTTCATTTTTTGTTTGGATTGTTGGAAAAACTAGCTGATAACTAAATAAAAATTATTGGATAATTTTAAAAAAATTTTAATGTTTGAACTTGGAAAACATCGACTTGGAAATATTAAAAAAAAAAAATGTCAAAAAAATATCTACAAATAATTTCATTTTCCAGTGCGACCCTCGTATCTCATTGAATATTTGCTCAATCTGGACGCTATCAAGCTTAAATTCAAGCTTGAAAATTTCCTATATAGCACTTTTATCAAAAATATTCGATTGATAATTATCAGGTTTAGTATTGATAACTTTTCTTTTAAAGAACTGCTTAAGCCCACTTCAGACTATAATACTGAGTCGTAAGAAAATAAGTATCTTAAATAATACGAAACTTTCTCCGCTTGTCAAAAAATCTTTTAAAAAATCCTTTGCGTATTTACACTAAATACAACCCTGATTTTATGAAAGCGTATACGTTTTCTCATTTTTAGAGAAATTTCCAAAAATGAGAATACGTATCCGCTTGTCATTTTTTAATCCGTATTTCTCTTGGTTTTATACCGATTTGTGTTTACACCATACTATTTTATAGGTTTTACACAAAATTTTGACAGATATTATTACAAATATTATGTTCTGAAGCCACCTTAACAAATATATGCTGTTCCATTATTACTTTGAGTCACTGTATTTATTATAGTTCTTTGCTGTTTTCCAAACGCCATTGATAAAAAATTTAAAAACTTTAGCGGGCCCTAAAAAAAAAATTCAAATTTACTTTGCAAAACCCATTGGTAATTTTGTTTATTTCTTGGTATACTTTTATTTGACATTGAATCCATTGAGGCTCATTTTTCTTATTGCCCAGTTGTTGTTAAATAAATAAATATCTATCTTTATGCTAAAATTATCTTATAACTCTATTAAAAATTATATAAAATATTCAAAATGATATTGTATTGTATCCACTCAATTTATTATTCAAAATATGTGATTTTAACACATATTTAGCTTGTATTTTATAGAAATGTATTGTAAAATGTATTGTATTTTGTAACTTGTATGTAAACGTCTTATAAAGTATGTAATCAAATATTTTTTTTTTATTTCTAATCATTATTTTTAATATTATTATGTTTTGTAATGCTTTAGTTGTAATATATAAATATAATTATATACATAAACATATTAGTAGATATTAGTCCATATAAACAAATTATTATGAAAAAATAAATGTAAAATACATTACATCATATTTATAAAAACAGATAATAAAAAAACAAAATAAAATGTTTTACATAAAAAATAGATTGTGGTTTTATTCATAATTTTTTTCCAGATTTTTATTTAACACTTTGCGAAAAATTTCGGTTCATCAAAAATTAACTGAATGATACCAATACCAAATTAAAAGAAGATTTTTAAACTTATTTGGCAAATAAGTAAATAACATATTCAGGATATTCACTTTAGAAATGTTTGACCCTTGCCAGGGCTGTCAGTTGAGAATTTCATGCGAGCAAAAAGGACAAGAAATCTCATTTGGGGATTGGGGATTATTGTGGGGATTTCGAAAATTATTTTGGGGATACTTTGGCGATATTTAAAATTTTATCCATTTAATCACCAGCAATTTTCGATGTAATCAACGATTTTTAAACAAAGTTTCAGTATTTATAATTATTTTTGTAAAAAATTAAGAAAATATAATTTTTTGCGATTAAAAAACCTATTTTTCACGGTTTGGGGATTTTTGGGGATATTTTGTAATATTTTTGGGGACAACGAAGAAAAGTACCTGGCAACGCTGACCCTTGCAATAGTGCAATCATAGTGACATAGTAATCCATCGACCGTTTTGTAGATCTGGCATCACCAAATATAATTGGAAAATTCTGGCAATGCCAAACTAAAGTTCAAACGCAAAGCAAAGAGAGACAAAAAACAATCTGCATTCTCACTGTAAAACTGGTATCTTCCATCTCGCTCACATTTCGATTTGTGATAAAATTTCGTAAACAATACCATATGGTTTTTGTTTACTACCTTTTCAACAGCCATTTGTTGGACTACTCTATGACTCTGAGTGCAATATTGCAACTTTTTTTTTTAATTTAATAAAATTTGTATTTTTCTATTACCTCTTATATGATGCCTCGTTGCAAGAAAATATTCGCAATTTATTTTAATAGTAATACAATTGCTTTTATTTACAAAAAAAAACAAGCAATTAAAGTTGCAATTTTGACATTGCGCAATTTTGCAAGACTAAAATTGCTGACGAGACCTACACTTCTAAGCTTAATATAATGCATGGACGTTCTTTGTAGTAGAATTTTATGGAGGATTTTTTCTTGGATCACATTTGCCCTCCATTTATGTTATATAAAGAGGTAGTTTTACTCGTTTTTTTTTTTTAATATTCATACAGAACTTTATATGTGAATAGAAGCAATTGTATTACACTCAAAAAATTATGTTAGTAAAATCAACTGAAAATGTCAGTTAAAATAACTACTTTGTAAGTTGTTTTGGGGTCAACTACTTTTTCAGTTAAATCAACTAACAATGTTAGTTATTTTAACTGGCAAAAAACAACTGACTTATGTAGTAAAAACTACTTACATTTGTAGTCAAAACAACTAAAATGTAGTAAGAATAAAATAATCAATAAATATATTTTTTTTTTTTCAAAAAATTTGAAGATCAAATTTTTTCAAAGTTTTTTTTTTTTTTTTTTTTAAATGTGAAAAATAAAAAAAAACCGAAAATTTATTTTTATTTTTTTGAAAAAAAACTGAAAATTTTTCAGAGATAAAAAAAAAAAAAAATTAACTACTTTAAATAACTGTTACTACATCAGAGTACTTTTTTGTTAGTTATTCAAAAAAACTACTTAAAATAACTAACAGAAATAGTTGTTTGATATTTTTCATACAAAAACAACTGACTTTGTAGTTGAAAACAACTGACTACTGTAAAATATACAAACAACTAACATGTAGTAACTTACATAATTTTCTGAGTGCTATTTAGTAGGTGTGGTTATCTCTTATACTTTCCGAGATAGAACCATTTTAAAATGTATAATTTAAAAATTTTACCGATCGGGCTCCAGTTTTATGCTAATAGCATAGCTGAATTTATTATTTTAAACTAATTTCATTTGAAAACTATATAGATTTCTGATTTAAAAAAAATAACAAACCGATATCTTGTTTTAGTCCGAAAATACATTATTTTAAAAATTTAAAAAAATACGATTTTTTTTGTACAAAGTACCAACACTCTTTTGACTCTACATAAAAAGTTTCGTTCAGAACATGTTGATTATTTTTACTAGTTTGAAAGCTCGTGAAGATGAGTTTACATCAAAAATGAAATCCGAGGTGTAAATATTGCGTCCGCCAGCACCATCCAAAATTGGCCTAATTTTGGCTGCCGCCTTTATTTTCCTCATAGTTACTATATTTTTAGTTAAATTTATCAAAATTTTATGAAAATTCATGAAATTTTCTTCAATGTAGGAGCATACTTGGGACAGTTAGAGAGATGAGAGTTAATTTAATAAAAATTTCATTTTGTATGGATGCTCCATTCGGGAGTAACGAGAAGGAGTAGAACTGTTAGGAAAAATGTTGGGTTCTAAAAATAAATGGGGGTCAATCTTCCATTGAACTTTTTTAGAAGCGACTCCGAGGCAATCGTTGGTGCTTTCTTACCCCTTTACCGCCACTTTTTTGCCAAAACAATTGCCTAGGAGTCGCTTCTAGAGGGGTGCAATGTTACCAATCCCCCATTCATTTTTACAACCCAACAAAGATTTTAACATACATGATTTCAAAATTTTTGATTTTTTCCATTCGTTTTTGGTTCTTAAACATTTTACACTGATTTAATACCATATTCGCATTCATTAAAACTAGATAAATTTTTCGTTTTTCCTATACAATTTATCTGTCAAAATAAAACGCCGTTTAAATTGGACGTTTAACGTAAAGAGAAAACGAATAAATAAACTAGTTTAAATGAATGCGAATATGGTATAATATCGTCAATATCTTCAAAAAGAAAACTTAAGCATTTGCCTTACATCTTTCAAAAAAAAAAATCTTTCAGATTCTATAAAATACTAAAGAGTTCTTATAAAAGGTAAGGGTTTATCAACATATTTAAAGGGTTTATCAACATATTTAAAGAATTTTGTAGTAAAGATCCAAAAAAATTAAAGTTTTTGATCTCACTGGGATATAAAAAATATTTAGAACCCGAAGGTTTCTTTATAAGAAAACGGGCTCCCTTCCTTCAAAGGGTTGTTTTTGGTAAGAAAATTTTGAAGTTTTAGCATTTTTTTTAATTCTTGAAATTGGTTTTGGTTTGGGAAAAGTTTTAGTAAGAAACTATACATTTTTAAAAAATTTTCATTTACAAAAAAAAATACCCCACGGAATTACTGTTGAAAAAACGAAATTTTAAAATTCTATTTCTCAAAACTAATTTTAAATAGAAGCTACGATCTTTTTTAACAAGGCCAAACATTATGTCAATTCGATTACCAAAAATTCAAACTATTTTAACTACAACTGGAAAGTTTTGTTTGCTTTTTGTATTAAAAATTTCCAGCTGTAGTAAAAATAGTAAAAAAGAGTAGATTGTCGTAACGTAATCGAACGGACCTATTAAATTAAAACAAAAAATATTTGGTTAAAAAACGACAAATTAAAAATAAATTATACAATTTTGGAAAATTTTAAAAAGATAAATTTTTTGAAAATTTTATGTAAATTTTTATCAGAAATATTTATTCAATTTGACATTCACCATGTCTTTAATATTTATGCGATTTCAATATATAAAAATATATTGAAATATATTAATATTTGCCCGTTTACATATAAATTGTGTGTGTAACACTGCTGTTACGTTGTTTTGGTTTATGAAATGCATGCACTTGCTGATACGTTTTTTTGTTTATTGTTAATAAATTAGCAACTTTTGAACTTAGACTTCCAAAATTTTCCAGAGACATGTAGTTTAGTCAAATGCATCATAATCAATCAAAAACTCGATTTTTTTGTTGTTACGTTGTTTTGCATTTAAGGTGACGATATATACATGTAACTTTTAAACTATTTATCAGATTGGAACATTATGAGTGGGGCAAATAAAGTCAATGACATAAGCTTTCAAAATAGCTAGTTTGGAGTGACCCTTATACAATACAGTGTGAGTTACAGAGTGCCAAAGTTGACCACCCTGAAATTAAAAGGCTTTCGGAGCTAGTAGCTTTTAAAAATATGCAAAGATTTTTAATTTTTTTTGTATTTTTGCAATTATCGTACTAAGGATAATAAAATCCAAAAAAAAAAAAAATAATAAAAATTTTTCAAAAAAAAATAATTTTTATTTTCCGACAAAATATGCCAACTCTAAAAAAATATTTGTTTTTTGATACAATAATAAATGCCATCTCTGAAAAATACGCAAACAAGTGCAAAATATAAAATTTTTGGCATAGGTAAAAATTATTTAGAATATTTAAACCATCTTATGGAAGGTACATTGTTAATTTTTACAATAATATGCGAAATAACTAGTTTTTTAGCTCTCCTGAACAGTAAGCTTTTTCGAGTTGGCATTTATTGAATATAGTTCGACGATATAAATACATTCCAAGATATAGCTTTTCAAATTATCATACATTTCTGTTTTTTTTTTAATTTTTGAAAAAAAAAACTGAAAATAGATTTTATAAAATCTCTGGTGGAAAGAATTCTACAAGAAAAATCAGACTTTTTTGTGGGAAAAATGTCTAAGAATCTGAGATCTTCTTCAAAATAAAAATAATAACCCGAGTAAAAAAGTTTATATATAATTATATATAATTTTATATAACCCACTTTTATCAAATTATATATAATTTGATAAAATTATGTATAATTATATCCAGGAATTGGTGGATAAAATTTTATAAAATTATATTAAATTATATCAAATTAGATATAATTAGATATAATTTGATAAAATTTTATAAAATTATATCCGAAAAAGTTTTTTATCTAATTTGATATAATTTTATAAAAAAATATATAATTTTATATAAATACCCAGGCAGAAAAATACATACGGGCCAGATCTGGCAAAGTAATTAATAAGGTAGTATTAATACTGGCTAAGTACCTTTTTTTTGGGTTTTTTGTACTTGCTAAGATGCTAAATGATAACACCATTTAGTAGTGGCAAAGTAATTGTTGAATCAAAATAAAGTAATATAAGAGTACATTGAATACAACAAATATTGGGCTTTCCCAGTACTTTCCAGAGCGTTTCCCAGTAATTTCAAAAGTAATATCCGAGATATTTTAAAATTTACTTTCCCATGCATTTTAACTAAATAATTAATTGAAAAATTTAAAATGTGTTAAATTAAATTATTTTTTATTTAATTCGTACTTACGAAATATTTTTTTTTTCATTTTAAAAAAATTATATATTAATTATCCTTTTAAATAAATTATATGTTAAAGTTAAAAATTATTTTCGTTTAAATAACATTTCAAATGTTAATATAATCGAATTTGACTTAAATGGTTATGTAGTTTTATCGTATTTTTATCGTTCAGTTCGACCTCCGCATTGATCCTTTGCTGCGGATAGCCAGCGAGTTATCTTTGAAAAAACTGTGGCTTCAGTTTCACTCGGAAACTGTTTCGTGAGGAAAGCTTTAAAAATTTATTTTAATAAACTTAAATGATAAGCTTCAAAACCGACGTTCACGATGAATTTATTGATGCTCAAAATCTTGAAACAACGGATGAGGAAATTTTTTGTGAAGTTGACAGCGATGTCCTCATCTAGTACAGAGGATTTTATACCTGAAACAACGGAAATTGATTTTAGCAACCTTATTAACGGCCATTTAGAGCTCAGGTTAAAGAATTGGGTTTTAAGAAATATAAAAACCCTAATTCAAAAGTCAATCGATAAACTTTTAATAGTTTTGAGAGAAGAAGGATATACGTCACTACCAAAATCCTCTAAAACATTGCTAGGAATTTCAGCTGTAAGCGGTTGCACAAAAATTATGAAAAGTTCAGATGACACTTTTGGGAAATTCCAGTATTTTGGAATAAAATAAAATCTTGTTGATATTGTGAACCCTAAACTGTATGTTGAGGCAGGTATATCGTTGATAATTCATGTGGATGGCATGGATGTCTTTAACAAATCCAAAAAAGGTTTTTGGTCTATTATGGGAAAAGTGTTTGCACCAGATTATATGAGTAAACCTTTTTTAATAGGCTTATATTACGGAAATTCAAAACCATATTCCTCACAAGAGTTTTTGGAAGAAGTCGTTGTGGAATCCAATTTGTTAATAAATGAAGGTATAATATTTCTAAAAAAATGAATTCAAGATTAATTTTGGTTTTATTTTTAAAGGTGTAAATATAAGTGGAAAATATTTTTAACTTTAAAGTTCTAGCATTCTGTTGCGATATGCCTGCCCGTGCCTTTATTAGGTGCACTAAAAGCCATACTGGATTTTTTTCCTGTGAAAGATGCACAGTACGAGGAGAAACAGATAACAAAACTCGAGTTTTTAAAGAAATTAACTGCGATGAAAGGACTTTGCAGCCATTTAAAGAAAAAATAAATTCAGAACATCATTTAACAAAGGAAAATAGCCCACTACTTGAAATTTTAAATAGCCCACTACTTGAAATTTTAAAAATATGCATATGTAGCATCTCGGCATAAGCAAATATTTGCTTCAAAAGATGATTTATAAGAAATCATTTTCATTTATTTCTACAGAAAATGTTGCTGTTTTACAAAAAAAACTTTTTAAATTTGTCTCAAGATATTACATCAGAGTTTCAGAGGAAGTCATTCGATTTATATGATATAGGAAACTGGAAAGCAACACAATTCCGATTTTTTTTATTATACGGTGGAGGTATCATATTGAAAAACGTTTTAAAATCTGATCAATACAAGCATTTTTTAATTCTTTACACGGCATGCAGAATTTTATCATCAAAGAAATTGGCTACATTAAAAAATAAGTTTGCTAAGCAGATTTTAAGAACATTTGTCGAACTTATGCCAAGTTTTTACGGTTCTAATTCCCAAACAATGAACATCCACAACTTAATTCAAATTGCAGACGATGTAGCTAATATGGGCGCCCCTATATCACAGTTTTCGCCATTTGATTTTGAAAACAGTCTTGGTTATTTAAAACCTATTATAAAATCCCCAACTAACCCTATTGCTCAAATCCAAAGAAAACTACATATTTTTCATTCCGATAACTCAGTAAATAATATTCCATTGCTATATCCGCTTAATAGAAATTCCAAATACTCTCTAGGAAATATAAAACAAAGCTCGGAATCAAAAGTTGTATTTTCTTTCGTAAACATTAAAGGTTTTAAAATAAAACCTATTCATCCAGATAACGTATGTTTACTCGACAATGAAAACGTTATTATCGTTACTGAAATTTTTAGTAGAAAGCAGTCTAAATACAAAAGTGATGATATATTTTTGAAAGGCAATATTTTCACTGAATGTAGCGATTTTTTTCAATTTCCACTACCATCAAGAGAAATAGGACTCTACAATGTTAATAAATTAGATAAAAATAACATTGAAATCAGTATCAATATAGTAGAATCAAAATGTATTCTTACTAAATTTTATAATGACACCATTGCAATTGCTTTATTACATAATTAAGAGTTTTTTTAAATGTTAAAATTTAGTAAAATTATTAAAAAAAAAATATTTCAAATTATTAATATAAACCGCCTTTAGTTTGGTAAAATAGTGTTAGCAAAGTAATTTGTTCGGTAAAACCAAGTACTTTACTAAAAAGAGCTTGGTATACAAAAAAAAGTTGCTTTCCCAGTACTTTTTTTTTGGAACGGTTGGCAATTTCTGGCTGGGTAGATATGAAACAGCCCGCACATAATATTTTATTATTTTATCCTATTTTATTAATTTTTCATATATTTCTGTTATTTTGGTTATAAAATGCAATAAAAACCATTATTTATTGGTCTAAAAATATTTATAAATAGTAAATAATAACAAATTAATTAATTTAAGATACACACATATACATTAATACTTAAGCGTCGAATCAGAATCAAATTATGTCGCGTTGGTCGTAACGCTCAAATTATTTTTCGTTCATACAATTTGTGTTTCAGGTACCATAAAAATTTATTTAAAATGTGTTTTTTGCTTTTTTACCTCAAATGCGACGTAATTTGATTTTGGCAAGACCCTTAATCTGATTTCAATTGTATTTATACTGCTTGTGGTGGACGACTGTAATTTGCACAATGAAAATCACATGCTGGGTTGCTAATCATAGCGACACCAACAAAATGTTGGCTTAAAAAATCTATTTGCATCACTTCTCCATGATGGTCTTACGCCTCTGAAATTGCCTTTTATGTGAGATGTTGTTGTATGCATGTCACTGCTTCGCCAACGTAAAGAAGTAACACAATTGGTCGTCCGAGAGATATCCAGCAGTAAACTTGGTCATTGTCGTCAGCAGTAAACTTACGGATGTGGCAGATTTAAAAAGGAATTCTTTTTCTATTGATGGACCTGAAAATATGAGCACAATAATTATAATGCATTGAAAATTGTTTTATATAATTTAATTTACCTTGTATTTCGCGTTATTCCTTTATTTATTTGTGTGCCATTTGCTTTTGAAATTTTTTGATAAAACTAAAATATTTTGAAGTTTAAAAATTTTGAAAATTTTAAAATACAAAAAAAAAAAAAAACAAATAGAAAAACCAAACAAGTTTTTTTTTTAATTGTAAACAAATGGTAGCTCAAAAAGGAGTGTTGGAATTACACTCCAAATAAGAAAAAAAAAATATAGAAATTTACCCCTCTATTTTGTAAAACGCAACGCATATTTATTTTTACTACATGCGCAACGTTCCGCGTTGTCAAAATTTCTATGTAAATTTAATTTGTTATAACTAGCGGTGCGTGAAATTTGTTTTTTCAGAGGTTAGCTTAGTCCTTGAAGGGAAACTTTTTTCCACTTGGTACCCGATTTTAGTCATTTACGAACATAACCTGTCTTAGACCATAAGATACATTCGTATAAGTTAAGGAGACTAGCTCTTTTATTTTGGACTGAATCGTATCTTATAAAGACAGACGGACGGACATTCATAGAATGTCTTAGAATCGATCATGGATCAATAATATAAATATATTTGACGTCCTAGACCGATATTTTGATGCGTTACTCACCGAATGACAGAGTAAGTATACCCCCATACTGTAGTTAGAGGGTATAAAATATATTACATATAAATTACTTAATATTTTTTTTTTGCATCAAAAAAGATGTATATAAAATTATATATAATTATATAAAGCATATCTAATTATATATAATTATATATAATGATATTTCAGTAAAAAAATTTTTATATATAATTATATATAATTTGATAAAAATTTATATAATTTTATCAAATTATATATAATTATATAAAGGCTTTTTTACTCGGGAAAGTCATATTTTATTATCTTAGGTATTTTCTATAGAAAAGGACATAAGAATTTTTATTTTATTATAATCTTAGGTATTTTGTATAGCAAAGGACTTAAGAATCTGAAAACTTTTCAGTCTCATAATTTTTCTGTTGAAAAATGTCTCAGAATCCGAGTCTTCTAAGGAAATAGTTTTTTGGGTTAAAATTTATTCAGGTTTGTAGTTTTTTTTTATTGAAAAAATTTCCGATTCTTTTTAAATCTGGGAATTTTTCTATACGACGAATTTCTTAAAATATAAAAATGTTTGGTGGGAAAATTGCCTTGGTAGCTCAAAATCTGTTTGAATAGCAGAATTTTATAAAATCTAAAAACTTTTAGAATTATGCATTTAAAATTTCGCAGAATCTTAAAATATTTATGTACGAAAATGTCTCAGAATGGGAAAAGTTTTCTATATGGAAAATTTTTAAAAGCCTTAGAAAAAATGTCAAAATCAGAAAAACTGTCTATGTAAATATATTTTGTGCATTGGAAAAATCTGGTATTTTTACTATCAGAAAAAAAGCGTCCAAAATCTAACTTTGTCTGCAAAAAATGTTTCAAATTCCGAAACTTTATCCATTACAAAAATTACTCAGAATTTTGTTATTTGCAATGTCAAAATGGTTTACGACTTTAAATCAGGGACATAACGGTTATAATTTATATTTAAAAAATTACTAACTTTTAAATACTTTAAAATTTTTATATTTGAACAAAAACCAAACAGTTTGCTAATGATTTTTATTTTAAAGGCTCCGACACAATGTCGGAGTACTCTGTACTACAGAGTACCATCTCTAAAAATAGAGACGACATTATACTAAAAATGTGTAAGTGCGAAAGAGAAAGGAACAAAATACACTCTCTGGCACAGAGTACTCTGTCATTGTGAATTCAGCTTAAAATTTAAAATATTCAATCAATATTTTGATTTTTATTATTTGAAATATAATAACGGTTATTTTATAACCAAATATAAAAATCAAAATAAATAACAAAAATAAAACAAACAAATTTATTTGACTTTCAAATAAATAAAATAAAATTTTAACAAAATTTAAAATATGTACATTAGACCGACTCACCTTACATGGGCAAAAAAAAAGTTCAAGTTGTACCCCCCTCAAAATTAACTTTGACATGTTTTATGAAGATTCCCAAAATATTTGGGCTCTAGCGATAATATCCCGTGAGCTAAACCGCGTCAAAAAAGGGTCCAAAAATGGTATTTTTCATGAATAAAAAAATCAGTAAATTTTTTTTTGTCCAATGAATGACCAAATATAATAGATATTTAGGAATTCTTTGATTCTGCATTAAAACATTTTAAAAATCTAACCACAGACTCGAGATAACGAGATGTTTGTGTCAGTTTTTTGATGCTTTTCAGTTCGATTTTACTGAAAACTTAAATAACTTTGGTATTTTTTGTCGGATTTTCACTTATAATACATCGCCAGAAAGGTGTTGACCACCGCTTGGGATTTAGTCAAAAATTAACCCTTAACTGCACTGCCTAACTTTTTTATAACATTTACTTCGACATCATTTAAAACCGTTTTATAACCACAAAAAGCATATCTTTGTGCAGGAAACACGTTTCATTAATATATTTGGCCACAATTAATTTAACCCATGCATGATCAAAATATTTTGGCAAACATTTTTAAAAAAATGTTTGCGGAAATTATTGAAAGCTAGTTGTAATACTTTAAAATAATAAAATTAAATAAGGTTTTGTTTATTTTAGTCAATAATTAACCCTTAACTGCACTGTCTTAATTTTTTATAACATTTACTTCGACATCATTAAAAACCCATTATATAACCACAAAAAACATATCTTTGTGCAGGAAACACGTTTAATTATTATATTTGGCCACAATTAATTTAACCCATGCATGATCAAAATATTTTGGCAAACATTTTTAAAAAAGTTTTTGCCAAAAATTATTGAAAGCTAGTTGTAATACTTTAAAAAAATATAATTAAATAAGGTTTTTGTTTATCTAGACGTCCTTATTAATATCAAATAATTATTACGTGTACCACATTCCCGGTCAAATTTTTTTTCGAAATTTGTATGTGCAAATTAATTTTAAAAATAATATATAAACAAATTTTGGTCTTATTCGCATATATTCGTGCAAAAAACGCAAAAACCTTTTTTATTTTATTTTTTAAAGTATTTCTGCTAGCTTTCAATAATTTCCGCAAAAACTTTTTTAAAAATTTTTGCCAAAATATTTTGGTCATGCATGGGTTAAATTAATTGTGGCCAAATATATTAATTAAACGTGTTTCCTGCACAATGATATGCTTTTTGTGGTTATAAAATGTTTTTTTAATGATGTCGAAGTAAATGTTATAAAAAAGTAAGACAGTACAGTAAAGGGTTAATTTTTGACTAAAATCCCAAGCGGTGGTCAACACCTTTCTAACGATGTATTAGAAGTGAAAATCGGACAAAAAATAACAAAGTTATTAAAGTTTTCAGTAAAATCGAATTGAAAAGCATCAAAAAACTGACATTAACATCTCTTTATCTCGAGTCTGTGGTTAGATTTTTAAAATGTTTTAATGCAGAATCAAAGAATTCCTAAATATCTATTATATTTGGTCATTCATTGGACAAAAAAAAATTTGCTGGATTTTATATTCATGAAAAATACCATTTTTGGACCCTTTTTTGACGCGGTTTAGCTCACGGGAGATTATCGCTAGAGCCCAAATATTTTGGGGATCTTCATAAAACATGTCAAAGTTAATTTTGAGGGGGGTACATCATCAACTTTTTTTTTTGAGTCACTCTAATGTACATATGTATGTGAAGCGAAATTTGTTTAACAAAAAGACATTTTAAAGCATCCGCAAATAGTCTTTAAGAAAATTGACGATGGATTAAAGAGCGGATTGTGTAATAAAATTTTAAATACATAAATGTTTGAGACAAACTGCGCGCAAAGAAATTTAGTTGTTGATCAAAGTTCGTATGATTTGTTAAATTTGCTCGAAAGTTTCGCGTAATTTATGGACAAAATATTTTAAAAATTCTAAAACCGGGAGTTGGTCCACAGATGTTGCTTTCTGTAATAAATTCTTGTTGGACAAAAATTTGTAAAATCTTGTGTAAACAATGGCAAAATATTTTATGATCCTAAAACAGCGATTTTAATCATATTTTTCCCTAAATCAGCATTATGATTTTGCCCATAATGCTGATTTAGGCCATCGTTAGTTTTCTCAATGATTATTTCCGGATGCTTCGTTTTTGAATGCCCATTAATATGAAATGTCTTGAAAATATGATCAGAAATATTGTATAGATTACAAAAAAAAATATTTTAGAATCCTGAAACATGCGAATTTGGTCCAAAGATTCTAATCAGAATTTTGGACCAAAATTTGTGTTTTTGAATTTGCCACATTTTCCCTAAAATCAGCCTTTAATGGCCAACGTCCGGAATGTATTTTGATTAATAGGGCTTTGCAGATCTTGTGGAGATTATGGAAATGGATAAAAAGTTTTGAATAATATTCTCACATTTAATAATCAGCTCTTCAATTCATATGCACATATTAATTTCTAAAATACATATATCTACAAAATTGATTGAATATAATAAAAATCAAAATAAAAGTTATTTCTTGATTAAATAAACAAATCAAAAAATAACTTTTATTTTTAGGTTGAACATAAAAATCCAAATATTAACCGAAAAGTTTGAATAAAAAAATAAAAATTAATTTTAAGAAATCTTTGCAAATTTTTGTTAATTTTTAACTAAAATGTGTCTTCATATATTTGCTGTTAAATAATTAACAAACTTTTTTAAATTTTTTGGGCTGATTTTTATGAAATCATAACGGTTATTTTTGGTCCCTGCTTTAAATAGTTGATAAATTAATGATCTGATCGGTTTAGTGTCGGAAATACCTATAACCTATTTTTTATCAATATTTCTAGTGAAAAACTTTTTGGCTTTATCACATCTATTTCCTATCCTAAAGAACTGCTGAATCGATGAATAAATTCTGAATATTTAAAATAAAAAAAATATATAATTTATTTTATATGGATACTAAACTATTGTACTTAATACATCAACAAAACGATATAAGAAATGCAATTAAAAAAAATATTACGATCGATTCAGAAACGTTGTTGAAAATTTTGTTGCTGTTGATTAAACATCATTTGTTGAGCAGCTTGTTGCTGCTGTTGTTGTTGAGCTGCAACAGCAGCCTGTTGTTGCTGATGTTGATGAAAATCTTGCTGTTGTTGATGAACCTGTTGAGATTGTTGGGGACCACCAGGGCCTGAAAGGCGGACACGTTTTGAATTGGGTTCATGATGTTGTTGTTGCTGCTGTTGTTGCTGCTGCTGTTGTTGTTGCTGCTGCTGTTGTTGTTGTTGTTGCTGCTGCTGCTGTTGTTGCTGCTGTTGTTGTCGTTTATTATCGGATTTATCTTCCTGATCGTCATCAGTAAGAAATTCACGTTTCGGATAGGGAATAGCACAACCAGCAAACACATCTTGACTTGGTAGAGGATCCTCTTGAAAGTAAGGATCTTGCATAGCTTGCTCAGAGGTAATACGTTTGTTAGGATCCATTAGCAAAAGTCTTTGCAGTAAATGGAATGCTTTACTATCGGGTTTGATTTTATGTCGATCCATATATTTAGCTAGTGAACAAGTAGAATACGAAGATCTTTTAAAATCTTTAGTTAATGTATGATGTTCAGGCATTTTCTTGATGTCTTCCCAATCTTTATCCTGCGGAAAACCCATAACATTGAATATACGATCCAATTGATCATGATGATATGGATTACTCGTCTTTATATCTTCCTGGCGACAGTGGAATATAGGTTCAGAAGTTAGCAACTCGGCGAAAATACAGCCAATGGCCCATATATCTATAGCTTTGGTATAATGTCTAGCTCCCAACAACAATTCAGGAGCACGATACCAAAATGTTACTACAACAGGATCTAAATCTGCCAAAGGTTTAAGCGGAGCATTAAATAGACGAGCAAATCCCATATCTGCAATTTTAACCCTACCCCTTTCCGGGCCATCACCCATTACCAATATGTTGGCTGGTTTTAAATCACGATGTAACACCCAATTACTATGTAAATAATGGATACCATCTAATATTTGATACAACAAACTTTTTACCATTCCTTTTGGAACTACCACAGGTTTTTTTGCTGCCTTGGCCGCACGATGAAATTTAATAATATGCCACAAGTCATGTTCTGCATAATCAATTAGCAGGAATACTTTTCTATCAGTATGCGACAAAAACACTCTTATCAATGTGATAACATTTTGATGCTTCAATTCTCTTAGTAAAGCTATCTCACGACAAGCTGACATTGACAATCCCGTTCCATCTATTTGTTTAAGAGCATATTCCTTGCCATCTGAAGTCTCTTTCCATTTTGCTTTGTAAACGTGACCATATGTACCACGTCCAACTTTGCAACCCTCATAGTTGAAAAGATCTTCCACTTTTGTGCGTTCTTTTTGAGTTTTCATTTTAAAATCATAATCCATTTTTTACTTTTTGTTTAATTTTCTTAAATAAACCAATATTTTTTTGAACAAAATTAATTTTTTTCAATTGTTTACTTTTTCGGCAAGTGATAAATAATGTAAAAACGCCCTATATAAACAGCTGTTTCTTGATGTGTTGTTTTAAAATGTAGTATAAAACTGCGTTGTATTGAGGCGTAGTGCAGGGTTCGGAAAATTGGTTTTAGTATCCGTTACAAATTTTTATTTAAAATGAATTTAGGGCCTAATTTTGAAAAACGCAACGCGCCTTTTTATCTCGCGTTGGACAATTTTGTATTTTGTAAAACGCGAGCACTGAACAGCTGTTTTTTTCGAGTTGACTTACGTGTTTTGAGAACAAATTGTATAGAAAACGGAATTTTGTAAAACGCGAGAGAGTGTTTTTCCATCACTTGAAGTGTCAAAATGATCACTTGAAATTTTGGGGCGTTGATGTAACAAATTTGCTTTTAAATAGCAAAAAATAAATAAATAATGTTGGAATATGTAAACATACAATAAAAAAGTAATAAATGTGTAAAAAAAAACTCCTCCGGCAGAAGAAAAACATCGAAAACAGCTAAGCTGCTCGTTGTGATTTTTGTTGTTTTTTTCAACTAATTTATGTTATTTTTTTTTTGTTATTTTTTTTCTCAAATATTCTCTTTGCAGGTGTTGCCTTATTATATATATGTGTTTCCCTACGTTAATGGGTGTGTATCCCCTACAAAATGGGTAGTAAATTTTATTAATTTTAGAATGTCTGGCAACACTGATTCTAATATAATTGACATTTCAAGGGATAACGTAAAAATTGAACGCAATAACGTAGTGATTTAAAAAATTGCACTTTTTGAGCCTCGCGTTCACGTTAACGTTGGTTATGCGTTCAACGCGAGTGATTTACAAAATTAGGCCCTTAATTTATTCATGGGAATATTAAATTAAATGAACTAGTGACGATTTTATTGACATTGAATTGAAACGAATGCCAATGAAATTTTAAGCATTTTCATCTCAAGATAATAAATGATTAATGCTAATCATTGTCATCAAATGTCAAATTTATATGAAAATAGTCAGTGATTAGTGCTAATCAATGATTAGCTTTTGATAAGTTACCAGAGGGCCAATTCTGTTTCTGTGATAAATTTATCAATGAAAAAATAATGTCACTTTGCCTATTAGTTTTCAATGAAGCAAACTGACATATTTTTTCATTCATACGTTTTTCACAGAACCAGAATCGACCCCCAGCCCTAAACTTCTTATTTACGTCGGCGAGTTTTTTGCACTGCGAAAAATATTTCTCTGAAGAATGAAAACCTTTTCGAATGACTTTTTTTCAAATTATAAAATTCAGGGAATGATTTTTTTTTCTTATACATTTGATTGCAAAAATCTCAAAATGGCAATACCTCATAAACTTAGCAATATTTAATAGAATTCTAATATAAATCAAGCCATAGTTTCCAGTCTATGCTTGAAATACAGGGCGTTCAAACTAAAACAACCGACCATGGTAAGATTTATGAGAAGATTGTTATTCCTTTTTGGATTTTATTTTTCTTTTTCGGTGAATGGTACATTTTTAGGGTAATTAGCACCCGCTAATCTCGAAAATCTTGTCAAAAAAAATTTCAATGTTCCGTTATTCCAGAAACGCCAGAATTTCAACTTTTGATACAATTTTAATATTGGGATTTATTTGCTATTTCATTAATTTATTTCAGTTTCAAAATAATTTAAATTAATGAAATTTAACTACAAATTAAATCTAAAAAATTTTAAAATTAATTAAAAAAATTAAAAGGTGAAAATAAAAAATGCTTAGTTTACGTTTTTGCTTGAAAAAATTTCTGTGCTGATGCACATTTAATGTGCATTTAATGCACAAATAAATTGCGGAGGTCAAGGGGAGGGATATTTTTTTTTAATTGCAGAAAGATGATACTTGACACTCGTAACAAAATATACCTGAAATTCTACCTTTTTCATACATAAACATTTTTTGGAAAAAGTTGATCTCTACTGTTCGAAAAATCAAACAGTGGATCGAAATGGGTTAATGTTTTGTATGTTGCTTCATGTTTACATAATTATGTTAGGTGTAGATAGTGGAGTAATACCCTATTCACGCGTACAGTTTTAAATCGTTTTTAGCACCAATATTTTTAGCACTTTCTTTATTCTATTACACTCAGAAAATTATTGCAGTTACTACATGACGGTCGTTTGTGTAGTAAGTAGTAGCTGTTGTTTTTAACTACAATTTCGGTCGTTTTTGTATGAAAAAATCTCATACAACTTTTTTTGTAGTAGTTTCAAAAAATAACTACAAAAAATATACTACACTGTAGCAATAGTTGATTTATGTAGTTGTTTTTAGCTTTTTTTCTAAAACTCGTTTTTTTCTAGAAATTTTTATTGCAAACGAATGTGTCGAGCGAGTTGGTCGTGCGGGATGCGGAAGGAATTATTTTTATACCAAATAAATAATATCTAAATAAATTAAATTACAATTTATTAAATTTAATTATAACAAAAAATATGTTTTTGGAAAAATATTCTTGAGCGAAAGAAAATAAGTGGATAAATGAGATAACAAGTGTGTATAATATAGCGCTCACATAAGCGTGCGTAAAAACCAATCGGAAAAAACAAAATAAAAATGTGTGCAGTGTCTTGTTTTCTTATGAGCGCGCCATCTTTCTTTTCTTTGTATACACAACAGAGCAGGTACATACTTTTTTGAAACATTTCAAATTAATTCTTTTTTTTATAAATCAATTTTGTTTTTTTTTATTCCAGACAAATTTTGATCAGTAGCGGTGAAAATTTGAAATGAACTATTAAAAAAACAAAGGTAAATACAATCAATTTATTTTGTTTAACATTTTATTAATATAATTTTTTTCTTCTATAATTCCAGATAAATACATCAAAAAATTGTCATCATGTCGAAATTCTATACAACCAACTGAAATGTATTGCTTTTTAAATAAATAAATATCAATCATTTAAACGTTTAAGAAATTTTTTAAATAAAATTTCAGGCAATTGTAGAAAAAACAACTGTATTAAACAGTTTTGTAGTAGTTTTTACTACATTTTGTAGTTGAAAATCAATAGTTAAAAACAACAACATGTTCAGTTGTTTTTACCGTTTATGTAGTGGACGCCTTTTCAACGACAAAATGTAGTCAAAACAACTGTCTTTTGTAGTAGATTTTACCGACATACTTTTTTGAGTGTACAGTATATTGACAGAAAAATAATTGCTAAAAACGGTTTAAAACTGCCCAGCAAAAAAAATCGAAGTGGTGCAAAAAGAATAAGTGATCTTCATATTCCATAAGAAGTACTTTTATAAGCAATTCCAAAACTGCTAAAAAAAATGCCAATAATAACAACTTTCACCAGTTCTTTCCTCAATGATTTAGAAGTACCATTTTCATATGTGTTTACAAATGCAATTGAAAAGTACAAATTTGTGGCACTTAAGTATTGGATTTGTTTTGTTGAATATTTTTTTTAATAATTTTCTCTGATTTAATAAAAAGTTAAATTTTATAAATGAATTAACTTGATATGCCGCAAAAGCGAATTTGTTATGTAAATGATGTTATAAAAAAATACAGTTTCCAGATTTTTGTTAAAATTGCCAAATGACTCAAGAAGTGCTAAAAAGATAACAAAAAAACTGTTAGCCCTTAAAAAAGACAAGGGTTAAATATAACCAAAAAAGAGCTAAGTTGGTATTGCCGTTTAAAGGTATAAAAACTCTTCTAAAAATATACGATATCTGATTTAAAATGAGAGAATTACTTTTTTTTATCTCTTCATTTTATTTATTGGATGTTTTTTTTAACTACATGTATAAAAACATTAGAGGTATTCAGAGTCTTGTTGCCAGCCCTGGCAATGTAGCAAAAGAGTACTTCTTTCAAAAAATACATGTATTTTGAAAAGTAATTTTAAAAAGTGCTCTTTTACCACCAGTGCCAGGGCTTGCAAGTAAGACTCTGAATACCACTATTTTTTTTTATAATTTTTGGAGTTGTTTTGTAAATTATGTACAAAAAAAAACAATAAAAAGTTTCCAGATTATGGTAAAAATCAAATGACTTAAAAAGTGCTTAAAGGGCTAAAAAAGATAACCAAAAAAAGGTGGTAGCCTTAAAAAAAGGGCTGAATTATAGCCACAAAATGACTAAGTTGGTATCGCTGTTGAAAGGTATAAAAACTCTTCTAAACATTAGGGTATTCAATTAATCGAGGTTTTGGTTTAATCGGCTAATCGGGCAAATAATTAAGCGCACTTAAAAAAATTATGTTAGTAAAATCAACTGAAAATGTCAGTTAAAATAACTACTTTGTAAGTTGTTTTGGGGTCAACTACTTTTTCAGTTAAATCAACTAACAATGTTAGACCGAATTTACATAAGGCAATTTTAATTGCGGCTGATTTTCTAGTGTATCCGAGAGAGAGGGAAGAATCTTAGATCTCTCTCTGATACAGGACAAATTCAGAATTGCCGCAATTAAAATTGCCAATGTAAATACGGTCTTAGTTATTTTAACTGACAAAAAACAACTGACTTATGTAGTAAAAACTACTTACATTTGTAGTCAAAACAACTAAAATGTAGTAAAAATAAAAAAATCAATATATAATTTTTTTTTTCAAAACATTTTTCAGAAAAAAAATTGAAGACCAAATTTTTTCCAAGTTTTTTTTTTTTTTTTTAAAGTTGTGAAAAATAAAAATAGCGAAATTTTTTTTTTTTGGAAAAAAAACTTTAAAACTTTTCAGAGATAAAATAAATAAAATTAACTACTTTAAATAACTGTTACTACATCACAGTACTTTTTTGTTAGTTGTTCAAAAAACGACTTAAAATAACTAATTGAAATATTTGTTTGATATTTTTCATACAAAAACAACTGACCTTGTAGTTGAAAACAACTAACTACTGTAAAATATACAAACAACTAACATGTAGTAACTTACATAATTTTCTGAGTGCGGGGTTGAGATTTAATCGGTTAATAATCGGATAAATTTGAATTATTCGGTTAACCGAATAATAAAAATTTTAATTGAATATAAAACTAAGAACTCTATGTACTTTTAAGAATTTTATTAATTTTATTGAAAAAAAATCTTTAGCCGATATGGCGAAGCTCTATAATGTTAGCCCAAATAAAGATTTTTTGTATGGCACCCTGAAAATTTACCCTAAAATTGATACCCAAATTGATGCCGGGCTTAGATGCACCTCTAATAGAGTTTCGAATTCGGTACTATTATATATCAACAAGACAAATTGGTTGGTTTTCAAATTTGTTTTCTTTTATTTTTTAGGGCCGAAATTGCAATAATTTTATCGGTCGATATCTCCGTAATGAAAAAAGATATGAAAAAAGATATCTTAAGGATTGCAAAAGTAATTTGAAGAATAAGTGAAGTATTTTTAGATGTGCTGAACTATAGTTCAATTATAATTATATATAATATAATTATAATTATACATCATAAAATAATTCTCGGTTTTATAAGGTCCCGAACATTGCGAATATCTGAGTTTATGCAGTACTGTCAATCGAAAATCTAAATATCTCAAAATAAGATAAATCACTTCAAAGGCCAGATTCGGATTAAGCGCATGAAAAACTATTAGAAAAATATATACATCCACATTTAATTAATAATTCCTATTAGCTAAACTAAATTATTAAAAACATCGATTTAATCTTAACAATTTCAAGTCTAAATATTACATAATAAATATTATACATTGTTAAAAATATCGTTTTGGTTTTAATTATTATTAGTGTAAATACTAAAAAAAAAAAAAACTCTTAAAATCAATCCCAAAAAGTCATGAAATATGTACTTATCAAGAAGTGATGAAAAAATCACTTCTAAATCACCATATAAAAATTACATAATCACATCCAAAATGCCAAGGAATATATACTTCTAAAGAAGTGATGAAAAAAGCACTTCCAAAAGGTCAAGTTATATTAACATCCCGATCACTACTTCAGAAGTTGTGATAAAGATGTTAATATATATGTACATTAGAGTGACTCAAAAAAAAAAGTTGATGATGTACCCCTCTCAAAATGAACTTTGACATGTTTTATGAAGATTCCCAAAATATTTGGGCTCTAGCGATAATCTCCCGTGAGCTAAACCGCGTCAAAAAAGGGTACAAAAATGGTATTTTTCATGAATATAAAATTCAGTAAATTTTTTTTTGCCCAATGAATAACCAAATATAATAGATATTTAGGAATTCTTTGATTTTGCATTAAAACATTTTAAAAATCTAACCACAGACTCGAGATAACGAGATGTTTATGTCAGTTTTTTGATGCTTTTCAATTCGAATTTACTGAAAACTTAAATAACTTTTGTATTTTTTGTCCGATTTTCACTTCTAATACATCGTTGGAAAGGTATTGACCACCGCTTGGGATTTTAGTCAAAAATTAACCCTTAACTGCACTGTCTTACTTTTTTATAAAATTTACTTCGACATCATTAAAAACCCATTTTATAACCACAAAAATCGTATCTTTGTGCAAGAAACACGTTTAATTAATATATTTGGGCACAATTAATTTAACCCATGCATGATCAAAATATTTTGGCAAACATTTTTAAAAAAGTTTTTGCGGAAATTATTGAAAGCTAGTTGTAATACTTTAAAAAAATAAAATAAAATAAGGTTTTGGTTATTTTAGTCAAAAATTAACCCTTAACTGCACTGTCTTACTTTTTTATAACATTTACTTCGACATCATTAAAAACACATTTTATAACCACAAAAAGCATATCTTTGTGCAGGAAACACGTTTTATTATTATATTTGGCCACAATTAATTTAACCCATGCATGATCAAAATATTTTGGCAAACATTTTTAAAAAAGTTTTTGCGGAAATTATTGAAAGCTAGTTGAAATACTTTAAAAAAATAAAATAAAAAAGGTTTTTGTTTATCTAGACGTGCATATTAATATCAAATAATTATTACGTGTAACACTTTCCCGGTGAATTTTTTTGTTCGGAATTTGTATATGCAAATAAATTTTAGAAATAAAATATTTTTTTTTTTTTTTTTTTTTTTTTTTTTATTAAGAATTACTATATAATTACAAATCATATACTAATTTTACCTAACCGAGAACTGGTAGCAATGACCTTCGTCTCGTTGTAGCGAAACAGACCAAGGCCTCTGGTGGGAATCGAACCCACGACCCCCAGACTCATAGGCTAGCACGCTACCAACTAGCCTACTGGGGCGCCTGGAAATAAAATATAAAAAAGTAAGACAGTGCAGTTAAGGGTTAATTTTTGAATAAAATAAACAAAACCTTACTTAATTTTATTTTTTTAAAGTATTACAACTATAGCTTTCAATAATTTCCGCAAAAACTTTTTTAAAAATGTTTGCCAAAATATTTTGATCATGCATGGGTTAAATTAATTGTGGACAAATATATTAATTAAACGTGTTTCCTGCACAAAGATATGCTTTTTGTGGTTATAAAACGGTTTTTAATGATGTCGAAGTAAATGTTATAAAAAAGTTAGACAGAGCAGTTAAGGGTTAATTTCTGACTAAAATCCCAAGCGGTGGTCAACACCTTCCTAACGATGTATTATAAGTGAAAATCGGACAAAAAATACCAAAGTTATTTAAGTTTTCATTAAAATCGATTTGAAAAGCACCAAAAATCTGACGTAAACATCTCGTTATCTCGAGTCTGTGGTTAGAATTTTAAAATGTTTTAATGCAGAATCAAAGAATTCCTAAATATCTATTATATTTGGTCATTCATTGGACAAAAAAAAATTTACTGATTTTTTTATTCATGAAAAATACCATTTTTGGACCCTTTTTTGACGCGGTTTAGCTCACGGGAGATTATCGCTAGAGCCCAAATATTTTGGGAATCTTCATAAAACATGTCAAAGTTAATTTTGAGGAAGGTACAACTTTAGCTTTTTTTTTGCCCATATAAGGTGAGTCGGTCTAATGTACATACTAAACACTAGTGATATTGTGTGTCACGCCCATATAAAATTCATCAGTGTTTCAGCTGAAGAAGAAGTACATCTGGTTCATAAGTTGTGGTGAATTTTGTAGTGAATGGTAAGCTCTTTTTTTGCTGGGTGTAAGTGTGAATAGGATATAAGGTTGCGATATTCCTTCACTTGCCAACTGCTATTCAACATTTGATCAATAAATACCTTCATGCATTTCATATGTTATTACCTGTTTAAAGATAAAGAAACTAAAAAAAAAAATATTTTGATTAGGGATATTCTAGCTCGAGGTAATTTTTCTTTACTTACTTACACCATGATATTTGTGTAGAATAAATTGGTTTTAATGAGACCTTTTCTATCTCAGAATCCTATACATAAATGTCTATAAATCTCTTAGAATCTGGAACTTTTTTTATACAAAAAATGTCTCAGAATCTTAAACTTTATCTATATAAAAAATGTCTCAGAATCTTTTTCTAAACGAAGAATGTCTCGGAATCTGCGACAATTTCTTTACGAAAAATGTTTTAGAATCTGAGAATATATTGTACGAAAAATGTCTTAAGGCCTCTACAGACGATTCAATATTATGCACAATCTGCATGTATTTTTTTCACTTCAATATTTTATACAGTATTTTATACAGTATGGGTAAACGTCAAAAATATTGTGCATAATATTGCGTCGTCTGTAGGTACCTTTAGTATGTATTTGAGATTTTTTATACGAAAAACGTGCCAGATCTAAAAGTTGTTCAATACGAAAATTGTCTTAAAATCTGAGACTTAATCTTCATGCAGATCTTCAATGCCTCAGCATCTGATACTTTTTCTATACGAAACATGTCTCAGAATCTGAGACTTTTTCTACACGAAACATGGTTTAGAATAGAAATGGGCGCTGGTTGCGTGATTCACGTGAATCACGCGTGAGTGATTTTCATTTCAATCACGTGATTGTGAGTGAGTGTAAGTTGAAAACAAAATTTGAGTGAGTGATTAGTGAGTGAGTCATTTATTTTTTGCGTGAGTTTGCGTGATTAGATTTTTTCATTTGCCCAATTTTTATACCCTCCAACTACAGTATGGGGGTATACTCACTTTGTCATTCCGTGTGTAACGCATCGAAATATCGGTCTAGGACCCTATAAAGTATATATATTATTGATCAGTGATCAATTCTAAGACATTCTAGCGATGTCCGTCTGTCCGTCCGTCCGTCCGTCTGTCCGTCTGTCCGTCTGTCCGTCCGTCTGTGGAAGACACGATACAGTCTAAAATAAAAGTGCTAGACTCCTGAAATTTGGCACGTATATGTCTTATGCTCATAGGCTGGTTAAGTTCGGATATGGGCAAAATCGGACCAGGGGGGAAAAAGTTCCCCCTTGACGAAGTAAACCAACTAATGAAAAAAGGTAACTTTTTATAGGTTTTTTGTATTTTTGTTAAACAAATGAAACATTTTTATGCTTGAAAAAGCATTTCTTACCAGAGAGAAGGATCCCCGACTAGCCCTCCCCCCCAAAAAAAAAAATAAAACGCCCCTGCATTTTTTTTTTATTTTATTTTTAAATGTTGGAGGGTATACAAGATTCGGCACAGCCGAATTTAACACTCTCACTTGTTTTTTTTTTCATTTTTTGTAAAAATTTTTTTTTTGAGTTTTTTTTTTTTTTTGTAAGAACATTTTATTGCGTAAGTTTTTTATTACTCACGTGAATAATGAGTGAGCGTGAGTAAAAAAAAAATTGCGTGAGTGATTAGTGCAGAGCTTTTCACTAACAATTGCTGTGCGACCCCTTTTCAATATTTCAAATTTTTCGCGACCTCCCCAACATAAAGAAAAGAACTATTAACGTAAACTTTGCCCTCAGTTCTTTTAATAACCTGAAGTAATAGACAAGTTTGCCAACCAAATTTAGAAGCAGTATTGAAAGATTCAGATCCCAGAAGCATACCAAAAATTTTACGTAAAAAACTTCTAAAAAATAAAAAAAATACAATTATTGTGAACTTGACCCCAATTTCCACAAAAATTTGGAAACCAGGTCCCGAATATGGCATTTTATATCGAAACTTACTGTCGGCATCCATTTTTTATTTCCGAAATAAATAAAAAAAATACCAGTTTAACCTAATCAGAAATTAATAAATGTTTACCAAGAAAGCATTTAAAGTCCAATTTGGAGTAATGATTGTCCTTTTTCAAAATTTTTTACCAATGTTTGGTATTGATCGAAATTTTTTTCGATCACGAATATAGATCCGTTATTCGGATCCAGATATGAAATCAGCATTAAAAATAAATCGAAAAAAGCGGTCAGATCCCAGACGCATCCAAAAATATCACAAAAAAAGCTCTTAAAAATGCACAAGAATACGTTTTTGTGAACTGTGCCTTTAATTTTCTCAAAAACCTTAGTGTCTCTTCCAATGATGGGTACCAATACCTTTTCGATACCAATACCCGTTAATACCAATTCAAATTGAAAACCAATACCAATTAAAAACCAATACCTTTATTTGTGCGATACCAATACCGATAAAAAACCAATACCGATTCCCCACTACCAATACCAATTAAAAACCAATACTTTTATTCTTCAAAACCAATACCAATAAAAAACCAATACCAATTCATTTTTTTCTACTTTCGTATCGGTTTTGTTTCGGTTTTTTGTATTCATATTTTCGTTTTAATTGTGACGTCAAACATATTCTTTCCATCACATTATTAGGTTTTACCTGTCTAACGAATTGCAAAAGATGTTACATCGATCAGTAATTGTTTGCATGCAATGTCACATAACAAAAAGGAGTTAGCTACTTGAATTTTAAAAGCCATAAAAACATAAAAGAAATATTTTTTGTCACGGTTTTTATGACCCCTAATAAAAGTAGATCTTAAAAAATTTAGACCTTTTCTGTGATGAAATTTTTTCTTTTGCAAACATTGTTAATATTTGATATACATATATGTACATTGAATGTCACTGTACTCTTCTTTGCGCTGTAAAAAAAATACCAATGTCCTTTTTTGGAAATTCCGAAATTTTACTCAAGCAGACGTTACAACATTTTATATCACAACACCAGAATCCAGAAAATGTTTTTTATTGTTTTATTAGCGGCACAGTCATATTATATAAGAATTTAAGAACGCATAATGTGCAGTTCACACTTGCTATTTTTGAGAGTTTAAGGGCTACGTGTTTAAAAAAATATTTTTTCTGTATCCATTACGTTTTCATTCTGTTACTGGTGTTTTGTTAAACAACTTGTTTAAGGTCGTAAGTGTGAACCCCATATAAGAAAAAAATTGACCCGTGTAATCGCAATTGGCAAAAGATCTAAAATCGAAAAAGGAGCCTGCATGATAACCCATTTCGATCACATTTTTCAAAAAAATATGTATGAAAAGGATGAAGTTGAGGTATATTTTGTTACAAATGTTAAGTCTCATCTTTCTGCAATTAAAAAATATCTCCCCTTGACCACCGAAATTTATATGTGCATCAAATTTTAGTTTAGGCTTTTAATTTTTTTTATTAATTAATATTAATTTTTTTTAGATTTAATTTATTATCAAATTCCACTAATTGAAACATTTTGAAACTATTTATTTTGAAAATAACGAAATAAAGTAATAAAATAGCAAATAAATCCAATTATTAAAATTGCATAAAAAGTTGAAATACAGGCTTTTCTGGAATAACGGAACATTAAATTTTTTTTAACAAGAGTTTTGAGATCAGCCGGTGCTAATTTTACTAAATAGGTACCTTTTTCCAAAAAAAAATTAATCTTTGTCCAAATTTGGTTAAGCATGTACTATTTAGTTTAAAGTTTGACTTAATTCTGAATGCAAATACTGCTAAAAAATATTTTTATACCCTCCAACTACAGTATGGGGGTATACTCACTTTGTCATTCCGTTTGTAACGCATCGAAATATCGGTCGGGGACCCCACAAAGTCTATATATTATTGATCTATGATCGATTCTAAGACTTTTCTGGAATGTCCGTATGTCCGTCCGTCCGTCCGTCTGTATAAGACACGATGCAGTCCAAAATAAAAGAGATATACTCGTTAAGTTTGGCAGGAATTTGTGTTTTGGTCGTAGGCATGTTAAATTCGTAAATGGGTAAAATCGGACCAGGGGGAAAAAAGTTCCCCCTTGAAGAACTTAACTAACCTCTGAAAAACGCCATATTTTCACAGTTTTTATTGTATTTTTGTTAAGCAAATGAAACAATTTGATGTCAGAAAAAGTTCTAGGTCCCACACTTGGACTTAGAAAAAAAAAAAAATTGTTTTTTTTGCCCGCCCCCCTTTTGTGGGCGTGGATATTAAAAATGTTTTTAAATAATGATAAAATTGTATTACTTAAGCTCAAAAAGCATAATAAATGAATTTTTAAACATTTACCGCATGGGTTTATGTGTCCCTCAATGACCCCTACTGACCCCCCACCCAATAAAAAACGCCCCTGATTTTTTTTTATATATGTTGGAGGGTATTATAGATTCGGCACAGCCTAATTTAACACTCGCACTTGTTTTTTTTTAAAGGGGTTTTTCAAAAAAAAAAAAAAACATCCCTCACGGAAAAATTCGACTCACTCTCTAAAATCCATTTGATTCATCTATAACATCTGTAAATTTTGTTAAAAATCAAGTGTCCACGCTGAAAAAGTTTCCTTGTAGGTCCGATTTCAAAAAGTTTCTAGTCACTTATTTATTACCCTAGGTTAGGTTAGGGTGGCGGTGTCAGATGGGCACTCCGCATAGACCAATTGGTCCATAGCGATACCACAAAACTTTTTCCGCTTATCGATGTAAACTAAATACATTGACCTTCATTGCGAATTGTTTCAAGCTCTTCAGGTCTATCCTCGTAATTTCCTCCAAAGTCTCGAACTGTGAACTTCCTATAATTGATAGTCGAGTTCGTGCCAAAGCCGGGCAGTGACACAGGATGTGTTCAATGGTCTCTTCGACGTCTGGTGTCTCGCACCTTTTACAGTTTGCGTCCGTAATAAGATTCAAGTTCTTGGCATGTTTTCCGACAAGACAGTGTCCCGTTATTAAACCTGTCAACATACGACATTCTATTCTCGTAAGTGTAATTAAGAATTTAGTTCTTCCTAAATCATAGCGTGGCCATAAAATTCTGCTTATACGACTTGTCCCAAGTTCCTTCCATCTTCGATTTGCTTTGGCGACAGTAAGGGTATTTCGTTTTAGTTTGAAATGCTGGAGTGGCGGTGAAAGCATTATGGTGGTACCTATGCCATCTGCTCCAAGTTTCGCGAGTTCATTTATTACCCTAATATAGTACTTAATTTAAATGAAAAACACTTTATAATCATGTGGTTTAAATAAAAATCGCTCACGCCTGAATCACGTGGTTTTTTTAATCACGCAAATTACGGGAACACAGACCATCTCTAATTCAAATACATAAACAAAAGACAAGTTTCTCTTTATTTGTTTCATCTATAACATCTGTAAATTTTATTAAAAACTTATATAATGTAGGTTTATATTCGGAATTTCAAAAAAATCGGTTAACATTTACGACCTGTAGAGACTTTTGGCCAAAAAACCTACCATCTCGCCCCAGTGTGCACTGTGGGGCGGACAGAAGGACGACTTACGTTAAATTAATTAATATTAACGACAAAACCTTTTGCATACAAATACCAAAACCGATATAAGATAAATACCAATACTTATTAAAAACCGATACCGATTCGAGGCTAAAACCAATACCAATACCCAATACCTAAATAATTCAAAACCAATACCGAAACCTATACCAATTCAACAAAAAATGAAAACCAATACCTATACCAATATTAATATAATTTTAAAAACCAATACCAATACTTTTATCGAATTGGTACCCATCCTTGGTCTCTTCACAATATAGCAGCAAGCAGCAGACAGCAAATTTTTCACATGTATTTTGTTGTTGACACAATAACAAAGTACATGTAGAAATTTTTCTGTCTGTTGTTTGCTGCTGTATTGTGAAGAGACAACGTAGTAGAAAAATTTGAAACCCAGATTCGGAATCAGCATCGAAAAGTTAATTGATAACGGACTGCCAGATCCCAGACTCAGCCAAAAAACTTCTCAAATCAGTGTGGGGCATCCCGGGAAATTAACAACTGGACAGTGATTACAGAGGGACCTTAAGTGATGGAAATTAAAAAAATCTTAAATAAAAGTATTTGTGTATTTTTATAACACACCCAGCAAAAAATAAACGAAGTGGTTCAAAAAGAATTAGTAGTTTCACTACATACACTCAAAAAAGTATGTCGGTAAAATCAACTACAAAAGACAGTTGTTTTGACTACATTTTGTTGTTGAAAAGGCGTCCACTACATATTACGGTAAAAACAACTGAACATGTTGTTGTTTTTAACTATTGATTTTCAACTACAAAATGTAGTAAAAACTACTACAAAACTGTTTAATACAGTTGTTTTTACAACAATTGCCTGAAATTTTATTTAAAAAATTTCTTAAACGTTTAAATGATTGATATTTATTTATTTAAAAAGCAATACAATTCAGTTGGTTGTATAGAATTTCGACATGATGACAATTTTTAGGTGTATTTATCTGGAATTATAGAAGAAAAAATATATATTAATAAAATGTTAAACAAAATAAATTGATTGTATTTACCTTTGTTTTTTTAATAGTTTGTTTCAAATTTCCACCGCTTCTGATCAAAATTTTTCTGGAATAAAAAAAAAAAAGAAATGCTTTGGTAGAATTGATTTATAAAAAAAAAATAATTAATTTGCAATGTTTCAAAAGGTATGTACCTGTTCTGTTGTGTATACAAAGAAAAGAAAGATGGCACGCAGGCAACCAAGCCGACAAGAAATTTTTTGTTTTTTTCCGATTGGTTTTTACGCACGCTTATGTGAGCGCTATATTATACACACTTGCTATCTCATTTATCCACTTATTTTCTTTCGCTCAAGAATATTTTTCCAAAAACATTTTTTTTGTTATAATTAAATTTAATAAATTGTAATTTAATTTATTTAGATATTTTTTATTTGGTATAAAAATAATTCCTTCCGCATCCCGCACGACCAACTCGTTCGACACATTCGTTTGGAATAAAAATTTCTAGAAAAAAACGAGTTTTTAGAAAAAAACTAAAAACAACTACATAAATCAACTATTGCTACAGTGTAGTATATTTTTTGTAGTTATTTTTTGAAACTACTACAAAAAAAGTTGTTTGAGATTTTTTCATACAAAAACGACCGAAATGGTAGTTAAAAACAACAGCTACTACTTACTACATAAACGACAGTCATGTAGTAACTGCAATAATTTTCTGAGTGTACAAAGTAGCGATAGGTGCCGAACTTCATATTCCGTAGGAAGTACTTTTAAAATCACTTCCAAAAATGCTACAAAGTAACAACCCAGCAGAAATTTTGCTGAACGTTCAGCAGCTTTTGGAAGGGGAACTTGAGTAAAGGAGCGCATCCAATTGCGCTGAATTCATGCATGATTCCCTAAGGCGATGTCCCACCTTAGAGCGCTAGTTGGATACACAGAAACAGCGCTCTTTAGATGCACTGAAATCACGTGTCTTTAGAGCGCTGATTTAAGCAGAATAAAGATGCTGTAAATTCATGTATCTTTTTAGCGCTGATTTAAGCAGATTAAAGATGCAGTGAATTCATGTATCTTTGTAGAGCTGATTTAAGCAGAATAAAGATGCTGTAAATTCAAAGTTGAAATCAAATAACTAAAATTTAAAAAAATATAACAAAAAAATTCATTCGTTTTACTTTACAAAACTTTATTTATGTGAAACAAAATGAAAAAAAAAATCGGAAGTGAACATCAAAAAAATATCGGAAATTTTCATTTTCACATTTTTTATGGGATTTTTTTTGGGAACAGCGGTCAAAGATGCTATGATTGAAGCGCTCTTTGCAGCGCTGATTAATGCGCAATAATGATGCAGTCAAATCATGTGTCTTTGTCTAAAACTCATGTTTTTTTATTCAAAAAGTGTTAAAAATATTAAAAAGGAAAGCAAGTGTGAAATTTTATATAAAAATATATAAAAAATCTTAAAAAAAAATTAAAATTTTTTCCCCTTCCTTTTACTGCATCCCTAAGAGCGCTCTTTGGATGCGCTACGGTATGCTATAAACAGATGCTGTGTCGCCAAAATCTCGATTTATTTCTGCTGGGAATAAAAACATCTTTCACCAGTTCTATACTTAATGATTTTGAAGTACGTCTTTCATATGTTCTTAGGAATCAAATCACCACAACATATGAACTTCTTTTTCAACTGAAACAATTAGAATGAGGGTGATACACGAAGTATGAAATTTTTTCTACGTCCAGCTTCAAATAGATTTAGGTTTTGCAAAAATGGTGACAAAACTTGGTAATGGCATTTCATTTCTCTTTATTTAGACCTTACAAAATCGAAAAGACGAAAATCGATTATTGATAAATTTTTCAAATTTCATATCTTATATAAAAAAAAGTTGGTCCTAAATTTAATAAATACATTTACGAACTAAAGCGGATGTTGCTACATCACATTATTAAAGATTGTTTAAGCTTTTTAGAAAATTGAGGTATAGGCTTGTGGTCAAAACAAACTTGTGAATCAATTCGCCGTGAATTTTTATAGTTTTGTGATCTCTATAATTACTCCTTTTTTAATTCGAAGTATATACGTTAGATTACACAGGTTGACAAAAGTTGAACTTTTTCAATTTGTCTGACCTTTGACAACTGATTTTTATGGATTTTAGTGTGCTGATTCCGAATCTGTTATCCAATTTTTTCCATCAAGTTAAAGAGTCGAAAAAGTGCTTATTTTACCAATTTTGCTTGGCTATAATTTCCAAAACTTATTTTAGAGCCTCAGTTTTAAACACGAATTTAACTATATTGGATGCGAGGATTCCAAAACTGGCATTCGTTTTTTTCTGACAGCTTCAGTTTTCGAGTTATTAAAAAGGGCGTAAATATTCAGACAAAATTAAAGAGGCCATAAATTTAAACATTTTATTTTAACGATATCTCCAAAACTAAAGATGACTCAACAAAAGTAAGAGCATTTTTGAAATCAGCATATCCAACATATCTAAAATCGTCATTCACTTTTTGGATATAAGACAAGTGTTGGTAAATATGAGCCCTGTTTTTTGCAGACCGGATTAAGATTAGGATTAACTCTATTTAGTTAAAAAATGTGTCAAATTAGAAATTCTTTTTATATTTATACCCTACACCACACTGTGGTACAGGGTATAATGAGTTTGTGCTGATGTTTGTAACTACCCGAAATATTGGTCCTAGACCCACTTTTAAGTATACCGATCGACTTAGAATCACTTTTTGAGTCGATTTAAGGATGTCCGTCCGTCCGTCCGTCCGTCTGTCTGTCCATGTAAACGGTGTAAACACGATACAGGTCGCAATTTTTCATCAATTGACTTGAAATTTGAAACTTAAGGCTCTTTTGGCCCAAGGACGAAGCCTATTGAAATTGGGAAAAATCGGTCCATATTTAGACCTAGCCCCCATACAAAGGTCCTCTTTAGTTTAGGCTCAATTGACTCTAATAACCGCATTTTAATAGGTATCTTTCCGAAATTTGGCAGGTAATCCTGTTTCGTCCACACAAATGACCATTCCGATTTTTAAAGAAATCGGACCAGTTCTTCTTGTAGCCCCCATACAAATCACCTTCCCGATTTTCACATAAATCTCTCAAATTTCATGAAAATAGAAAATATTTAGTTAAAATTTTGTTTGTGTATGTTAAACGCGTACTTTAATAACCTTATCAAATCTGATTATCATCGGACCATTTTTGGACTTAGGTCCCATGAGAAAATTTCGGCCGATATTCAGTTGAAGCGGTTTATTGTCAACAAAAAGAAGCCTATTCCACCCAAATTTGATTTGTGAGTGCTTTTTACACTTATTAAGGATTTGACTAAATATAGATCTAATCAGTCCATGTTTCAACTTGGGACCCATTTCCAGGGAAACTCTGGTGTAGGGTATTATATGGTCGGTCTTGACCGACTATAATTTTCTTACTTGTTTTTTTCTGAATTTACACCCAATTAGTTAATATAAACAGGGAAAAAAATTAAGCGTTGTCAAAAATGTAAAACGGTTTAAATAAATTTGAGTTAATCCTAGGATTTAACTAAATGTATTTTTCATTCTTTGCATTTTGGACAAAGCTTAATTTGTTTTTCTGTTTATATTTACTAATTGTATGTAATTTCAGAAAAAAATTATAAAAAAAATTCTGGACTTGATTTGACCCATTTTTTAACTAAATAAAGTTAATCCAAATCTTGATCCGGTCTGCAAAAAACAGGGCTATGAACTCACAAACATGCCAATGATAGCCTATTTTCAAAAATTCCTTAGGCTATATCTCAAAAACAAGAGCTGACCCAAAAAATTATAGCCAGATTTGAAATCAGCGAACCCCAATTACCCAAAATTAGCTATCAGAACCCGGGAAAAAAAGTGTTGCCCTGTGTTATCAATGAAATTAATTTTTCTATCACGTAAGGTTTTTAAGATATTCGCATTTTAATATTGAAATATTTGGGTCTCCTCTGTAACGTATTCTTAAGTTGCTCAAACACAATAGAACTCGATTTAGTAAAAATAAGGCATCTTTATTCCAAATCTGGCATCCAAATTTTTCTATCGCGTACTGTTTTTGAAATATTGGCGTTTGAAAAACTCAAACTCTACTGTTACGAAGTTATATTCTTTACAAATCACACTAAAATTTTCAAACGCAAATATCTCAAAAACAGAACATGCTTGAAAATTGTGGATTGCAGTTTTGGAATCATGAGGTCCATTTTATATGAAATCAAGTCCTATTTCATGGAAGCAACCTAAGAATACGTAACAGTGGACCCTAAAAGTGCTTTTTTTACTTTTAACAGCGAATTTCTCAATCTTGGAAGCAGGAGACCACAATTTATAAGGACCAGTTAGAAATTTCACTGGAAGGTTTTTGCTGTCGAACAGTGTTTTTAGTGTAAATATTACAAGAAAAGTACTATTTTAATCAATCTTACAAAAATAAGTGAAAAAAGTACTTCTAATTTAGAAGTTCTAAATCACCAAATAAAAATGACATACATAATCACACCCAAAATGCCAAGAAATATGTACTTCCAAAGAAGTGATGAAAAAAGTGCTTCCAAAAGGTCAAGTTATATTAACATCCGGATCACTACTTCAGAAGTTGTGATAAAAACACTAGTGATATATGTTATACTTAATTGTCAATCTTTCGCCACTGAAAAGTGGCGATAAAAAGAACATACTTTGTGTGTCACGCCCATATTAAATTCATCAATGTTTCAGTTGAAGAAGAAGTACATCTGGTTCATAAGTTGTGGTGAATTTTGTAGTGAATGGTAAGCTCTTTTTTTGCTGGGACAACAATAAAAAAATGTGATTTAAATTTACCAAAGTTTAACGTTTTACCAATATTGTTCGCAACCCCCGTTTGAGAACCATTGGATTAGTGAGTGATTCGATTATTTTTTGCGTGAGCGTGAGTGAGTGTGAGTCAAAATCCACTCACGCGCCCATCTCTAGTTTAGAATCTAAGACTTTATCTATGCGAAAAATGTCTCAGAATCTGAGACTTTTCTATACGGAAAATGTCTCAGAATCTGATACTTTTTCTGTACGAAAAATAAGTATGAGACTATTTCACACAAAAAAAGTCTCAGAATCTGCGACTTTTTCTATGCGCAAAATATCTCAGAATCTGAGATTTTTCTATGTATATGAAAAATGTTTTAGAATGTGAGATTTTTCCTATTTTTCCTAAAAATGTCTCAGAATCTGAGACTTTTCATACGATAAGTGTCTCAAAATCTGGTTGTGAGACTTTTTATTTTGGCAAAATTTCTATGAACTTTAGACTTTAAAAATCTCATAATCTGAAACTTTTTCTGTACGAAAAATATTTCACAATCTGAAACTTTTTATGTAGGATAAATTTTTATGAATTTGAGACTTTTGATAGGACAAATTTCTCCTATAGAAAAATCTCAAATTTATACGAAAAATCTGTTAGATTTTGAGAATGTTTCTGTAAGAAAATGTGAAATTTTCTTTAAAAACAAATTTTAAAAAATGTTGCTCCATTTTTGCTTATAAGCGAATTTATTGACATTTCTGGGCCCCCTTAGGTCGGGGGCTCTGGGCACGTGCCCAGTGTGCCCTAATGGTTAATACGGTACTGGTTTAAGTGATCACAGTTCTGGCTTCGGTTGAAACCTTGAGTCATTTTCCATTAAGCTAATTTCAATTTTCGTTACTTTCCTCCAAAGATTTCAAAAAGAAACATATTTTTTTGTTTAGATTTTGAAATAATCTGCTCTGAAAATGTTATTTTGCAATACAAATTTTTAAATCTAGTAAAATTTAAAAAAGAAAAATTCAAAAAATCTTGTTTAAAAAAATTGCAATTTGTTTGAAAATTTAATGAAATTTATATTTTTTGAAAAAAAGAAACGATTTAACCTTTCCGAATCTGCATTAGTGGATTTAACTAAAAAAAAATATTTCCCTATTAATCCAGGCTCAAAATAAAACAACTGTATTTTTTTTAATATAATATTCTCTATATTTTTTTAATTTTTTTTATTCAGTTTTTTTATTTGTTTTTCATTTACTTTTGACTTGTAAGTTTCATGTTTTTTTTTTATTATTTTTTTTCTATATATTTTATAATAATAATTTAAGAATTTCATCATTTCATCTAAATATTTCAGTTAATAATACAATATAATAATAATCGTTCATTAATAATAATTGATAATAATAATTTATTAACCATTTTTAATCATTTTTTTTTTATTTTTACTTTTTTGTAATGATTTTTATTAATAGTTTTTAATTAATTTTGCTGTTTCTTTTTTTTTTTTTGTCGTTATTATAAATGGTAGTTTAGTAATGGATGATACTGCTCTCTTCATAATATAAAGATTAAATGTATTTTTATTGAATTATTTGTTAATACTTAAAAATAAATCAGCAAATATAATTTTATTTATTGTTTAAATAGAGAGAAAATAGAGTTAAAAATAGTTATAAAACATCTTAAAATTAAAAAAAAAAAAAATATGTTTGGCTTAAATTAATAATTTAAGTTTTTGAATAAAATTAAATGCTGTTAACAAGCTTATTTTCGGTTATTTAAAAGTAATTTCAAAACTTATAAACTTGGATTTATTAAAAATTTAAGCTTAACAAGCTTATTTTCGGTTATTACAAAATGATTTGAAAACTTATAAACTTGAATTTATTTTAAATATTGAAATATATATTTAATGATTCAGATTAAGCGTTTTCTTTTTAACAATTGTATTTGCATTTTTAAAGATCTTTAAATTATTCGTTTTAACTTTTTTTTTTCATTCATTAATAGTTTTTTAGGAGTTTGATTTTATGGAAATTGTTTAAAATAAACCAAAATTTAGTGTATTTACGTATTTTATGGTTTATTTATTACATTGTTTATGACTTAAATATGTTTTCGTTTCTAATAATGCATATAATTGTGCGTAATTTATTATTTTCATTTAATACATTATGCATTTAATTAAATAATATTTAAATTTAACAAAAATGCCTGAAGTTCCTTAATGATTTTGTTTTTAACTTTTTCTGATTTTTTTTTTCGTTTTTAACAAATTAACAAAAAAAAATATATAAGATTTAAATGCATTATATTGTTGTTAGGAACTTCTTTTAAACAAAACTAATCTCATTTTTATAAATAATAAAGAAAAAAATATATATTTAAAAACTAAATTACATATAATTATTAGAGTCCGACCGAATATTCGGTTTCGGTCTCGGTTTCGGCCGAACAACAGGGTTTCGGCCTCTATTCGGTATTCGGCAAAATTTTGGCCGAATATTGGCCGAAACCGAAACTTTTTTGTATTTTAAAAAATATGTAAAAAAGTCGGTGAATTTTTTGATTTTGTATTTCATTACACTTGTTTCAGTTCAATTGAAGAAAATGTTACAAGTTTAGGCAATAAATGTAAAACTGTTTCAGTTCAAAAATTATTTTCTCCTAATCTGCAATTGAAATATACAATTTTTTTAAAAAACATATTTTTTTTTTCAAAAATACAACAATTCCTATGGTTTAAAAGCATTATATGCTGTATCTTAATCTTTTACAACTTTTTAATAATTTTATTCATGCCAGGCGGTAATTTTTTTAAAGTTTCGGTTTCGGTTCGGTTTCGGCCGAATATTACTTTTTCAGCCGAATATTCGGTTCGGTTTAGGTTCGGCCTCGAAAACTGGTTTCGGTCGGACTCTAATAATTATATAAAAAATTGAAGAGAAGGCAGTTTTTTTAAGTTAAATGTAATAAATTGTTAATATATAGTATTGCCAATTCTAATTTAAAGAAAAACAAAAATTGGATTATTGGAACATTTTCAATTAAATCAATTACAAAGCAAATTATTGTATTTTTATTCTACAACACAATTTTTCAATACAATTAAATTGTTTGTTAAGACGACAACGTTTTAATTGAAAATGGGACAACAATAAAAACAATTTTTTTCGTGTTAAAAGGGACGATAACACTAGTTTACAAAATAAAAAATATTTGCGTGGGCCACTAAACTCAAAAATTTTATCAAGAAATTTTTTTCACGTAATACTTTTTTTTAATTTTAGCGTTTTTTGAAGGTATTTTGACTATTTTATTTATATTTCACGCTGTGTACATCCGATCTACTCGAAATAAAAGCCAAACTAAAGAAAATTATATTTTCATTATATCGTACATAATTTTCCAATCAAATCATTAGTTAACGTAGAATAAACGTACATACATATGGCAAAAATTTGATTTAAGACAAAAAAAACTAAATTTGCATCATCGTAAAAAATACAAACTTTCCGGGTGAAATGTGAGAAAATCAAAAAACCTCTCACGATACCACAAAAATGCACAAAAGTACGGGAACGCATAAAACCACATTTCAAGCCCAAAATAATAGAACATGTAAACAAACCAATAACGCTAAAATATGTTCGTAAGAAAAATTACTTTAAACAAGAAAACAAATTGTAAAAGTTTGTTTTAATAACAAATTATCTTTTTTTGTATTGAAATAACACATTTCCATGGTTTAGTTCTTTATTTTATTTAAATTTCCAATTTAGCTTCACAAATAAAAACAGCTGTTTTTTTCAACATCTGACTGTTACCAATTTACCCGAAAAAAGTGCGGCTAAGTTCGGTAAAATGAGAAAGTAATTTATTCTCTCAAAAACTCTCTCATATACACAATTTTTGCGTACGGGAACGCTTTTCGGGCTGGTTTGGGTACCCGCGGGCACCCGCGGGCACCCGCGGTAACGTTCTGGAACGAACCTTATATGAAAATACAAACAAAAAAGGTACATATTTAAGTTTTTATTTTTGTTGTATTATACAACAAAAACAGTAAAAAAGTTAAATTCGGTCTATCAGTATGTATGAATACTAGAGTTTCTCGCTGGAATTCCCGGGAACTCCCGATATTGAAAAATATCGGAAATTCCCGGGTATGTGATTTTCTCTTTAAATATTCATGTGTTGACGTTTGTTGACTATTTTCTCGTTTGATTGTTTAATGTCTTATGAAAAATACTTAATGATACAGAATGTCTGAAATTTGAAACTTTTTTAATAGGAACAAGTGAGAGTGTTAAATTCGGCCGTGCCGAATCTTTTATACCCTCCAACACGTTAAAAAAAAAAAAAAAGCAGGGGCGTTTTTTTTTTTTTTTTTGGGGGGGGTTTCGGTGGTGGGAGACAACCTTTCTGGATCCAACTACAGGACTTTGAACTTCTTCTGACATAAAAAATGTTTCGTTTGCAAAGCAAAAGTTCAAAAAATCTATAAAAAATGGCGTTTTTCTGAGGTTGGTTTAGTTCTTAAAGGGGGAACTTTTTCCCCCGTGGTACGATTTTGCCCATCTTCGAACTTAACCAGCCTATGACCATAAGACATATTCGTGCCAAACTTCAGGAGTCTAGCTCTTTTATTTTGGACTGTATCGTGTCCTCCACAGACGGACGGACGGACGGACGGACAGACAGACGGACGGACGGACGGACGGACGGACGGACAGACGGACATCGCTAGAATGTCTTAGAATCGATCACTGATCAATAATATATATACATTATGGGGTCCCCGACCGATATTTCGATGCGTTACACACGGAATGACAAAGTGAGTATACCCCCATACTGTGGTTGGAGGGTATAAAAATGTCTCAAAATCTTTGTTACACTCAGACAATTATGTAAGTTACTACATGTTAGTGGTTTGTATATTTTCCAGTAGTTAGTTGTTTTCAACTACAAAGTCAGTTGTTTTTGTATGAAAAATATCAAACAACTATTTCTGATAGTTATTTTAAGCCGTTTTTTTTGAACAACTAACAAAAAAAGTACTGTAATGTAGTAACAGTTATTTAAAGTAGTAATTTTATTTTTTTATCTCTGAAAAATTTTAAGTTTTCCAAAAAATAAAAATAAATTTTCGTTTTTTTTTTTATTTTTCACAACTATTTAAAAAAAAAATTTGGTCTTCAATTTTTTTTTTCTGAAAATTTTTTTGAAAAAAGTTATATATTGATTATTTTATTTTTACTAATTGTTAGTTGTTTTGACTACAAATGTAAGTAGTTTTTACTACATAAGCCAGTGGTTTTTTTGTCAGTTAAAATAACTAACATTGTTAGTTGATTTAACTGAAAAAGTAGTTGACCCCAAAACAACTTACAAAGTAGTTATTTTAACTGACATTTTCAGTTGATTTTACTAACATAATTTTTTGAGTGTAGGAAAATTGTCTTAGAATCTGAGTCTTTTACGATAGGGTCTGGAAACCTAAGACTAATAGTAAAAACGTACTCTTAATCTGTCTACAATCGATATAGGGAAACATTTTAAAGAAGCTTTTATGAAGTTTTTATGACAAATATCTCAGAACTTTTTAGAAGGTGTTCTTTTAGAAACGGAAAAATCTTCAATAAGATGATTCACTGGGTAAATTTTTGGAATGGAGATTTTTTTTTTAAAAAGTTTAGGAATTTTTTTCCGGAAAATTTTCTTTAAGGGCGGATTACTCAATGTCCAGTTGGCTGCTATCTGTTGATAAAACGGAGCCTGATGTCAAAATTTGCATGAAAAAGTCAAATTTAACGGAGAGTTATTTTAAAACGGAGCATTGAGTAATCCAGCCTAATATGATTTCTCTTAATTTCTTTGAATATGATTTCTCTAGATTATTGGCTAAAAATTTATAATTAAATCTATTGATCAATAAAATTTAAATGAATGAATCATTGTTTTGATCAACATTTTTTTTTTTTTTTAAGTACTGCCGAATTACAATTTTTCAGCATACCAAATTTTTTACGATTTTATTTCATTTATTGAAAAATTTTAACAAAAATCGGGTTTTACTTTTTTTATTGTTTGCAACATATAAGAAAGCAAAAAATTAGCATTTCTTCATTATTTTGTTATAAGCTTACAATTCATTACAATCATTATTTTGATAGATGATCAAAATCGAAAAATGTTTGATTTTATATTTTATCATCCATTAATTTAGTGATTGATATAAGAATTTTCTTAATTGGAGGTGTTTCAATTAAAAAATTTTTTGAAATCGCGTTTTTCGCGATTGAAATTACAAAGAAAATAAAATAGTCAAATTTAAATCAACAAACTTCAATTGCAAATCAACCAAACATTCAGTAGAAACGGCCGCCTGTTAGTCCATAATACAAAACTTCGATTTTGTTTTCAACAAACTCAGTCAAGTAATTTTATTTCAAAATTCTTTTATCATGTCAATAAAAAATATTTGTGTTTGTTAAATTTCTTTGTTGAAAAAAAATTTCATTTGTCAGATCAACAAATTGTGTTTTTGTTTGTTGAATTTCTTTGTTGAAAAAAAAATTAAGATTTTTTTTCTTTTGTCAGATTAACAAATTGTGTTTGTTGAATTTCTTTGTTGATAACAAAAAAAATATATTTTTAACAATCAAAATTTACAAACGTTTGTTGATATTACAAATTTCCGTATAGCACTTTCAGTAAAAAAATTAATTGTATTTACAAATATGGGGGTCAATATAACAATTATTTTTTTTTCTGTGTAGCTTTTAAATTTTTCTGTGTGCTTTGATGCATAATAGAATACTTTTGCAAAATTATTCTGGGAAATAAACAAAGTCTGGAAAAAGAAGGATTATTGCAAAAAGTTTTATATAAAAAAAAAATAGTTGAAAAAATTCTTCATGAAAAAAATTTCTTAAAAAAATTGGTAGAAGAAATTAATTTTGAAAAAAAAAAAAAATCCGCGAAAAAAATCTTTGGGGTAAAAAATATGTTTGTACCTAAGACAAATAATTATATGTGCATTTTTTTATATTGAGTTATAGGAAAGAAAAGAAATTATTTTTTTATGTTTGGTTAATATTTTATTATGTTTATATATAAGCATTAAAATCATAAACATTTTAATTTTATACCTTATTTTTTAAAACTGAAAATAACGAAAAAGGAAATACTTCATATATTTTCTATAGAAAATAATTATATGTGCATAGAAGAAAATTCCTACATATTCTTTTTGATTTGCAATATAATTAAGTATTTAGTGAAAATTTGTGTTCGCCTTGTGTATTTAAACTTTTTTAAGCATAGGAGGCATAAAACCCGCCAAGGTTTTTAATGTACCAATACCCCTTGCCCCCCGTTTTGTCAGTATTTAAAGTTGAGGTCCTTTAATGGTCTTGTACGGCTTTGACTTTGAATTGACCTTGGCACAAAAGGTCCTAAAGAGGAATTTAATTGGGTGAAGGTCGGTACTAATGGCTGACCTCTTCAATACTGGTATGTTGTGCGCATATAGGAAGTATTTTGTCAAACGAGTGACATGGATTTGAGCGCTATCTTGTGAGAATGTCCAATTATCTCCATACAGTTCGGTAGCAAAGTCTATTAAATGGTCCCCAACAAGTAAAAATATATTTTTGCACTATTTTTATTGGAAACAAATCATATTCAAACCCTTCTTCATGATCCAAATGCATCTTATTCCATGACGGATTCGAAACTGTGCTTTCGAAAATTGCACGTTTGGCGGAAATGTGTTAAGTCTCTACAAGAGAAGTGGTGACCAACAGCGCCGTCTTAATTTAATTTTTTTTCGTCTTATTTACTGATAAAAAAAGTTTAATTTGGATGGCAATGATCGTCAACACCAATATTGGAGAGATTTAAGACAGCCGCGCCAAACGTGCTATTTGCAAAATCATGGTTGCGAATCCGTTATGGTATGTGGTGCATTTGGATGAAGAGGACGGTTCCGAATATGATTTGCCCATACTAAAAATAATGTAACAAACTAATTTTACTTGTTCGGGAACATTTAATAGACTTTTCTACCGAACCGTGTGGAGATAATTGGACATTCCACCAAGACAACGCTCCAATCCATGTAACTGGTTTGACGAAAAACTTGTTTAATGCGCCCAGCATACCAGTATTGAAGTGGCCAGGCATTAGTTCTTACATAAACCTAACTAAATTCCTCCTTAGGATCCTTTCTGCCAAGGTCGTTTCAAGGTCAAAGCGGTACACTACGCGCTAAGGACTTAAATTTGCGATATTGACGAAACGAGGGAAAAATGGTATTGGCACATTAAAAAACTTGATTGGTTTAATGCCTCGTAGTCTTAAACAAGTATAAATATTCATTAAATATTCATATAACCTAATTATATTAAATATCAAAAAGAAAATATATGAATTATCCTTTATGCACATATAATTATTTTCTATGAAGTATATTTTCATTCCTTATTTGCTGTATTAAAAAATAAAGTTTAAAATTAATGTTTTTATGATTTTAAAGCTTACTTAAAAACATAACAAGATATCAACCAAACTTTAAAAAATATTATGTTTTCTTTCCTATAACTCAATATAATACAGTGCACATATAATTATTTGACTTAGGTACTTGTTCAAATTTCTCTCGGTATCCAATTATGTTACGCATATGTCAGTAGTCAAATTTAATCATTTTGTGTTTTTAGGTTATTTGGAATTTACCCAAATTTTCGATGTGTCCTTATGTTTTCGTTCATAACTTTTAAAGCGATTTCGCTCAAATGCACTGCCAAACTTCTCGAAGCAACAACAAGTAAATATGTTAAGTAAATTTTATGCGTAATTTTTTTTGTAACTTTGCTGTTTGCCCATATATTTTTATGAAAAACACTTTGTTATCTTTGTAATTGGAAAAGATTTATATTTTTTTTATTATATAAATTTTGATTTTCTTACTCAAAAAACTAGTTTTTGTCAAATGTGTGCTTATTTCACGTAAACTAATGAATTGAGTGAAAAAACAATATTATTAGTATTTTTTGCGAATATGATTTTCTTTAATTTGTTTTTTATTTTGATTAGATCGGATGCACACAACACGAGATATAAGGCAAATAGTCAAAATATCTTCAAAAAACGCTATAAATAAAAAAAAATTAATCTGTGGAAAAACTTGTTGATGAAATTTTTGAGTTAAGTGGTCCAAAATACATTAAAAAAAATAATCGCAGTAAGTGCGTATTTTTTTGTAAACTAGTGTAATCAGTGTTTGAAGTATTTAAAAAATTTGAATGACCTAAACAGTTATTTATGTAAAAATTAAGGACTGTTATTTAGATAATATTATCAGTCAGATGTTGTTTGACAGCTTTAGTATTCAATATGTTTTTTTTAGATTTGACAATACTATTTATCATTATTTGATTTATTTTTTAATATTTTATATGCAATTCTTTTTCTTTTTTGAATTTATTTCAGAAGCATAAGTAGGTATTTTAAAAATATATATTTTATATGAGAAAGATGAAAGAAAGAAAACTTTTATGTAATTTCTGTTAAAAATATTTAATTTATGATGTTTTTTTTTTTTAATTTATATATATTGTAACTAAAATGTATGTAACTGCTTGTTAAAGTATATCTGTTTTTTTTATAATTTTTTGCTGATATATGTTAAATGTCATATTTGAGTTGTTTCTGTCTGTATTGTGTGTAAAAGTGTAATATTTTACATTATATTTCACATAATTTTATGTGTAATTGTAAAAATGTTGTTTATTTAATCCTTTACATTTTCGTTTCTATCTTCATTTTAAAAGTTTTTTTTTAACATATTTTTATTTTTTTATAGCTCAGTCTTTTTACTAATGTGTTTTTTTTTGCATTTTTATTTTCATTTAAATCTACCATTAATTAATGTTTGTATATTTTTTTTACCGATTTACAATAAATAAAGAATATTCATAGCATTTCAATTTATTGATTTTTAATATTTTTAAAAAAAGAAGTAATTTCTCGTTTTTATCAATTTTTGCCTTTATTATTTTTTTTTGAAGTGTACGTTTTAAACAATAGTAAAGCGAAAATTGCATATTGAAAATTCGGGTTCCAAAAAAAAGTATACAAAAGTGTAATGCTGCAGATTACGAAAATTTTAATTTAAATTTAAAAAATTAATAAAATGTCAATACAAATTTTTAAATTTTTGGGAATGAAAATTTTTTTAGATTCAAAATTAGGACCCGTTGGGATCAACCTTGGCAATACCATTGAGACTTTAAAACCAAATAATTTCTCAATATTTCTCTATCTGGCTTAGTTTTCGAGATATTTTTAAATATTTTTCTTGAAGTTATAAAAAATTTACTAAAACCTAGGAAAACTTTAATTCTAAAAAGATAAAAATGACAAACTAATCTGGTCATAAAACTTAATTTTTTTAAAAAAATTTTGTGTGAACATAGCTCAATGAAATATTTAAAATAAAGATTTTTCATATCAGATTCTAATACAGTATTCCTAAAAAAAATCTCTCAGATTCGCAAAAAAATATTTTTAATATTTTTAATATCAAGGGAAGTACGCAAACCTTTGTGAACCGATTTGTCTGAAACTTAAAATATATAAAAATGACACGATTTCAGAAGCGTTTTCAGATTTTTTTTTTTAAAATTGGATGTTTTACGAGATTTTTTAAAAAATGTTCATTATTTAGAAAAATTTCCAGGTCTTAATTCGAGAGGCATTCTATAAATCTAAAATATTTTGCGTATTAAAATTTTTAAATTCAAAGAATGTTTCTTACGAAAAACTTTTAAATTCTCGAAAATCAAAAGCAGAATCTAAAAACGGTATTCTTTTAAAAAAGTTTTCACAAATATTTCAACCACAAATTCCCGTTGGAAAAAGTCATATGTTCAATAACACTGTGCTACAAAAAACACAAAATCGAATATACTTTTAAAATGATGTAGTTAAGGTTGTAGGTCTCGCCGAAAAGATCACAAAAATGCCCATCAAACTTGCCAAACACCCACAAATTTTAAAGTTATTGTAAAAAAACGTATTTTTTTACTTTTCTCACTAAACCACGTGTAACTTAAATATTTTTCAACCGATTTGAAATTGTTCAACTGTTTTGGATAGAAGAAAGATAGGGCTTTTCATGTGTGAATTGGTTTATACCAGTGATTAAAAAACTGAAATTCATTACACATTTTTAATTTTCACTTCCAGTCAAGTTGTCAATAATTTAAAAAAAATACTGCAACCCACCAGTTCAGTTTACATTTCTAACAAAACAGCCCAGTCACTTTTTTGCTGCTGAACTTTTTTGTGTTGTGCTGATGGTGGTTGATTTAAAAAAAAACAAATACTGACAAACCAGCAACAGTAAAAAAATTAGGCAGCACACAAACAGCACAAACGTTGTTTTGAGAAATCCACTGCAAGTTACAATTCAAAAAGTGGTGAGCTGCTGACAAGCAAATAAATATAAACGAAAATAAACTCGTACATTGTAACGAGAGAACTTCTTGTATACATAGAAGAAAAAAGGTTCAATAAATAAAAAAAAATGCAAGGTTCATTTAAAAAAAAATCTTTTTAATTCAATTAATTTATATCAGTAAAAAATCAATATTTTTTATATTAAATAAATAAATAAATTAATGCGTAGTTGAAAAAATTATAAAAAATAAACTTCAAGTCTAAAATAATAGTACAGTAGGTATTCTAAAGTTCAAATAAAAAAAAAATTGGTGAAATATTTTTAGAGTTACAGAGATGGAAAGTTTTAATTTTTATGCACCGATCATTTCATTTTTATGCACAGATCATTTGGTTGAATTTTTATTGACACTTTGATGCGATAAAAATTTATTTTAAAAAACGAATTTTAAGGATTTTTGACGACCTTTTGAATGGCATTGTTGGTTTTTTAAAAAAAATATAAATTTGACCTTAAAATTCAAGGTCAAATTATTAAAAAAAAGTATCTTATAAAGCGCCTAATTTGATATTATTTTAACTGAGTTTTTACATTTAAAAATAATTGTTTTGTATAAAATAACACTCAAAAAGTACGAATACCGCGTGTATAAAAACAAATAAAAAGTATTTTCGCAATAAGGAACACTCGATCCATTTTTAAAAAATGTTTTTAAATGAAAAAACGTCAGGCTTTTTAAAAAAAATCTCAAAATAGGCGCTTTATAAGATACATTTTTTTTTAATAATTTGACCTTGAAATTTAAGTTAAAATGTTTATTTTTTTAAAAAACCACCAATGCCAGTGAAAAGGTCGTCAAAAATACTTTTCGTTTTTTAAAAATAAATTTTTATCGCATCAAAGTGTCAATAAAAATTCAACCAAATATAATCTTTGCAAAAAAATGAAATCATCTCTACCATCTCTATAACTCTAAAAATATTTCAAGAAAAAAATTTTTATTTGCACTTATTTATTCTAATATTTTGGCATAATTATAACTAAATCGGTTTTTTGGTGTGACCGTTAACGCGTTTCAGCCCATATTTAACTTCTTGTTTTCATCATATTAGTTTTCGTTCGTTAGTAAAAGACAATTGTGTCTGACACTTATTTTAAAAAAATTTACGGAACTTGGAATCTTGGATCTGTTAATAAAACACTTAACTTCAAACCAAATTTTCCAAAAATTTTCTTAATAAAGTAAAAAAAAAAATTGTGTTTTAAAAAAAATTTCAAATAAAGATTTTGGCACTTAAATTTTTTTTTTATTTGTTTACTTCAAATATTTTCCAAAAAATTTTGGAACCTAAAATTTTTTTTTAAGCATTTTTAATGAAACTTTAAACCGTTAAAACTTACTTAGAACTTCGAAAATTTTAAAACTTTTTTTTAAAATAATTTTTAGTTAAATTTAAAAAATTTTTAAAACATTAGAAAAATTTCTTAACATTTTTGTTAAAGCATTATCTTTACGTTTGAAACATTATTCTAAATTATATAATACAACATGCCATTACTTGTACAAAGAAATATCTACTTATAAGTACGTTCATTTAATTTTCAGCAGCCAAATAAAAAAAATTTCATGCTGACGAGTCGAGTTCAATTTTTATTTTCCATGCTGCAAGTCCCGTACAACAAACAACTTGTGCAGCGCAGTAACCAGACAATTCAGTCGTGTGTGCTGTTTTTTGTTTTTTTAAACTGAAGCTGAACTGTGTGCTGGTAAGTTTGTCAATTTCAAAAAAAAAACTTTTACTGTACTGCTGCTGAAGAAAATTGACAATTTTTAACAGCTCAGTTCTTGACTGCTGTTTTGTTTTGATAATGTTTATGCTGACAAAACAGTACAAATTATGTGTTTTTGCTGAAAATCTAGGCAGTATTTTCAACACTGGTTTATACATATCAGAAAGATATGTATTGATTTTTTCAACAATATCTAATTTTTTGTTATTTTTTGAAAATTTTTTGAGTTTATCTATTTTTTTCTGCTATAGTTTGTTCAACAACATTTATATTAATAAACGTATTCCTAAAGAAAATTTAATTGTGAATACGATGATCTTTAAGCCAAAAAAATCGGATAGCAATTGACAGAGTTGTGATAATTTTTTTAAAAAAGAAAATTCAGATTTTGTATGAAATTGCCGTGCGGATAACCCAGGCAAAAAAAAAATAAACGAACATACTGAGAGATCGCGTATCATTATTTTAAAGGTTTTTGACCTCCTGAATTCGAATTTGACCTTGAAATTGCGCTACCTTATTAAGTTTTTGATTTATAAATTTATGTTAAATATCTCAAAAACCTGACGAGATAGAGCAATTTAAAGGCCAGATTCGTATTCACCGCGCCAAAAACCTTTAAAAATATTGAGCTTGACCATTTATGATAAATTTATTTTTTTTTGCCTGGGTTATCTGAACGGCGATTTCCTGCAAAATCTTAATTTTACTTTTTTAGAAAAATTATCACAACTCTGTCAATTATTATCCGATTTTTTCAGGATAAAGCTTATCGTATTTAGAATTAAATTATCTTTAAAACTGCGTTTATAAATATAAAGGTTGTTAAACGAACTATAGCATAAAAAAATCGATAAACTCGAAAAATTTTCAAAAATTATCAAAAAAAATTGATTTTATAGAAAAAATCAATAGATATCTTTCTTTTACGTATTGACCAATTCACACACATGGAAAGCCCTATCCTTTTTCTATCCAAAACAGTTTAAAAATTTAAAATCGGTTGAAAATTTTCTGAATTACACAAGGTTTAGTGAGAAAAGTCCCAAAAAAACGTTTTTTGACAATAACTCTAAAATTTGAGGGTGTCTGGCAAGTTTTAATGGGCATTTTTGTGATCTACTCGACAAGACCAACAACCTGTACTATGTCACATCAGAAGTATTTTTTCACTGTACCACAGTGTAATTTTTCAATAAAAAAATGTTTTAATCTTTAAAAAGGTCGCAGAATCTGAAACTTTTCTTAAAGAAAAGGTCTCAAAATCTGAGACTTTTCCTGTAGGAAAAATATTGCAAAAAATGTCACGTAATTGATACTTTATCTATAGGATAAAGGAAAAATTACTCAGAATCTGAGATTTTTTCAATAAAAAAATAATTCAGTCTCGAGACATTTTTTATATAAATACGAATAACGTCTGAGGGTCTAAGGCTTTTTCTATACGAAAAATGTTTCAGAATCTGGGAACTTTTCTATACGAAAAATGTGTCAGAACCTGAGACTTTTTTTTATAAGGAAAATGCTTCAGAATCCGAGACTTTTTCAAAAAGAAAAATGTCTTAAAATCTGAGACTTTTTCTATACAAAATAAAAATGTCTCTAAATCTGAGACACGGAACATCAATTAATTTGTGGCGAAAATTTACAGTCATATATTTGGTTATGTTTCGCAAATCGGCATATGTAAAATAATTTTAACTAAACTTTAATTGAAACCCGAGCAACATACTTATACGGAGTTCACACTAGAGAATTTGTACTCGTTTAAGCCACTTGTTTAAAAAAGTAAACAAAATCGTTCACACTACATTTTGCGCGTTTAACTTTGAGTGTTTAACGTTTGTAAACAAACGCACATAACCTAATTCTGAAAAAATTGCAAAAATATTTCTAAAAACCTTTTAAACTTTGGCGGAAGACAAGATATTTAATTTTTTTATAACATTTACATAACACCACTACACGGAACACCTTTTTATTGACTCATTCCAAGTAAATAGGAAGATTTTTCTGTTTTTTGTTCCGGACCTGTCCGAAGCTGTTTGCATATTTATACTTCGATGGAAGGCAAAATTCACTATTAGTGCAGCTTTTCCAATATAATTATAAATAAAACACACACTTTTTTCTGATTTTTCAGTAGTTTTTATTAGTTTTTTAAATATTTATAATTTCTCAATTTTGCAATGTTTTGCTAAGAAAATGGCAGACAGGTACAGAAGCTGGTTGCTATGAAATTTTTTTTTTTTTTGCATAGAATAAAGAAAAATTAAAAGGAAATATACCGAACCCTGCCTTTGAAATGTTTAGCGAAATGTTCAACAGGGAAACAAGTCGAATTTGATTGCTTAGCTGAACAACCAAATGTATGGGGAAACAAGTCAAATTTTGCTCGTTTAGCGCTTAAACACTCATGAGATGTTTAAAGTCGCTAGTGTGAACTCCATATTAGCTTTAAGCTAAATTTACTAAACTTAAGGAAAAATTATGAGCTTTAATTTAGAATCAAAATTTTGGTATTTTTAATATTTATAACTTTTACAAGTACTGCAGATACGACAAAATCCAATAGCATTAGTGTAGTTCTTAACTTGTTAAAAACAACCGCCGGAGACCAAAAGCCCTCCGTGTTATAGTTTTTGAGTTATTTTATGTTGTATTTATTCGACCTTAAATTTGAAATATACATAAATAAAATAAAATTTGTTATATACATAAATAAAATGTCTATTCGATTACCCAAATTTTAAAATATTTTTACTACAATTGGAAAGTTTTGTTTACTTTTTGTATTGAAAATTTCCAGCTGTAGTAAAAATCGAACGGACCTAAAATAATTTTGAAATTCATCGAAATTCATCATCAGGGACAGTGTTAAGTTTTATTTACGTTTTTTTATGTTTTTGAGTTATTTTATGTTCAAATTTCTCAAGAACCCACTCCCATATCTCGAAAACTAAGCAAGGTAGAGCAAATCGGAAGAAAATATTGAATCAAAATCGATGGTGATCCTATTGAAATGTACACAAATATTTTGCCTCTGGATAAAAACAATTTATTTTAGCGTCACCTGAGAATTTTTGTTTGTTCCATAGGATGGGGTTTTTACCAGGCTATAAAGTAAAGCAATTCTAAGGCAACATTAAATTAAATAAAATTTTACTACGTGTTAAAATATTTAATTAGAAAATGCTTTACTGTTATTCGGACAATCATTTACATGAAAAAAGTAATAATTTCTGTAGAGCTTTCGCTAGCCCGACTTTTCTTAAATTAAGGTCAACTTGCTTTAAATTTGGTGTACTTTTCTTCCGTGTACATAAGTCAGGGTTCAGATGACTTCATTTTTTAAATTTTAAAATCGTACAAGAAATCTGCAGCATTTGCAATATAAATATATAAAAAAAAGTATTCAGTCCCTAAATGAAAACCTTATTATGTAATGCCCAAAAATTGACTTTGCCTTTTGTTTGTAATGCTTGCTTGGACTATCTTTGATTATATGATCTTTTGATGAAGGTTCATGGTTTATAAAGTATGGAGCTTTGTTTTTTATTTATATTTTTTTTATTTAAATGTAAAAGAATTAAAGTTTTTTTCTTATTTATTTTTGGTTTTAGTGATAATGTTTTTCCCTTTTTTAGTGTTAATGTATAAGAGTTTTGTTTATGTATAATTAAAAGTTGTTTTTTTTTTTGTATTTGTTTACTTATTAATAATAAATATATTATTAATTCAATAACTGCTAAATTATCACTACAATTTGCAAAAAAAAAAAAAGTTTTCTTTTTTCTTTTGCTTTAGTAATTTTTTTTACTTTTTTGAAATAACATTACTACGGGTTTTAAAGGTTTCAATGTGAAATATGTTTTTTTTTGTTAAATGTTAGGATTTTTTTTACATGATTTTTTTTATAATTTAAAAATTATTATTGGTTGGAAGTATGTTGGATGTTATAAACAACAATTTCTGTTTTTTTTTTTTGTGATTTACGTATAGTATAGAAAACATAATTTTTGTTTAAAATGAACATGATAAAATTAAATTTGAACAATTTTTGTATTGAACTGAAAATGAAACTGTGTTTTTTTGTGTAGTTTTGTATTCTTATGAAATTTTTATTTACAAATTTTATTATTTATTTCTATTTTTTATTTATGATTTTTTATTTATAGATTGTAAAATCTTAACATAACTACATAATTCAATTCTATTTTAAGTAAAAGGATTTTTTTTGTTTTATAAGTATGTTTTTTTTAATCAGCTGTTTTATCAAATGCTCTACTAACAATTTTTTGTTGTTTTTTAATGGTTTTTGAAACTTTTTATTTCTTAATTGTATTTTATAATAATTTGTTAAAACTCTAAAGCGATTAATGATTTTGTTTTTTTTCCTATAAGTAGTTTTTAATTTGTTTTTTTTTATTATTTTTTATTTTTTTAATTTTAAATTAATGCATAAAATCTACTTAAACAATAGTAACTAATATTAATTATGTTTATGTATACAATATAATTTTGTTTGTTTTAAATTTATTTGTTTAAGAAGCACTTGAATATATATCGTGTTTAAAGAAAAAGTTTCGGTTAAATTTTATACATATTTTTAATGCATAGAGTGTATTGTATATTTTAAACAATATATAAATTAATTAAATAAAATTATAAAAAAATTCAAACATCACTTTAAAAAGGCAATTTACAAATAATACCCAACTCGAACGAGAACGAGATTTCACCTCAGGTGTGAATAGGACTTAATAGGCAATCTAATGGTGTTTTCTTTTCTGAACAAAAAAAATGTGCATTGTTAAAATGTGTACTTTTAAAATGTTGACATGGCCCTGAAATGATGTTGCATTTTTTACACTCAGAAAAGAACACAAAAATGCTGTTTTGTACGCAAATTGCCCTGATTTACTGGTTCGATGCATGAGTTTTTCGCTTATATTGCCGGCAGCTCAGGTTCGATTCCCGGCGATGGCCATCACATATTTTTTTTTTTTTTGCTTTTAAATTATTATTTTTTATACCCTCCACTCTAGTGATAGACGGTATATATAAGTTTGTCATTCCGTTTGTAACACCTCGAAATATTGGTCTAGGACCCCATAAAGTATATATATTTATAATCCTCGATCGATTTTAAGTCGATCTAGCGATGTCCGTCCGTCCGTCCGTCTGTCTGTCCGTAGAAAACACGCTAACTTTTGAAAGACTTTACAGAGGCTACTGAAGTTTGGCATATATGTTTGTCATTTACCTGGTCAGGTTGGTATTGCAATCCAGCCATATCGGTCCAGTGGTTCAAAAGTTATGATCAAAAGAGTAAATTTCGGTAATGGTGTTTCGCGAATTTACGAGATAAAACACGATCACTTTCGAAGGACAATAATGAGACTACTGAAGCTTGGCATGCATCTTTGCCGTTCCCCGGGTCTGTTTGGTATTAAATTTCAGCTCAATCGGTCCAGTGGTTCAAAAGTTATAAGCAAAACCCTGAATTTCAGATTAGTTTCATTTAAAATGCCACGTGTTTTAACAAGTTTTAAAAGCATTGGTGGTAACTAAACAATGCTTTTCAAACTTGTTTAATTTTAAAGCAATGCTTTTTAAACTTGTTTAGCTTTAAAAGCATTGGTAACTTAAAAATTACACTCGAAAAAAATTTTACACTCAAACAAATTTTTACACTCAAAAAAAATTTTACACTCAAAAAAAATTTTACACTCAAAAAAAATTTACACAAAAAAAAATTTGTTTTTTTTTTTACAAAAATTACAATATTTTGTGTACATACGAACGTGCATTCACTCAGAAATATTTTTACAATAAAAAAACATTACACTCGAAAAAAATTTTACACTCAAAAAAAAAATTAGTAATTTTTTTTTTTGATTTTTTTTTAAAATGACAAAAAAAGAGTTTTTTACTCAAAATAAAATATTTCTAATCAAAATTGTTAATTTTTTCACGTTAAAAAATGTACTACCCTTTAAAAAATACATTGTGGAGGGTATTCATAGATTCGGCAAAGTCGAATTTAACTTTTCTACTTGTTTTTAATTAATTTTTTAAACTTAAAAAAAAAATACCAAAAAATTAACAAATTTAGTAGATTTTATATGATTTTTTTTTTTAAATTATAAAATTATTTACAAAAAAAAAAACATTATTAACAAAAAAACATTATTAATAGAGTCAGATCGAAAGAAAACATAGTTTCATACGCCAATATGAGGCAAGAACAGGCCAAAGAAGAATCAATCGCCAGAATCCGGTAATTTTGGAAAAAGTTTGAAATTGTTGTTCAAAATTATGAAAAATTAAAAAAAACCTACCACAAAAATGAAAAAAAAATTTAAAAATAAATGTTGTTATAAAAAAATTGGAAAAGAATGCTCTAAAAATTGACAAAATGCCCTAAAAATTTAAAAAAAATGCTCTAAAAAGTGAAAAAATGCTCTAAAAATGGAAAAAATTCTTTAAAAATATGCTTTTATACTAAAATATGCTCTTTAACCTAGAATATGCAAAAATATGCTCTTAAGGCTAAAATGCTCTAACAAATCGATGCCAGATTTCTTAAAATCTTCTGAAACGGATAAATACCTTACCCATTTATCAATACAATGCGCAGGAAAAAACATGATACTGCATATTTTTGGTTTCCCTGATTATTAAATAAAAAATAATACGTAATTGAATAATTGATTATTAAATAAAAAATAATACGTAATTGAATAAAAAATATGTTGGCCACACCGATTTGAACCCCAGACCTCCAGTGTCACATGCCACTACACATCCTCTGCACCACAACAGCACCAGTTAACTTGTTCGCTTAATTTGAGTTTTGCTACATGAGAGAATATCAGGGCAGTTTTTCACCCCGTCAATTCAAAGAAAAAAAAACAATGTTACAAAATGTTACATTTTTTGCCAGAAAATAAAACGCCATAAGCAAAACCTATTAGACTTTAGCTAAAATCTTACAAAAAAAAATAAAATAAATTCCCTTCTGAGCTTTAAAATGCGGTTGTTTTTAGTAAAATTTTAAGGCAGTTTTTTCTAAAACATATCAATCCTCTAATTAGCATTTTAAATCTAATTTTCAATATTAAACCAGAACTCAAATAAAACGTGCATTTAAAGGGTTAACATACTCTGAAAAACCCCCCCAAAAAATAAGTAAGTGGTTACCTTCTAATTTCAAACTTAATTAGTTTAACATGGCGATATCATTGAAGGTAACGACTTTTTGTCTTTTTGGAATAGTTTTTCAAAGAAATTTTTGAGATTCAAAATTTACAGATTTTCCCTTTAAAAATGTTCAGATTTTTTTTAATGAAATAATTTTGAATTTCTCGTAAGAACGAGAACTTGCAGACGTTGTGTCAACACAACCAGGTTAATTTATTATGGGTACCAGGACACAACGGAATACAGGGAAATGAAAGGGCAGACGAACTCGCGAAACTTGGAGCTGATGGTGTAGGTACCACGGTGCTAGTTTTACCATCGCTCCAACACTTCAAAAAAAGACGGGATTCCATAAATGTTGCAGTAGCGAACAGGAAGTGAGGACAACTAACAATATGCAAAATCAGCAGAACTTTATGGCCAACTTATGACCAAGGCAAAACTAAATACCTTTTATCACTTACGAGAAGGGAATGTCGAGCTCTGACGGGAATAATAACTGGTCACTGTCTCATCGGCATTCATGCTAAGAATATTAGACTCATCCCGGACGCCAGTTGTAAAAGATGCTGCTAACTAGGAGTGGATGAAACGATAGAACACATACTTTGTCACTGTCCAGCGGTGGCAAGAAGTCGCCGATCGATTACTGGTCAGATAAGCTTTAATACTTTGGAGGATATATCGCGAATGGATCTTAGAATATTAAAGAGATTCGCAATGACTTTGAACGTGTTTAACTTGCGCCGCTAGCGAAAAAGAAAAAAAAGTTTTGTGGTATCGCCATGGACCAAAAGGTTTTTGCGAGGTGTAAATCGTACACCGCCACCTAACCTAAGGGATAAGAAGTTGGGCGGGGAGGTATTTTCCCGAAGATTCTAACTAGAAAACTTCATTTATAAATGTAAATTTAAATGAAATCTCATTTCAAATTCTTTATTTTCAATTGAAATTCGAAGATTCCAATTGCAATTCGTAAAAGGCCAATTGTTAATCGTTAAAGATTCGGAAGAGATCAATTGAAATTTGAAATAGAGCAATTGTAATTTGAAACAATTGTTATTCGAAAAAGATTAATTGTAGTTCGGAATTCAATTGATCTATTTCGAATTAAAGCTGGGGGCTAATTCTCGCTGTCGTGATCGAAATTATTTTGTTTCGAGTTAAATATCGATAGTTCGAAATTTGCGGATGATGGGACTCGTAACGTTTCGATTTGATTTTATGTTTCAGTGATTTTGTATTTTTTAAAGCATAGTTTTAGGCATGTAATAAACGTATGTTTTGTTTTTGTTTTAAATGTAAAACATGTTTTGTCGCTCAGCCTAAACATATGCAATTATAAATTTTTAGTTTTATTTTAATGATTTCTAATTATAACAAGCTTTTTTGTTGGCATACTTATCACTGTTCTGCCATAAAAAGTTCGCGGTTATGTGTTAACGTCGAAAATTCGGGTAGCTAATATTAAATGCAATACATTGTAAATGAGTTTTTAATTGTAAAAAAATGTTTTGCCGTCAAGCTGATTTGTATTAAATAATCAAATTTTATCAATATATTTTCAAAAATGTAGAGTTATTTACACGCTTAGTTTAATTTAAAAAAAATAAGTGAAGGGTTAAAATTGTGCGATTTGACTTAAATTTGAATTATAGAAATTTAAGACTAACTCTGGATTATACATTTTGACAAATAAACTTATTTAATATCGTATTTTATCTTCCAAAATTATTTCGTTTGTATGGTAGCGCATTGGTGTATGATAAAAATGTCGATAACTTCAAACCAAAATTTTTAATTTATCGTAATTCCCATTAGCTAGTTACTTGAAAAAAGCAAGTATCATACACACTAGAGATATGCGAATCACTCACGCAAATTTTTTGTTTTAATCACACTCACTTACTAATCACGTGAGTAAAAAAATTGTTCACGCGTGACTAACGCAAGATTTTTTTCAACTCACGCTAACTCACAATCACGTGATTGAAATTAAAATCACTCACGCGTGATTCACGTAATTTTATACAAAAATTTAATACAGTAATATCATAAAATACAGAAAAAAAACGGAATATCGTAAGCTAATTTGCTATCGAATGAAATACCGCACGATAACGTATAAACACTCGATCGATATCGAATGACATCATTAGAAATTTCGATACACATAACTCGATCACGAGTGATATCATCCCAAAAGAAAAAATATTGCACGTTCGAGTAGAATTTCGATCGCTATCGACTGCGAGAATTAGCCCCCTGATCTTTTTCGAATTACACTTGATTTTTTTTTAATTACAATTGGAATTTTCGAATAACAATTCATCTTTTTTGAATTACAATTGGAATTTTCGAATAACAATTAATCTTTTTCGAATTACATTTGATTTTTTTCCAATTAGAAATAAAATTTTCTAATTACAAGTAGAATCTTCAAATTAAAAACGGAATCATTGAACTAAAAATGGAATCTTTGAATTACAAATGGAATCTTCGAAATGCAATTAATATTTTTCGAATAATATCTGTAAATGGTGTAGTAAATTGTTATTTCAATTTACTTTGTAATATGTACCGGTTACATGGGCATTTTTGACAGATCAGAAATTTTAAAAAACAATCTGGTAATAAATGTGCTTGACTGCGCCAAAAGACAGCGACGGTCGAATAATTAACAAGGAACATGAAGGCGTCCGAAAATATATATAGCGGTGGCTTAAATATATTTTGTGGCGTCATCAACGGCAGGCTTTGTGTCGGAGGGAACTTTAAAAAATATCACAAAATCTTTTTTAAATTTCAACTCATTGAAACTGAAATAAATGTTAAAAAAAACCCGGCAGTTTTTGGAATTTAGAAAAACTGTAAATGCAGTTGTGTAAACAAGACCTTGAACCATCACTGCGCAATGTTTAAGGAATACCCCACTTTATCCGTAAAAGTTACAGAGGTTTAAAGTTGAAAAATCGATAAAAATGGCTTGAAATAATCCATAGTTTTTACCTTCTTTCGCTTTTTTTTTAAGTTCTCCTTATATTTCAATCTTTTCCGGTATAACACAAAGTCAGTACATATAAGAGACTATTTTAATGTTGGTTTGATAGATGCTTCATCGCTTGGTAAGAAGTTATAAGACGGTTAAATTTTGAAATCAAAAATTAAGTTTTTAAATTTTCGAGGTTTTTTGATCAGGGATTTCGGCCCCTTCTAAAAAATGAAAAAAATTTGAACTAGAGTTGGTAGCTGTAATTATTAACATTTTTGAATTAGTCCCGTTAATGTGCCACGAATAGTTAAGGAGTTTCAGCAGATCAAAGTTCGAAAAAAAACGTAATTCTTTTAAAATACCGGTTTTTCGCGAGGCACATTCGCGGTTTCATTTGAAATTTGGTGGACTCTTTCGTAAACAAAGTTTTTTGTGAGTTTACATAAAAAATCACTAGCGGGTTTATAAAAAATAAATTGCAAAAATTTTATGGCATTTTTGAAAATTGTGCGAAATTTGCAAATCTGTTTCCTATTTTTTTTAACAGCAATTAATGCATCATGTTCATTTTAATACACCAAAAGACGTGCCTTAACAAGTAGAACTAATTTGCTTTTTGACTTTTTACTTTAAGCCATTCTGAGCGGAAAGCGCGATGATTTTATCTAAACCTGTTTTGATCTGGCACATCCAAGGCTTTACACGAAATCGGATGAATTTATTTTTAAATGAAAGCCCACTTGATGTTTCATCATAAAATCAGAGCCGGCTTAAAAAATTTTGATGATTATAGATTTTTTGGACCATATTAAATTTTCTTGTTATAAAAAAGCATCACCGATTTTTTTTAAACTACTGGTACAATGATAAGATTTTCCGTGATTTTTTTCAGTAATACCAACGCGCGTTGCCTAAATATGTTATAAAAAATTGTGAAACTTTTCTTTTACCGCGAATTAATCGCGATTTTAGGAAATCAGATATTTTTTTGTAAATCGTTTGGTCATTAAATGGTTAAATTTATATCAAATATTTTTAGAAGAAATGATATATCCTGGCATGTTTTAATAAGGCATGCAAAAAATGTGTAGAAAAAAAATCTTTAAAATAATTTTTAAAACTGCCAAATCTTAAAACCGCCATAACTTTTAACCCCCTTGCGCGATTTAATTGACGCGAACGAATTTCTTATTCTTAAATAGCTTCTAATATTTATGCCAACTATCATCGATGTGCCATCAAAACAAAAATCACATCTTTTTTACCTCACAATTAAAGTCTTAGACGGAACTCCTCATATACAATGTAGATGTTTGAAATTTTTGGGAATAACGATAAAATTTCCCAAAATTTTTGTGATAACGAAAACCAATAGTAACAATTAAAAAAAATAAAAATATTTTTATTGTAAATAATAAATTTTAAAAATTAAACAGTTCTTACAATGAGAATTTTAAAACCAATTTTTGTACATCAAAACCAAAATTATATTAAAAAATTAAAATGAGCTTTGAATAAATAAAACGAAAAAAATAGATAAATAAACTTATTAAAAAAATTAATTTAAAAAAAATATGTTTGACTTTAGATGTTTCTACGCTTTATTTTGTAACTTTTTAATTAGCAATACTACAGGTTTTTGATGTAAAAACTATAATTTTTTGTTTATAAAATTTTTACAAAAGTACCTTTTTTTGTTCTATTTTTTGTTTTATTTAATATGTTTTTGAAAATAAAGTATATGTGCTTGTTCTATGTATAATTTTTGTTATTTATATTAGAAAGTGGAATTTTATTGTTTTTTTTTTAAATTTTATTTTTACAATTTTATATCATATTTTTTTTTTGTATAAAAAGAAATTTATATTCTATTAATTACAATTTTTGTTTTATATACAATTTAATTTTTTTTTTTTAATTTTTAACAAACAGTTTTTGTTTTTGAATGTAGTGTAAAAATAATTATTTTCTTTTATATATGTTTTAATAGTATAAAAACAAAGAAAACAAAGCTAATTTAAATGTAAAAGTGCATTAGAAAATGTTCTTTTTCTTGATTTATTTATATTTTCAAAGATTTTTTTGTTGTATCTACTTTTTAGCTTAATTATGTTTATTTTTTTTATATATAAAATTTGTACCAAATCACATTTGATTTTTTGCAATAAAAAATCAAAAAAAAAAATTATTTAAGTAAAAAGAGAAAGCAAATTTGTCCAAATTATATTTTAAAAACAAAATATTTTATTAAAAAAAAATTTTAAATATTTTGAAAAATTATAAAACGAAAGCATTTTAATGCTAAATATTGTGTTAAAAATAAAAGTTTTTTTTTACAAAAATCTGGGAATCTAAAAAAACAGTTACTGTTAATGCATGTTTTGGTTTCTTTTACCTCACCTCTTTGGAAAATTAGTGGGAATTTCTATATATTTTAATGTGAGTACCTCTCCGGCTACACCTTACATTATTATTGTAGACATAAAGTAACAATCACACACAAAAAAACAATAAACTAAGTTTTTTTTATTGTTTTGTGTGTGTTTGTTTCCTATGTCTACATAATTATGGAAGGTGTAGCCGGAGGGTAACATGAGAAGGTGGTGAAATAATAAACCCATTTTTTTTTTTAAATTCTAGAATCTAGTAACCGAAATATTTCGGTAATCGGAATCTGCAATATATTTTTAATTAACATTGTAATCTTCGCTGACCCCATTAGAACTTATCACACAATGAAATATGTTAAATCGATGAAGAAGCAGCAGAACAATTCGCTAAGAATGCCCAACATTTATACCCATATGATGTTGTCTTTTTGAGAATCTTTTTCTTGTCTTCTTGGAGGATTTTCTTGGAGGTCAACATTATGGTCTTGGCCGAGACCATGAGATTTGGATTCCAAATTTGGATGCCACCATTTGGATGCGGCATCCAACTTTTTGGTATCCTGATAAGAGACTTATTTATGGTCGTTGCTCCAAGAAATGAACATTTAGTTAATTTTTTAATTTTGTTGTTTTTTTATGTAAAAAACCCGTAATTAGGCGGAAAAAAATAAAAACAATAAAATCTGTATTTTATTGTTTATTATATTTTAAATATTTTTTTTTGTTTGCAAAAAACACAAAAAATTAAAAGATTATATTTTTTCTTTTTATTTATTTTTTATAATTTTTTAATTGTTTCTGATATTTTTTGACGTTTTCTTATTTAAAAAAAATACCATTTTTTCATGGTATTCGTCATTTAGTACCATTTTGCCCATCATTGTGGTCTCGGCCGAGACTATGAGATTTGGATTATAAATTTGGATGCCACCATTTGGATACGGCATCCACCGTTTTGGTATCCTGATAAGAAAATAAAACCAATTCCTTAAAGATCCGCGGGTGACACTAGGGAGGCTTCCCTCATAAGCAATGTGCTTAGATGTGTTCAGTAAAATTTTATGGTGCTTCTTTTCTTATAACATACTAACCCCCTATCGCTAATTTTTTTACAAAACTGTAACAAAAGTTCAATAAAATTTGCATTTAAATGGTTAAAATGTTCTATGAATATATTCTGCTTCCCCTTTTTTTAGGCAAAAGTAGTGCTAAGTTAGTCAATAAACATTTTAAAAATATAATTGTGAGTCAAAAAATATGGTCGACACAGCATCTTTTTATAGCATACCGAAGCGCTACCAAAGAGCGCTCTTGAGAATGCAGTAAAAGTAAGGGGAAACATTTTTAATTTTTTGTTAGGATTTTTTATATAAAACTTATAATATAAAATTATTTTTTGATAAAATTTCATACTTTCTTTCCTTTTAAATATAGTTAACACTTTTTGAATGAAAAACCATGAAATTTGGACAAAGACACATGATTTTACTGCATCATTATTGCGCATTAATCGGCGCTGCGAAGAGTGCTTTTTTTCCCCCCTCTTTAAACTTGATCAGCTGTGTTTCGAAGAGTGCTTCAATCATAACACTTTTAACACATATATGAGGCATTCCACACCAAATGTCCAGCGAAAAAAAACACGTGTACCATAAACTTTTGAATAGCTTGTATGGATAGCCCTATATGGAACTTAGAAAATTGCGTTTTCGGTTTTTCAATTTTTCAAAAACTGGGCTTAGGAGGCGTGGTCAAATATTGGAAAAATGGTAAAATTTGTGGCGAGTTGCCTTGATTAAATATTTATCACATTAAAACGAAATGCACCACAATCTTTAAAATTTACATTCTTATACAGTTTCGTATGGGCTATCGAATAAAATTTTTTTCCAAGAAAAATTTTCAGAACCCGTTCTGAAATTTTCCATTTTTTAAAAAAGTCAATTTATCAAAAATCCGGCCACTTTTTTTTCTTTTTTTTTAATTTTTTTTTTAAAGTTTAGATGTTTGTCCATCCACACAAAAAAAAATCAGAAATGTATTTTTCGTTTTTTTCGAGAAAATCGCATTTGAATTTTAAATATCATAACAATTTTGTAATTTGCTTGTATTTTCTTGTGTCAACAGAGCGTATGACGAATATTTACGCAATTAATATTACTCATTCGCAACTTTAATACAAAGAAATACAAGCAAATAACAAAATTGTTATGAAATTTAAAGTTCAAATGCGATTTTCTCGAAAAAAAAGATGAACGTGTTTCTGATTTTTTTTGTGTGGATGGACAAACATCTAAACTTTTAAAAAAATAAATAAAAAAGAAAAAAAAAAGTGGCCGGATTTTTGATAAATTTACTTTTTTAGAAAATGGAAAATTTCAGAACGGATTCTGAAAATTTTCCAAAACAAAAAATTTTAATCGATAGCCCATACAAAACTATATAAGAACGTAAATTTTTGACATTGTGGTGCATTCCGTATTAATGTGATAAATATTTAATCAAGGCAACTTGCCACAAATTTTACCATTTTTCCAATATTTGACCACGCCTCCTAAGCCCAGTTTTCAAAAATTTGAAAAACCAAAAACGCAATTTTCTTAGTTACATATAGGGCTATCCAAACAACCTATTCAGAAATTTACGGGACACATGTTTTTCTGTAGCGGGACATTTGGTGTGGAATGCCTCATATACAGTATAGATTAAAAAAAAAAAATTTGTATTTAAAAAACAAAATTCCACTTTTGTTTCAGAAAATACAAAATATATTACAAAAAAAATGTCCAATCATATTTCAGAAACTCTAATTATATATAAAAAAATTCCAATGTACATATATTTCAAAAATTTTCAATTTTATTTGAAAAATTTCCATTTATAACCAAAAAATGTTCAATTACATTTCAAAAATTTCCAATAATATTTCATAAATTTCTATTCATAATTCAAAAATTTTAATTATATATCAGAAATTTCCAATTACATTTCAGAAATTTTCATTTATATTTCAGAAATTTCTATTTATATATCAGAAATTTACCATTTTATTATCAAAATTTCTATTTACATATGTTTTAAAAATTTTCAATTTTATTTAAGAAATTTAAATTTATATTTCCAAGATATTCTAAATGCTTTTCAGAAAATTACAATTTCAATTTCCATTTGGATTTCAAAAAAAAAAAAAAGAAAAAGACCATTCCCAGCAAAACTTTTCGGAGTCATTCAAAAATAACTAGTTCTAGAAGTACTTCAAAGCTTGTCACGATAGGTTCTCAAAGAGCATCCTGGAACTAGTGATGTCACAACTAGTTCTAGAAGTTATCCAAAAGGGTAATATTTTGATTCCAAAGAGCTTGTTTGGAGTAGTTTGGGAACTAGTGATTTGGAACTAGTCGTACATGACTTCTGCACCACTTCCATGAAACAAATACTAGTTCTCAAATAACATCTTAGAAGCTGTTTCAAAAACTTATAATATTTTTCAAAAAAGAAAAAAATATATATTTGATTACGTATTTCTCTGTTGCATCTTCTATTTGGAAAAAGTCAAACCTTTTGAAATATGTACAGAGGGGCTAAAAATATTATTAAGTATTGGGTAATTTGTTTGGTATTATTAAGTATTGGGGCATTAGTGCAAATAGGTTTTTATAGATCCATTCAATTACCTTACTACAATCTGCAATAAACTACTTTATTTACTACAGCTGGAATTTTTTATTACAAAAAGTAAACAAAACTTTCCAATTGTAGCAAAAATAGTAAGCAATTTGAGTAATCCAACTAAGCATATAATCGTACATATATTTTTTGGTCCCTACAATATTTTTTTTTTCAAAAATCCCTTATTCTCCTTCTAGATAATTTCTAATTGCATTAATGACTAAAAAAAAAACAAAAAATAATACTAATTTTGTTCAGTAAAGTGCTGATATTGCGTTATATTTTCAACAAAAAATAATTCAAAAATGTTTTTTTTTTTTTGCAAAAAAAAATGTACAAAATGTTCCTAGACTGCTTCCATAGAACTAGTTCTGATGGTGATAATTTCAAACAAAAATCATGGGTTAAAGAATGGGATAAAGAATTGGTTCTAGAATGACTTAAAGAACCGTTCCATACATGGGTTCCTAGACTGCTTTCCTAGACCTAGTTCTGATGGTGACAATTTCAAACAAAAATCATGACTCTGAGAACGAGATAGAGAACAAGTTCCACAATAGCTTCTTGGAAGTAGTTCCTGTCGTGACAATTTCAAAGAAAAATCATGGGTTAAAGAATGGGATAAAGAACTGGTTCTAGAAGTACCCAGCAAAAAAAAACATTACTTAGAACAATGATAAAAAGGACTTCTACTGCTTCTGGAGTAGTGAATATCTACTGAATATCTCATTACATTTTCATATAGTTGTCGCAGCAAGTAAGTAGTTGTTTCAACTCGTTTTTCAGTACATATGAAGTGGTCTTCATACTATTCTATAACTTTGAACTTTTGATTATACTTATTAACCACTTCATTGCGAATGCATAATATTGTATATTTAAGAAGTGATTAAACACTAAAATCAACTGAAAATGTCAGTTAAAATAACTACTTTGTAAGTTGTTTTGGGGTCAACTACTAACAATGTTAGTTATTTTAACTGACAAAAAACAACTGACTTATGTAGTAAAAACTACTAACATTTGTAGTCAAAACAATAAAAATGTAGTAAAAATAAAATAACAAGCGCGGGTACAAGGGGGGAAAGGGGAAATTACCCCCCCAGACCAAATTTCAAAAAAAAAAAAAAAGAAAAAAGAAAGAAAAAGGAAGGAAAAGAAAAAAAGTAGGAATCGCATACGACTCGTTTTAAATTAAACGACTCGTTTTAGCTCATCATTCTATTACCATATAGTGTCATTTCGTTGTAATGGAATAAATACTAAACGAGTCGTTTAATTTAAAAATAAAAGACGTGTATGAGAATACGGGATTATAGCACATTCGCATTGCTATGGTAAAACACGGTTTAGTTGAAACATTGTTTTATGATTCGTTTAACCATAGTTTTTGATAGCAAGAAACATTAGCCCTGTTTTCGCGTAACCGTTTATATTTTAACATTAAAATTTTTAATTTTTTTGGCACCACTTTTGTTGAATGTCAAAGTTTATTTAAGCAAACACGGAAAAAAACATTTTATTTTCAAATGCGAACTTTTTATCGAAACTTAAATTTAATGCCAATAATTATACAAGTTAAAAATAAGCGTGGATAGTTTAAAATTTGTATAGGTGGGCGTATATACGGTTATGCGAAAACAGTGCTATTGCTAAAACCGAGTTTATAATAGTCATAAACTTGGATATTACCAAAAAAAAGCTGTAGGAAAAAGCTATAGAAAACAAAAATCAAACCTAATATTCTGAATTTTCATGATATTTCCTTACTATACGTAAGAAGCTTAATATAATTTATAAATACATTCCTTAATTGAATTATTTCATGTAATTTTTAAATATAAAGCATTTGTAAAATAACCAATATTTATTAAATAATTATTGATAATTTCCAATTTTTTTAATGAAGTTTTAAAGTGGAGATTTCTTTAGTGAGGAAGTGCATACTAATGTCTATATTTGGAAGTGGTGCAAGCCATAATTTATGACATTATATATCAAGTTTTGGAAGTTGTTTAAAAGTATCTTCATTTGAATAATAAATCAGGGGTTAACTGCTTTTTTTGGAGTACTTCAGAAGTGGTTTGATTTGGACTACTTCCCTTATTTTTTGCTGGGTAGTGATGGAACCGTTCCATAGGAGGGGTGATTGTTCCTAGACCACTTCCCTAGATCTAGTTCTGAGGGTGACAATTTCAAACAAAAATCATGACTCTGAGAACGAGATACAGAACTAGTCGAGCAAAAAAGAAGTACTCCAGCACTAGTTCTGGAAGTCATGCAAGTTTTGCTGGGTTTAAATAAAAACAAGTAAGAGTGTTAAATTCGGCTGTGCCGAATCTTTTATACCCTCCAACACGTTAAAAAAAAAAAAAAAATCCAGAGGCGTCATTTCTTTTGGTGGGGTGGGGGGGGGGGGGGGTCGGCGGAGTGGGTGGGGGACACCTGTGCCTACGCTATATATGTTTACAAATTATTTGTTTATGATATTTACGCTGAAATAATAAATTTTTATCGTTATTTTTAATTAATTTCTATAACCACGCCCCAAAGGGGGGCTGCATGAAAAAAATCGAGTCTTCTAACCCCCTTGGTCCAAGCGCAGGTCTATGAACATAATATGGCATACAAATGTTACATTTGTTGAGCAAAAATTAAAAAAAACTCGTAAAAATATCGTATTTTTCAGGGGTCGTTTTAGTTCTTCAAGGGGGAACTTTTTCCCCCTGGTCCGATTTTGCCCATCTTCGAACTTAACCTTACCTGTAACATAAGAGATATTCTTGCCCAATTTCAAGGGTCTAGCTCTTTTGGTTTGGACTGCATCGTTATTTCTACAGACGGACGGAAGGACGGACGGACATCGCTAGAATGTCTTAGATTCTATCATGGATCAATATTATATATACTTTGTAGGGTCCCCGACCGATATTTCGATGTGTTACACACGGAATGACAAAGTGAGTATACCCCCATACTGTGGTTGGAGGGTATAAAAAAAAATCAATTGTATTTAAAAAATTTTCGTTTTTTCTTCAAAATTTTCGAAATTCTTTCTAGAAAGTTCATTTATATTTCCATCATTTATAAAATTTAGAAATTTTGTTTCAGAAATAATCAATTGTATTTCAGAAATAGTCAAATGTGTTTCACCTTTATTCTGCTTAAATCAGCTCTAAAAATGTACACGAATTCACTGCATTCAAAAAAAAATCTGTAATGTTAGCAATAAAAGCTTGTAAACCTACAAGAAAATTTGCTGATTATTAACCCACAATTTTTTTGGTAAAGTTAGCAAAAATGTTTTGCCAAAAATTAGTTAACTGAATTTTTTTTTATTTCAACTTAGTTCATCCACATTTGAGGACCCCATTGGGTTCGGACCCAATAGGTTCAGACCCCAATGGGCCTAGACCTAGTTGGGTTCCATAAAAATCGTCATAGTTTTTGATCCAAAATTTGTGTCCGTTTCGCTCTACCTTGCTTAGTTTTTGAGATACGTGATTTCAGGGGACCACCGGGGTTTTGAGAATTACAAAACTCGATAACTTCAAAAATATTACTCGGAGAGCTTTTGATTATTTTGCGGTTTCGTTCTACGTGTTAAGAGCTACAACAATGCTTTTGGATTTTTTGTTGTGTCGGCAATATTTACCGAGATATGAGCATTTTAAAATTTTCGGGAATGCTAACTTTTTTGGATCCAAAGTTCGGACCCATTAGGGTCCACACATGTGAAGAGGACCGGCGATACTAGAGAGCCCGAGAACCAAAAATGGCCTCCATTTTGGCTTAGTTTCCGAGATAGCGCCATTTTAAGTTTTTTGAAAATTAAAAAAAAATTACCTTTTTTTTTTTAATATTAGCAAAAAATCTTGTAAAAATGTTGTCAACTCAATTTCAAATCTTAGCAAAAGAAATTAGTTCAACGTTTGTTTAAAATTGCTAATGTGCTAAATGAAGTTAACAAGAATTTTTTGCTAACATGCTAATCTCAACTAAAAATTTGCTAAAAGTTAGCTAACTAGCATTAGCAAAAAAATTAGTAAATCTACTAATGTATTATTTTGAGTGTGCATCTTTATAGCGCTTTTATCAGCGCTCTAAATAGACGTGACTTCAGAGCATCTTAAGAGCGCTTTTTCGATGTATCCAACTAGCGCTCTAAAGTGTGACATCGCCTTAGAGAATCATGCATGAATTCAGTAGGTTTGGATGCGCTCCTTGACTCGAGTTTCCTTTACAAAAGCTGCAAAAATTTCTGCTGGGGAAGGATGTGCAAAAAATATTGAAAATTTTAATCGTAACTTAAAAAAAACATTTATTTTTTTACAGTGATTAAAGTTGAAGAAATTTTCTTTAATTGAATATATAACACAGGGCGACACTTTTTTTTTGCCCGGGTTCTGATAACTAATTTTGGGTAATAGGGGTACGCTGATTTCAAATCTGGCTACCGTTTTTTTGCGTCAGCTCTAGTTTTCGAGATATAGCCTAAGGAAACTTTGAAAATATGCTATTTTTGGCATGTTTGTGAGTCTATATTTACCAACACTAGTCTTACATCCAAAAAGTGAATGACGATTTTAGGTATGTTGGATATGCTGATTCCAAAAATGCTCTTACTTTTGTTGAGTCATCTTTAGTTTTTGAGATATCGCTAAAATAAAATTTTTAAATTTATAACCTCTGTAATTTTGTCTAAATATTTATGCCATTTTTAATAACTCGAAAACTAAAGCTGTCAGAAAAAACCTAATATCAGTTTTGGAATCCTGGCATCCAGTATAGTTAAGTTCGTGTTTAAAACTGATGCACTAAATTTTTTTTGGAAATTATAACCAAGCAATAGGTAAAAAACGCACTTTTTCGACCCTTTAACAGCGATTTGCTCGAGAACGCGAGCTGATGGAAACAATTGGATAACAGATTCGGAATCAGCACACTAAAATCCATATAAATCAGGTGTCAAAGGTCAGACAAATTGAAAAAGTTCAAATTTTGTGAACCTGTGTAATTTATTAAAAAGTGGGTTTTCATTCATTGAGAAGTTAAAACGCTTTTGAGTCGTCCAGATTATAAGCGGGCCATTCTTTTTGTTTTGAGTAATTGAATACTTGGTATTCGATATCAAAAAATTTTCAGCGTATTTATGAACTACAAAAAATTACTTACCCGAGACTTTCTGGGCTGCATATTATCACACATTCAATTTTAAATTTTAAAAGTAGTAGTAAAAATGTTCAAGCATTTTTTATGATATTTAAACACGGTATGGGGAAATACTCACTTTATCATTCCGTGGGTAAAGCATCGAAATATCGATTGGGGACCCCATATTGTAATTCGCAAAAGATAAATTTGAATCGTCAAATTAAAATTTTTACGAATTACAATTGGAATCTTCGAAATACAATTGATCCTTTTCGAATTAACACTGATTTTTGTTCGAATAACAATTGATCTTTTATTAATTACAATTGAAATATTCGCTTTACAATTGGTATTTTTGAAGTACAAGTAAAACCTTTGAATCTTTGACAAAATGGAATCGTTGAATAAAAAATGTAATCTTTGAATTACAAATAGAATCTTTGAATTACAACTGGAATCTTCGAACTACAAGTAAAATCTTCGAATTACAATTGTTGTTTTTAGAATTAAATCTGAAAATGGTGTATAAAGATGATGTTTTAAAACAAAATTCGGCTGTTCAGATGCCATTTTCTTATGATCACATCTACATCTACCGGAGTTGATCGTGGTTAAAATTCCACTGCACGTGGGACATCATTCCAAATTTCGATTGAATTTGTATAAAGAATTTTAATCGTTTGTTTTTGCATAACATTTGTCTAACTTTACAATTCTAGTACAAAAATTTTGATCTCAACTAATTTTAATAAATAAAAAAAAGTGTTGTGTAATGTGATTTAATGAAGTTTTTATTAAAATATTCAATTGAAAATAATAAAAAAAGTCCCGTTTTTGGAAATTAATAGAAAAATAATAATACAAAATGTGTATAATATGCAGGAAATAAGGAATATAAAGCGTTTTTTATTTTAATATAAATTTTTAAGTATGGCACATAATGTATTTATTATATAAAATAATTGCAATAACTTGAGTTTTTTTAATCCTTTCGTACTTAAAAAAGTATTCATTCTGCTTGATTTTTCATAAAAAGATGATTTAAAATACTACTTAAATATTAAAAGTTAAAGATTATGATCAATGATTTAATAAATAATAATTTATAATAAAAACAAAAAATAAATAAAAATTTTGCATAGAAAAATAACTAAATAATATTAAAAGTCAACAAACTTATATTATTTTTTTTTTATTTATATCATAATATAAAATAAAAACAGTTGTTAGAGGCATAATGATGATTTTTTTTTAAATACTTAAAATACAATGTAATTTATTAGATGGAGTATTACAAATTTTAAATAACCCAGCAAAAATAAATCGAGATTTTGGCAGCACAGCCTCTTTTTATAACATACCGTAGAGCATTCAAGGAGCGCTCTTTAGGATGCAGTTAACGTAAGAGGAAAACTATTTAAAATTTTTGTTAAGATTTTTTTGAACTTTTAATATAAAATTCTTTGTTGATAATAAAAATGATACGAAAGAATGCTACAATTTGCGCCGAAAAGACATATGATTTCACTGCATCTTAAGAGCACTTTTTCTGTGCTACCAACTAGCGATCTAAACTGTGAAATCGCCTAAGGGAATCATGAATGAATTCAGGTGGTTTAGATGGCATCCATGACCCAGGATTCCTTTATTAAATCTTCTGCTAGTTCAGTAAAGTTTCTGCTGGGAATCTAGTCAAAGTTGAATTCTAAATTTAGTTGATTTTCAAGAAAAATCAATTAAAGAACAATTTAAAATTTAAAAAAAAAATCAAAATAAAATCACAGTTTTTATTTTTTTTTAAAAACTTCTTTATCACGTGTAAATTTTTGAATTTTAAAAATAAAATTTATTTTTTGAATTATTGTTAACCCTATATTATTAGACCTGTAAACTGGTTGGAAAAAGAGAATCGACTTTCGTCAATTTAATAGTCTTTTTCTCTGCTCTACTCTAAATATATCAATGGCCTTTATTACATTGACAGCTGTCAAAAAAGTATTTTATAAACATATGTTTATTTTATTTTTCATTTTGCTGTACATTATTGTGTTAAGGCTCATACGATGTTCAACGGTGTACCAACAAATTTTTTAAAACATTTATTAAATTTTAGCAACAATTGCGTTTTTCGACCAAAATTCAGGTCCGAATTTTTTGACCACCCGAGTAAAAATAAACATATATAACAATATATAACCTGATGCAAACATAATAAATCATATTAGATTATACATCGCGTGAGATATTTTCTAAATTTTTTATATGCAGTCATATGTAGTTATATATAATTTAATCATGATTCGGATTAAAAGGTGTCAGGTAGATATAATTATATAAAATTATATGAGGGTCAATACAAAATTTGGTTTTCTGTATAATTTAACATAAAATTATATATAGCTTATTCTGTTCCATATAAAACTTTATATGTTTCCAATTAACCAAAAATTTTTTAAGTTTTTTAGGCAAAGTATAAGAAACTTTTTAAAATGTTCCTAAACATTTCCTTATTAGGGTTATGTATATCACCTATCTGGTTCGAAGCGTACCCTAACATTTTTTTGTTTTAGAAAATTATATGTTTGGTGAATGTATTGTTGACCTGTGGTGTATTTCAACCCAAACCAAAAAACACCAGGATTTTATATGTTTTTATGCAATTAGATCTAATTATATCCACCAATATATGGCAATGTCTGGTCAAAACTCGGATGAAATCAAATCATATTTTATACAAGTCGATCTTTTTTAATGCAAAAACATCCACCATTATTCGGATCAAATTGCGTATAAATATATATTGTGTTACATACCATTATATATTGCATCGTATAAAATTTTTTACTCGGGCAACTTTGGCTCAAAATTAGGAAATTTTACGTACTTTATAGAATAATTATATAAAAATTCCAAAACCACGGTTTTAAATCAGTGATGCTGATTTTTGTTGAAAATTCTTGTTTGACATTTTTTGCAAAATATGGATAAAAATTTTCAGAATATTGTGTAGATAACGGGAAAACACTTTTAAATCTTTAAAAAAAGCCCCAATTTTGGTCCACAGATGCTGATTAGCATTTTTATGCCAAAATCGCGTTTATAAACGTTTTGACCCACGACAGTTTCCATTTATTTTCCATGTAAAATCTCGCGTTGATTGCAAAAATGAACTCCAAATTTTTCAAAGTAGAACATTTTACAGAAGAGGATTTCATTTGGTTTTAAATTAAAGGTAATTAAATGCTTTATGAATTCTACATACAACATTTTCAATCTGATTACACGGTGCAACAACCAAAATCGAAATGGGATGAAACCAAAAGCAAATGAAAGTTGACATATTACATTACAAAATTCTCGACGCTTTTGTTTTTAGTTCAGCGCTAGATTTTTTTTTTTTTTACACGCATTTGAAGTTGGTGAACTTTTATTATATTTATAATCATGTTTGCTTGATAATAATATTTGCTTTATAAGGCGTATGATTAATTTTGTAATTGCCTTTAAATAACAATCATACGCAACGGTGAACAGTGGATTATTTTTAATAATTTGGATATTCAGTGAGTATGTATGGAACCGATTTCAGTGAAATCCATTCCAGTTATAGCTAACGTAATTTTGAGCTTAAATTTGGACGCTGGACATGTCCAATAAGGGCACCACCAGGGGCCCTAATGTAGGAAATGTTTTGTACACAAAAGCTTTAAATGCTTTAAAATCAATGCGTTTAAAAATAATTTAGCGCTGAACTAAAAAAACGCCTTGAGATATTTGTTATGTAATAGTCATAATTTAGAGAAAATTTGAAAATTTGATTTTTCTATAGAAAAAATGTATTAGAATCTTAATGGAATCACAGATTCTGTGTAATTTTTCTTATAGAAAAAATATCTCGGAAACTGAGATTTTTCTACTTAAAATTGTATCGGAATCTAAAGTTTTTTTTAGGAAAAATGTCTCAGAATTTGATAGATGTCCAGAATCTAAGACATTTTCTTATAGGAAAATTGACTCAGGATTTAGACTTTTCTAATGAAAAAATGCCTTAGAATCTGATACTTTAAGGAAAAATTACTCAGGAAATGTATCAGATTCTGAAATTCTATTTGAAAAGTGTCTCAGAATGTACGACTATTTCTGTAGGAAAATGTCAATAATTCAGACTCCGAGACATTTTTTATAGGAAAAATGCCTTAAAAGCAAGACCTTTTCTATAGGCAAAATGTAAGACAGTGTCTTAAATTCACAGATTTTCAATAGGAACTATGTCTAAGAAATGTTTGAGAAACTTACACTTTTTCTAAGGAAAAGTGTATTTGTATAAAAAAATGTCTCAGAATCTAGGAAATTGCATAAAAAAATGTTAAAAAAAATTTAACTTTTCTACTCTCAGGTACTTTCTATAGAATAGTTTTTTAAAACCTGAAAATTTTGCAGTAGAAATAAGGTTTCGGTATCTAAAGACTTTTTCAATATAAAAATAGTATAGAAAAAAATTATTTCAGAACCTAACAAGTTTTCTGTGAAGAAAAAGCATCTAAGTCTGGATTACTCCGATATAAAATAACTCTCTATTATATTTAACTTTTTCATAAAAATTTTGACATAAGGCTCTGTTAAATCGTTAGCAACCAATTGAGTAATCCGGAATAGATCTGTGAATATTTCCATACGAAGAGTTTTTCTTAATGTAGGATTTTTTTGGTGGGAAAATTGCCTAAGTATCTGAAAATTTTCTATATAAAAGTGTATCAGAATCTGAAAAACTTTCTATGGCAAGAATTTCATAAATTCTAAAAGCTTTTCTGTAGCAAAATTCCTCAGAACCTCTGAATTTTTCTATTGGGATAATGTTTCAGAATCATAAAATTTCTCTGTAAGCAAATGACTTAAACAAATTTTAACATGTAAGAGTGTTAAATTCGGCTGTGCCGAATCTTTCATACCCTCCAACATGCAAAAAAAATCCAGGGGCGTTTTTTTTTTGCAGGGGGGGGGTTGGTAGTGGTAATTGGGGTAATTTCCTCTCGAAATATATGTTTAAAAATTTATTCTTATGCTTTTTGCACTAAAGGAATACAAGTTTATCATTATTTAAACAATTTTTTAAACCACGCCCACAAAAGGGGGCGGACCGAAAAAACTTCATTTTCTAATCCTCTAGGTCCAAATGCAGGACTTTGAACTTCTTGTAGCATAAAAATGTTGCATTTGTTAAACAAAAACACACAAAATCATGTAAAAAATTGTATTTTTCAGAGGTTGGTTTAGTTCTTCAAAGGGGAACTTTTTTCCCCCTGGTTTGATATTGCTCATTTACGAACTTAACCTGCCTAGGAATATAAGACATATTTGTGCCAAATGTCGGGAGTCTAGCTTTTTTATTTTGGGCTGCAACGTGTTAAATACAGACGGACAGATGGACGGACGGACATCGCTAGAATGTCTTAGAATCGATCACTGATCATAAATATATATACTTTATGGGGTCCTAGACCGATATTTTGATGCGTTACACACGGAATGACAAAGTGCATATTAGACTGCCCAGAAAAAAAGCGAAGTTTTTATTTTCTTGGGGGATACCTGCAAATTTTGTTCCTTTTTGTGCAAAAAAATTTCGGTTTTTTTTTTGGGATTTTTAAAATAATATCTAGAGGTCGCGATCTCGCGTTTTATAACGATTTATTTTTTTTGAGTTTTTTATTATTTTAAATTGTTAAATATGATTAATATGATAAAATATTAATAATTTCAGACAAAAAAAAAATTAAATTAAAAATTAAATATCGCTCATTCCATGAGATGTCTCCCAGCATCTAATCAAATGTTCCTTAATTTATTTGAAATTTTGCACACATGAACACTATGAAGCTATTAAAATAAATCAGTTGTTAGTTCCGAGAAAATCCGTGAATTCGCGAATATATTCGCGTTCGCGAATTCGTGGATTTTCGCGAAACTAAAAACGAATTTATTTTAATTGCTCCATAGTGTACCTGTGTGCGAAATTTCAAATAAATTAAAGAACATTTGATTAGATGCTGGGAGACATCTCATGGAATGAGCGATATTTAATTTTTAATTTATTTTTTTTTTGTCTGAAATTATTAATATTTTATCATATTAATCATATTTAACAATTTAAAATAATAAAAAACTCAAAAAAAATAAATCGTTATAAAACGCGAGATCGCGACCTCTAGATATTATTTTAAAAATCCCAAAAAAAACCCGAAATTTTTTTGCACAAAAAGGAACAAAATTCGCAGGTATCCCCCAAGAAAATAACAACTTTGTTTTTTTCTGGGCAGTCTAGTGCATATACCCCCATACTGTAGTTGGAGGGTATAAAAATAGGAAACTTTTTTGGGAAAATCATGTCTCGAATTTGACATATTATCTATTGGAAAATTGTTTCAGCACCTGGGTCTTTTGCTGTCAGATAAATGCTTTAAAACCTTCAGAAATCAATTTCGTAAGTTCTTAAACCTTTTCTATGGGAATACATTTTTAAAATTTAGAAATGTTTCTATAGAAAAAATCCCAATTAACAAATACTAAAAAACCTTAAATAATGATTCAAATCCGAACTGCAGGGATCACCTGCAAAAAAAAATCTGTAAAAAAAATCATACACAAAGCATTAAAACTTACACAAATCATTAAAACTTTAAAGAATAATCAGTAGTTTTTACTTACAGAACAAAAATAAATGACTTTAAAAATTAAATGTTAATGAAAGTCTTTATTTTTTAGTGTGTTATTTTTGAAACAAAGGACAGAAGTAGTCATTAATAAAAACTGAACATCAAACAAATGTTTTTTCTTTTAAAAACGACTAAACGTAAAACTTATTAAATAAACTACAAACAGTTAATGACATAATTTTTTGAGTGCATGTAAAATAACACGCTGAATTCAAAATGAAGGCAAATAGTTAAAAGTAGTGCCCCCAATGTCTCGGTTCTCGGTATTCCCGGGAATACCGGTATTCCCGGTTCTGGTACCGGTTTCCCGGTTCTATATTTATTCCCGGGAATACCGGTATTCCTGGTTCTGATCCTGGAACCGGTTCTCAAAAAACAAAAAAATACTATACCATAAAATATTTAAATTACACTATCTAATCAGTATTTCAGAAATATTTAGTTGTGTTTGTAAAATTATTTTAAAATCTTGTAACTATTTTTTTCTCATAAAAAATGGAAATGGTGTTTTCCACATGTTTTGTATTTTTTTGGTAAAAGCGAAGAAACTATTTTAATTGCACAAAATTTTACAAAATATACATACCGGTAGTCCCGGGAATACCGGGAACAATTCAAGAACCGGGAAACCGGTACCATTTCCCGGTAATGCCAAGAACCGGGAATACCGGTATACTCGGTACTACGGTACTGACCGTAGGCACTAGTTAAAAGTAAAACAGTTTTTTTTTTGGAAAAAACACAATTCACCAAGTGCTTTTGCGTAATTTATCAAAGTTTTTAGAACAAAAGCTTGGTTAAATTACGCAAAAGTTAGTGGTGAGTTGTATTTTTAACAAAAACTTCACTAATAAGTGTAAGTGTTTTTTGCGTGTATTTTTGAAATTATGTAGTTGGCAACTCTACCAGATTCACAAACTATTTATTTTAATGGAAATAAAGAAATTGTGGCGACAGATAATTTTGAACGTGATTTTTTTTTGTTAAAAAGAAGTTAAACTGAAAAAATAATTAAATCAACAATTTAAAAAGTTTAAAAAGATAAATTCTTTTTCATGAACTTTTAAAATTTTGTAATATTCCACTAACATTTTAAATTGCATTAAAAGTTTCGTTTGTTTTTTTATAATTTTAATGAAAAATATGTTTTATCTAAGTTTTTATGCAATTCTTTTTGTTATAAATATATATAAAATCTATTTGGTTACATAACATTACTAATCTCAAAAGAAGTGTATGTGTGGGTGATTTTTTTTTTAAGTGTATTAAAGATTAATGCAATTTTTTTTTTTAAATTTTTCAATATAGTTTTTTTTTCATATAAATGTAAAGTTTTTGTAAAAAACGCGGCTAAAACTACAGCTACTTTTACTTTGACTACCTTATAAATATGAGTTTAATGTTTTTTTTATATATAAATGTAAAATATACAAGTTTTTTTAATTACAAAGTTTTTTTTTTATTTAGCATTTAACAATTTTTTTTTATTATTATTTGTATTTAATATTTAAATTTATAATTATTTTGTCTTAATGAATTAAATGGTTTATTTTTGCCTTTTTAAATGAACTTTTTCTTTGTTTTGCTTAGCAATATTTAAATTTTTACAAAGTTTTTTTTTTTGTTTAGTTTTAAGCATATTCATTTTGTTTCTCCTTTATCTTGTCTTTACTTCTTCTAGAATTAAAAGTTTTTCGTATAATATATTTTTGTTTATTATATTGAGAGAAAATTTTTGTTTTATTTTTTGTTTTATCATCTTTTGTTGCAGTGTAAGTTTATCTAAATTTGTTTTTTTTTATTTTCAAATATTTTCTAAACTGTATATAATTGCATAAAATAAATAATACTAAAAATGCTGTTATTTTTTCTGTTAGAAAAAAAAAAATCAATAATAGTTTCTTTTTTTTTTAGTAAAGTATTCTTTTTATTAATCACCGTATTATTTTTTCAATATTGTATAATATTGTTTTGAATATTTGTTTTGTCTTTGTTTTTACTATAAAGATATTTTTTTGAGTGTATAAATTGTATTGATTATAACAAAGTTTTTGTTAAATGTACTTTTTGCATTATAAGTTAATTTAATTATTTCTTTTTTGTTATAAAATAAAAACAAAAAACTGTTTTACAAATTGTTATAATTTTTTGTTGTTTGTTTGTGTATATTGTATTTACAATTGTAAATCCCTAACGATTTTATGCTTAATTTTAAATATGATTTCTATATATTTTATTGGCTGTGAGAGTTATTATTTTACCTTGATTATTTTTTTCTTTTTCATTTGATTGATTTTTTTTATAAGCTGATTAAATATAAATTTTAATTGAATTAAAAAAAAAAATGGTTTGTTGTACTTATAGAAAAATTTGAAAAGCATTGGATTTTACAGTACCTCAAAAATATGCCAAATGAAATTTAAATTCAAAAAGTGGAAATCGATTTTCTTGTTAAAAAGTCGACTTGGGCTATCGATTGTTTTAAGTGTTTTCATATATTAAAATTTCTTTTTTTCTTTTTCAAAAGAAAAACTTACCTCTTTTAAAAAATAGTGGCCAAAGACCAAATACAACAGTTATATGTGTTATTTTACTTTAAAAATGTCACTAATGCAATGTTGTCCAAAATGGTCAATTTAAATAAAATAGAGGTGAATAAAATATAACAAGAAAACAAAAAAAAAAAAGAACTTATGGCTCCAGCTAGCATCAAACTCGCAACATTCTGATTTGAAACAGCTCTACTTAACCACTGAGCTACGGAAGCATGTACTTTTTATTAGTATTTACACATTGTGTGTAAAATATTTGAATTAACGGATAATGTTTATAATCTTCTTTTGCGTGCGTTTTTTTTAGTTTTACTTTAATAAATCAAGTATTTTAAGCTCAAAGAATTTTTGATAACACTTTAACAGTTCATGCGAATAAGGACCAATAGACCATTTGTATAATTTTATAAATGACGATAAAAACGCAGGAAACGGTTTAAAACTTATATTTTTGTGAACTTTTTTGCATTAATGGATATTAGTTTTTAGCCATTTCCTGCGTTTTTATCGTCATATGTAAAATAATACAAATGGTCTATTTGTCCTTAATCGCATGAACTGTTCAATTGTTATCAAAAATTCTTTGAGCTTTAACTGTTCGCATGAACTGTTCAATTATAAAAAAATCTAAGTTTTTTATTACTATTATTTTGATCAGATTTTTAAATAAATCTATTGAAACTGTTATTTTTAGAATTTTTATTTAAAAAAATAAATTTAAACAGTTAAATATAACTTTTTTTAAAAAAATCTCTAACAACTATGGTCTCTGAAAATCAAAAGACTAAAAGAATAGCGGAAAAAATGTATTGTATTTCGGATAATTTACATTCGTTTCGGTACCCAACCTAGATAAAAAAATAAATTTAGGCTGGATTATATTGTACGTATCGTTGCGTAGCGTGCCAGCTGTTTATTTTCAAAATTTTTTTTTTTTGTGAAACAATAGCGGTATTCGCTCTTGATAGCATTTTTGCAAGGGTATTTTAAATGCTATGATTTTATGCTACAAAGCGTGAGCGTCTTTTTTCGTTTTTATTGAGAGTTTTCAAACAGCTGTTGTTATTATATTCTGCTGTTGTCAAAATAGCTATTTTCTATCGAAAATCGCTTTTCTAGCGATTTTTTTAGTAGGATTTAGCGACTTTCTGTTTGAATAATAATTGGCATCAGTGCTGCGTTCAAGAAGAAGATGAAATAATTAATTTTTTTCATTTGTGTTGTTCTAATTTTTGGTTATTTTTTGTTATAATTCGTTCTAAAAATCTATTGTTATTTTTTTTTACACAAAATATGAAAGTTTGTTAATTTTTCTTATTGTTTTCCGGAAAAACTAAAAGATGTTAAGTATTGTAAGCTTGAAAGGTTTGAAAGGCCAGAATATGCTATGGGTTTTTGTCTTGCATATAAATGAAAGTCTTGTATATTTTTATTTCATGTATTTTGTTGTTGTGGTCTTGCATACTCTTGTATTTATACAAGATCTGCAAGCTTTGAAAGGTCTGCAAGGGTAGTTTGCTACCAAGAGCGAATACCGCTAATATATTTGTACTTGTTTAAATACCATTCGGTGATCAATTCTGTTCATATGTGTCAACCAGCAGCCGAATTAAAGCATTTTGTATTTTTAGGTTATGTTGAATGTACTAACATTTTCGAGGTGTCCTTACATTTTCTTTAACTTTTAAACCACTGAACCGATTTCGCTCAAATGCAATACCATATTTTTTATATACATAACCCGGCTAAAAATAAATGTATATGTTCATATATGCTTATATAAAGATCTTTATATGATCATATATGACTTATATGGAAACATATATGTGATCATATATGCAAGAAACGATCCCATATATGTGGTCGTATTTAAAATATGTGCCATATATGATATCATATATGGAACCATATATGCTATCATAAAATGTTAAATTTAAACCAGAATTACAAAATAAAAGTTTTTTAGGTTAAAATTATATTATTACTTTACCATCGATTGACATACCTTAATATATATCAATAATTTAACAAATATTGCAAAATATTCTGCATAAAAAAATTTTAGAAAAGGTAAGTTTTCATTAATATGTATTTAGAATTTTAAAATCATATGTATTATTTTTTTCCAGTTCATCGTCATACCAAGTAAAAGCGTGGACTTTTTTTTATCCAAAACAAGATCCTATTTAAATTAAGTAAATGTGTGTCGCAAATACAATATTATTGAGTACTTTGATATTGAATAAAATTAAACTACGCAGATTCGTTAATCTCGTACAACTAGGTGGAGAGGGCATATGCACCACCAATATGTTTTCACTACGATTGCAATACTGCAAACTATTTTGAAATCCCTTAATGTTGCTATAGCAAATTGGAAATGAAAAGACCGTATAGGCAGTTTTGAGGCCGAGTTACGTTAAGCTTGCTCAACTTGGAGAAGAGGACATTTGCACCACCAGAACTGTTATTACTACACTATAAATTACTTTGAAGTCCCTTACTGTCGCAATAGAAAATTGGAAATGGAAAGAAGGTATAAGAAGTTTGGAGGCCGAGTTACTAGTTGAAGAAAATTTAACCATGCGGAGCTACGTTAAGCTCGCTCAACTTGGAGGAGAGCGCATATACACCACCCTAACGCTATCACTACGGTTCCAACACTACAAACTATTTTGAAAACGCTTACTTTCGCCATAGCAAATCGAAATGAAAAGAAGGTTTGATCAGTTTTAATGTTGAGTAACGATTTGGGAAGGACAACGTTTTTACTTGCAATTACAAGAAAGCTGTCAATAAGCGAAATCGACAACCTGGCACATTGTCACCATGATGTAAATTTACATGAAAAAAATGTTGGAAAAGGTAAGCTTTCATTAATATGTATTTGAATTTTAAAATCATGTTTTAATTTTTTCCAGTTCATCGTCATAACAAGTTTAAGCGTGGACATTTTATTCCAAAACAAGATCATATTCAAAATGAGTAAATGTAAATACGTCGCAAATACAATATTATTTAGTAATTTGATGTTGAAGAAAATTAAACTACGCAGCTTCGTTAATCTCGTGCAACTTGGTGGAGAGGTCATATGCACCACCATAATGTTGTCACTACGATTGCAATACTGCAAACTATTTTAAAAACCATTAATGTCGCCATAGCAAATTGGAAATGGAAAGATCGTATAAGCAGTTTTAAGGCCGAGTTAAGTTAAGCTCACTCAACTTGGAGAAGAGGACATATGCACCACCAGAAATGTTATCAATACGATTCCAACACTATAAATTATTTTGAAATCCCATACTGTCGCAATAGCAAATTGGAAATGGAAAGAACGTATAAGTTTGGAGGCCGAGTTACTATTTAAAGAAAATTCAACCATGAGGAACTACGTTAAGCTCGCTCAAGATGGAGGAGAGGGCATATGCACCACCATAACGTTATCACTACGGTTCCAACACTACAAAATATTTTAAAATCGCTTACTGTCGCCATAGAAAATTGAAATGAAAAAAACGTATTATCAGTTTTAAGGTTGAGTAACGATTTCGAAAAGACAACGTTTTTACTTACAATCACACGAAAGCTGTCAATTAGCGAAAGTGACAACCTGGCACATTGTCGCCATGATGTAAGTAAAAATAGTTTCTTATCCCTATCCTTCAAACATCGTTACACACATTACACAAAAAGATAAAATACGTACTACTAATATATTGCTTTTAATCGAAGTCTTAAGTAATTATGTACCTACTAAAATTTTTGAGTAAAAAACATGCATTTAGTAGTAGCAAGTTCTTTTTTTCTGGAATAAAAAAAGGAATATGGAGTAATTTTAATATTTTATCAGATGGAGTTCTGAAAGACAATATACCTTTCCGTAAAAAGCATTCGTGGTCTTAAGCAACCCATGGTCCTTACAAAATACACTCCATTAACATGTATGTATGTGTCTAGCAGTATCAAGCCAATCTTTAAAGGATATTCGTGTTATCATTAGCCCATTAGCACCAAATGCTGTTGTTGGTAATAATTCAATACAATAAAAATTCTAGAAATATCTTGTATGCATACTAATATTATTTTCTATCAATTTTTTTAGATTTTGACTTTTTTAACAAAAACGCTAAGTCCGAAGATAATCGAAATTAACACTAAAACAAGAAAACACAAAGAAAATCATCGTTCCTGTAACAAGCCCTTTGTTCGCATCTTTCGTAATTGATATCAATTGAAAAACTTGATATATTAGATCTTTTATGTTCAATTTATTTTTTTGAATATCAAAATGTATTCTCGTATATATAAGTTTAATTATATATTTTTATATGGTCACCAAAAATGCAAACGATAGTAACTAAAAAATCAAAGTCATCAAACTAAAGGTGTTCATTCAAATATATCAAAAACACCAGTAATGAATAAAACAATATTTTTTATTTTTAATTATACTTGCGTACATCGTTTGCAATTCTGGTGAATATATACATAATAACCTATTACATATAGTTTAAGATGAAAAAATAAATAAAAAATATAAAAAAGAATGTAAAACAAATTAAAAACATCATATATTATTCAATATATGATTCAATATATGATCCAATATATGATTCAATATATGATCTAATATATGATCACATATATTGCATCATATATGATCGTGTCTTATATAAGCGCCAATTTTGGAATATGTTCATATATGAGACCATATTTGATACTATATATGATACTGTATATGGTCTCATATATGATATCATATATGATGATATACAACATTTTTAGCCGGGAAGAAGAGAATTTTTTAATAGAAGAAGTTCTCCCTACAGATGATGTTATAGGGAAAATGTCTCAGAATATAACACTTTTCTGTACGAAAAATGTCTCAGAATCTGAGATTATTTTCGAATAGAAAATTTTTTAGATTTTTAAAAGAAATTTAAAAGAAAATTGTATATTTTTCGTATACATAAGAAGAGTCTAAATCTGAGAATTTTTTAATAAGTAGAAGAAATTCTTCCTACATAGAAAATATCAGATTTTGAGACATTTTTCGTGAATTTAATTTTTTTATAGGGAAAATGTCTCAGAATTTAAGACTTCTTCTTTACGAAAAATGTCTCAGACTCTGAGTCTTTTTTCGTATAGAAAAATTTTCTGATTCTAAGAATTTTTTTCCAAAGAAAAAGTCTCAGATTCTGAAACATTTTACTATAGAAAAAGTCTCATATTTTTAAGCATTATTAAAACATTTTTCCTATAGAAAGGTCTCTGATTATTAGATTTGTTTCGTACTAAAAAAATTTTAGATTCTGAAACCTTTTTTCTATAGAAAAAGTCTTAGATTCTTCAACCTTTTTCCAATAGAAAAAGTCTCAGATTCTAAGACCTTTTTCCTAAAGAAAAAGTTTCAAATTCTGGGATCTTATTCCTAAAGAAAAAAGCTCAGATTCTGAGAGGTTTTTCTTATATGAAAAGTTTAAATTTCTGGCAATTTTTCTCTAAAGAAGAAGTGACAGATTCTGAGACCTTCTCAAATCATTTCCGATTCTAAGACACTTTTCCTAGCCTCAGATTCGGAAATGTTTTTCCTATAGAAAACGTCTCAGACTTTAAGAACTTTTTTCTATAGAAAGGTCATAGATTCTGAGACCTGTTCCCTATAGAAAAAGTCTGAGATTCTGAGACATTTTTCCCTTTGAAAAAGTCTCAGATTCTGTGACCTACTACCAATTCAGAAAGTTTCAACTACTGAGACTATTTTTCAACAATAAAAAGTCTCAGACCTTGAAACCTTTTTTCATTTTAAAAAAGACTCAGATTCTGAGATCTTTTTCCTTAAAATAAGTTTCAACTTCAGAAATTCTGAGACTTTTTTCCCATAGCAAAATTTTTCTGCGACCTTTTTCCTATAAATAAGTTTTGAGACCTTTTTCACATAAAAAAAGTCTCAGATTCTGAGAATTTTTTCTTTGGAAGTTTGACTATCAACATTTTTAAGATTTTAAGATGTTTTTCCTATTACTATGTAGAATACAAACATTTTTTATATAAACTAAATTAAGATCCTGTAACATTTTTCTATACAAAAAAAGTTGTTCTAAGTAATTTGTTTATGCCAAAAATTATAATAAGATTGACATTATTTTTCTATGAAAAATTTTTGGACTTCGAGATTATTTTAGAAAATTTCCTTCATTTTTTTTTCTTCTTTTTCTTTCCTTTTTTTTCTTTCGAAATTTGGTCGGGGGGGGGGGATTTTCCCCTTTTTCCCCTTGTACCCGCGCATGATTATATTATAATATGGATGACAAACAACTGATTCTTTTGTTGCAATATGAGCATTTTTCAATTTTCGGGAATGCCATCTTTTTTATACAGGGTGACAAAAGTTGAACTTTTTCAATTTGCCTGACCTTTGACAGACAGCTATTTAATATGCTATACTTGGCTATAATTTCCAATACTAATTGTAGAACCTCAGTTTTAACCACGAACTTAACTATTTTTGATGTGAGGATTCCAGAACTGGTAATAACCTTTTTCTGAAAGCTTAAGTTTTCGAGTTATAACAAAAAAAAATTCGGAAAATCGTTGGTGCGTATGGTGCCATCTTTATTGTGACATTTCTCGTAAAATAAAGCCGACTCGGAAAAGTTAACAGCAATTCTAAAAAAACGGGTCTTGGCATAGTCAAAATCAGTTCACTAACCCTTTGCAAATGTCGGAAGTTGCTAAGCGAATGCTGATAAAAAAAATTAAATTGTTCACTTGTATGATAAACAAATGTGTGTTATATCGTTGATGTATAACTCTTAAACTAAAGCTGGAACAATAAAACTAAAAGCATTTTTGAAATATTCGTCTTATTAAATCTAAGTCGGGTCCTTAAACTGTAGCAAAGTGATGATCAGTGAAAAAATTTATAAAGGATTTAAATGACAATTTAAAATTTTTATTTTAGCGATATCTCGAAAACTAGTAATGATGCAAGACCAGTGTTGGTAAATATGGACTCACAAATATGCCAAAGATAGCATATTTCCGAAGTTTCCTTAGGCTATATCTCGAAAACTAGAGCTGACCCAAAAAAACGGTTGCCAGATTTGAAATCGGTGAACCCCAATTACCTAAAATTAGCTACCAGAACCCGGGCAAACAAAGCGTTGCCCTGTGTTTTACAAAAAGTTAGAATCCAATGGAGTCCACACATGTGAAGACGACAAGCGGTACTTTTCTGTCATAACGTGGCAATGAAATTTTTAAACACTTAAATGGCCGATAAGACAAGACACCCCAACCTTAAAATCGTCTCCTTTATATATAATTTAAGTTTTCGGCAAATCTGTGTATAACGGTTGGGATAGTTCCCTTGTGAGTGGAGGGTATAAAGAGCATTTGTATTTGGGTATTTGAATGAAGTTTTATTCCCAGTAGAGAGAAAAGCAATCTTCGGTAAATATATTTTTTGTACGCTGTAAATTTTATCAAAATCCATGGCTTTTCAAACTTTAATACTACTGTTTATCTGCAAACTAGTACATCTAGGCCTTATATTCAAAACTTGTTATCTGCAATGTTACAATACTGCAGATAGTTTCGACAATAAGCCCTCTATATACTAACTTGGAGATAAGTATTTTTTTTATATATTTTTTCCAAATTAATGTTTAAAACCCAAAAAAATAAATATTTAAAAAAAAAAAAAAAATAATTAATAAGAATATCTCACACTTAACTGAAGATGTCAATAAATATCATTTTCATCCCAATCTACGGATTGTAAAACTAATTTATCTAATTCTTTTGAATCACCGGAACTACTATTACGTCTGCGACGTTTACGATGTAAATTAGACCATTTACGATTTAATTGAACCATTTGTGGAGCAGCAAACATGGCGGCTGCAGCAGCACTTAATTTTGTTGGTGTTATAGCATTTGTGATAGTGCTACCGAGCGAAGATGATTGAGGTTGTTGTTGTATAGAATTAGAACTAGAGTTGCCATTTGATGAGCTAATATTAAATTGCTCACGATTATTATTAAAGATATATTTACGCGCCTGTGGCATGTTGTTGTAATGCTGATGTGTAGGACGTTGTGATTTAGACGCTGAAGAAGTAGAGTATGATGTTTGATGATAATAACGATGAGGATAATGTTGCTGTTGCTGTTGTTTATTGTAGGGAGTATCATAGGGTGGTGGTGGTGTTATCATAGCCATGGAAGAAGTATCGTCTTGAGTATGCTCCAATGGATGATTATCACTTGATACCTCACGAAAATGTTCTACTGCTTCATCTACATCTTCTCCATTCTCTATTCCTACCCGATCCAACTCCAATTCACCATTTAACATAACATCATTGTCATAATGATATTCGGCTACTCCTCCATTTAATATATCTAAAGAACAATTGGGATATGAATATGGTGGCATATATAAAACATCATCATCGTCATCATCATAATAGTCTGGTGAGGATGGCACAAAATGATTCGTTGTTAAGGGATTTACTTGTACAGGTGTGGCAGGAACGGATTTAGCCAACGAGGTTTTATGTTTTCTGTTGTTGTGTTTTTGTTTTCTTTTAATAATTATATCTGTCGTCGTCTGTTTAGTTTTGTTAGTAGTTTTAGCAGATTCTGTTGTTAATTTGGCAGTGTTTGCTTTCTGTTGATGCGTTAATGTAGTTGCAGCTATTTCGTTTATGGTTGCTGTTGTTGTATTTGTTGAATCTTTGATTAATGGCATTGATTTAGTGTTAGTGATCAATCAATCACGATATATGTAACTACAATTCTTAGGGCTCTCTTGCGGACTTGGACTGCTGGATGGTGGTGCTGGACTAGAACTACTATTTGACATAACAGGCGATGATGCCGAACTGGAGTGTTGTGGACTATTGGAACGGTGTTGAGTTACTAAAATAAAATATTTAAAAAAATAAATGGAAAACGTTTTAAAAATATATATAAATTTAGTAATATTAGAAAAATAAGGCAATAATTAGTTAATATTGTATGATAAACATAGAGAAGGAAAGAGATAGGTAGACAGATAAATTATAAGAACATATATAAGCAGTTAAGCAGTTTTTTAAAAGAGAGAGAGGTGTCTCTTAAATTTGAATTGAATCCCTTGGCAAGTACTAAAAACAGCCAACGTTATCAAAGTTTTGGTATGATTTCTTTCCAAAATTCCTTAATTCGTTTTTGACTATTTTTAACTTTTAAAATAAATGACGGATAGGTTATATTTTGATACAATTGCATTCTTAAACGAGTTTTCTTTAAGACAGAATACTTTAAAAAGTTCTACAAATTGCTGTTCAATATTTAGATACATGATTTGTTCGAGACCTTGTTTAATTGATCAGTACTACAGAAAATGTGTTCAAGAATCCAATTTGTCCAAAATAAATCTATCCGCCACTTATTTAAAAAGTTATTATAAGTCAAAAAGGATTTGGCGATCGATTATGTTGGATTTATCAACATTTTCGAGATTTCTTTACATTTTCGTTTATAACTTTTGAGACGCTTAAACGATTTTCCTCTATTTTAGGAAGGTCTGCCCGTTAAGATATCGGCACTAGAAGTCTTTAAGAAGCTAATTCGGAAATCGAAAAAGAGCAGCTGGAGATGTCTGTAGTGAGATAAGACACACTGCCGAGGCAGTCAGACTCAGGAAAATCTTATCCAAAAAACCCATACCACCAATTGTACTGAAGGAAATTGATGACACATGGACCGATAATGCAAGAGAAACAATGGATGTTCTTCTAAGAACACATTTTCCAGAATGCAGGGAAAACCCTGTTTCGGGGATACAACTTAAAGAACAAACGATACTTCCCCACAATACACTGAAAAAAAAGACATAACTAAAATTAAGGAAAAAATGTCTTTGAAAATTTATCATGAATTTTCCTAAAATTTAGTTAAATTTAACTTAAAAATGAGAAATTTTCTTAACTATGAGGAAAAAATTTTAGTTCATTTACTTATAATTAGTTCATAGTTTTCTTTAAATAGATTTTTTTAATATTAGGAAAAAAAATCTTACTGCCAAAGAAATTTTCCACAAATCTAAGAATCGTATCTTTATTTTTAAGACATATTTCTTAAAAAAACAATTTAGTTCAAGTTTAGTTAAAATTTACTAAAAAAAACATCACCGTATTTCTTTTCTTTGAATTGAGGATGTGTACTTCTTAGAATTTAGTTAATGACTTCTGAGAATTTAGTAAATAACTTCTTAGAATTTAGTTAAAAATTCAAAATGGCGATATCTCGAAAACTAAGCGAGATAGAGCGAAACGGATGAAATTTTCAAAAGAAAGACTACAAAGAAAAATATGGAATAACCTAGCTCTGCATATCTGTCGGGGTCTCAAGACTCTAATTTTATATTTAAAATTTGAAATTCCTGAGATTAAATATTGCCTACACGAGAAAAGGTCCAACGGCATTTTTGTAGCTCTTGACTCGTAGAACACTTCCGCAAAATACCCGAAAGCCCTCCGATTAATAGTTTTTGAGTTATCCGGTTTTTAAGATTCTCAAGACCCTATCAGGCCCCTTATTACCGTATCTCAAAAACTAAGCAAGTTAGAGCGAAACTGACACAAATTTTGGTTCAAAATCTATGTGGACCCTTAAAGGACCCAACGGGGTATCAAGATAAATGGGGTCCGAACCCAAGGATCCAGGGTCTAGACCCAATCTATTTCTAAAATGTGAAGTATAATTTTTCCCATTTTCTAGTTAACATTGGCTTAAAATTAAGTAAATTTGTTTTCCTTATTTTTGGGAAAATTATGAACTAAAACCAAGAAAAAAAATCTTTGGAGCCAAATCATTCCCTCTTTTTCTCAAAATTGAGTTAATTTTCCCAGATTTAAGTTCACTTTTTTTTTGAGTGTATGATAATCGGATTAGGTGGGCAGTCGGATCTTTCGAGCATTAAAAATTACAAGGACCGAAAGGCATTGTTCCAGCAATGCTTAAACATACTGTTACTGAAATAAATCCTTACTTAAAGGAAGACTGCTAGCGTGTCTAGAGCAACTTTATATACAACAATATTGAAGGACATCCAAAGTACTTTATTGAAAAGCGGAAAACTTAATCACGCAACTGCAAAAGGATTATCGACCTATTAGTCTATTACACTTCCTTTTGAAAACCTTGGAGAGAACTCTTGATTTGTATATACATAAGAGAGAACCTGTGTGGAAACCTTTTTGTCGGCAACGAAACACCATTATTAGCAAAACAAATATATGTAGAAACTATGCTTTATTCGCTCGTATATAGGTTAGGTTGTAAGTGTCTGCTGACGTTTTACGTCAACACACGTAGACTCTGAGGTCCATTGTGATACCACGGGACTGTAATAGGTTTCCCTACTAGTCCCTGTCGTTAAACAAATTTGAGCTTTTTATGAACCTCTTTAGATATAGAATTTTGACATCCGACAAATCATAAAGATCGTGCAGCTCCCTAGATCCCAGTGAAGCAAGTCTCTGACCAGAAAACGCCGGGCAATGGCAGATAAAGTGTTCGATAGTTTCCAACTCCTCTTCATCAATGCAACTCCGGCAAAAGTCATTCGACGGCATAATTAACCGCTCTGTGTTCTTCCCTATAAGACAGTGGCCGGTAATTACAGCAACCGCCGTCGAAATCTCTCCTCTTGGAAGCGATAACAGCTCACTTGTTTACCCCTGATTAAGAGAAGGCCAAACCAGTTGTGTTGTCTTACACGTCCATCCATTTGCCCATCTGTGATTAGTCTCCCTCGCTGAACAAAGCCGTAGGTTTTGCTTGCAAGTTTCTAGAGGCATACCATGGAATGTCTCTGTGCCCTACGACCCATATGAGTCATATGTTAAACTGCTTCGCCCTCTCATTTAAAGACGTGCGGCAGTTAAGAGCAGATCTTGTTTTCAGAAACATTGAATCCAGGGACTTGACCGCGTCTTGACTGTCAGAATAGATGTTGACCGCAGTTGTAGACAATACATTGCAGCTCAACCAGTCAGCCACTTCCTTTATTGCCAGCATCTCTGCCTGGTAAACACTGCAATGATCCGGCAATCTTCGAGCCAGGCTCAACCAAAGCTCCTCAGAATAGACTCCAAAGCCCACTTGTTCGTGCAACCTCGATCCATCCGTGTAAAAATTTATGGAGCTCTACTACCCGGAATAACCCTCATTCAAGACTCCTTGGATGGAGGGGGCACACTCAATATTTTGTGGCATTGTTATCTTCTTCAAGATAGCGCTATGGCCAAAAAACATGTTCGAGAAAACATAGGGGGCTTAAGCTAAGGATTACGTATTGCATCTATACTTCTATAGAAATCCTATCTTACTTAACGGGTTTATGTTCTGGCATAAAGCACTAGAAAGGGAGGTGACTCCTATAAAATTCCTATAGGCTCAACGGCTTTTGGGTCTAACAATAAGTGCCACTGCAGCCCTTAGAACAACATCGGCTGTATCCATCGACACAATACTGAATCTGCAAAGAAGAATAATTGCTCTCATTTGTTCTCATATAACGAAACCTCTCTACTCTACGCTAGGCTACGGTTACGGGTGCATAACTCAGCCTTTACTGCGGACGTTTGTGATATAGAGAGGTCTTTTAATCTACTTTTAAACTGTTGTATTTTCCAGGCTGAAAAAGTTGCTATAAATAAGGCAACCTTACAGTTTCTTGCAGAATTGGAAAAAATACTAAGCTTTTGCAAAAGCGGCTTTTGTATTCTTAAGCTATAATCAGTTTAGAAGTGAGGTAGTGAAGTAGTTATGTAGAGCCCTATGTGATTTTCAATAAGAAACAAGTAAGAAAATTATAGTCGGTCAAGACCGACCATATAATACCCTACACCAGAGTTTCCCGGAAAATGGGTCCCAAGTTCAAACATGGACTGATTAGATCTATATTTTGTCAAATCTTTAATAAGTGTAAAAAGCACTCACTAATCAAACTTGAGTGGAATAGGCTTCTTTTTGTTGACAATAAATCGCTTTAACTGAATATCGGGGGAATGGGACCTAAGTCCAAAAATGGTCCGATGATAATCAGATTTGATAAGGTTATTAAAGAACGCGTTTAACACACACAAACAGAATTTTAATTAAATATTTTCTATTTTCATGAAATTTGAGAGATTTATGTGAAAATCGGGAAGGTGGTTTGTATGGGGGCTACAAGAAGAACTGGTCCGATTTCTTTAAAATTCGGAATATTGATTTGTGTGGATAAAACATGATTACCTGGCAAATTTCGAAAAGATACCTATTAAACTGCGGCTATTAGAGTCATTTGAGCCAAAACTAAAGAGGACCTTTGTATGGGGGCTAGGTCTAAATATGGACCAATTTTTTCCAATTTCAATAGGCTTCGTCCTTGGGCCAAAAGAGGCTTAAGTTTCAAATTTCAAGTCAATTGATTAAGAATTGCGACCTGTATCGTGTTTACACCGTTTACATGGACAGACAGACGGACGGACGGACGGACGGACGGACGGACGGACGGACATCGCTAAATCGACTCAAAAAGTGATTCTAAGTCGATCGGTATACTTAAAAGTGGGTCTAGGACCAATATTTCGGGTAGTTACAAACATCAGCACAAACTCATTATACCCTGTACCACAGTGTGGTGTAGGGTATAAAAAGAGTGTAATTTTTTTTTTTGAAATTTGTGTGTTCTTCGAACGCATTGAATTTCTCCATAAGACTTAAAAGTAGAGCGACGTAAAAAAAATCTGTAGAGAATAGAATTTCTTTACCTTGCTCTACTTTTAAGGCTTATATTATATTACAGACTCGACAGTAGAGTTTTATAAGAAAAAATGGGGAAAAACTAAGCGATTTTAAGAGAAAACAGAGCGGTTCTTAGCTAGTTTTAAGCGTACATGGCAACACTTTCTACGACTTAGGAGTGAGTGGAACAAAAAAAATCGATATGGCATCTATTTTTCTTATGGCGCGTTACATTAGTTTTTTCTTTCTAACCTAATTCGTAGAATAATTTGAAAAAATTAACCATATGGTTCAAGACTACTTTTTTGACACCTGTCACTTATGTCGAGTCTGTATTAGTCTGTGACCTCACTTTTAAATTGATTATGGCTTTACGATTGCTACAAAAATCTTCGGAAACTATCCGACAATAATACCAGACTATATCAGACTCGACAGTAGAGTTTTATAATGGGGAAAAACTAAGCGATTTTAGGAGAAAACAGAGCGGTTTTTAGCTAGTTTTAGGCTAACATGGCAATACTTTCTACGACTTAGGAGTGAGTGACACAATAAAAACCGATCTGGCATCCCTTTTTCTTATGGAGCGTTATATTAGCTTTCTCTTTCTAACCTAATTCGTAGAATAACACATGCCAGCAAAATTTGTAAAAGGTCATATTAAAGGTAATTTGTAGGATTTTTAGACTACTCATCAGGATTTATAAACAAAGGTGAATTTTCGCAGTTATAACTTCTCGAATATGGCAAAAAACGGGACTTTTTCAACTTCAAGCTCGAAACCCTGATGTGATAGGCAAATTCTGAGACCTGATTCGGATTCAGCGCAACTCAAACCCTTAGAAAAGTTACCTCTGATTTATGGGTTAAAAAATTGTTGGCCTGTGTAATGTGAAAAAATTAACCATATGGTTAAAGACTACTTTTTTGAGACCTGTCTCTTATGTCGAGTCTGTATTAGTCTGTGATAATACCGTATCTTTGACATGGGTACCTGGGCATAAGATGGCAACGAGAAAGCTGATGAGCTCGCAATGCTTGGAACGGATGGGGTAAGAACTTTTGTTCATATTGAGCCCCTGATTCAGTACTGTAGAACGAGATGTGACTGTCGTTGTATTGCAAGCAGGAAATGGCAAGAGTTAAGTAGTCAGTACTGTAGAACGAAAAGTGAAGGAACATGTGGCATTGTTGTCAAATAATTTTATCATTATTTAAATAAATTTTATACATCCACGCCCAAAAAGCGGGCGGGACTTTAGAATCTTTTATGATTTCTAATTGATTTTTTTCGAATTCCAATTGATCTTTTGCAAATTACAATTGATCTTTTTCGAATTGCAATTGATCTTTTGCGAATTACAATTCTAATCTTAGAATTGTAGTTTACTAATTACAAATTGAATTTTCGAGTTTTAAGTAGAATCTTTGAATTAAAAGTAGAGTCTTCGAAATACAGTTGATCTGTCTAGAATAACATCTGTAAATGATGCAGTTTAAACTAGATAAGATGATCTGAGTAAATTTGCTTTAACAATTGACAAGCAATTTTATTAGATGTTTCTGAAAATTTATTATGCTCATTAACTGATTTTAAAAATGTTATAAAGACTTTCAAAATATGAAATTAGAAAAATTAAAAAGATTTGAATACATGTTGCAACATTTATTATCATAATTTCGAATAATATATTATTTTTTATTATCAAAATAATTCCATTACAATTTCAGAACATGCATGTTGCAACATGCTATACAAATACACAAAAATACACAACATTTATACGAAATTTTCAAAAAATAAATTTAAATAAAAAAAATAGTGCAAACAGTGGGAAAAAGTATTAAAGTATTATTTTAAATCAAAATTTTGAAATTAAAAAAAAAATAAACTACATAAAAACTGAAAAACACACTCATATATAAAGGAAATTATTTTGGAAATCTGTTAGAAAAACTTTCATAAATTTTTTTAGTAGTTGTTTTTGGAGATATTTTTTTGAGATTTAAAAAATAAAAAAGTTTTTTGACAAAACAAAAAAAAAAACTTACCAATACCATGACGGGGCGGCTGCCTTCTTAAACGACCAAGACTTCTATTACGTGTATTTGTGTTAACAGCCTGAATTTTGTGATTTATTTTTTGATTTTTGTTTGTTTTTTGATAAAAAATAAAATAAATAAATTAAAATCAATTTGTATTGAAACATAACATTTGTATGTAGTTCTGTGTTAAACTTATAATAAATTTTGAATAAATATATATTTTTTTTAATTATGAAAATGCAAATGATTTGTATGATTAGAAACAATAATTTTAAATCATAAAGTGAATATATTTTTATTTTTTTGCTAATATTTAGGCATGCTAGGAATATATTTTTAGCAGCGACTTTTAAGTGAATGAAGTTTTGAGTGTAAAAAGAATTTCATTTTTTATTAAATTACAAGAGAAGATTATATTATTTGAAATTGCGGTTGAATTTGAGAAAAATTAATATCTTATTTATAAAAAAATAAAAAAAAAAATATTATAAATTTGTTCAAAACCTTTATATAGAACTTTAAAAATTATTTTAAAAAATATACTTTGGCTATCCCTTTGGCAAAAATTACAAAAAAATACCTTCTAAATATCCGAGATGTGACATCAATTTACTGGGAAATTGAATAATAATTTCCCAGTAAAAATACCTTTCTTAAACTAAAAAATCAAGTGAGAGTGTTTAATTCGGCTGTGCCGCATCGTTTATACCCCCATTATGTAAAAACCCGAATTGACAGGGGAATTTAGTTTGAAGGGCTCGTGGAAAATTAAGGAACATCGTCCCACTCGAGGTTAATGTTTAAAAATTAATTTTGTATGATTTTTTGAACTCAATTATTATTTTAAATACTTTTTTTATATCCTCGTCCACAAAAGTGGGCGGGCCAAAAAATATTATTTTCCAATTCCCTAGCTCCAAGAGCAGGACTTTAAACTTCTGATGAACGCCTAAAACGATTTCAATAAAATTTTCAGCACATATAGTGCTAAAAGCAATATTAGACAGCAATTGGACAAAAGAGCATTTAGTCACCCCTTTGTACAATAGGTACAATTATGTCTGCCTATTCCAATCACGAAACAACGGCCCCCATTTCACGGGACTACCGGTTTTCCCAGTTCTGGTACCGGTTTCCCAGTTCGAGATATTTTATAAAGAAATATAAAGGGATGGTCAGCAGTATGTCACTGACATAATGTCAGCGGTGAGTTTTTGTGCCGACTGGGTAGTTATTACATTCAGTAAGCGTCAAAAGAAAGTGTCCAGGTATAGTAGATGTAATTCATTAACGACAAAGTAGACAATAAAACCCCTTATTATTATCAATCAACTGTCATTTTAAAAAATGCTATAAAGGAAATTTTCAAAGCTTTAATTTAAGCTTGATAGCGTCCAGATTGAGCAAATATTAAATAAGAAACAAGGGTCGCGCTAAAAAATTAAATTATTTGTAGACGTTTTTAAGAAAATTTTTAAAAAATATTTCTAAGTTGATTTGAATGCAGTAAAAAAAAATTGCATTTTTGAACCACCAATTCTTTTGACCACCAATTTTTTGTAAACAAAGAAAAATTTTAATTTTTTTTTTATATCTCATTAATATACATTATTATTAAGATAATTTTTTATTAATTTGTTTTAAACGAAAATTTTAAATTTTTTATGTATATGTAGACGAAAGTCTCAGATTCTAACACATTTGTCGTATAAAAAAGTCTAAATCTGAGAAATTTTTTAAGGAAGAAAAAATTCTTCCTACATTGAAAATATCAGAATCTGAGTCATTTCACTTAAAGAAATGCTTATTCTTCTGAAAATGTGAAGTTGATAATTGAATTTCTGAATCAGACTATGTATAGTTTCTGCATTTTAGATTCATCAGTGATCCTATATTATTATATTTATATGTTTAACATTTTGAAAAATTGTTAAATTGTTTTTATATAGAATTTTCTTTTTTATATTTGGCTGCTGAGAGATTCGAACCTGCGCACAGTGATTCGATCCATTGGCAAAAATCAAAAAAAAAAAGTATGTCTTCAATGTTGATGATTTTTTGTATTTTTACAGTTTAATAGTAAACTAAAAGAAATATGTACTTTTCTGATTTTTAAGAAGTCATATGTTGCCACAAGAGGGCGCTAAAGTATGGAAATTCAACGCTATTGTGTTAAAACCTAAAAACTTATTTTTATAGGTTTACTAAAATAATTATGAAAAATCGAATTTTAAAGAAATCAACGAACTTTTTTTTGCAAAAGTTACTTTAATATATTAGCTAAATGTTGTATTTCCATTTTTTTAGAATTAATCTTAAAATACATTTTTGTATTGCTCTGAAATCTATATTTTTTCTACCGAATTCCCAAAAATTGACAAATTTTGATGGAATGCATAAAAAAAGTTCGTGAGTCAAAAAAATTTTTTTTTCGCTTTTTCGATAGCTCGGACTATGATTTATAAGGCAAAACAATAAAAATAACTAAGTTTTTGTCTGAAGTTGGAAAAAAGTTAGGTTTTTTTTGTGTCTTTATTTAATTTTTTTCAAAAGCTATATTATTAATGGAAAAAATATTAGAAAAAAAATCCAATATTAAGTATTTTTTCTTTACACATTGATATATTATATAGTATTCTGTAAAAATATAATAAAAAATCAGAAAAAAAATATGCAGTACGTGGGCCGTTTTGCTTTAAAAGTTATCTATGACTTTTACTAAAATCCCCAAAATCACCAAATTTTAATGGCCTTCATAAAAAAAGTTCGTGAATAAAATTTTTTTGTTTTTTATTTTTTTTGTAGCTTTGACTATGTTTTATAAGATCAAAAAATAAAAATAACTAAGTTTTTTTTTTTAAGTTGAAAAAAATTTTTTTTTAAAAAATCTAAAATTGGATTATTTTTTTTTTATTTATTTTATTTACTGTAAATAAATTTAAAAAATACATCAACATTTTAGTGTTTGTTTTATATAAAGGGATTTATTATATTGTATACCATAAATTTATAGTAAATAATTCGATAAAATAAGTATACAGTGGGCCATTTTGCTTTAAAGCCAGTATTTGATTTTCGTTGGTATCCCAAATCAAAACCAAAATTTTTTTGAGATACATAAAAAAAGTTCGTACTTAGAAATTATTTTTTATTGATTTTTTTAACATCCTGGACTGTTTTCTATACGATCAAATAATAAAAATAACTAAGTTTTTGAAAAAAACAAAAAAAAAAAAAATAAAAATTTTAAGTACCCAAAAAATTTTTGTTTTTTAAAGTTTTTTGTTATTAACGGGGTATATACTTAGGAATAAAGCAAATATTAAACGAGTTTACTTAAAACTTATTTTGAATAAATTTATTTTTTGGAAATAAGTGTTGCGAATGTTTTGTTTTTGCAGTTATTATGTATTTTTATATTTTTGACTATATTTAAAAAAAGGATATATTAACAGCTTTTTTGTTACCGCAAGAAACTCAACGAAATTTGGCACACTTATTAACGCCATTTGATCTAATCTATATTAAAAATTTGATAGCAATTGAAACATTTTTAAAATAGTTACAGCGATTTCAAGAAAAAGGATATATGGCAGCCACGCGAGTCCTTGCTCATATTAAAATAAAAATGTTGTACGTCGATATTTATCTAAATTTCTAAGACAATAACTAAGTTTAGTAATTTTATAGCAAGTTTTGTGGCTAAAACTCTACTTTTAAGTTTCAGGATATACGACAGGTACAAATGTCCTTCGACCGATTTGCTCAAAATTTTTATTTTTTTTCTACTAATTAATTTTGTGCTTGCGTACCAAATTTGGAAAATCGTTGACAACTCTTTCTATTTTATTTTTGTGATTAAATTATATTAACACTTTATTGCAGTTTTTAAAAAGGATATGTAAATAACTTTTGTTTTAAAGAACCGATTTCAGCGAAATTTGGCACACACATTGACATCACTTATTCAAATTTTTACAAAAAATTTTAAGGGTATCGAGTAATTTTTGAGCGATTTACAATATTTTTAAGAAAAAGGATATATGGCAGCCACACGAGTCCTTGCTTCAATCTAGAAAAAAATTTACACATAAAATACTATATCAAAATTGGTATTAATGACAAAGTTTGGGAATTTTGTGACCATTTTTGTAGTTTTAATCACATATTTAAATTTCAGGATATATGGGGGGTAGGCGTGTCCTTGCTCCGATTTTTCCAAAAACTCGTTTTTTTCTTGATTAGATAATTTAATGCTTGTGTACCAAATTTCAGAAATCTGCGACCAATATTCTATTTTTGCCCACTCGATATATGGGAACGAATCACTGTGCTGCGGTCCGAAACATCACGTTACACTCGTAACAACTATAACTACACCTCAACGAGATGAGTCACAATAGCAGTGAGTTCAACGACGACTATAATGTGGTTTTACTTTAAACAAACAATTTTTACAATTTTTCCAGTTATTCCAATTATTTCTTCGTGACTTTTTATAGGGTATGCCACTCAGACGCATGGGTTTTTCTTTTTCTTTAAGAAAAATGTTTTAGAATCTGAGACTTTATCGTAACAAAAAATGTTTTAGAATCTGGGACTTTTTTCCTTTAGAAAAATTTTCGGATTCTAAGAACTTTTTTCCACAGAAAAAGTCTCAGATTTTTAAACCTTTTACTATAGAAAAAGTATTTAATGAACTTGAACTTCATATGGCAGCATTTTTGGGAAATTTTTCCTATAAAAAAGTCTCATATTCCTAGATTTGCTTCGTATAGAAAAAGTTTTAGATTCTTAGAACTTTTTTCAATAGAAAAAGTATTAGACTCAGACTCTGAGGCTTTTTCCTATTAAAAAAAGGTTGAGATTCTGAGACTCTTTCCTATAGAAAGTGTCAGATTCTGAGACATTTTTTTCTATACAAAAAGTCTCAGATTCTGAGACATATTTCCTAAAGAAAAAGTCTCATATTCTGACACATATTTATTGTAGAAAAGGTCTCAGATTCTAAAACATTTTTCCTATAGAAAAAATCTACCAGAATCTGAAACTTTTTCTATAGAAAAAATGTCTCAGAAACAGAGACTTTTTCTATAGGAAAAATGTATCAGAATCTGAGGAAAAGTTTAACAAGGGAAGTATCTCAACCTTTATGAACCAATATTCCTGAAACTTAAGATATATATAAAAGAGACGATTTTATGGTTAGGGTGTCTCGGCTTATCGGCCATATCAGTGTTTAAAAATTTCGTTGTCCCCTTATGAAACAATGTGGACTTTCGAGAAAATTTCGACAACTCCCGAAATAACAGAATATCATCTACAGCAAAAATACTTGTCGATTACACAGGTTGACAAAAGTTGAACTTTTTCAATTTACCTGAAATTTGACAACTGATTTATATGGATTTTAATGTGGTGATTCCGAATCAGTTATCCAATTTTTTCCATCAGCTCGCGTTCGCGAGTAAATAGCTGTTAAAGAGTAGAAAAAGTGCGTTTTTTCCTAACTTTGCTTGGTTATAATTTCCAAAACTAATTTTAGAGCCTCAGTTTTAAACACGAACTCAACTATATTGAATGCGAGGATTCCAAAACTGGTATTAGCTATTTTCTTACAGCTTCAGTTTTCGAGTTATTAAAAAGGGCATAAATATTCAGACAAAACTAAAGAGGGCATAAATTTAAAAATTTTATTTTAGCGATATCTCCAAAACTAAAGATGACTCAACAAAAGTAAGAGCATATTTGGAATCAGCATATCCAACATACTCAAAATCTTCATTCACTTTTTTAATGTAAGACAACTGTTGATAAATATGGACTCACAAAGAAAATATGCCGAAATGCCGAAAATAGCCTATTTTCAAAGATGCCTTAGGCTATATCTCAAAAACTAGAGCTGACCCAAAAAAAACGATAGACAGATTTGACATCAGCGTACCCCAATTACCAAAAATTAGATATCAGAACCCGGGCAAAAAAAGTGTTGCCCTGCGTTATTTAAGAAAGATGAGTTCGTATTTATATTGATATCGTAGGTCTATGTCTTCATATAAACAGGCGCGGATCCAGCTCTTGGGTTTGGGGGGGGGGGGGGGGGAACATTTTTTTTTACTCAAAAAAAACTTTTTTGCAGGGTTCCTCAAGTCGGATTTGAATTATTAGTTAACGTTTTTTAGTGCTTACCTCTAGTTTATTTTGATTTTTTTCTATAGAAATATTTTCCAGCTCTTGGGTTTGGGAACATTTTTTTTTACTCAAAAATTTTTTTTTTACTCAAAAAATTTTTTTTGCAGGGTTCTTCTGGTCGGATTTGAATCATTAGTTAAGATTTTTTGGTGTTTACCTCTACTTTATTTTGATTTTTTTTCTATAGAAATATTTTTAAATATAGAAACATTTCCAAAAAACCCAGATTCCAAAATATTTGTCCAACAGAAAATATATAAAATTTCAGAAATATTAATATAAAAAAAGTTTACTGATTTTAAAATTTTTCATTTGTTTCAAAGAAAATTTGTCATTCTGGCACATTATGCCAATAGAAAAATTCGGAAGTTCTGAAGCAATATGCTTTAGAGAAGCTTTTACAATTTATGCAATTTTTGCTATAGACAAATTTTTAGATTCTGATTCACATTCATTTAGAACATTCTCAGATACTTATGCAATTTTCCGACCAAAAAATTTCTATATTTAGAGAAATTCTTCGCATAGAAAATTCTTAGATCTTGTGACTTTTTACACATAAAAAAGCGAATTTTTTTCTATTCTATTTTTCTAAAGAAAAAGTCTAAAATACCGAAACATCATTTCTTCACAATTTTCAGGTGCTAAAATACTATTCTATAGAATAATGCTTTAAGGCAATTTCCTAGATTTTGAGAAATTTTTCTATAGAAAAAGTATAATTTTCTGAGACACTTTTCTGTGAATCTCAGAACTTTTTCCTACAAAAAAGTCGAAGATTCTGAAACATTTTTCCAATGGAATAGTCTCAATTTCTGAGACATTTTCCTACAGAAAAAGTCTTAGATTCTGAGACATTTTTCAAATAGAAAATCTTTCTCAGATTCTGTGATATTTTCCCAAAAATTCTTAGAAGTCTGAGGCATTCTTTTCTATAGAAAAAGTTTCAGATTCTAAGTCACTTTTTATTTAGAAAAAGTCTCAGACTCTAGAAAATTTTTTCTAAATAAAACCTCACAGACTCTAAAAATGCATGAGATTTGTTTCTAGGATTCTAAGACTTTTTTCTCTATAGCTTTTCTATTAAAAAGCCTTAGATTCTAAAACATCTTTCAAAACGAAAAATATCAGATTCTCAGACATTATATTTGAATTTGAGACATTCTTCCAAAAACAAAAAGTGTTATTGTTAGATTCCAAGACAGTTTATAATATAAAAAAATTTCAGATTTCGACACATTTTTCCTATAAAAAAGTCACAGATTCTATGTAATTCTTCGTATAGAAAAAGCCTAAGATTCTATTACATTTTCTCTATTGAAAAATTCTCAAATTTTCCCTGAAGAAAACTTTCTTATTTTTTCTACAGACACAATAAAAGATTCCCAGACTTTTTTCCTATAAAAATAATTCAAAAACATTTTTCCTATTGAAAAATCTTGGAATTTTTTTCTGGAAAAAAGTTCTCTCTCTTTCTCATTTTCTTCTCAGTTTTTTTACAAGGAAGATTTATTCTAATAAAAAATTCTCATATTTTTTCTATAGAAAAATTTTTCCAAGAAAATTCTAAAAAAATTTACCAAATTATTCGTATAGGAAAGTTCTCAAAATTTTCTTGAAGAAAAATTCACAAATTTTTCTTATAGAAAAACTCGCAAATTTTTGCTATTGAAAAATTCTCAAATTTTTCGTTTATTAAAATTCTCCAATTTTTCGTCTGGAAAAATTTCCAAATTTTCACCTAGAAAAATTGTTGTATTTTTTCTAAAAAAACAATTTTATTATTTCCAGACTTTTTTTATATAGAACAATTCTAATACTCCGAGACATTTTTTTAGAAAAATTTTAAGATTCTTAGACATTTTTTATAGAAGAATTTCTGTTTAAAAAATTCTGCTATGTATAGAAAAACTCTCAGCTTTTCCTATAGACAAATTCAAAAATTCGCAAATTATTCCTATATTTTTTTTTTAAATTTTTCCTATAGAAAAATTCTAACATCCGAGACATTTTTCCTTAAGAAAATTTTAAAATTCTTATAAATTTTTCATAGACAACATTTTTTCTTTTTCACTTTCCTTTTTTCTCACCTTTCCTTTCCTCTCTTTTCATTTTTTTCTTTCCTTACTTTTTGTTTTAGTTCATTTTTCTTTTTTTTTCTTTCGAATTCGGTTTGGGGGGGGGGGGGGGGAATTTCCTTTCCTCCGTGGATCCGCGCCTGATATAAATACCCCCAAAATTTACACATTTTTAGGATATGCCACCGTCGGATAGGCATTAAAAACCCTTTCTTCTAATATGTAAACATCATATAGTTTCTTAGAAAGAAATGGCTGAAAAATCAAAAAAAAAAGATTTTTCGCCATTTTTTGACCCATGTTTTAAACCCCTAAATTCCTGATATGGCCGATAAGCCGAGACACCCTAACCTTAAAATGGTCTCTTTTATATATATTTCAAGTTTCATGCAAATCGGTTCATAAGGGTAGTGATAATTCCCTTGTAAGATATGTTTTTTTTATTTTTTCAACTTGTTTTTTTGTATTTAAACAAAATAAATTCCAACAAACAAATGTGACATTTTTACAATGCAGTAGCGCAATTCACTAACTTTTTAACAACAAAAATCGGTAGTTATATGGTCCAAAATCGTTAATTATCGACAATTGTCTTTGAAAACGATTCTATAACATTTTTCTACCGAATTTTGTCGTTATTGAAAATCGATGAGTTATCAACAAACATTTTTTTGAAGTTAAAGTTACCCTGCAAGCATTTGGAAGAAATATACCCTAGAAGAAATTGCGGCAATATCTTCTTTTTATTGTAATAAAAATTCATCAAAGTAGTATTTTTGAAAATCTTCCTTTTATCATTTCGAGGATATTTTAGCAATTTTTAAAAAAATAAATATTTTTTTGTCATTTATAAAGTAGACAAAATCGCCAAATTATCAAAAATTTATCTTCTAGGTGATTTTTCTCCTGCGCGATACATATACGATATCTTCCTCTTATCATAGGGATGTAAAAAATACGAAATCAATACATTTTATTTATTGTCAAAAATATTTTTATTTAGATTTTCATTGTTTTTTTAGAATAATTCAACAAAAAATCATAAAAATTGGCGTTAAGAGGTAAGTAATGAATTCGCAAACAACAAAAGCATTAATCTGCAAAATTAATAATTTTTTTTTAACTACATTAGGTCTTGCAAGTTTTCAACAACTCATTTGCCATTTTTGAAGAAGATAATCAATTTCAAGATCATGGAAAAGGTGAATAAATTATCGTTCATAACTATCGTTTTTAAAATATCTTCTTTAATTTGAATAAAAAACATACTTTTATTTCCTATGAGAAAAAATGGCAACATCTTCTTTTTGTATTCTAGGTAAAATTTGAGTGATATCTTCAATTTATCTTCCAAATGATTATCTGGCAATATAGCGTATTTATCCTCCAGAAGAATTGCCTTCGTATCTCCTGGACATATCGCTTTCGGGACACGATTTGTACTCACAGGTGTTTCTTCCGCAATACGAAGAAGATATCCCCCGCAATACAATTTATCTTCCAGGCGATACGCTAGCGTATCGTCATCGTTTCGAAATGCTTGCAGGGTAACGAAATTTTTCGGTTCTCAATACAATTTCAAAATAAAAAAATTTCAAATTAACAATTTTTGTCGTTAATTCTTGTCGATAATTGAAAAATTTATAGAATCACATATTCGTTAAAACAACCGACAATTCTCGTTAGTTAACGATATCGATAATTTCGTTAAAAAAGTTACTGAATCGCACTACAGGTTCTAAATTTCCAAACAAAATTATTGTGTGAGTTTTCGGGGACGTTGTGTTTAAAAATATACTCTAATTAATAACAAAATACAGGGTGTAGCAGTTATATATCAAATAGAAAATAAAAACAAACAAAAAGAACTATAATTAACATTCCAAATAAAAAGTAAATAAAAAAATAAATAACTTTATTATTTAGCACGTCCAACCACAAAAATATTTAATGATGAAAGGCTGCCAGGTTAGCTTAAGGCTGAGTTTTTAGAGAAACAAAAGAACCAAAAAGAAGAAGGATGCGGGATGGCTGACATAAAGAATAATATGAAATTTCCCCAAACCAAAGACTAAAGTATTTTCTGGAGAATAAAATTTACACCCACCAAAAAAAAAAAAAAGAAAAATATGTAACTGATAGATTCTTGTTAAGAAAAAATATGTTTTTTTACAAAAAGCCAACAAACTTTAGCAAATAATTATTTTTTTTCAAAATTGCTATGAGTGTGTAAAAAAGAATATTGAAATTATTCATTTTAAGCCAATAAAATTTTTATATACAAATTTTTTTGAACAAAACTAAACATAAACAAAACATAAATCAAATCCAAACTCTTTTGCATTTTCTTTGTTTTAATAATTTTTTTTTAAGAAAAAATATAAAAAAACTTAAAAAAATAATAAATTGCCATTATTTACCATATTTTGGGTAATTAATCCCTGACTGGTTTCAGCCGCCCCACTCCCGTCTCAAAGGTAAACCTAATGGGAAAGAAAAAGGAAAAACAGGTAAGAAACATAGAAAGATAGTATAGAGTTTTTGTTTTGATTTTTTTAAGGATCTTTTAAAAAAAAAATAAATTAAACAAAATAAAAATATTGATTTCAATTTTGTTAGAATTTATTATAATTCAAATCGATTGGTGTATTTTTTTTTGTAGATAGAAAGAAAGAGAGATATGAGTTGAATAAACCCCCTAAAGCTTTAAGGACAGCATTAATATTGAAATTAATAATAAAAAAAAATATGTTAATTAACATGCTATTTAAATTATAAAAATCTAAATTAAAACACTTTTATATATCTAACTACAGTTGCGATACCAGCAACTTTTTTTTTGTTATTTTTGTAGATTTGCTAAATGACTAATAGTGACTTTTCGTTTATGTGTTACAAGAATTTTCACGACCCGTGTGAAAAAAAATATGATGTGACCTGTTAAGATCTGATTATATCATTGTATCTGATCAGATCTATTATATCCACGATTTGTCCCGAGATCTGATCAGATACAATTACTGATCAGATCTGCTTTGATCTCGAAATTAGGGACAAATTTCGGATATAATAGATGTGATCAGATACGAGTGATATAAATCGATCTTAAAAGATCAGTCAGATCTAATAATTTTTACATGGGGTTAAATAATTATAAAAACCCCCTCTGACACACCCCCTCCCCCTCAAAACTTTCTATAATAGTCTACTGATACATAAGAAAATTCATTCAATAACATGTTTTCCGGAATTTAAGATTATTAAAATTATTTTGTTGTTTACCATAAAAAAACAGAAAAATCTGTTGAAAATGCACCCATTTTGAGCCATATGAGAAATCTGCTAATTTTAGCAGACGTGTTTTGCTAAATTTTTAATCAAACAAAAAGTTAAAAATATTTCCTCAGACTATAGGACCGTGATTTTTTTGGGGCAGTTAAAATTTATTTTAATTTAAATTGTTCCATTATCCTCAATATTGTTCCATGTCAGTTTTATCCCTTATGGAATGATAATTTGGCTACAAAAAAGACAAAATCGAATATACTTTTGAAATGAGCTAATCTAGGTCGAACATCATGAGAGGTCGCGTATCATAATTTTAAAGATTTTTGGACCGCTGAATCCGAATTTGACCTTGAAATCGCTCTATCGCTTTTTCGAGATAACAAGATATGTTGAATATCTCAAAAACCTGACGCGATAGAGTAATTTAAAGGCCGTATTCGGATCTAACGCGCCAAAAACCTTTAAAAATATTATACATGAACTCTTATGATGAATTAATTTTTTTTTTCCTGGGTAATCCGAACATCGATTTCCTGCAAAATCTTATTTTTTTCTTTAGAAAAATTATCAAAACTCTTTTAATTGTTATACGATGTTTTTAGGATAAAGCTCGTCGTATTCAGAATTAAAAATGGAATTTTGTAATCCCCTGGGTCAACGTGCAGGACTTCGAACTTCTTTTCATTTAAAAATAATTCATTTGATCAACAAAAGTATAAACAAATAAGAGTTTTAAATTCGCCTGTGCCAAATCTTTTATACCCATCAACATGCAAAAAAATAAATTGCAGGGGCGTTTTTTGTGGGTGGCGGTTTTCGTTAGTGATAATTGTAGGAGGGGGGCAAATTTCGTCTGAAATATATGTTTAAAATTCATTCTGCTTTTTGCACTAAAGAAATACTTTTTGCACTAAAGAAATACAAGTTTATCATTATTTAAACAATTTGTTTAATCCTCGCCCACAAAAGGGGGGGCAGACCGAAGAAAACGACATTTTCTAATCCTCTGGGTCCAAATAAAGGACTCTGAACTTATTGTACCATAAAAATGTTGCATTTGTGAAACAAAAACACAAAAAATAATGTAAAAAATGGTATTTTTCAGAGATTGGTTAAGTTCTTCAAGGGGGAACTTTTTTCCCCCTGGTCCGATTTTGCTCATTTACGAACTTAACCTGCCTAGGAACATAAGACATATTCGTGGCATTTCGGAAGTCTAACTCTTTTATTTTGGACTGCATCGTGTTAACTACAGATGGACAGACGGACGGACATCGCTAGAATGTCTTAGAATTGATCACTGATCATAAACATACACTTTATGGGGTCCTACCCCAATATTTTGATGCGTTACACACGGAATGACAAAGTGAGTATACTTCCATACTGCAGTTGGAGGGTATAAAAACATTTCTGATGAGGACATTTTTCCTACAAATTAGTTAATTTCATATTTTTTAATGGTTTATTTATAGAAATAGCATGAGTACACACAGAATTCTCATTAGGTTAATTTTTTTTATAAATATAAATAAAAACAAGTGAGAGTGTTAAATTCGGCTGTGCCGAATCTTTTATACCCTCCAAAATGTAAAAAAGCAATAGAAAAAAAAATCCAGGGGCGTCTTTTTTTTGGGGGGAGGGTTGGTGGGAAACGTTAAGGGGACCGCTCTCTTGCGATTTTGAACTTCTTCTGAGATAAGAATGATGTATTTGCTTAGCAAAAGTACAAAAACCCTGTATAAAATGTGTTTTTTCTTAGGTTGGTTTAGTTGTCCAAGGGGTAACTTTTTTCCCCTTGGTCCGATATTGCCCATTTCCAAACTTAACCTGCCTAGGAATATAACACATATTCGTGCCAAACTTCGGATGTCTAGCTCTTTTATTTTGGACTGTATCGTGTCTTCTACAGACGGACAGACGGACAGACGGACGGACATCGCTAGAATGTCTTAGAATTGATCACTGATCAATAAAATATATACTTTATGGGGTCCTAGACCCCATACTTGCACAAGCAAGTATGAAAAAAAAAATAAATGAATATTTTTACCAGTTATGAAAAATTTACTAAAATAGTGGAAAAAGCTTCCTCAAATTAAAGAAGATAAATATGATAAACTAATTGGTAGTAAATTGGGTCCTAAAACTGTACTTCTGAGAAAAAAAGTGAAATTTGATCGCGGTTCTTTTCTTCAAACATCCTAACCCTCAATCTCCCACAAACATTTTCTGCATAAAATTTCTCTAGGGGTTGCCAAAGGCCAAAATTTCTTGCGATGTTAAAAAAAATTCATAAAAAAGTAAAATTTTGGCTTTCAACAACCCCTAGTGAAATTCAATGCACAATATTTTTGATAAACATTTTAACCCTTTAAATCAATGTTGGGAACCATTGATTTAAAGGGTTAAAATGTTTGATTCTCGCCCCACTGGGGGGCAATTTGAATGCTTCAGGGGGGCAACGAGCAAATTCTTAAGATTTTTTTTTGTTAATTAAACTAAAAAAAATATTATTTTAGTTGATTGTTGAAAACTTTTTCAAAAACTTTTGTTTAAACGATGATTTTAACAAAAAGTTTGCTTAACCACGAGTAAATTTTGAATTTTAGAAATTTAAAAAATTAACAAATTTTTCGTGGGTGTAGGGGGGACATTATAGATTTTTAACTAAAAAGTGGGGCATGGCGCAAAAAAGTTTGGGAACCATTGCTTTAAATGCACGTTTCAGTGGTATTTAATAAGAATATTTGAAAAAAAGGACTAAAATGACTCCTAAAAATGGCAGATAGAGAGTTAAAATGTTCCAAGAAAACAGCTTTCAAATTTCACCAAAGACATTTATAATGATTATTTAGCTCAGAAGTTGATATAATACGTTGTTCAACTTATTTCACACTTCTTTGAAAAAACACATCTTTTTTTATTATTGACGTTTTTCGCGAAAACGCATATTGATCTTGAAAAACTGGGAAACACGTGTATTTGATTTTCGGTCCTACTTTATGGGGCCATAGACCGATATTTCGATGAGTTACACACAAGAAATTTGAAACACAAAAAAAATAATCACAAAAACTTGTCGACCATAAAAAATAATTTTACCTTACACTCAAAATAATAACATTGTTAAATTACAGAAAAACTCTGCTAATTTAACAGAGTACACCATACTTTTCCAGCTAGCAAGAGTTCTTGGTAATTTTACTATAAAACTCTGTAAAATGATTTTGACAAAAAAATTGTTAATTTACAGAGTTTTGAGTAAAATATTTGTTAAATAAAACACCATTTAGCAAAGACAAACTCTGTAAATTTACATATATTTGTAAAATGCATTTGATGCAACCAAGATTTTACAGAGAAAAACTGTGTAAATTTACAGAGTTTATAAACCAGTAGTATAAAATCGACTAGTAATAAAAACATGTTATTTTGTAAAATTTTTATAAGATTTTTGAAAAGATTTTTTTGTGGTACTTTTTTAACATTTTCTAAAAAAAAAAAAAAAAACAGATAAAATTTGGGTGTTTTTACAGAAAACTCTGTTTTTAACTATGAAATTAAGATTACATAGAAATAAGTAAAAATTCAGATAAAACTTAGTTTCTATGGTTATAAAAAATACAGAGTATTTTACTTAAATCTGTATTTTAATCTGTATTTTATAAAAATTACAAAGTTTAAAGTATTGTAACAGATGAAGCTTTGTTATTTTGTTACTGCAAAATACAAAGTATTTTCTTTAAATCTGTATTTTGACAGAAAACTCTGTCAAATATCTGTTAAATTGAGATTACAGTCATTTTATAAAGTATTTTTACAGAGTTATTATTTTGAGTGTAATTTAATTATTCCCACTCAAAAACCTTTATAACGCAAAGTTATTTAGTTGAGATTTAAACTAAGATCAACTTTAAATTTTTTTCAGTGTATAATTATTATTTTTTATTATTTATCATGCTTTTTTTAATACGTTATACATAAAAATCTAAACACTTAACATTTATAATACTACAAACACCATGCGGGTGTTCAGCAATTGATATTGGGGAACTTTCATACGTCCCGTTGCACAAAAATATTTGATGGTATTGGCCAATGGACCGTATAAAAGTTCCCCCATATATTAATTGCTGTAAACGCGCTTGCAAACACACAGATTTGTGATAAACTACGACATTTTTCATTAAAAATAAATTTAAAATACACCAATCGACGACTGTGATCAAGCTAATAATAAAAAAATAAAAAATAACACAGTGATACAAAATTTAACTTTCCGAATCGGAATGGGATGAAATTAAAAGCAAAGGAAAGTTGACATTTTACATAACAAAACACTCAAGTCTTTTTTAAGTTCAGCGCTAGATTTTTTTTAACATTCATTCGAAGTTGGGGATTTTAAAGCATTTAAAGTTTTTGTGGACTAAATATGTCCTACTTTAGGGGCCCCTTGTGGTGCCCTTATTGGATATGTGGGGTCCAGCGTCCAAACTTAAGCAAGAAATTACTTAGCGCACGGTATGAATTTCGCTGCAATAGGTTAAGTACCTACTTACTGAATAGTCAAATTCTTAAAACTAAACCACTGTGCACCGTTGCGTATGAGTGTTATTTGACGGCAATAACAATATTAAGTATACGCCACTTATATAGTTTTCAACTAATTAATTAATTAAAAAAAAAAAAAAAACTTGAGGGGTTTGTTTTAAAAAATGTCAACTTTAATTTGCTGTTGGTTTCATCCCATTCCGATTGTGGTTGTTGCACTGTGTTATGTATTTTTAAAATAATATTAATAAGAAAAAATCAAAAAAAATAAAACTCAAAATCAAACACACCTAATAAAACATAAATATTAAGTACATTAACAATAATTGTTTTAAAACTTCAACTTACCTTCTTGACACTACGAGTGGTTGAAAAGCCATCACCACGACGATAGTTATCACCCTGTAAATGGGAATAATAAATTTAGAATTAATCTTAAGCAACAAGTAATGTTTTTACTCTTCAACCTACCATAACTTGATGAGATCTTAAAGTACCAAAATTATCACGACAACGATATGTTTGTTGTGTATTATAGCCATCTGGCTGAAATTGGAAGAACGTTTCCGAATTGGGTGCACCATGATGTTGCATGGGTTTACGTAAAGTACTCTTTGGTGAATGCATTTTATTTTGACTTGGTGGTTGAGGTAATAAAACCGGTTCAGCATATGTCACCTCTTCAACTTGAGGTAATAATTTGGGTTCAGCTTGAATTCTATATAATGAAAGATTATTTAAATTAATATTTGGAATATTAAAACAAACAAATAAGTGAGTATTAAATTCGGCTGGGCCAAATTTTTTATATTCTCCAAAATGTAAAAATATTTAAAAAACAAGTGAGAGTGTTAAATTCAGCTGTGCGGAATATTTTATACCCTCCAGGCGTTTTTTTAGTTGGGTGGGAGTGGGCGGTGTCCTATTTAGCCTATTTCCGAAATCAACCTGTCTAAGATCATAAGACATATTCCTGACTAACTTGAGGAGTTTAACTCGTTTATTTTGGAATGCATCGTGTAATGCTAGAATGTCTTAGAATCGATAACTGATCAATAATATATACACTTTATGGGGTCCCCGACCGATATTTCGATGCGTTACACATGTAATGATATAGTGAGTATACCCCCATACTGTAGTTGGAGTGTAATTGCGTTTTCAAGGGGTTCTTCAAGGTGGTATTATAATTTTTTTTAAAGTCTGAGACTTTTTCGGCAAGAAATCTGAAAAATTCTCTGTAAGACAAAGTTTTCAGAACCTGAATATTTTTCTATAGAAAAAATATGTTTTTCTATAGAAAAATATGTTTTTCTATACAAAAATATGTTTTTCTATACAAAAATGTCTCAGAATCTGAGACCATTTCTGAGACTTGTAGCAACTTACACATGAAAAAGTTACTTAGAATCTGTGACTTTTTCTATGAGAAATGGTTGTCAGAATCTGAGGCTTTTCCTAAAGGAAAAAATATTAAAATCTGGGAAAAAGTTCTCAGAATCTATGTCCTAGAATCTAGAGGATAAATGTTTAAGAATCTGAGACAATTTCCATAGGACAAATGTCTTAGAATCTGGGACTTTTTTTTATAGAAAAACAATTAAGAAAATTTTAGTCGGTCAGGACCGACCATATAATACCCTACACCAGTGTTTCCCGGAAAAATATTTAAGTGTAAAAAACACTCGCAATCCAAATATGAGTGAAATAGGATTCGTTTTGTTGGCAACAAACCTTTAAGTCCAAAAATGGTCCGATTATAATCGGATTTGATTGGTTTATTAAAGAACACGTTAAACACACACAAACGAAATTTTAATTAAATATTTTATATTTTCATGAAATTTGAGAGATTTATGTGAATACCGTAAGGTGGATTGTATGGGGGCTACAAGAAGAACTGGTCCGATTCCTTTAAAATTTGGAATGGAAATTTGTGAATACAAAACACGTCTACCAAATTTCGAAAGGATAACTATTATAATACGGTAATTAGAGTCAGTTAAAGAGGACCTTTGAATAGGTTTTGATAATAGGCTTTGTCCTTAGGCTAAGAGAGGTTTAAGTTTCAAATCTTAAGCGAATTGATTAAAAATTGCGACCTGTATCGTGTTTACAGCGTTTACATAGACAAACAGTCGGACGTAGGAAGGGACGAACATGGCTAAATCGACTCAAAAAGTGATTCTGAATCGATCGGTAAACTTAAAAGTGTGTCTGGGACTAATATTTCGGGTAGTTACAAACATCAGCACAAACTCATTATACCCTCAGAATATAAAACTTCTCTATACCAAAATAACGTAAAATCTGAGACTTTTTCTATACACTCAAAATAATCCTACAGTAAAAAATACAGTAAAAGTGCTATAACTTTAATTATACTACTTTTTTAGTAATTTACAGTATAAATTTAGCTTTACAGTATAAATTTAGTTATTTTTTTGAAATTGGAATACTTTGAACTTTACTGAATACCCGGCTAAAAATGTTGTATATTATCATATATGATATCATATATGAGACCATATACAGTATCATATATAGTATCAAATATGGTCTCATATATAAACAAATATTAAAATTGGCGCTTATATAAGACACGATCATATATGATCCAATATATGTGATCATATATTGTATCATATATTGGGTCATATATTGGATCATATATTGGATCATATATTGGATCATATATGATATTGTTTTCAATTTGTTTTACATTATTTTTCTTATTTTTTATTTATTTTTTTATCTTAAACTATATGTAATAGATTATTATATTCACCAGAATTGCAAACGGTGTATATAAGTATAATTAAAAATAAAAAATAATTTTTTTTTATTCATTATGGTGTTTTTCATATATTTCAATGAAAACCTTTAGTTTGATGATTTTGATTTTTTACTTACTCCGTTTGCATTTCTGGTGACCATATAAAAATATATAATTTAACTTATAGATATTAGAACACATTTTGAAAGTAAAAAAAATTTAACATAAAGGATTTAAAATGTCAAGAAGCGAGCAAAGGGCTTATTAAAGGAAGAATGATTTCCTTGTTGTTTTCTTGTTAATTTAGATTTTCTTCAGACTTAGCGTTTTTGTTATGCTATAAACCTCATTTTAGCATATTTAAAGTCAAAATCTATAAAAAAAAGATATAAAATATTAATAAATAAGGTATTTCTAGACATGTTATTGTATTAAAGGGCATGTCACAGGCTTAATTCCTTTCGGAATTAAAATAAGTAGTTTACTCGTAAAACGCAAAACGAATATTTTTTTTTTGGAATGAAATCACTTTCAAAAATCAAAGTGGGATTGAATTGCATAGGAGTCGATTTATTCGGAAAAAATATTTTGCTTCACGTTTTTAGAGGAAAACTTTCAAACCACTTCGGAACGGAATTGACTCTGTGACAGGCCCTTAAGTATTACCAACAATAGCATTTGGTGCCGATGCGTTTTAATGATAACACTGATATCATTTAAAGAAACAACCATGTGCCTTTAAATATTGACTTCTTAGATACATACATGTTAATAGAGTTTATTTTGTTAAGACCATGAGATGCTTAAGACCATCGAATACTTATTACGGAATTTCAACTGAAAAAATATTAAAAATAATTCCACATTCCATTTTAATTCCAGCAAAAAATAACTTGCTACTACTAAAAACATTTTTTACTCATAATAAGCAAATGGGTACTTAAAAATTTTATTAAAAGCAATATATTTAGTAGTATGTATATTAACTTACTGGGTTATGTTTGTTAGGATATTTGAAGAAAAGGGTTAAATAAACTATTAATACTTACATCATGCCGACAATATTTTACATGTAGGTAAGGTGACAGTCTTCTTCTGATTGTTAGTCAAAACGTTGTCCTTCCCAAATCGTAACTCATCATCAAAACTGATTATACGTTCTTTTCATTTCCAACAGTAAGGGATGTCAAAAGTGTGTAGTGTTGAAATCGTAGTGATAACGTTATGGTGGTGCACATGATTTTCCCCCCAAGTTAAGTGAGCTGAACGTTGCTGCGCATGGTTGATTTTTCTGTAACTCGACCTTCAAACTGCATATATGTTCTTTCCATTTCCAGTAAGGGATTTCAAAATAGTTTGTAGTGTTGAAATCGTAGTGATAACATTATGATGGCGCATATGTTCTCTCCTCCAAGTAGAAGAGCTTAACGTAGCTGCGTATAGTTGAATTTCTTCAACTCGTAACTCGGTATCAAAATTGCTTATATGATATTTTTTTCAATTTGATATGGTGACATTAAGGGATTTGTAAAAAGTTTGTAATATTGGAATCGTAGTATTAACATTATGGTGGTGCATATGCCCTCTCCTCCAAGTTGCGAAAGCTTAACGTCTTCAGCATCAAAGTACTAAATAATATTGTTTTTTCTACATTTTGAATACGAAAATTTCCAGTTTATCTTGTTTTGGAATAAAATGCCCATGTTATGACGATGAACTGGAAAAAAATGAAAACATGATTTTATAATTATTTACATATATTAATGAAAACTTACCTTTTCCAACATTTTTCTAGGTAAAAGTAATTTTTAAGCAGAATATTTTGCAAGTATGACAAAATTTGTTAAATTATTTATATGCACCAGTATTGCAGTTATGTTTATGTCGGTAATCGATGGTAATAAAATATAATTTTATTCGTAAAATTCCTTTTTGTAATTCTGGTTCAAATTTGCATACACATTAACTAAGATTTAACATTTTATGATAACATATATGGTTCCATATATGATATCATATATGGTACATATTATACATACGACCTCATATATGGTATCGATTTTTGCATATATGGTCACATATATGTTTCCTTATATGTCATATATGATCATATAAAGATCAATACATAGCCATATATGAACATACACATTTATTTTTAGCCGGGTACTGATTTTTTACCGATTTTTTAATAATTTTTGTTAGTAATTTTAAAAAATTTGGAAAATTATTTTTGACACCTAATATGGTAAAATTTACATTTTTGAATATTTTTTTTTTATAAACGCACATAGCAAATTTTCGTTGAAAAAAAATAAATGTATATGTATTTTAAAAATTTCTGAAATAGATCATTGCCAGCTATCAAGATCAATAATTATATATTTTTGAACCAATTTTTTTTGTTAAAAAATTTTTCAAAATCGATTTTGGATAGGTTTTCTCTTTTAAATTTGTTTACCGTTTTTTTTTATAACTGCGTTAGTAAAAATTGACTAACGCGTTGTAGGGCCCTTTAATACTAACAATTAGTAATAACTACCAAATTTTTAGTAAGGAGTACTGTAGGATTTCTATGAGTGTACGAAAAGTGTCTGAATCTGAGGTTTTTTTCTATAAAAAAAAGGTTATCAGAATCTGAGACATTTTCCATACGAAAAATATTTAAGAACCTGAGACTTTTTCTATACGAAAAATTTCTCAAAATCTGATACTTTTTCAGAATCTCAAAACTTTTTATGTCTCAGAATCAATTTTTTTTTTTTATAAGAAAAATGTCTCTGATTATGATAGTTTTTATGTAGGAAAAATATCGATGAACTTGAGATTTTTTATGTAGAGCGAATTTCTCCTATAGAAAACTTTTTAGATGTAGTTTTTTAGAATCTGAGACGTTTTCTTTACGAAAATGTAAAATTTTCTTTTAAAACAAATAAAAAATCTCTAAAAACGGTATTTCGGGGCCCCCGTGATATCGGGAACCCTGGACATTTCCCCATGTGTAGAGATGGGCAAAGGGTAAATATCCAAATGGTAAATACCCGGGTATTTTTCAAAAAGGTGGGTGGTATAAACTATGTTGTAGAAAATTAGGTGAACAAAAACATTTTGCAGCGAAATTTAATGAATGAAATAGTACTTTCTTATAAAAAATAGTACTTTTTTACAAAAAAAAGAGTTTTTTAGGAAAAACAGAACAAAGTAATTTTTTTTAGAGCGGAAACGTTTTTTTAGAAAAAGTAGCACTTTTTTGGTAAAATAGTACTATTTTAGAAAAGTTCTATATCACCTTTAAGACAAAAAAGGTACTTTTTCTAAAAAAAATTATGCTTTTTTAGGAAAAATGGAACAAAGTATTTTTTTAGAGAGAAAGTGTTTTTTTTAGATAAAGTAGCACTTTTTTTTTGGTAAAATAGTACTATTTTAGAAAAGTACTATATTCTTTAAGACAAAAAAGTACTTATTTAAAAAAAATTTTACTTTTTTTCCTAAAAAGTATTTTTTAAGAAAATATAGTGCTTTTTGAAAAAAAAATAAAGTAATTTTTAAAAATTTTTAGACAAAAAAGTACTTCTTTAAAAAAGTAAATTTTTTACTACTTTTTTAGAAAAAAGTACTTTGTTCTAAAAAAAGTAACTTTTTCTAAAAAAAGTATTTTTATCTAAAAAAAATGTACTTTTTCTAAAAAAAAGTACCTTTTCAAAAAAAATAATGCTATTTAGAAAGTGTTTTTTTTTAGAAAAAGTAGCACTTTCTTGGTAAAATCGTACTCTTTTAGAAAAGTACTATATCCTTAAAGACAAAAACGTTCTTTTTCAGGAAAAAAATACTTATTTAGAAAAAAATGGTACTTTTTTTTTTTAAAAAAGTATTTTTTAAGAAAATGTTGTGTTTTTTTTTTAAAATAAAGTAATTTTTAGAAAAAATTATACTTTTTAGATAAAAAAGTACTTCTTTAAAAAATTAAAATTTTTACTACTTTATTAGAAAAAGTACTTGTTCTAAAAAAATATATTTTTCTAAAAAAAGTTTTTTGTTTCTAAAAAAGATACTTTTTCTAAAAAAAGTATTTTTTTCTAAAAAAGCTACTTTTACAAAAAAATTACTTTTTTCTAAAAAAAATAAATTTTTCCTAAAAAAGCACTTTTTTCTAAAGTAGTACTTTTTCTAAAAAAAGTACTTTTTTTTAGAAAAAATTTCCTTTTTTTAAAAAAAAAAGTACTTACATTTTTTAAAAAAGGTAATTTTTTTAAAAAAAAGTAGTAAAGAAGTACTTATTTTAGAAAATGTGTTTTTTTAGAAAAAACATTTTTTTTTTAAATTATTGTTTCTGTAAAGACAGTCGAGCTCAGGCTGTAATTATAATTATGTATTATAATTTTTTGATTTGTTATATCATGAAATCCAGCAAAGATTTTATAAAATCTGACCGAGGGTCTTCAAATTTATCTAATTTTTTGTACACATGTGCTCTATAGAGCCAATTAAACATATCCATTTTCAGTTTTTTATATTTAAAAAAAATCGCGATTTTTTCGCGAATTTAATTTTCTTCAAAAATTGAAAAAATCAAAAAAGTATGCTACTTTGAATAGCCATATCTTCGGAAATATCTATCGAATTTCTTCAATTCAAAAAGCATTCGATTCAGACGATAGTCTTACTTTATATTAATGTAATAAAAAAAAATATTTAAAAAAAAAAGTGCATTTTTGATGCAAATGCATTTTTTAAAACTTTCTCCCCCTTCAATTTTTTTTAAACCTACATAAATCGAAAATATAGCATTTTTTACACAAAATTGCGTACAGCTTTTTTTGTGACGGAATTTCGTAAAAATTTTGTAATTTTTTTAAAAATACCTTATTGGTTTTTCCATACAATTTTTTCACAAAATTCATAAAATAACAAAAAAAAAATTTAGTCTAAGGAAAAACTACATAAGCATTTTTTAAAAAAATCACGAAAATTTTGTGAAACGCCGTCACAAAAAAAATGTACCCAATTTTATGTAAAAAATTCGATCTTTTCGATTTATGCAGGTTTCAGACAAATTGAAGGGGGAGAAAGTTTTAAAAAATGCATCCAAAAATTGCATTTGCATCAAAAACGCATTTTTTTAAAAAAATATTTTTTGTTAGTGCATTGGTATAAAAACGGATAATCAGCTGAATCGAATGCTTTTTGAGTCCTAGAAATCCGATAGATACTTTCGAAGAAATGGATTTTTAAAATTACAAACTTTTTTGATAAAATTGCAAAATAAACATTAAATTGATTTTTTGTATGGAAAAAATCAAATAAGTAGTTTTAAAAAAATCACGAAAATTTTTTGAAACGCCGTCACAAAAAAAACGGTACTCAATTTTGTGTAAAAAATGCCATATTTTCGAATTATGCAGGTTTCAAAAAAATTGAAGGGGGAGAAAGTTTAGAAAAATGCATCAAAAAATTGCATTTGCATCAAAAATGCACTTTTTTTGGAAAAACTTTTTTTTTATTGCATTGGTATAAAAAAGGACGAACGTTTGAATCAAATGCTTTTTGAATCGTAGAAATCCGATAGATACTTTAGAAGATATGGATCTTCAAATTAACATACTTTTTTGATTTTTTAAATTTTTGAAGAAAATTAAATTCGCGAAAAAATCGCGATTTTTTTAAAATTAAAAAAACTGAAAATGGATATGTTTTACTAGCTTTATGGAGAATGCATACCGTTATTATAAAGAAAATCGAAAGACCTAAGGTCAGAAAATAGCATTTTTTATGTGTTTTCTGGTGGATTTTGTGATATATGGTTTTGAATTGAGAAAAGTGTGAAAGAAAAATTTTATTTTTTCTAAAAATTTAGACATCCTGGTTTGTTTCTTACTTGTTTCATATTATCCAGTTATAATAATCTTCAGAAAAACTTTTAATGTCAAGTTTATTTAGTTAATAGTCAATAAAACTCTATATGTGAAAATTATTTACAGATCGCAGCCGACAAGGATTGAACTCATCATCATCTGTAATACTTTGCTACTAACTGCTTGTAACGTACAATCACTCTAGACCGATACGCCAAGTAGGCTGTTAAGCAAGTATCAACTAAATCTGATTTTTTCAATTCAAGTGTGGTTGTTGCTGTTGTTTTTTTCTAACAGAAGAGTTTGTTATTGTAATTATGTGTAAACAAACTTATTTTTAGTAATCATTATTCTTCTTCCTCTCCTTCATCAATTCTGATCTAAGTACTTATTTTTGCAAACATTGCCAGACATGGTCTATATTTTAGACACAAATGTTAGGTGTTGCCATTTTTCCAAAGATACTGATTGCCACTTAGGGCGACTTATAGTCGTTATTTTTAAATTATTGTTTCTGTAAAGACAGTCGACAGTTTTTTTTTTTCCTAAAAAACTTACTATTTTCTCTAAAAAGTAAATTTTTTTCTAACAAGTACTTTTTTCAAAAAAGTACTTTATTTTTGAAAAAATAAAACAAATTACTCATTTAAAATGACGATTCAGATTATTGACAATCAGAGCTTGCCATATGTTCGATTTCAAATGCTTTTTATAAATACCCAAATAAATTCCCAAAAAAGGTATTTATCTTTTATTTACCCGGTATTTGCCCATGCATCGGGTAAATACCGGGTAAAATCCCATCACTACCCATAAACGGTACTGCCCCATTTTGTGGTGGGAGGATATAAAAAAAATTGAGAAGGGCGTTGTTTGCGAGGGTTTTTGGGGAGGGATTGGTGTTGACATTGGGGAACACCATTTTACTCGCGATATATATCTAATTCATTTACAGTAAATTTTTGGACATAAATAATATGTGCGGCCCGAAAAATATTTAATTTTCTATGCATTAACTTACCTATTAACATTTTGTCTTTGTTCAAAATATTCATATTCCGTATCTGGATATGGTAGATTATCATCTTCATCTTTGTGACATCTACGGCCACAAAAGTAGCCCGTAAAGAATCCTACTAATAGCGAGAATATTGATCCCGCCAAAACAGCCATCACTAAGGTTTCAACAGTATATTGAGCATTGATTATATCTGGAGAAATTTGTGGACCTTTTTTGATTAGTGTTTTGTTACAGTTGCACACAAAGATAGAGTAGTGTGTGTTTGTATGTGGGCGTGTGTGACGTTTTAGTTTGATTAACAGTTTTTTGTGAGTGTATTGTTGTTTTATTTTGAAGCAGTTTTTTTTTTTTGCCAATCAATGTGGTTTTATATATATTTGTATATAGAGGATGTTAAAAAAAATCCCATATCATCATGGAGATTTTTATTGTATTTTGGTTTATAAATTCAACAACGATAGAATAGAGTGATAGAATAGTATAAGTAGTAGTATAGTATATGTAGACACCAACACCAACAACATCAATTAAACATCAAACATTGATAAAATCCAATCAAAGTAAATTTTTTTGAATTCGAGTGTAAGTGTGCATGTATTTGTGTAAAATAGATTTTAGAATTTTTGGTTTTGTATTTTTTATTTTGTAAAAACATTTATATAGAATAAAGTTTACAACAACATGTAAAAAGATCCAAAACGTAAAAAAAAGAACAAAGAGAATAAAAAAAAACAAGAAATTGATTAAAATTCAACATTTTTTTCTCGTTTTTGGGAATATAAAAAACAATTCATTTTAGTAAAAATGAATTAGAAAATTTATACTAAAAAAATCTAAATTTAAATAAAAAAAATAATAAAAGATTCATGCTGTTATGCCAATCAATAAATTAAATTTTTTAAAAATGTGTAAATAAATAAATAAAAAAATAAAACTTTGTACAGTGAAGTTAATTAAAAAATGCAACTCTGTGACTAATTCACACAGTTATTTTTGATTGGTTGAATTCTATAAACATGCAAGGTTATAAACAATAAAATATCAAAAATAATACAAATAAATTCCAATTAAATGAAATGGAAAATTCCGAATGAATTTTATTGATTGTTAATTAAAATAAAAATTTAAATATATAAAAAACACACATGCTAATCCAAATAAATCCTAAAGTAAAACAATTTAGCAAATCAAAAAGACAACAAAAAGAAATTAAAGTCGGTTAAGACTCTACACCAGTGTTTCCGGAAAATGATTCCAAACATGGGCCAATTGAATACATTTTTTGTTAGTTCTATAACACTGTGCAAAACGATTTTGTATCTTGGATGGGACCAAAAAAGGAAAGTATACCAATAGTAGACCAAAACCCCGAAAGGTCTTATACAAAAAAAAAATAATAGATAACACCGTTCAACAGCCAATATTAAACATGAACCGGATGTTATACGTCTGAAAGTAGAGATCAAATGGAGTAAAACTGCATTTACAGTTTTTCATTTCGTGATCATATTTATTTTTAAAAGGACTTCAAAGTTTTAAAGGATGAATATTGAAAAATATTTTTGAACATTTGTACTTGTCCTACGATGACACTGGATGGCAAATGAAAGAGGAGGATCTCCCCTAATTTTTCCATTTTTCTATTTTGCCATATCACGATAATAGGATGTGAATAAAGTCATTTGAAAACCTTATCAAAATATTTTGTTGAAAATTTTAAATGTTATTGAAAGATAAATTTTTGAAAGGACGTTTTCCTGATATGTAAAAATAATAAAATAGGAAGATCTTCTTTCGTTTGCTATTACTAGTTGAATCCTAGGACCAGTACAAATATTAAAAAAATGTTTTATAAAATTTAATCCTCTAAAACTTTGAAGTCCTTTTAAAAGGAAACTGGATCATAAAAAGAAAAACTGTAAATGCAGTTTTACATATATTATCCAGTTCGTGTTTAACGACATTATTTCATTTTTGTCGGACGGTGTAATACAACATATTAAGTGTTATTTGATAAATTGCCTAAGTTTTACTTTAAAAAACTTAGGTAAATTATCCAATAACACTTTATAGGTTGTAATTAAACAAAAAACAGGCAGATTTTTTATATTTTGTTGTGTGTTTGAAAACTTTTTCTATAGCCCATCTAAGTTTTTAATTTTTTTGCAAAGGCCTTTTGAAAGCTTTTTTTATAGCCCACTGAAGTTTTTTAATTTTTTTCAAAAGCCTTTTGAGTAAGTCAAAAAAGTTTCAAATTATAGGCAAATATATTCATAACACTGTGCAACAAATTTGGGGTCATCGAGTATATCTTGAATGGGACAACAAAAAAAAAAAAATATGAAAGTAAAAAATGAAAACATAGCTCTAGTTTTTTTTACGGCCCACTGAAGTTTTTATTTTTTTTTTTTAAGGCGTTTGCAATGAGTCAAAAACAAGTAGAAAAGTTAAATTCGTACACTCAAAATAAATTCTCTGTCTAATCAGCAGAAAAATCTGCTGGAAATACACCCATTTTGAGTCATATGAGAAATCTGCTGATTTTAGCAGACACGGTTTGCTGAATATCTGTCATAAGAGGTGAATAAATATAACAAGAAAAAAAAAAAACATATGCCGCCAGCCAGCATCGAACTCGCCACCTTCCGATTTGAAAGTACACATCTTAACCACTACGCTACGGAAGCTTATACTTTTTATCTGGCGTTTTATTTATTAAACATGTGTGTTGTTCGACAGCAGAGAAATCTGATTTTAGCAGAAATATCTGCTGATTTTAGCAGAAAAATCTGCTGATTTTAGCAGAACAATCTGCTGATTTGAGCAGAATAATCTGCTGATTTGAGCAGAATAATCTGCTCATTTCAGCAGAACAAGCTGCTGATTTCAGCAGAACAATCTGCTGATTTCAGCAGAGCAATCTGCTGATTTCAGCAGAACAATCTGTTCTGCTTTTTTTTATATAAAAAAATTTCTTGAAAAAATAATGAAATTCAGCAAACAAAATCAGTATAAACATAGTAAAATGTCTGTTATTTTCTTAAACTGAGTGACAGAGACTTTAGTAAAAATATCCTTCTCAGCAGAACAATCTGCTAAAAGATTGCTAATTCAAATTGAAAGTCATTTTACAGATTTTTTGACAGAGTTTTTCTTTTGAGTGTAGAAAAGTTAAATATGAATGAAAATGATCAGACAGAGGGTTTTGCATTTTAATAAAAATTAGTTATTATGTTTTCATTTACGACTTTGGTTAATTTTAAGCGTGACTTATTAATGATAACGGCTTATAAAAAATTCCGAAATCGCGATTTCGGTCCACAGGTGCTGATTTTTAAGACAAAAATTATTTTTTTACCAAATTGATCTCAAAAGTTGACAAACTGTTGAGTATGTTATGTAAAAAATAGTAAAAAAATTAAAAACGCGATTTTGGTCCACAGATGCTGATCAGCATCGCGATTTTTAAGATTAAAATTTTTGTTTTATAATGTACACAAGGCATCCAAATTTTGAGCCATATTTTTCAAAAAAGTCAAACAATAATTTTCAGAAAAAATTAGCATCAGTGGACCAAAATCGTGGTCCTGGAATTGACAAATTCATGTCCAGTATTTTTTAGTATGAAAACACGCAATGCATGATGAAATTATTCAAAAAAAAATATTTATAAATTAATTATTTGAAAAGATAGAGGGTTTTGCATTCAGAAAAATTAATTGTGTAAGAGATTGAGAAAACCAAAAATGCAAATAAAATGTTCTGAATTTATACACCATAGATGAGGGCCGTTTTACTAAATATTTTGCCATCAAAAAGTAATTTTCGTGAAAATGGAAGACAGAGGGTTTTGAATATAGGCCCTCGATATATACCCTCTATCACTAGAGTGGCGAGTATAAAAATAAAATACCTCTTACAATGGAACATAAAGGGTTATAGACCGGAAGCCTGCTTCATTTTGACTTTGGAGTGTACAAACTCAAACCGACCGTCAAACTGGGGGATAAGGGTGCTTCAAAAATTATTTTTTTCAAAAAATATAAAATAATAATAAATCGACCGTCAGCTGCCGCATCACCGGGGTTTAAAACCGGCAGCTGCACCTTCAATGACGCAAAAAAGTAAACAAATTTAAATAATTTTATAAAAGCTGAAGTTTTTATGGTGGATACATAATGCAAAAAATAGTCCAAAATCGACCGTCAGCTGCCGCACACTTGGGGGAAAGACCCTCCGAAGATCCAAGTCCAAGTTGAACGTGATGGGGTAAAAATACATAAAAAGACTCCCAGTCACCCCTAGTGTGGCGACTGCGTGGCAGTTGTGGTTTTTTTTTTTGTATATTTTTACCCCTTTATGATCCTCATATACTTAGAACTTTGGAGGGGCTGCTGACGGTTTTTGCTCCGGAGGTGGCCAGCTGACAGTCGGATTTGTATGATTTTTTGCATTACTTAACCACTATTAAAATGTCAGCTTTTATAAAATGATTTTAAATTTCTCCCAACACTTAAAATTCGTGAGCGTCAAAACTGAAACACGCGTCCATTTCTTAAAAAATGGTATAATGATTTGTAAATACAAAATACGTTTCGAAAGAATATGTATAATTTTACGGTAATAAGAGTCATTTGAGCCAAACTAAAATGGGACGATTGTATAGGCATCGATTGTAAACATGTACCGATTTTTCCAATTTCAATAGGCTTGGTCCTGGGACCAACAGAAACTAAAGTTTTAAATTTCAAGCAAATATATTTATAATGGACGGATGGACATCGGTAAATCGACTCAAAAATTGATTCGATCGGTACTTAAAGGTACAAACATCAGCACAAAGTCATTGTAGCCTGTACCACAGAGTTGAGCAATTTTTTTTTATAAAAATTTAATCTTTGTATAGGAGTTCCCTTAGGGAGTGTAAATCGAGATAAGGAGGTGTTAATGGAACTAGATTTTATATTTTACCCGTCTAGGGGTGACTACATGGCATTTGTGTGACCCTACAACGCGGAGCGTCGCGCTTTATAGAATTAGGTGTTTTTCGAATAAAGCATGAGGAAAATGATTTAAAAAACCCCGAACTAGTTCTATTTCTGGATTAAGAAGTTTCTGTTTTACACTCTAAAAAAATTAGTTCAGTTTCCTATGCTACTATAAATGCTACTATCAATTGTTACTATAAATTGGGAAAATTTCCAATAATTTTAAGTAGAATTACACAATTTGTGTAAATTTACCCAATTTATAGTAGGAAACTGAAATCGTTTTAATTAGAGTGTAGTTTTATGCCATAAACCAGAGGGTGCTGTGGCTTAGTGGTTAGCGCGTTGGACTACTAGCCAGCAACCCTGGGTTCAATTCTCAGCTCAGGCAGAACAACATTTTTTTCAGATATTTATTAGTTTCTATTTATAACTAATATCTATCGCAGCACCCTTCTTCGTTGATAAATATGTAGCACTAAAAACGTCAACGAAGTAAAATAATAAAATAATGGCTATTAAAACACAGCTTCAAAAATAATTCGCCAGATCAATAACAGATGGCGATGCAACAACTGTACTCAAAATTATCAACACGCGCAATTACAGTGTAGCCATACTGAAGCCCTTCTATCTTTCAAATCTTTCATCTCTCTTCTATCCCCTTTCCGAAGGATGCATCACGATTATTAGTAATTAATAGGCAGCATTGCCTGAGTGTTGCTTCTTTAAAAAAAAAAAAAGTAAAACAGATTCTGTTGGTGTTAAGTTGATACACAACTGGGTTTTGGTAACTGAAACTTTTTTCTTTGATGTTTAAAGTAAATAAGTGCAATAAAAATAAGCATCAGGAGTAAAGTGTGATCTTCTTGAGAAACTTTTTGACCTTCGACGACACCACTAAATCAACAATGAGCTGGAACAAGTGGAATGAACCACTTTGTCAATATCACATTGTTAATGTAACATACGACATTTAAAAAAACAGAGTGGATTATCGATTAAACATGATACAAAATAATTATTTAAAAAAAATACAAAGCGCTTTATATACAAATATTAAAAACCATGCATCAATATAACAAATTTGCAACAAAAAACTGTTTTATATCAACAACAACATTGAAAGCTAAAAATTATAATAAACATAGTTTACCTTCAAAATTTTTATCTTGCATAATATTGATCATTTCTTGATCTTTACTTTGGCGTCTTTGATCCAAAAGGCCCATATCATCACGATAGCCTTTTTGTTCGCCGACATTAGCATCTTTGGAATTGATTTTACCTGGAAGGAAAATGTAATGGAAATTAAAAATTTAAATAAATAATTAAGTGAAAAAATTATAGACGGTCAAGATCGACCATATAATACCCTATAATAGTGTTTGGGGAAAACGGGTACGAAGTCCAAATATGAACTGATTGGATCTATCTTTTGTTGGATCTTAAATTAATGTAAAAAACCAACAAAAACCATATTTGAGTGAAATAGATTTTCTTTTGTTGCCAATTGAACGATTTATCTAAATATCTGGGACTAAGTTGGTACCATTCCTTTCGGTAAAGTGGTACACTATGGTGACCTTTCTTGACATAGAGGGTGCTTTTAATAATGTTATCCCAGACTCAATTATTGGGGCATTGTCTGGTCCAGGAGTGAAGCATGGGATCGTTTTAATGGTGGAAAATCTACTTGCCAAAAGCACGTCCAAATTGAGAGCTTCTTTCATATCTCGATTTGTTAATAGGGGAACACCAAAGGCAGGTGTTCTTTCGCCTCTTCTTTTGAACCTGTAACTGAATTCAAAACTGCTCTCTCTAAAAGGACGGGGTTGCCATGTTGTCGCATATGATAACGATGTCGTGATAGCGGTCAAGAGGAAGCACCTGCCAACATTAAGAAACATTATTCATTGTTCTCTGAACGACCTGTCTAAATGGAAAAGAGACTGTGGCATGGGAGTTAATCCAGGTAGAAGTAAACAAGTCTTGCTTACAATTTCTATCCTATTTCTCTGGACGGCATTGAAACCGTCTTCTGAGATGGAGCCAAGTTCTAGATATGAAGTTGAATTTCAGGTGTAATATTTAGGAACGGTTGAGAAAAGCAACCACGGCTTTATATTTCTTTAAAAGAGACATTGGAAAACTATGGGGCTTTAGCCCTCAATTCGTTTACTGGATTTACACAGCAGTGGTGCGTCCAATTCTGCTGTATGAAATCATTGTCTTGTCGCCTGTTTTGAAGAATAAAGGGAACTGTGTCTTTCTCACGAAGATACAGAGAATGGCATCGATGTAAATCACTGGTGCTCTTCGTACTACATTCACTGTTGGATTAGAAATTCTACTTTAACTAATATAATTTGACAAATTAGGTAGGGAGTATGCGGAAAATTGTGCTCCCTCTATGAGGGTTTTTGAGCGCAACTTTACCACTATGATACCATTCGTGGAGCTTTGGATGAGGGGCATTCCGGGAAGTGGAGCCTCTATAAATTTTTGCACCGATGTATCGAAGCTACACGAACAATTGGGCTTCGGAAACTATTGAGAAAAGCTTGGATTAAGCCTGGCTCTAAGTTTGCCAGATCATTGCAGTGTTTAAGTAGCAGGCAGGATGCTGGCAATAAGGAAAGTGGCTGACTGTTTGAGTTGCAATGTCTTGTCTTTAACCGAAGTCTGACAGTCAAGCAGCGGTAAAATCCCTGGAGTCAATGGGACTCTGCCCTTAACTGCCGCATGTCATTAAATAAGATATACGACTCATATGGGTCCCAGGCATAGAGACATTCCAGAGAAATGCAAAGCCGATGAAGCTTCAAGATTGGGAACTTCCTTATAGACTCCAACAGAACTGGAATGTATTGGTATGCCTCTAAAAGATTTGGCAAGCAAAATATACGGTTTTGTTCTAATCAGAGACTAATCAGAAATGGGCACATGAATGGACATGTGAGACAACACGTCCGATTTGGCCTTCTCTTAACACTGTGCAACAAGAAAAATGAGCCTCAATGGCTTCAACGCCATATGAAAGTAGACTAAAGGGGTTTTGCAAAGTCAGTTCGGATTTCTTTTTTATAGCCCACTGAAGTTTTTATTTTTTTATCAAAGTCGTTTGGAAAACGTCAAAAATACTATAATAAGAACACATCTGAGCTTCAAAATATGATTTGATGTCTTTAGTGAAATTTTATGGCGGTTCTTTTCTTAGAACATTTTAACCCTCTAACTGCCATTTTAAGGGGTCCTTTTAGTCCTTTTTTAAAAACTAAACACAGAAGTCTAATAAAACGTCAATTTAGAGGACTAAAATGTTCTACAAATATTTTCCTCATAAAATTTCACTAGGGGTTGTCGAATGTTTAAAGTTTGTGCGGCATGCGCAAAGTGCTTAAAAAGGGTCAAGTATAAATAATCAGTGTTTGTTGTTTATTTTTACCAAAGCAGTGTTAAAAAATATCGACAAAAAACAGTGCAAATATACTTTTGAGCTAAAAATTATTCTCTGATGTGTTTTATAAAATTTTATGATGATTCTTTTCTTTGACCAAATTAACCCTCTAGCTCCCGTTTTAAAGGGTAATTTTTGTCCTTTTTTAAAAGAAATACAAAAAAGTCTATAAAAAAAGGCAGTTAAAGGGTTAAAATGTTTACAAATATTTTCTGCATCAAATTTTACTAGGGCACGTCTACAGACAGCATATAGAAAATGTTTAAAAATTTTAAAGTATTCAAATTTTTCTTTTTATATTTTTTTTGGGCCGAAATAAAAAAAAAAAAAGTAACCAAGTTAAATTCGACTTTGTCGAATGTATTAATATCCTCCACGATGTAAAAAAGTTTATTTGCAAAAAAAAAAAAATAAAAAAAAAATAAATCCGCGGACAAAATTTTTTGTTAAAAAAAAATTCGACGAAAATGTTTTTTTTTTAAATATGTTTGTACTTGCTTAAATACCATTCGGTGATCGATTCTGTTCACATGTGTCAACCAGCGGCCGAATCACAGAATTTTGTGTTTTTAGGTTATTTTGCATGTACCACATTTTCGTTCATAACTTTTGAACCGCTGAACCGATTTCGCTCAAATGCAATACCAAACTGCTTAGGGCAACAACAAGTAAATATGCTAAGTCTTTGTTATATCTGTTTAATACTTTGGCCGTGATCACCATTTCCACAGACGGAAATGGTTGACACATGTGAACAGAATCGATCACCGAATGGTATTTAAACAAGTTCAAACATATTTAAAAAAAAAAAAAAAATTTTCGTCGAATTTTTTTTTTTTTTAATTTTTGTTATTTTTGTTTTTTGCCAATAATCTTTTTTAAATCGTGGAGGGTATTAATTAGGGTGTTCAGTCGATTAATTATTGTTCGATTAATCGAACAATTTTAGACGAATAATTGTTCGATTAATTTAAAATTGCTAATTTCGATTAAAGGATTAATCGAAGAATTTATGCCGATTAATCGAATAATAATTATGTATGATTTTTCTGGAAATATATATAATTTTTTAAAAGTTTTAAGTACAATAAACAAACCAAATGTATGTGGCCGTTGGAATTAAAAAAAAACAGTCATATTTACTTGAGAGGTCCTTATTTTAACTTTTTTTTCTAATTTTCGCTGCTCCTAAATCTTGGATTTGCTTAACGACCTAAATAAGTACCTGATAAAATTTTGGGACAAATCGGTTAAATGTATGACCGCGCTAAAATCCGTCAAAGTTTCGAGTTTTGGCCAAAAATGAACTAAATTATAAAACAATATACAAATTTTATGAATACGCTCAACACAAAATATTTTTTATTTAAGATTTTCCGCAATGTAGTCAGATAATAAATATAAAAATTTTTGTGATATCGGAAATCCATATAAATTTGGCAAAAAAATTTTTTTTGAATTCAAACCTCCGAAACTATTTTTTTTTAATTTTCTCAAACAAATTAGCAGAAAACTTATGGTGTTTTCTTTACTGACAAAATATTTGCCTTTCTTTTGCATTTCGCCCCAAAAATGAGGTTTTTGTGTTTTTTCTATAAAAAAACCCTCATAAAGGATATCGTGATGTTTTCTAAAAATGTCTGCCATATAAAGTACAAAAAAGTTGCACTTTTAGCCCAATAAAAAATAACGGGATTGAACAGCTGTTCAAAAAAGAGGGCAGAATATGGCTGCATGTTGTGTTCTATTCCAGTGTGAGTTAAACATTTTAAAAATGTATACCCTAAAAAGACAAACATTTCTTTTTAAAAAAGAAAACACCATTAAATTTTGATACATTTCGAAATGATTTTAATTTTGTTTTTTGTTGTTAATAAAATGTTAAAATACTTGTAATTAATATTGTTTATTTACTACAGTACCAATTTTTTCTAAAATTGTCGAAAAAAATTTTGTAATTTAGAAAATTTATGAATTTGTAATTATTCGATTAATCGAACAATTTAAAAATTTTATTCGTTTAATCGAATAATTTAAAAATGGCAAATGTCGATTAATCGTTTAATCGAACAATAAAAAAACCCGATTAATTGAACACCCTAGTATTAATACATTCGACAAAGTCGAATTTAACTTTGTCTCTTGTTTTTTTTTATTTCCGCCCAAAAAAAAATTTGAATACTTTAACATTTTTAAGCATTTTCTATATGCTGAACGAACTTTCTGTCTTAAACGTGCCCTAGTAAAATTGGATGCAGAAAATAGTTGTAAAACATTTTAACCCTTTAACTGCCTTTTTTTAGAGGGGTAATTTGGTCAAAGAAAAGAATCATCATAAAATTTTATAAAACACATCAGAACATAATTTTTAGCTCAAAAGTATATTTGCGCTGTTTTTTGTCGATATTTTTTAACACTGCTTTGGCAAAAATAAATAACAAACATTGATTATTTATACTTGACCCTTTTTATGCGCTTTTCGCATGTCGCACAAACTTTGAACATTCGACAACACCTAGTGAAATTTTATGAGGAAAATATTTGTAGAACATTTTAACCCTCTAATTGGATGTTTTATTAGACTTCTATGTTTAGTTTTTAAAAAAGGACTAAAAGGACCCCTTAAAATGGCAGTTCGAGGGTTAAAATGTGCTTAGAAAAGAACCGCCATAAAATTTCACTGAAGACATCAAATCATATTTTGAAGCTCAGATGTGTTCTTCTTATAGTATTTTTGACGTTTTCCAAACGCCTTTGATAAAAAATAAAAACTTCAGTGGGCTATAAAAAAGAAATCCGAACTGACTTTGCAAAACCCTTTTGTGATTTTGTCCATTTGATTGTCTACTTTCATATGGCGTTGAAGGCATTGAGGCTCAATGCGATGACCCAAAATTTGTTGCACAGTGTAATCAGAAGCTCACAAGTAAACTGATATCGCTGTCATGAGGAGAGATTTCGACGTTGAATGCTGTAATTACCGGACACTGCCTTATAGGAAAGCACGCTGAGCAGTTAAACGTGCCGTCATATGACTTTTTTCGGAAAAGCATGGACGAGGAGAAGAATTGAATACTTTAACTGCCATTTCCCTGCACTTTCTGGTCAGGGACTTGTTTCACTGGAATTAAAGGAGCTGCACAATCTTTCTGATTTTTCGGATGGCAAAATTCAATATCTTAGAAGTTTCATAAGGAACTCAAATTGGTTTAATGGCAGGGTCTAGTAGAGGAATTTTATGTGAATAAGAGAAATTTATGTGAATAACGGGAGGGTGGTTTGTATAAGGACTACAAGTAGACCTCAGAGAAATTAATGAGAATATATGATTTGTATAAGGAACGATAATTTATGACAGTCGATCAGTTTACTTGAAGGTGGGGTCTTGAACCAATATTCTGGGTAGTTACAAACAATAGCACCCTGTACTACAAGGTGGTGTACAGTAAAATCATTTTTTATTTCGGTACATTAGACACTCGGATCTTCAGATGGCCCTATCTACGGCAACAGATATACCATTTCAAATATTTATTGATCCCCAAGATTTAAACTCCATCATCCACTCTGATCTCCACAAGCCCCTATCTGCGTTAATGGATGAACCATTCCAAATATTTAATTTTTCCAAAGATTTAAATTTTATTCTTTAAATTTTAAACTTTTTAAAAATTTTGCCTTAAAAACAGACATCAGCTGGTTGTTAGTTTCCAAAAAAATAAAACAACAAATAAAATCCTTTGATAGTTTTATTTAAAAACATTAAATTGTTCTATATTTTATTGGCCTTTAAGGATAATGGTGTTGTTTTTTATATACATGTATGAACTTTAATTTGAACTCTCTACACATACTCGTACAAATTTCTTTGTTGTTTTATATACGATATACTCGTACTATAAAATAGAGAGATACCAAAAATTGAATTACATTAATATTATAAAATCTCGTTTAAAAGTACATATAAAACAAATAAAAAAAAAATTTTTTTGCCCAACAACAGGACAAACAAAAGGTTGTTGGTTGGCTGATTTTTTAATATAATTCTGCAGGACTATACATACAAACATAGCAATAGCAACATCAGCAACATCAGTGTGTAGCAAACAAGCAAACAGCAAAACAAATTGCAATTTTCACTTTTGGCAATAATCCAAATCTCCAATTACACATGAAATTTTTATTGCAACAATGTAACAAAAATACGTAGAGTAGTATATATGGATGTATACATATGTATAGGGATCACAGCAGCAACACTAAAAATAACAACAGCAACAAAAACGACAACAACATGATAGCAATTTACCATTTTTCTGTTTGGTTGCTGATGATGACGATGATGAGATACAGTGGAATAACAGGAAAAGTTTCTGGAGGGAGTTGTCGAAATAACAGACAAAACTGATTCATTGTGACAACCGAATTTCTAGCAAACTAAAAGTTTTGGTTACAGCAACCGAACTATTCAGTTGTAACAATTATATAATTCCAGAGCCAATCGAAGCTTTATTGTTTATCAAACGAAATTTTATTGCAATAACCGAACTTTAAACGTCAGAAACAAAATTTTGAAACATTGAAGATATTTCCATCAATTTTGTAAGAAAATCTGTCTTTGAACTGGAGTGTTGACTTCCTTCAGTCAAATATAAAACGTTCATCTTGAATTTTCTTCCACAAGATATGTAGATTTTAAGAAAATCGCTGGGGATCTCTGAGAGATTGATTGTGAGTGACAGAAACAGTGGAATAGCTTTTAGAATCATAGTTCGAACAGTGACTGTCGTTGTATTTATAGTGCAAACAGGAAATAAAGAGAGTTAAGCACAATCAGAATTACTTGAAAACTTTAGCTGCTTTACGAGAGAGAAATCCCATATTGCTTTCTCATAACATAAGAGTGGTTACAGACAACTAACTAATTGCTTTCCACGCGACAATGATGCCCCGCATTGGCCAGGCATCGCGAGCGAATACTAGGCACAGCAGAACTCGCAACAGGGGCTTACGTGTTTTATCCTCGCCGCAGAAGGAACATGTGCTATTGCTTGAACCAACCTGTCTATGCACGGTATCCAGCTTTGGACTTCTCCACCCCTTACCTAACCTTATAAAAACATACTTGGAGTTTTTTTTTTCTTAAATTTTTTGTCGGTTCGATGTTGATGTTTGACAAACACGTCTTAGCCTTGACCAATCTTGCACCCTGGGTTACCTGAAAGATCCAACTAGAGTGTAGAGTTCCTTAGAATTTGTTCAACAAAATATACAAGTTTTATGAGAATCCCAGGGGACCCTAGAGGAGAGCTTGGTTGTGGCCGTCAAAAATAGTAGCGTATCTAATAGAAACATGCTTGAAACGTGTTTTTAAAAAAGATTCTTTGTAGGTCCGTTGGTGATGTTTACTGCCATGGTTCTCGCAGGCTTTAGACCAATTACTATATAATTATTATCTAACATATCACAATGCACTTAGGATTTGGCATTGCTGAAGGTTGTGGAACACTTGGTATTTAAAGTTCTGTCTAATTTCTGTAATTAATGTTCCTGAAAACGTCAACAGCCTGTAATTGCAGAACATTTTTAAATTACCAAGAAGTATGAAAATCGATCGATATGAGTCCCAGTACAGGAACAGTACAGGAAACTATTAGCCAGGGTTTCTTAGGAACTGCAGTGTGTTGGTAAGGCTCTTGAAGCGCCTACTTGCCAATAGACGTATAACGTCTGAATTGGGAGCGTCCGTCATATCTCGATTTGTCAATAGGGGCACACCACAAGGAGGTGTTCTTTCGAACCTCGCACTGAATTCAATGCTGCTATCTCTAGAAGCACGTGGTTGTCATGTTGTCGCATATGCTGACGATGTCGCGATAGCGGTAAAGGGGAAGCATTTGCCAACATTGAGGGACATTCTTCAGGGTTCTCTGAAAGATCTGTCTAAATAGACAAGAGACTGTGGTCTAGGAGTTAATCCAAGTAAAACAGAGCTTGTTTTGTTTACAAGGAAAAATAAGATTCCTGCTTTTGATCCTATTTCTCTGGACGGCACTGAAATCACCTTCTCAGATGGAGCCAAGTATCTTGGAGTATTCCTAGATAGGAAGTTGAATTTCAGGCGAAATATTGAGGAACGGGTGAGATAAACAACGATTGCTTTATATTCCTGTAAAAGGACCATTGGAAAACGATGGGGTTTTAGCCCTCAAGTCGTTCATTGGATCTATACAGCAGTGGTGCGTCCAATTTTGCTGTATGGAATCATTGTCTGGTAGCCTGCTTTAGAAACAAAAGCGAACTGTGTCTTTATCACGAAGGTACAGATAATGGCGTCGATGTGCATCACTGGTGCTCTTCGTACTACACCTACGGCCGCATTAGAAATCCTGCTTCACCTGATACCATTGGACATATTGAGTAGGCAGCATGCGGCTGCGTCTGCAATTCGACTTAATAGCACGCTGCAATGGAAGAGCAGCGATTGGGGCCATAGCGCCATCTTGAAGAAGATAATAATACCAAAAAATTTGGACAGTGCTCCCTCTGTGAGCCTCTTTGAGCGCCACTTTACCACTATGATACCATCCAGGGAGTCTTGGATGGGGGACATTCCGGGTAGTGGAGCCACCATAAATTTTTGCACAAATGGATCGGGGCTGCACGAACAAGTGGGCTTTGGGGTCGATGTGCATCACTGGTGCTCTTCGTACTACACCTACGGCCGCATTAGAAATCCTGCTTCACCTGATACCATTGGACATATTGAGTAGGCAGCATGCGGCTGCGTCTGCAATTCGACTTAATAGCACGCTGCAATGGAAGAGCAGCGATTGGGGCCATAGCGCCATCTTGAAGAAGATAATAATACCAAAAAATTTGGACAGTGCTCCCTCTGTGAGCCTCTTTGAGCGCCACTTTACCACTATGATACCATCCAGGGAGTCTTGGACGGGGGACATTCCGGGTAGTGGAGCCACCATAAATTTTTGCACAAATGGATCGGGGCTGCACGAACAAGTGGGCTTTGGGGTCTATTCAGAAGAGCTTGGATTGAGCCTGGCTCGAAGATTGCCACATCATTGCAGTGTTTACCAGGCAGAGATGCTGGCAATAAACGAAGTAACTGACTGGTTGAGCTGCAATGTCTTGTGTACAACCGCAGTCAACATCTATACTGACAGTTAAGCCGCGGTCAAATTCCTGGATTCAATGTTTCTGAAAACAAGATCTGCCCTTAACTGCCGCACGTCTTTAAATGAGATGGCCAAGCAGTTTAACATACGACTCATATGGGTCCCAGGGCACAGAGACATTCTAGGGAATTGCAAAGCCGACGAGCTTGCAAGACTTGGAACTACCTTACAGGTTCCAACAGAATTGGAATGTGTTGGTATGCCTCTAGAAACTTGCAAGCAAAACCTACGGCTTTGTTCTGCGACGGAGTTAATCTAAGATGGGCAAATGGATGGACGTATGAGACAACACGACTGATTTGGCCTTCTCTTAATCAGGGGCGCACAAGTGAGCTGATATCGCTTCCAAGAGGATAGATTTAGACGGTGGTTTCTATAATTACCGGACACTGTCTTATAGGGAAGCATGCAGAGCGGTTAAATGTGCCGTCGAATAACTTTTGCCGAAGTTGCATTCATGAAGAGGAGTTGAAACTATCGAACACTTTATTTGCCATTGCCCGGCACTTTCTGGTCAGAGACTTGCTTCATTGGATCTAGGGAGCTGTACGATCTTTCTGATTTGTCGGATGTCAAAATTCAACATCTAAGGAGTTTCATTAGAAGCTCAAACTGGTTTAACGACAGGGACTAGAAGGGAAACCTCTATTACTGTCCCGTGGTATCACATTGGACCTCAGAGTCTACGTGTGTTGACGTAAAACGTCAGCAGCCACTTACAACCTAACCTACCTAACTAACCTAAAACAATTTGAAACTCCTTAGAGTTTCCTAAGATATTTAATTTTGACATCCGTTAAATCAGAAAGATCGTGCAGTTTTCTGAATCCCAGTGAAGCAAGTCTCTGACCAGAAAGTGCCGGGAAATGACAGAAAAAGTGTTTCTAACTCCTCCTTATCCATGAAACTCCGAAAAAAGTTATTTGACGGCCCATTTAACCACTCAACCTGATTTTCTATAAGACAGTGTCCGGTAATTACAGCATCCACTATCTAAAACTCTCCTCTTAGAAGCGATGTCAGATCACTTGTGCGCTTTTGATTATAAGAAAGCCAAATATGTCGTCTAGTCTCACACGTCTACCCATGTGCCATTTCTAATATTAGTCTCCGTCACGGAACAAAGCCCAAAATAAGCTCGCAAGTTTGTTAGAGTTATTCCAGTTCCATTGGAACCTGTACGGTAGTTCCCAGTCTTACATCATCGGCTTTCATTTCACTGGAATATCTATGTGCCCTAAGACCCATATTAGTCGTATGTCGAACTGTTTGGCCATCTCAAGAGTTTTGTCCATTGGGGTGAAACGAATAAGTTTCGCATATGTGCATGTATTAGTGACGGCACGCGCGTGTAACTTTTGACGTTTCATACAAAACGTAAACAAACAACGAAAATACAGATGCAAAAGCTCACACGTACAGGCACACGTATTCTAGACAGAGAAGTAAATTTAGTAGTATTTTGTATGCGTCCATATTGAAAGTACCAAAATAAGCACTCGTGTTGCATGTCTATATGGTCTGTGGTTTTGTCATCTGTCACACTTCTATGACTGCATTATCCAATAATTTTTTTGTAACTAATTTATTGGTCATGGGATAAGTTCTTTAGAATTAATTGCCATATTTTACTTACAACAGTCTTTTTTAAACCTGTCATAGGAAGGGTACTTTTTGATAAATAGATTGATCGAAATCTCTCCTCTTGGAAGCGATACCAGATCACTTGTGCGCTTCTTAATCAGAAGGCCAAACCTGTCGTTTATTCTCACACGTCTATACATGTGCCCATCTCTAATTAGCCTCCGTCGCGAAACAAAGTTAAACATTTTGCTTCTAGAGTCACACCAACACATTCCAATTCCATTGGAAACTGTAAGTTAGTTTCTAGTCTTGCAAACTCATCGGGTTTGCAATTTCCTGGAATGTCTCTGTGCCTGGAAACCATGTGAGAAGTATGTCAAACTGCTTGGCCATCACAAGAGTTTGTCAGCTGCCACACTTCTTTGACTGCATGTTCTAACCATTAACTGCGATGAATGGAAGCGCTCCTGTAACCGAATGTAAACTGGTCAAATATGACAAAAAACTGGTTCTTGACTTGAAATTTATTTTTTTTTTATATGGACCTATCACTTTAAATGGGCTACATCCTAGGACGGGGTTAATTGACACCTGGTAACGTGTCACAGAGCAAGCCTAAAATTTTTCGAACAATTTACTGGTCATTTGATCAGTACTTTCTGATTAATTGACACGTTTTACTCACAAGGGAAGTCTCCCTGGTGTCACCCACCAGTCTCTATGGAATTAGTTTTATTTTGTAGAACAGGAAAAATAAAGGGAAACGTATTTTTTTTTAGCGGCCCAAATTCATATTGAAAAATTCATATTGGTGAAATTGAGGGTGGAAGAAAGGGCAATTTTTCAGTTTTTGGCGTTTATCTCCTATATTATACAAAGGAACCTAGTCATGTTACATACCAAATGAAAGGTCTTTGGAAAACCTATCTTCGTGTGCAAAGAACGTGTACAAACATTCACAACTTTACATCATATTGAGTAAAATACCAAAATTTTTGAAAATTTTTGTTAATAAGTTGAAAAATATTTACTTTTTTGGCACGTTGTTAGCACCACGAGATAATTATTTTAAATACTTTTAATCTGATACTAAATATGCCTATAATAATTTTGTGTAAATAGGCCTAAATCGTAAAAAACTGAAAAAGGTCAACTTCCCCCATACAAATCGACCCCCCCTAAAAATGAGTTTGGGCCGCTAAAAAAAAATACGTGTCGAATTAATTTTCGTTCCGAACAACATATCCAAATTTTATGTAGATCGAAGGGTGACACCAGGAGTCTTCCCATGTCAGTCCTTTTAAAACCTGTCCTTTTAGATCAATTGATTTGGTTCACCATTCATCAGATTTGTCTTCAAATGATAAATTAAATAGGATGGGTCAAGACGCGTTTTTATAGCATTAAAGAAATTGAAAAATGCTCGTCTGTGAAATTTTTAAATCTTAGGTTTAAACTATAAAGCGTTTGAAAAAGGAAGATCGATAATATCTTTAAACCCACTGTAGAGCCAAATTGTTTCGGTTATAATAAAACAAAAAAATTAAAGAACTACGACACTTTTTTTAGTTGCAGTTGCTGGTACTTGACTGTCTGTAACATATGTGCCAATGATAGATACTTGTATAATTCCAACAACATATGAAAACAAAAGGTTTCATCATCCCGTTCATGTATACTATTAGAAGGGCCAAAAACAAAAGTTGATTCCAAAACAAAGCTTTGCTGAATCAAGGAAAAAATATAATAGAAGCACATAAAAATTATATTTTAGTTAAATATACTTTGTACAATAATTTTAAAAATTACGCCCCTTAAAGGGCGTTATCTTTTGCCTAGACATATCGCTCCTTTACTTGTATAGTGTCATAACTCAAATTGTTTGATTTTACAGAAAACCTGTTTAAAAATTACAATTGAATCTTGGTTTACGTTGCAAAAGGCCCGCGAGTAGAAAATGTTATAACGGCGTGTTCTCTTCTCAAACGGTGAGTTTAAAAGATATTAAAAAGAATTTTTGACACAATATAAAGCAGGATATAACCAATAATTATTTTTTTAATAGATTTTTATTAATAGATTTCAAAATGAAACTTTTATGATTTCAGAAAACGACATTTCCAGCCTACTCTAGTACATACTCATATCAATGAGTACGTAAAATAGATGTGAATTTTGTTGATAGTGTCAGTACAGGGTAAAGAGCATCTGATGCCTTCTAGAAAAGCTACAAAAGTGAGATAGAGATAGAGCAAGAGTGAGAGTTTGTTACTAACCTGAGGGGCATGCAGCATGTTGGCCAGTTGTAACATTCTGATAATAATAGTTCTCTTCAAGCCAACGTGGCGCACCATGTGAACGACACTTGCCAGCAATTTTATCCCAGGCACAATATGGATCCTGCAGTGCTACACATTCACTGGAAAAAAGCGAAAAATGCAATATATGAAAAAAGGAATAATTTTTTTGTTGAACGACAAAAGCCGTTGGTTAAGTTTAAAAAATAAATATTGAAAATAAAAAAAAAAAAAATTAAAATAATGTTGCTGCATTATTGTCATCAACAGCAACAATATTTAAAAGCTCGTCCTTTTTTTTAAAAGGATGAGCAGAATGCAGAAATATTTTTATGCCATGATGTTGACTTCTTCATTTTTTAAACATTACCAATGTGTATTTAACAATAAAATTTTATGTTTTATATGTGTAAAAATGTTTACAAAACTCACCTGCAACTGGTGATTTTATCATTGTGACAACGATGCAATTGTATGGCAATCACTTGACTATCAGTGACAATGATTAATTTACCATCATCATAGCTGCCATCTTTAGGTTGATCTGTAAAATAAAATGTTTTTTTTTTATTCCAAAAATGAGCAAGTGCTTTATAAATTATTTAAAAATGCATGTGATAAAATAAATATTTGCATAACATTTGAAACGATAACGCTAAAAATTATTTTATAAAAAAATAATAAATGAAATTTAGTCCGTTTACCAAAAAATAAAATCAATAATAATCTCTATGTTTTAAGATTCACTGAAAAATATCTTCTTTATAGGTAGTATGTATACAAAAAGTAACATTGTGTTCGTAATGCGTTTTCTCTGTAATGCGTAAACAGATTCTGTTTCCTCAAATTACCCATGAAAGGTGACATCAATACCAAGGTTTTTATCTATATACGTTTCTTTTAAGTGTATTGGTTCATGAGTTATATACATTTTAGTCAATATATATAAAAATTACGTCCATTGTGTTTGTATTGCGTGTTCTATGTAATGCGTGAACCAATTTTGCTCCCACAAATTTCCCATGAAAGTGACGGCACCCGGGTAAAAATGAATTATATATGATCACATATGAAGATATATGTATCATATATGGATTTATATAACCATATATTATCATATATGGAGACATATATGATAATATATGGTTATATAAATCCATATATGATCCATATATCTTCATATATGACCATATATATTTCATTTTTACCCGGGCAACACCAAATTTGTAATGTGGATTGGTTCATTAGTTGTATGGGTGTTAGTGCATCTGTACATCTGGTACATTTAAAGACCGTTTGTCACGATAATACTGAGTCGTAAGATTTTAGTATACTGAAATAAAATGAAATTTAGTCTGACTGTCAAAAAATCAAACCAACATTTTTTTTGAATACATTGCCCTTGGCAACCATCACATTTGAAATAATATGAAAACAGCTGTTCAGAAAAACAAATGTTAAAAAAGATTATTTGTTGCGTATTTTTTTAAAGTACATTAAAATTAGAGACTTTTAAATTGATAAACTTAACTTTGTAGCTTTCGTTTTATGTTTTTATGTTGACGTCAATAAATTGGAAAGAAAATACATCCCTGATAAAATAAAAAGCCTCAGCCTTTAGAAACATTTCTAAAAATGACGAGTATTATACGACTGTCAAAATTTCTTCCGTATTACCGTCCGTGTCATTACATTTTGCATTTACACGATAACATTTTTAAATTCTATACGATTTTTTGACAGTTCATTTTACTGAGTCTAATCGTGACAAACGGCCTTAAGCGACATTGTTTTGTATGGCAAAAAAGTTTTCTTCCCATTTTGCATTTGTTTAGGCCTTTAATGTACGTGGTACAAATTTGAGGCCTATACACAGAAATAACCCGATGAATTTTTTCATTAGATCATTGATTTTTTTTATTACGTCTATGATTTTTTTCATAAAATTCATTGCATTTATGAAAAAAAATCATAAATTTTATGAATTATTTTTTTTATGAACATTTTTTCATTAAATTTATAACCATTTTCATTATTACAATGAAATTTTTCCTAGATTTTATGAAAAAAATCATAGTTACAATTAACAAAGTGAAGGTAAAAAATTAACCCATTGCGCACGGTGACCATAGTTTTGGATTTTTAAAAAGAAAAAAAAAATTAAAAACAAACATGTTTTGGAACTTGCAATTCATCTTACATATGTATTAAATCTGATACGCTGAACACGAATATTAACTAATTTTTAAAATCGGTTCAAAACCCGTTTTGATATATCGCTATTTAAAATTGGCAAAAAATTGCGGGTTTTTCTCCTAAGTTCAAGATTAAAAAAATCCCAAATTTTCTCCTGATTTGAGCCAAATCCGAACATTTTAATCCGTGGCGCTCTTGATCAAAGATTTGGATTTTTAGAAACATTTTCACAAAAATTTAAAATTTTTGAAAAATTAAAAAAATATTTGAGTAAATTTTTAATTGAAACAATTAAAACTTTACTCAAAATTTTGTATTCTTTTTTACACGGTGAGCCTCATCGATGTTTATGTTGAACTTTTGTGTCGACGAAAAGTGTAAGCGCAGTTCGATTTCTACAAGATTATATGTCACAAAACTGTTAACAGCGAAATCGTAGCTGCTCGCATTGGCTAGATAACGCGAAATTAGTGTTTTTGTGTTTTTTAAAATTTTGACGTTGAATTTTTTTAAATATTTTCAAAAACTAAGTATACAGTTTTAATTGTACTTATTTAAAGGTCACAAAATAGTAAACTTCAAAACCCTATCTTCTTTAGTTCGCGAGAAATCGCGAAATTAATGTTTTGCTGTTTTTGTTTTCATTTTTTATCTTTAGATAGGTTTCTTTTAAATTTCGTAAAAACATGGCATGTAGTTTTACTTGTGCTTGATCAAATGTCAAACAGCTGTTGACATCGAAATTGCAGGTGTTAAATTTCGCGAGATATCGCGTAATTATATAATTTTTTTTATTATTGATTTATATTTTAAAACCGGTTCTTTAGAAATAATAAAAAAGTGCTATACAGTTTGATTTGAGCATGTTGGAAGAAACTAAAACTGCCCACATAAAAATTATAGCTGCTCACTTCCGCGAGAAATAGCGAAAAACAGCTTTTTGGTGGTATTTCTTGTTTTGATTAATAAAAGAAGTTCCTTTAACATTGTTGAAAAACACAAAATGCAGTTTGATTTGCTACTGATTAAAGGTGATAAGGCTGTTAATATTGAAATTCTAACTGCTCAATTCTCCGAGATATCGCTGAAAAACTCGCTAAACTACTATTTATTCATGACTTTGTGTTATTTTTGGTCTGTAAAAACATTTACTTCAATTAACGACAAAAATGTGGTATGCAGATTGAATTCGAGGTTATTAAAGTTGACAAAACTGCAAGCATGGAAATTATAGATGATCAATTTCCCGAGAAATTGCAAAATTACTGTTTAAGCTTTTATAATAATTAATTTATTTTTTCTTTAGTGTCTAAAATAAAAGAAAAAAAATCAAGAAATGACAAATATATTGCGTTCAGTTAAAATTTTACGTGATTGAAGGTGGTAAAACTGCTCAAATCAATATCTTGACTGCTAATTTACTCGAAAAATAAAATTGTTTTCCAATTTTTTATTATTTTTTTAATTTTGCGAGTTCTCTCATTGTCAAAATTTTAGAAAATACAAAAACACTAATTCCGCGATTTCTCGCGAATGCGAGCAGCTACGATTTCACTGTTACCAGTTTTGTGACATTTAACCAAGTAGAAACTGAACTGGGTTTACACTTTTCGTCTACACCAAAGTGCAACCTAAACATCGCTGAGGCTAACCGTGTTTAATTAAGATTTTAATTGTGGCAATTAAAAATTTACTCAAAATTGATACATTTTTTAAAGTTTAAAAAAATTTCACATTTAAAAAAAAAAAAAACTTTTTTTTTAACTTTTACAAAATATATTTATGTCTTAAGGCAGGGGCGTATCCAGGATTTTATTTCGGTGGGGGCCCAACATTTTTTTCAATTTTTTTTTACAAAAAATTTTCATTACAATTTGGGTTTCACAAAGTTTTCACTAATCGTACCTCTGTTCCTTTCTTTACTCTATGACTGAATGTAACACAATCAGATTCTTAATTTTTTTGTAAGTTAAAAACTGTTGGGAAAAAAATTAAAATTTTTTAATATTTTAAAATTTTTTGAGAGACTTAAGTCTTTTGTTAAAGTGTGAATTGTGTCAGATGCTGATACATTTTTATAAAGAAGATTATCAGAATCTGAATTTTTTTTCAAAGATAAGTCTAAAATTCTATGACAATTTCCAGTTAAGACAGTTTTTGTTATAGAAAAAGTCAAAGACTCTAAATCATATTTCCAATGGAAAACGTTTCTCAGGAAAAAGTCACTTTAGAAAATGATTCTATAAATATATTTTTCAAAAGAAAAGACTCCGATTGTAAGATATTTTCCCAGAATCTGAGACATTTCTAGTCTAGCAGATTTTCTCAGATTCTGAAACATTCTACAAAAAAAGTTTTAGATTCTGAGAAAATTTTCGCTTTTTCTTTAAGAAAAATTATTCAGATTCTAAGACCTTTTTAATAAGAAAAAAGGTTATACAAAAAGTCTTAGATTCTAATACATTTTTCCTATAGAAAAACTCTCGGATTCTGAGAAAATTTTCCTATAGAAAAGGTTTAAGATTCTTAGACATTTTTCTATAGAAAAAGTTTTTAATTCTGAGATATTTTTCTTATAGAAAGTCTCAGATTCTTATAGAAAAAGTCTCAGATTCTTCGACATTTTTCCTATAGAAAATGTCTCAGATTCTCAGACATTTTTTCTACAGAAAATTTCTTAGATTCTGAGACATTTTTACTACCGAAAAAGTTACAGAATCTTAAACACTTTTCCAATAGAAAAAGCCTCAAATTCTTATATATTTTCCAATAGGAAATTGTCAGATTCTGAAACATTTTTCATATAGAAAAAGCCTCAGATTCTAAGACATTTTTCCTGAAGAAAAAGTCTCAGATTCTGAAATATTTTTCCCACAGAAAAATACTCAGATTCTGAGACATTATTCTTATGGAAAAAGATATTTTTACAATAGAAAAGTCTCAGATTTTGAGCATTTTTTTACACAAAAAGTCTCAGCTTGTGTCTCTGAGACATTTTTCCTATACTCAAAATTTTAGATTTTCAGATAATTTACCTTAAGAAAAACTCGTTGATTCTAAGAAATTTTTCGTAAAAAAAAGTCTACGATTCTGAGACATTTTTCTAGATTGTAAGAAAAATTCTCAGATTCTAAAACATTTTTCATATAGAAAATCCTCAGATTCTATTAATTTTTTTTATAAAAAAAAATCTCAGATTTTGAGACATTTTTCAGATTCAGAGACATTATTTCTTTAGAAAGTTTTTAGATTCTGAAACATTTTTCATATAGAAAAGCCGCAGATTCTGAGCATTTTTTATAGAAAAAGTCTCAGATTCTGAGACATTTTTCCTATAGAAAAAGTCTTAGATTCTGAGAAAAAGGTTAACATTTTAAGACATTATTCCTATAGAAAAAGTCCAAGATTCTCAGACATTTTTCTTATAGAAAGTTTTAGATTCTGAGACATTTTTTTTTTAGAAAAGTGTAAGATTCTGATACATTTTTTTAAGATATAAACGAGACATTTTTCTAAAAGACAAAGTCGCTTTTTAAGATTTGACTACATTTTACTTACAATTAGGTCCATTTTTTTTGTATATAAAACTTTAGGTTGTAAGATATTTTTTTATTAGAATCGTTAAGTTGAAAAGTTTCAAATTCTAAGAAAAAATTTTCAGATATTGAGGTTTTTTTAACAGAAAAATTTTCGGTTTCAAAACATTTTAGATTCCAAAATGTTTTTCGATTTTTTTTAAGAAGTTTTTTAATATTGTACTTGTTATTTTATACTAAATCCTAAAATTTGTGAAATCATTTCCGGGGGCCCGGGCCCCCCCCCTGTATACGCCACTGTCTTAAGGACACCCTAGTAAAAATGATTTTGTATATATGTATTCATATATAAATTAATATAAAAAAAATATATCTAATTTTACATAAAAATATCTAATTATTATAAAATTATATAAACTATTACTCAGATAAGACCAAAATTCGTATCAAATTTTATAAAATTTTATCTGTAGTTATATCAATATTTATATTATTTGATACGAATTTTGGTCTTATTTGATTGATTTTTTATATAATTAAATATAATAAGATCTAAATATGTATAAAATGATATATTTGTATCAATTTATACATGACTATATACGAAATCATTTTTACTAGGGCATCGAAAAATTTCATAAAAAAAATTTCAAACTTTTATATATGTACATTAGAGTGGCACTTAAAAATTAAATTTTCGAATTTCAAAAAGCGCGGGTCGGAATATTGTGTAATTGCGTCTAAAAATGATTGTGTAAAAATTTCAGGAAAATCGAATAACTTTAACCCGTGCCGCTTTGAGGTCAAAGTTTCGGGTTTTTGGGGAAAAAGGACGATGATTTGAAAAAAAAAATAAAAAAAAGTTTTTATGAAATTAATTAAAATAAATTTTTTTTATTTAGCTTTTACTCAAAACTACTTGGAAAAAATTATGTCAACTTTGTATGACATCATTAACCCGTTAAAAATTTTAAGCTAAAAATTACCATGAATTTAGGGGGGTACTTCAAATGAGTATTTTCGATTTTTTAAAAATTTTATTAAACAAAATTTTTAAATTCAACATTTCTATACAAGTCACTTATAAAAAACATCCTAAAGATTAAATATTAAAAAAATTGGGGATATACACCGACTCAATTTGTTTTTGGAGCCGTTTAATTTTTGTGGATTTCAAGGAAATTATAATTTTGTGTAAATTTTTTTTTATGAAAATCGATTTTCAAATAAACTGACCAAATTTAAATTTTTTGTTGCTTCTTTTGATCAAATTAATTCAGTTAAGAACTATTAACTTTATTAGACATCGTTAACCCATATTGGCAGGGGACAAATGTGACCCAAGCAGCAAATTTAAAGTTTGTTTCTAGAATTTTAAGAATTTTATTGTTTCAAAATCATTTTGGTGGTCTATTACATACTAATTTATTGTGTCCGACCGAATATTTGGCTTCGGCATTGGCCAAAGAGCAGCACTCGGCCAGTATTCGGCTTCGGCTGCATTTTTGGCCAAATATGGCCTTTTACCGAATAATTATATAAAACTTGTACGAACGTGTTAAAAAATGTTTTTGTGGAAAAAACAAACACTAAAAAAAAGTCTTGTACTCAAAAAAAAATTTTTACTCAAAACAGGTTTTACACTCGAAAAAATGTGCACTCAAAAAAAAAATTATTTTTACAAAAATTACTAAAAAAAAACATTTATGGATTCGGTCAAATTTAACTTTTTTATTTGTTTTTACTATTTAAATATATTTTGACCGAATCCATAAATGTTTTTTTTATTAATTTTTGTAAAAATAATTTTTTTGAGTGCACATTTTTTCGAGTGTGAAACCTGTTTTGAGTAAAAATTTTTTTTTGAGTGCAAGACTTTTTTAGTGTTTGGTTTTTCCACAAAAACATTTTTTAACACGTTCTTACAAGTTTTATATAATTATTCGGTATAAGGCCATATTTGGCCAAAAATGTAGCCGAAGCCGAATACTGGCCGAGTGCTGCTCTTTGGCCTATGCCGAAGCCAAATATTCGGTCGGACACTATAAATTAGTATGTAATAGACCACCAAAATGATTTTGAAACAATAAAATTCTTAAAATTCTAGAAACAAACTTTAAATTTGCTGCTTGGGTCACATTTGTCCCCTGCCAATATGGGTTAACGATGTCTAATAAAGTTAATAGTTCTTAACTGAATTAATTTGATCAAAAGAAGCAACAAAAAAATTTAAATTTGGTCAGTTTATTTGAAAATCGATTTTCATAAAAAAAAATTTACACAAAATTATAATTTCCTTGAAATCCACAAAAATCAAACGGCTCCAAAAACAAATTGAGTCGGTGTATATCCCCAATTTTTTTAATACCCGAGTAAAAAAGATTATATATATTCATATAAAATTATATAAAGCCATCATATATAATCATATATAGTTTAATGCGAAAAATGAGTCGATAAAACGATATAAAAACTTATCAAATTTGATCAAATCTGATCAAATTTGATATAATTTTAATATAATTTTATATAGTTATATGCGAAAATTGGACCCTTTTTTGTATAAAATTGATGCAATTATATATAATTAAATATATTTATATATAAGAAAAAAATGTTTTCCCGAGTAAAAAAGATTATATATATTCATATAAAATTATATAAAGCCATCATATATAATCATTAGAGTGTCCCTTATTTTGGAAATGTTGGAAATCTTGAGACGGTACCCGCTCATTTTTTTCCTTTTGACTTAAAAATAACTCAGGAAAAATTTTACGCCCCTAGGACCACGCCTTCCCTACGCGACGGGCCCTTAAAGAGCGGGGCCTAAAAAATCATTTTTCCATACAAACCAAAAAATTTTTTTTTTGATTTTTAATTTTTTTGTTATTATTTATTATATTACTTGGTTTGCTTATTCACAACAAAAAATTTGATTTTGGTGGGATAAGTCTTTCAGCGCTAAAAAATTTTTCGCAAAAAAAAATTTTGAGCCGCCGGGGTCCTACAGTAAAAAATTTTTAAAAAATATTTTTTTTTAGTTTTGACCAGCAACGGTTTTAGCTGCTATGTTGCTTTAAATGATATATATTCATAAAAAAATATTTTTTGTATCTGTGACATCTTAATCGTGTTCTAAAAAAGGGTAAAAAATGCATTGATGATTTTTTTCGATACACGATAAAAATGTCACAAATATGAATAATATTTTTTTTGGAATATATATCATTAAAAACAACATAAAAACTAAAACCATTGCTTTTCAAAACTAAAAAAAAATATTTTTTAAAAATTTTTTACCGTAGGATTCCTACGGCTCAAAATTTTTTTTTTCGAAAAAGATAAAGATGTCACAGATATGAATAATTTTTTTTTTGGAATATATATCATTTAAAGCAACATAGCAACTAAAACCGTTGCTGGTCAAAACTAAAAAAAAATATTTTTTAAAAATTTTTTACTGTAGGACCCCGGCCGCCCAAATTTTTTTTTTGCGAAAAATTTTTTAGCGCTGAAAGACTTATCCCTCCAAAATCAAATTTTTTGTCGTGAATAAGCAAACCAAGTAATATAATAATTAATAACAAAAAAATTAAAAATAAAAAAAAAATTTTTTTGGTTTGTATGGAAAAATGATTTTTTAGGCCCCGCTCTTTAAGGCCCCGTCGCGTAGGGAAGGCGTGGTCCTAGGGGCGTAAAATTTTTCCTGAGTTATTTTTAAGTCAAAAGGAAAAAAATGAGCGGGTACCGTCTCAAGATTTCCAACATTTCCAAAATAAGGGACACTCTAATAATCATATATAGTTTAATGCGAAAAATGAGTCGATAAAACGATATAAAAACTTATCAAATTTTATCAAATCTGATCAAATTTGATATAATTTTAATATAATTTTATATAGTTATATGCGAAAATTGGACCCTTTTTTGTATAAAATTGATGCAATTATATATATTTATATATAAGAAAAAAATGTTTTCCCCCAAAACGCAAAAAATTGACAAAAAAAATTTGTTTCCAGGACTTAAAAATTTTCAAAAATATTTTTAGGACTTTGAAAATTTTCAAAAAAAAAACATCTGGACTTAGAAAAATTTTTAAAAGTTATATTAAATTATATGTAAAGGACTTAGATTTTTTTTTTTAAATTTTACTCATATAAGATAACATATAATTTAAAAACAGTGGCATAAAGTTTTATATAAAATTTCTTCAAATATTTTGTTTTATCAAATTATATAAAAAAGAAGACAGAATTTTAAAGTTCATATGTAATTATATAAACGAACTTTAAATCATATGTTATTATATAAAAGTCAATATTTTCTGTTATATAATTTTATATAAGAAACAAATTAGAAGTGCAAATATATAAAATCACATATGATGCAACAAAAAATACATATAGTTTTACAAAATAATATATGTATATATAAAACTATATATAATTATATATGATCTTTTTTACTCGGGTTCCCCCAAAACGCAAAAAATTGACAAAAAAAATTTGTTTCCAGGACTTAAAAATTTTCAAAAATATTTTTAGGACTTTGAAAATTTTCAAAAAAAAAAAAACATCTGGACTTAGAAAATTTTTTGTATTTTTATACCCTCCACTTAGTGATAGAGGGTATATATAAGTTTGTCATTCCGTTTGTAACTCATCGAAATATCGGTCTGGGACCCCATAAAGTATATATATTCATGATGCCCGATCGATTTTAAGACATTCTAGCGATGTCCGTCTGTCCGTCTGTCCGTCTGTCCGTCTGTCCGTCTGTCCGTCTGTCTGTCTGTCTGTGGAAAATGCTCTCGCGGACAAAATATTGCACAGAGATGACTGAGACTTAACATATATATTGGAAGTTCTCCCGAGAAGTTTGGTATTGCATTTGAGCGATATCGGTTCAGCGGTTCAAAAGTTATGAACGAAAATGTAAGCACACCTCAAAAATTTCAGTACATTCAACATAACCTAAAAATACAAAATGCTTTAATTCGGCTTCTGGTTGACATATGTGAACATAATTGAACACCAAATGGTATTTAAAGAAGTACGAACATATTTTTTGACAAAAAAATAAAAAAATCGCGGATTTTTTTTTTACCAAAATTTTTTTTCGCGGAAATTTTTTTTAAATTTTTTTTTTTTTTTTCAAAAGTAATTTCCTTTTAAATAAAGTTGTTTGCAATAATCTATTTGAAATTGTGGAGGGTATCACTACATTCGGCAAGGCCGAATTTAACTTTTTTACTTGTTTTTTTTTCAATTTTGCATCAGTCCTAGAATTTTGGGACTTAGAAAATTTTAATTTTTTTTGGACTTAGAAAAATTTTCAAAAGTTATATTAAATTATATGTAAAGGACTTAGATTTTTTTTTAAATTTTACTCATATAAGATAACATATAATTTAAAAACAGTTGCATAAAGTTTTATATAAAATTTCTTCAAATATTTTGTTTTATCAAATTATATAAAAAAGAAGACAGAATTTTAAAGTTCATATGTAATTATATAAACGAACTTTAAATCATATGTTATTATATAAAAGTCAATATTTTCTGTTATATAATTTTATATAAGAAACAAATTAGAAGTGCAAATATATAAAATCACATATGATGCAACAAAAAATACATATAGTTTTACAAAATAATATATGTATATATAAAACTATATATGATTATATATGATCTTTTTTACTCGGGTATTTAATCTTTAGGATGTTTTTTATAAGTGACTTGTATAAAAATGTTGAATTTAAAAATTTTGTTTAATAAAATTTTTAAAAAATCGAAAATACTCATTTGAAGTACCCCCCTAAATTCATGGTAATTTTTAGCTTAAAATTTTTAACGGGTTAATGATGTCATACAAAGTTGACATAATTTTTTCCAAGTAGTTTTGAGTAAAAGCTAAATAAAAAAAAATTATTTTAATTAATTTCATAAAAACTTTTTTTTATTTTTTTTTTCAAATCATCGTCCTTTTTCCCCAAAAACCCGAAACTTTGACCTCAAAGCGGCACGGGTTAAAGTTATTCGATTTTCCTGAAATTTTTACACAATCATTTTTAGACGCAATTACACAATATTCCGACCCGCGCTTTTTGAAATTCGAAAATTTAATTTTTAAGTGCCACTCTAATGTACATACATATACAAAAAACTATAAACTAGATGAGAATTCTAAAGACTAAGAGACTTTGTGTAAAAAAATGCACTAAATCCCTGATGATGATATTTAAAGAAGGTCGAAATATTTAAATGGAATCCCGAGTAAAAATTTTTATATGATGCAATACATATGATATATAACTAGGGTTGCCAGACGGCCTGGAATGGCCTGGATTTTCCAGTTATTTGAGGTCTGGTCCAGTTTCCAGTTAAAACATAATTTTTCCAGTTGAAAAAGGATTTTCACAATTATTTTTTTTTTTTTATTAAATATGTTTTACAATTTTTTGGGACTATTTTTTTATTAAAACACTAATTATAAATATAACATAAATGCCTCCTTTGGATACGAAAAATGTGCTCTTTTTTCTGCATTTTCGCCAATTTTTTTACAACTTTTTTCGAGAATCTCGGCCAGTCTAGAGTTTATTTCGCTCGTCGATGATTTAAGGATTATTGGCGTACATTTTTGCTTTTAAGATAACCCCACAAAAAATGTCTGGATGGGTCAAATATGCAAATGATGGTCAATTGTTGTCGCCCTTTTTAACTTCGCACTTTCGGGAAGTTTTAACTGTCCTTCTTGATTTTCAGATTTGACCACTTTGAACTTATTTTTGTGGGGTTATTTAAACAGAAAAATATACTCTAACTATACTCAGGCCAATGACGAGCTAAACATCAGCATTTCGAAATGCTCGAAAAAGTAATAGAAATGTTTAAAAAAAGGCACATTTTGCCGTGGTAAATGGAGACGGTCATTTAGTCCAAAATAAGAATATGTATCTCACATATGAAAATCGGTATTTTTTTCAAATTATTGAAAAAAAAATGTGTATGTATGGGTCCAGTTACTTTTTAAAAATCCAGCTGAAAATTTTCCATTGTCCAGTTATTTGACTTCTAGTATCTGGCAACCCTATATATAACACAATATATATTTATACGCAATTTAATCGGAATAATGGTGGATGTTTTTGCATTAAAAAAGATCAACTTGTATAAAATATGATTCGATTTCATCCGAGTTTTGACCAGACATTGCCATATTTAATTGGATCCAATTAGATCTAATTGCATAAAAATATAAAAAATCTTGGTGTGTTTTGGTTTGGGTGAGTTACACCACAGGTCAACGATACATTCACCAAACATATAATTTTCTAAAACAAAAAAAATGTTTGGGTACGCTTCGAACCAGATAGGTGATATACATAACCCTAACAAGGAAATGTTTAGGAACATTTTAAAAGTTTCTTATACTTTGTTTAAAAAACTTAGAACATTTTTGGTTAATTGGAAACATTTAATTGGAAACATTTATATATGGAACAGAATAAGCTATATATAATTTTATATTAAATTATACAGAAAAACAAATTTTGTATTGGCCCTTATATTATTTCATATATTTATATCAACCGTATACCTTTTAATCCGAATCATGATTAAATTATATATTACAACATATGACTGCATTTAAAAAAATTAGAAAATACCTCACGGGATATATAATATTATATGATTTATTATGTTTGTATCAAGTTATATATTGTTATATATGTTTATTTTTACTCGGGATTAAAGAATATTTCGTTACAAGAAATCAATGGCCTCGGAGTCCATGGATTTTTTTTATTTAAAGTTCCAAAACTTTTATCCATTGTTTATTTTATAGAGATTAAGACAAACTTTCATTTAAACTTAATTTAAGACAAATTAGAGGATTTTAATAAAAGTTAAGAGTTCAATTTTTGGTAAACATTTTCTAAAAAATCAAAACTTTAATCAAAGAGCGCCACAGGTTAAAATTATCGGATTTGGCTATAATTAATTTTAAATGCAAGTTTGTCTTAAGCTCTGTGAAAGGGTCAAGGAAAATATTTTTGAGATTATTGTTTTTCCTATTTTTTGACCGTAAGAAAATCCCGCCAGTTTTTGTAAATTTTAAATAGCAATATCTTGAGAACCGTGAGACCGATTTCTTTAAATTCGTGTTCTGATGTTTGTCTATCCACACAAAACAATTCAGAGGCGTGTTTTTAATTTTTTTTTTCGACAAAATAGCATTTAAATATTAAATTTCATAAGAATGTTGTAATTTGCTTGTATATTCTTGTTTGAACATAGCGTATGAGTATTATTTTTGCAAATTATTTGTTACTCATCCGATATGCTGAAACAAGAAAATACAAGCAAATTACAAAATTCTAATGAAATTTAATATTCAAATGCGATTTTCTCGAAAAAAAACCAAAAATACTCGTCTGATTTTTTTTTTGTGTGGATAGTAGAGTTGTCAACCGATTAAGAATAATTCGATTAATCGATCAAACAAAACCAAACTCTTGTTCGATTAATTTAAAAATGACGGTTTTCGAATAACGAATAAATCGATTAATTTATGTCAATTAATCGAACAATTGAATAGTTCATGCGAATAAAGACGAATAGACCATTTGTAGAATTTTACAGGGGACAATAAAAACGCAGGAATAGGTTAAAAAATAATATTTTTGTCAACTTTTTGGTATTAGCTTAAAGATTTAGGTCACATCTACCTATATACAAAATTTTAGTAAGGTATTCGAAAGAGAACTTGCCAAAAATTGGACTTCAATTTTTTGCTTAAATGGAAAAAGGGCGAATATCCAAAAAAATGTATTGAAATTTGAATAAAAATCTGTTATTTTGCAGCAGATTTTGACTACATTTTCACGAGACTTGCAATACTTGACGAACTATGGTTGGTATTTGTTTGTAACACTTTAAGGACTTCAAGGATACACTTTTTAAGGTTTGGCAGGACATGCAAAAAAAAATTTTTTGTTAATTTTTTTTTTAATATTCCTGCCATTTGATACAGTAGTAATTCTTTATGACACTAAATACATTTTTAGGAATTATAATATTAACCCTTGACTGCATATTACGACGTAACATAAAAGGACATGAACAAATTTTTGTTTTTTATTCCTGACATTGGATGCAGTATTAACACTAAAAGTTTGTATGGGCTAAGATTGTTTTTTTTTTGTACAATTTCAAATTTTAGCTAATATCAATTTTAAACTCGCAGCTAAATAATTTTTATATATTATTTTGTTAAGGATGGATATTCGCCCTTTTTGCTTTCCACACTTTAAAGTCTTATAACTCAAGAACGGTAAAATTTTTTGCCAATATAATAAGTGTGGTTTGTTCCTCGTAATGTTCTTTTAACACATTGTTACCGAAAGTAAAATTTTTGTATGTTTTTGTGTTGTATTTAATCAAAATTGTGCGTTAGTTTACTCCCAATTTAAACAAAAATATAAAAATATACGAATTATTGCACTTTCAAAGTAATTTTTTTAGCCTTAAAAGTCAAAATTTCCCCAAAATTTCTGCATAGGATTGTAGGGCTCTGCAAATAAAATGCATTTATGCAAAAAAACGTGTTTGCGAAAAAGTGGTCTATTCGTCCTTATTCGCATGAACTATTCAATTATTTTTTTATACCCTCCAACTACAGTGTCGAAATATCGGTCAAGCACCCCATTAAGTATATACATATATTTTATTGATTAGTAATCGATTCTAAGACATTCTAGCGATGCCCGCCTGTGGAGGGCACGATACAGTCCAAAATAAAAGAGATAGACACCTGAAGTTTAGCCCGATTATGTCTTATGGACGAGGGGAAAATGTTCCTCCTTAAAGAACTAAAACACCACCAGAAAAAAATTATATTGTATATGCCATATGAAATTCATTAACCTGCATTTGATGATTGACCTGCAAGATGATTAGGAAATGCTACACTAAGAAAATTATGTCATTAACTGTTTGTAGGTTATTTTAAAAAGTAATCAGTAAAGTCATTTTAAAAGAAAATTCACTTATTTTATAAAGGATTTAATTTTTTTACTGTTTCTGTAGTTTAAAAAAAATAATTTACTGTATTAAAAACGAATTTTCTGTTACATTTAATTTCGGCATTAAAAAATTTCTTCTATAGTTTTACTGTTTTTCAATACAAAATAACTGAATATTCACTATTTTTTTAATGTATTGGTTAGTCATTAAATTAACATTTAAAATTGACTGTAATGTGTTTTTATTTTAAATGAAAAAACAGTGGAATGGTTTTTAAATAAAATTTCATTTGTTTTAAGTGAATATTCACTGGAATTTACCTACATAATTTTTTGAGTGTATTTTAGGCCCGCCCACTTTTAAGGGCGTAAATATCGCAAACATGAATTTGTAAACATTTATGAAAAGGTGTCCTCCAATGTCCCCCGCCGACTCCCAACGACTTAAAACTTAAAATTATTCAAATTTAAGTTTTTCAATTTATAATTTTTTACTACTACTAATTTTTTGTTAATAAAATATTAAATTGTTTTATTTTTAGGTTTTTTGTATAAATTATTTATTTTTTTGTTAATAAAAATATTTTTTAATAACCAATTTTTTATTCGTTATTCTCATCGATTAATCGAATAATTTTTTAGATTTAATCGTTTGATCGAACGAACAAAAACAATTATTTGAATTATTCGAAGAAAGTTAAAAGGCGAATAATTGACAACTCTAGTGGATAGACAAACAACAAAACTTAAAAAAAAATTAAAAGAAAAAAAATAATGGCCGCATTATTGATAAATTTACTTTTTTAAAAAATTGTAAATTTCAGAACGGGTTATGAAAATTTTACTTTTTAAAAAAATTGGAAATTTCAGAACGGGTTATGAAAATTTTTCAAAATAAAATTTTTTAATCGATAGCCCATTAAAAAGTAAACAAGACTGCTAATTTTTGAGATTATGGTGCATTCCGTTTAAATTTAATAAATATTTATTCACGGCAACTCGACACAAATTGGATCAGTTTTTCAATATTTAGCCTCGCCTCTTAAGCCCAGTTTTTTTCGCTGGATATTTGGTATGGAATGCTTCATATGTGATATCGTTTTAAACGTACATGCAAAATTATCGGTTACAAAAAATCAGTAGTTAAACAACTTGTAATGTCATAGAACCTGCACCTTTTAAGAACCCATTTCAAAAAATTCTCAACTTACCATATTGCATAGTTCTCACTATTCTTAAATTTCTAATGGGTTCACTTTTTGGTAAGACATCTATTTCTTCTATCACTACCGATGTGACTTTTTTATCCGAATCCGCTGATTCGGCATTTACAGATTTTATAATTTTACCATGATCTAAAAATAAATTGAAAAAAAAACATTAGATTAAATATGGATATTTAAGACATAACGCTGCAATCACAACGGTTTTAATTCTTACCTGTCCCCACAAATATCACATCGTATGTTTTACCACCCGGCGTTTTTATCTGCGGATCTACAGCTATTTGTGTAAATTTATATCTGAAAAAAGGCAGAGAGAAAGTGGAATTATTTTATTTGGTAAAAATTTTATTTTTTCTAAATTAAAACTAGAACTCTTTGAGGCAGAATAAACCAACTGTACACACAAAAAAATAATAAAAAATTGTGTCCGTTTATGGGATAACACAACCTATAAAGTGTTATTTGATAAATTACTTTAGTTTTTACTTAAAGAAACTTAGGTAAATTATACAATAACACTTTGTAAGTTGTAATTAAACCAAGAACTGGCACAATTTTTTTTAATATTTCTTTGTGTGTAGTGCAACTGTACACTCAAAATATTTTGTAGGCAAAAACAAAAGAAAAACACACTTAAAACAAGTGAATAAACAATTGAAAACCATCCCAGTAATTATTCATTTATTTTAACAAACAGCAACATTTATTTTTTACTGTTGACAAAATTTTCTAAAATAAATAACATTAAACATTAAAAAATTACGGTTTTTTCACTCTTTTTTACTAACATATTCAAAAAAAATAACCTACGAAAACATTAAAAATTAATGATAGTTCTGTTATTTTTACCAACAAATTCCAAAAAAATAACCTACGAAAACATTAAAATTTAATGACTCCGTAGGTTATTTTATACAATTTTCTATTGAAATATTTTTTTAAAAATTTTTAATAAAATTTTGGGGAATCGATCCCGCAACAAACTACATTCTGGCCAGACACTCTACCCATCGTGCCAAAGTCACTTGATACAAACATGTTTTTATACTTCTATAAATAATTTTTTGATTTTTTTTTCTACAAAAAATTTACTGACTTGTGTAGGTAAAAACTAATGATATTTCATTAAAAAATACCAACAATTTAAAAAAAAATGACTTACACAAATCATTAAAAGTTTAAAGAATAATCAGTAGTTTTTACTTACAGAACAAAAATAAATGACTTTAAAGTAGTGCCCCCCATTTCCCGGTTCTCGGTATTCCCGGGAATACCGGTATTCCCGGTTCTGGTACCGGTTTCCCGGTTCTAGATATATTCCCGGGAATACCGGTATTCCCGGTTCTGATGTTGGTACCGGTTCCCAAAAAATAAAAAAATACTATACCATAAAATATTTAAATTACACCATTTAATCAGTATTTCAGAAATTTTCAGTTGTGTTCGTAAAATTATTAAAAAATTATGTAACTAAATTTTTCTTAAGTTCATAAAAAAATTAGGAAATGGTGTTTTCAACATGTTTTGTATTTTTTTGATTAAATCAAAGAAAAAATTTTAGTTCTACACAATTTTACAAAATATACATACCGGTAGTCCCGGGAATACCGTCAGAACCGGAACCGGGAATACCGGTATTCCCGGGAATACCGGGAATAACTCAAGAACCGGGAAACCGGTACCATTTCCCGGGAATTCCGAGAACCGGGAATACCGGTATTCCCGGTACTACGGTACTGACCGTAGGCACTACTTTAAAGATTAAATGTTAATGAAAGTGTTTATTTTTTAGTGTGTTATTTTTGAAACAAAGGACAGAAGAAGTCATTAATAAAAACTGAACATCAAGCAAATGTTTTTGCTTTTAAAAACGACTAAACGGAAAACTTTTTAAATAAACTACAAACAGTTAATGACATAATTTTTTGAGTGTATTAAATAACTTGTTTAAAGGGTTTTGTGAAATCTATAAACAGTAAGCAATCACGGCACAGTAGACGGTTGTCGTTGCCAGCGAAAATAGCCCCAAAACAACAACGGTAAACGGTGACAGCAAAAATTGTCATTAGGAGTGTTCAGTTGCTAATTTTTAATATGTTAATGTTATTTTTTGAGAAACAATCGCTAAACACATTGTCAATGCTATTAAGTTGCCACCACTGTGGCAACACTGTAGTGGGAGTAGGGTTGCCAGACGGGCTTGATTTGGCTTGATTGTCAAGCTTTTTTAGTATGTGTCAAGAATCAAGCTAAAATGTCATTTGTCAAGCTAAAATTAAATTTTAGACCATTTCCCACTAAATTGTCAAGAAAAATCAAGAATAATTTATTTTAAAAGTCTTTAAATGTAAATAAATACAAATTAAGACTATTTTCAAAAATAATTATAATTTTACCACTAGGTGTACCAAAATCAAAAAATAATAAGCGAGAAGAGTAATGTACACTCAAAATAATTCTACAGTAAAAGGTTTAGTAAGTGATATTGCACAAAAATCTGCTAATTACTTACTAATTTTAGTATCTTTGAAGTACTAAAATTAGTAAGTTTTACTGGTTTTCAATAATATTAGTAAAAAATTTTAGTATTGGTTACCAATTCCTGCACTAGGTCCTTTTGGACTAAAATTTAGTTAAATTTTTAGTATTGAATACCCACGTTTTTTTTTGGGTGTATGGAACTGATTTTCCTATATTATTGTAGCTGCGCGAGAAATTTGGGCGGTGCCACTTTTACCAAATGACTGATTCCTTTTTAGCATTCTGTAAAAAGTAAATTTCTGAAACGACACTAAAAAATTTCAATGATAGCAAAAAAAGCTTTAAAGTTTACTCTAAAATTGGCAGATTCCAATTTTTTTAAATTTAAAAAACTTGCAGAACACATTCAAAATTTGCTGAAATCAATAAACATTTTTGCTAATTTTTCGTAGAACAGCGATTAATTTTATTTTCAAGCTCCGTTTTTTTATTATCTAAGTCCCACAAAATTTGTTTTGTACTTTACTTACTTAATCCATACCCCGTCTACCTTTCAGTGTGGGGATTTTTTACAAAGAGTTCGCCAATGTTGTCTGTCAGCTGCTACGGATCTAGCGTTGTGTGGATTGATGTTTCGTCTTTGGAATACTGGATGCAAAGAGTTTTCCCATGTCAATCGTTTTCTTCCTCTTGGTCTTTTTCCTTCGCATCTTGCTTCAAATACTTGTCTTGGAAGGCGTTCTGCTGGCATTCTCGCAACGTGACCAAACCATCTCATTTTCTGTTGGTCTATTATTTCGCTTATTGGGTTTACTTGGAGGTTTGTTCTGTGCTGTTCGTTTCGGATCCTGTCCCTTCTAGTTTTATTAGCCACACCTCTTAGGAATCTCATTTCGGATGTTTGTATTCGCCTCTGTCGGTTGTCAGTAAGTGCCCAGGTTTCGCAACCATATGTTAAAGTGGGAATGTACGTTGACCTGTATACTGCAAGTTTTGTTTTTGCCGTAACCTCTCTCTTTCGGATGAAGTTTCTATTTAGAGCATTAAATAGTCTTCCAGTAGCGGAAACTCGATTGTTCAAATTTTTGTCAGGTTTGCCATCATCACTTATAACAACCCCTAAATATTTAAATTCACGAACTTGTTTAAGAATTGTTTCATCTATCGATATATCGTGTTGTGCAAACTGTCTTCCTACTACCATCGTCTCAGTCTTTGACTTGCTTATCCTTAGTCCCCTTTTTTCAAATTCCTCTTTAAGTGTTGTGAGGTTAGTTTGAAGATTTTCGGCCGAGTTTGCTATAAGCGCAATGTCGTCTGCGTATGCCAGAGCAGACAATTTGACTTGTTGCATCCTCCAATTTCCAATATTTGCCATCTTAAATTTTCTTTTACATGTTTTCAAAATGTCGTCTATTAGTATTATAAACAAATATGGACTCAGGATATCCCCTTGTCTTACTCCAGTGCATGTAATAAATTCACTTGATTTGGCATTACTAACTCTTACGTAATTTCTGCAATTTTTATAGAAGCTTTGTATTCTCATTATGAGTTCTTCAGGTACAGCTCTTTTCCTTAGAAAAAATTTGTTTTGTAACTTTTTTAATTGCGTTTTGGATTATACAAATTCATTAATCACGATCACCACATTTTCTCAATAAATTTTAAGATTTTTTTTTAATTACCGATTTTTGATTACACGAATTTTTTATTGCACTGATCAGAAATGATTTAAAAAATATAAGTTTTTTCCGTTTCGTTAAAAATGGTTTAGGAAAAAAATCTAAATTTTTCCAAGTCCCAATTTTTTTTTTCTTAAGCCTTCGAAGCGAAGTAAAAAAAACTAAAAATTTTTATTACTTTCAGTCTCAAATTCACTAAAGTTCTCAAACTAAAATTCTCAAATTAAAAATACTTTTTTTTTTTAAATACTAAAATTTCAAATGTCAAGAAAAATCAAGCTTTTATTTCTGGATGTCAAGAAAAATCAATTTTTTTTTTCTAAATGTCAAGGTTTTTACCATTTTCTATCTGGCAACCCTAAGTGGGAGAGAGAGGTAGATTTTGAGAAACCAGAAAGACCGGTGTTTAACTGTTAAATCGTATTGCAAAAATCGTGGTAGCATAGTGAATTTAAATGACAATCGTTAGTGTCTAAAATAAAAATATTAATACACATTAAACTCTACACTTATTGAGCATTAGAAGCAGAAAATTATACCTTCTCTAAGCTTAATCAAGATTAACAAACAACAAACAAAAATTATTAAAACAGATTTGCATATGACTACCCCATTGAATAATATTATTTTCTAGTTGTTTTTGCAATGCTCAAATATGTTAAAAATCTATTATTAAATGTTGTAACCTTACTCTAAAAATGTATTTAAAATGTTGTTATGTCCGACCAAAACTTACTAAAAGAAACTATTGTTTAAATGTGTCATTTAGTTTAATTTTCATACTCATTTACTATGGAATCCTTATTACAATTGTACATTTTTGAAAATGCAGCCTGCTGTTCCAGACAGTTTTTACGGGGTTTTTAAAACTTATGGGTATATAATTGTGGGTTAATGTCTGTACCAACAATAACGAACGGAAGTTTTAAAATAATGTAATGTAAATTTTGTACTTTTGGGTAATTACGAAAAATATAAGAATAGTAAAAATATAATAATGTTAAGAAGAACAAGAAAATGTAGAAAAAATATGGTGCGAAATAATATGACAAAGCAGCAATTTAAAATGTTTTGTAGAAATGTGTGCGATAATTTTTGGTCACATTAACAAGCAAAAGTGGGCAGTTGGAAATTCGGGATATAGGCGAAAATATTTATCGCACAAAAATGCCTATAAACCCCATAAACGATATAAATGTGTATGTATATTGTTGATTCATTATCGATTCTTTAACTTTCTACGAATGTCCGTCTGTATAAAACACGATGCAGTCCGAAAACAAAATGGTAGACTACTGAAGTTTGGAAGTTGGCAGGTTAAGTTCGTAAATGGGCAAAGGCCAAAAACGTAATTTTTCACCCAACACTACACTCTGTGTTACAGGGTATAATGCATTCCAAAATGGACTACCATGTATACTGCATTATACATGGGATTACAAAATTTAATTATTTTTCAATCTATTTCCAATTGGGTATGTACTATCATATAAATTTGTGACTTAATAAAAAAAGTTTTTACTTCAAAACTAAAGATATAAGGACATATGGCAATTATTAAAATAATTTAATTTCTTTTTAAAGAAAATTTACATTTTAATTTAATTTTCTAACAAAAAATTAAGTCATTGTTGGTAAAAGTATTTTAGGCGCTACAGAATATTGGCATAAATTTAAAAATATTTGCGTCCGACACACTTTTGTACACATGTACCAGACTGGTAAATTCTAAAAGTAGGGCCGAAAATACCCGTGTCGCACAGGTTTTCTAGATCAATTCGCTTTTTTGAAAAAAAAAACAAAAAAAGATGTATTTCACCAAAGTATTATGTATTGCATGAACCATTGGCCTTCAACAACCACTAGTGAAAATTGATGCAGAAAATGTTTGACAAAATTACAAAAATCTTCACTAAATATAAAAGATAAAGGGTTAATATGTTCTAAGAAAAGAACCGTCATCAATTTTCACTGAAGACATACATATATTAACATTATTTATTTGGAACACAATTTTACAATATGTTGTTTTTGCATTTTTCGCGAAAAATGCGAATTAATCTAAAAAGCCTGAGGAACACGGGAATATTATTTTAAGCCTCACTTTTTGAATAGAGTCAACTTTTTCCTAAGTTGAATTGTTTTTTATGCATTCATCGCGAAAACGCGAATTGATCTTAAAAAAGTGACAGACACGAGTTTTTTTATTTTCGGCTCCATTTTAAGAATTTTTTGCTCTGGTCCATGCCTATAATCAGAAGTGGAAATTTGTCGGATGGTGTTAGTATAGAAATCTATGAAAGAACAAATTTAAGTAATAACACCGTCCGTCAGCCAATATTAAACATGAACCGGATGATATACGTTTGAAAGTAGAGATCAAATGGAGTTAAACTGGATTTACAGTTTTTCATTTCGTGATCCTGTTTCTTTTTAAAAGGACTTCAAATTCTTAAAGGATGACATTTTGTAAAATATGTTTTAAATATTTGTACTTGTCTTATAATTTCACTATTGATTGCAAATGAAAGAGGAGAAGTTTCGCTAATTTTGCCATATTCGTATAAAAGGATGTAGAAAATGTCCTATCAAAAATTTATCAAAATATTTTGTTAAAAAATTTTAATGATATTTAAGGCCAAAGTTTTGAAGGACATTACTTACTTTCTTTTTACTGATATGACAAAATAATAAAATGGGAAAATTAGCGGAAATTCTCTTCTTTTATTTGACATAAGTAGTAGTATCCTAGAGTAAGTACAAATATTTAAAAAATGTTTTACAAAAATTAATACCCTAAAATCTTGTAGTTCTTTTAAAAGGAAACAGGATCACGACATGAAAAACTGAAAATGCATTTTTACTACATTTATGCTCGTGTTTTACGACTTTTGTGTCTCTTTGTAGAACGGTGTAATATTAGAATTTATAATAGAGAAAAAGAAACTAAAGAAAAATATTTTGAGTAAAGGTATTCTAGCTCGAGGTCATTTTTCTATGCTAATCAAAACCATGATATTCGTGTAGAACAATTTGGTTTCACACAAAAAATTATTGGCTAAAAATTTTCAATTAAATGTATTAATCAACAAAAATTAAATGAGTCAATCAATGTTTTGATTAACATTTTTGCTATTTTTTGTTACAAATTTTCAACATACCAGATTTTTTTTTTTCGCTTAAATTTATTTGAATAGATTAATTCAAAAATATTCAAAATAATCGGGCTTTACTTTTTTATTGTTGGCAACATATTGGAAAGCAAAAAAGATGAATTTTTTGATAGTTTTGTCATAAGCTTACAATTCATTTGTTAAATCAATTATTTTGATTGACTTTAAACAAAAAATTTATAAAATTTTTGATCAAAATCGAAAAAATGTTTGATTGAAAAAATTTTCAATCAATCACGTACAATTTGATGATTGGTATAACAATTTTTTTAATTGAAGGAATTTAAATAAAAAAATTGATTGAATCCGCGTTTTTGTTGATTGAAATTCGTTTCAAATTTTTTCTGTATTTAATGATAACTTTTCTATATCAGAATCTAAGACTTTTTCTATACAAAAAATGTATCAGAATCTGAAACTTTTTCAATACGAAAAATGTTCTAGAATCTAAGACTTTTCTATACGCAAAATGCCCAGAATCTATGACTTTTTCCATACGAAAAATGTCTCAGAATCTGAATGTTTCAGAATCTGAGACATTTTCCTTACGACAAATGTCTCGGAGTTTGGTACTTTTTCTATACGACAAATGTCCCATAATCTGAGACTTCTTCTATATAAAAAATGTGTCAGAATATGAGACTTTTTCTATGCGAAAAATGTCTCAGAATCTAAGAGTTTTTTTATACGAAAAATATCTCAGAGTCTGAGGCTTTTTCTACACGAAAAATGTCTCTGAATCTGAGACTCTTTCTATACGAAAAATGTCTCAGAGTCTGAGGCTTTTTCTACACGAAAAATGTCTTAGAATCTGGGACTTTTTTATAGGAAAAATGTCTCAGAATCGGCGATTTTTTCTATTTAAAAAATGTCTCAGAATATGAGATTTTTTCTATACAAAAAATGTCTCAGGATCTGAGACTTTGCATTCGATAAGTGTCTCAAAATCTGAGTCTTTCTATTTTGGAAAAACTATGAACTTAAGACTGTAAAAATTTCAGAATCTGAAACTTTTTCTGAACAAAAAATATTGCACAATCTGAAAGTTTGTATGCAGGTTTTCTATAAATTTAAGACTTTTGAGAACAAATTCTCCTATAGAAAAAGTCCCATATGTGTACGAAAAATCTGTTACATTCTGAGAATTTTTCTGTAAGAAAATGTAAAATTTTCTTTAAAAATAAATTTAAAAAAATGTTGCTCCATTTTCGTATAAACAAATTATTGGCATTTCGGGGTCCCTTAGTTCGGGGGCCCTGGGCACAGGCCCAGTGTGCCCTATTGGTTAAAAAAGTTCTGACCCCATATAAGGCATTTATAAAATCGGTTTTGACCACAAAATTTTTTGTTTGAATAAAACTTTCTTTATAGGAAAAATATCAAAAGTTTTATTATCCTTACCATATTCTTGTAATGTCATTGTGGTCAAATTTTCCTGTATAAAAATACCTAAACAAATTTATATATTCTTTCTTAATATTTATTACATTTTACAAAAAAAAAATCATTGTATTACTAAAAGAAATAGAAGAAAAAACTTTATTGTACATTAAAGTGAGCAGAAATTGAAATTTCTACAATCACTGCAAAAAAAGTTGGTAGAATTTTTAAAATCGGTTTTTGGGGTTTAAAATCCAGTCATTACCGGCTAAACATTGTAAGTGCCACAATTATAAATTCGATTATATATGAAATGAGGTCGCAATAATTAAATATACCACAGAAATCGCAAAGTAGACAACGCTGAGAGCACATTCCAAGCTTCTTTATACATTTCGTGACAATTTTAATATTCTTCCGGTAATTAATCGAAATCGTTAGTTTACGATTTCTTTGCAAAACAAGGGTCCTTACAGAAAAATTGCTGATTTAAATATTTTTAAATGACAAATTAAAAAATTAACCCCCATTCTAATGTCTATATTCTATGTATATTGTATAAATAGATATATTGTTGAAATCTATATACTTATTCTTCCTATTTCAATCCTACAAAAGTTTAGTGGTCAATGTTGTCAGTAAAAGTGTCATTTGAAATTTGTTCCTATTGTTATAAAACAATGTTTTGAACATGACCAAACAATGTTTTAGAAATGAGATATTGAGAAAAAAAATATTATCCTTCATGTATGATTTTTCTTTTTTATTATATTTTGTTAAAACGGATGTAATTTATTTAGTAAAGTAATATTTTCATGTATGTTTTATTATTTGCAAAAATTTAATATTAAAACATCTGATACATCCGTTTTTAGTTAAAAACAAGTAAAAAAGTTAAATTCGGCCTTGCCGAATGTAGTGATACCCTCCACAATTTCAAACAGATTGCAAAAAACTTTATTTAAAGGGAAATTACTTTTGAAAAAAAAAATTTTTCGAAAAAAAAATTTCCGCAAAAAAAAATTTTGGTAAAAATTTTTTTTTTTTTTGTCAAAAAATATATTCGTACTTGTTTAAATACCATTTGGTGTTCAATTATGTTCACATATGCCAACCAGAAGACGAATTAAAGCATTTTGTATTTTTAGGTTATGTTGAATGTACTGAAATTTTTAGGTGTGCTTACATTTTCGTTCATAACTTTTGAACCGCTGAACCGATATCGCTCAAATGCAATACCAAACTTCTCGGGAGAACTTCCAATAAATATGTTAAGTTTCAGTCATCTCTGTGCAATATTTTGTCCGCGACAGCATTTTCCACAGACAGACAGACAGACGGACAGACGGACATCGCTAGAATGTCTTAAAATCGATCGGGCATCATGAATATATATACTTTATGGAGTCCCAGATTGATATTTCGATGAGTTACAAACGGAATGACAAACTTATATATACCCTCTATCACTAAGTGGAGGGTATAACAAATATATATTTATTTAGAAAGGAAGCAAAGCCAGCGTAAGGCTTTACAGAGTGAATTGACATGAAATTTGACAACATTATAAAGATGTAATACACTATTTGTCATTGAATGACAAATTTGTAAAGTGTAGTGTTAAAACTAAATTTGAACTTTCCCTGTGAGTAAAGATGAACCAATTGAGCTTAAAGTACCTATCCTGTGACTGGTTAAAATAAGACTGCTCACCAAACTGGTCCATGAGCGCATTGCTGTAAGTAAAAAAGGGGCAATTAATCAGAAAGAACTGATCCCTTGACGAGTGTACCAGAATTGGTTAGTTCAGTGACATGTCCATTAGTGCTACCTTGGTTACATGTTTCTTAATGTGAGATCTGTGACATATATTTTACACCTCCCAACTACGGTACGGGTGTATACTCACTTTGTCATTCCGTGTGTAACGCAGCGCATAATCGGCCCTATGGGGCCATTAATATGATGTCCGTCCGTACGTCTGTAGTTAACTAGATGAAGTTCAGAACAAACAAGATGGACTCCTCAAATTTGGCACGAATATGTCTTATGGTAATAGGCAGGTTAAGTTCAGAAATGGGAAAATCGGAATAGGGGCAAAAATTTCCTCTTGAAGAACTAAACCAACCTCTGAAAAACGTCAATTTTTTACACGTTTTTTATATTTTTGATAAACAAATGAAACATTTTTACGTTCGCAGAAGTTTAAAGTCCTGCGCTTAGACCCAGGGAATTCAATAATTTAGCTTTTTTCGGCCCGCCCCCTTCTAAGGGCGTGAATAAACAAAAAAAAAAAAATAATAATAATAAAATTATAATACTTTAGTACACAAAGCAGAATAAAATTAACTTATGACATGTCATCAGTAATCATTTAACCCCGTCCTAGGGCAAGCCATGTTAAAGTGATAGGTCGCTTGTAAGGAAAAGTTCGGGTCTGGGACCGGTCTTTGTCACTTTAGAACGGTTCAGAACCGGTTATTTTCCTCACAGGGTTATTATACTCCAACAACAGTATGTAAGGTAGTGGCAGGTACAGCTTTTGAGTTTAAAATAAAAAAATCAAAGATTCACCGTTGACAGATGAGCAACAGTGAAACTTTTTTCCCCTAAAAATACTAATGGAAAAGCTATAAATAAAATCATCAAAATTTAGGAGTTTTCAACAAAAGTTCAAGAAAATGCATTTAAGTTTACAGATAGAAAATGTTTACTCCCTCTTGTTAAAACTAGGTTTCTTTAAATATTAACAGAAAAACTTATGGCGTTTTCTTTTCTGAAATAAAATGTTGCACCCTTAAACAGTATCATTTGTTAAATGTGGCTATAGCCACAACCCTTTTGATGTGTTGCCAGCAGGGATGTTAAATGGTGTTTTCAATTTTGTACCAACTTTCAAAAAAAAAATGTACTTTTTGGACCCTCACGGTACCATTTTTTGTTTATAAAAAAAAAATTTAAAAAAACATCTTTCAGTGGCGTTTTTGAACAATTTCTTGAAATCTATTCTGCAGAAAAATGTCTTAATTGTCCGAATTCATCTAAAGATAAAAAGTCTCAAAATCTGCAACTAATATTATCTTCATTAATTGTCTATAAATGGCTAAGACTTCTGTGGAAAATTCTGAGACACTTTTTTTGATAAAAGTGTGTAATTTTTTTTTTCAATTGTCTAATTCTGTAACATTTACTACAAAAACTAGTTATTAAGTTTTCCAAAAATTTTTGTAAAAAAAATTTAGAAAAATTTTATTTGAAAACCATTTTAAACTGTTTTAAAACAAAATGTAACAACTAAAAAAGAGTTTCATTTACGGTGTAAACCGGTCTAGCAATAATACCCTTGTGAAAATTTTTTTAAGAAAAGCTGAGGTCTTTTACCTATATTTTGATGAGTTATAAAGAAAGAAATTGGAAATTTTAAAATTGTACCAAATAAGTCGCGGTAGTACCACGGTACTTTTGAAGTTGAAAATGTACCAAAAAAGTACAATTGTACCAACTTTAACATCCCTGGTTGCCAGTTTTGTGATTACAAAAAAACAAAACATTGAAAAAATTTTTCTTTCAACCAAAATATTGACAATCAGCTGTTTTTATAAGGCAATTTTACTACCCCGTCATTTTATGAAAGTGGGAAAAGTGTGACATTTTGAAACTTTAAAAATGCAATATTTTTAGAAAAAAACAAAATAAATTTTTAAAGTGTTGCCAGTTTTTTAGAAAAGAAAAAAGTGTATTTTTTTTAAACGTAAAAAAATTTACATGTTAAGCTTATCTCGAAAACGATGAGAGATATGAAAAAATTACTTAGAACAAAAATTATTCCCCGGAAAAATGCAATAAAACTGCAACTTCACATTTTGCAATTGCAATGTTTTTGTTGCAAAAAATTGCACTTTTAAATTCGAGCTAAAAACGTCGCGTTTTCTGTAATAATTATTAACGAATTGTTAATACAACGACGGTAGTCGGCGTTGCCTTTATAAGGATACCAAAAAGTTGGATTTGAAATCCAAATTAGCAAATCCAAATCCACCTGATGGCGCAAATCCAAGGTTTACTACACAAAATGTTGGGCAGAATGGTACAAAACACCGCGTCAACTGAAAAAAGGTCCGAAAAAAGTCTAGAAAATTGTGAAATAAATCAAAAAATTCAAAATAATAATTTTTAACTAAATTTTTGTTAATTATATTTTCGTTCAGTTTTCACATTTTTCTCATAAAAGCAGCTAATTTCTTAAAAAAAAAATAAAACAATTAATAATAAACAATAAAATATTGATTTTATTGTTTAATTTTTATTATTTGTCCCCTAATAACGCCATTTTTTGCATTAAAAACAAAAAATGTACTAAATATAAAATAAATGTACTAAATGCTCAAAATGTAGAGGCCAACATTTTGTGTTGTAAACTTTGGATTTGCGCCACCAAGTGGATTTGGATTTGTTAATTTGGATTTCAAATCCAACTTTTTGGTATCCTTATAAAGGCAACGCCGACTACCGTCGTTGGTTAATACCGCGATTAAAACTTGTTTATTTACTTACTTCATTTAAATTTAATCGGGTTTGTTGCAAAAAAAATATTTTTGCAATATGTTTTTTTATAAATGTTTAGCTGCAACTTTGTGTGTTAATAACTCGAAAAGGAAGCGAGCCCAGCAAAAACTTGGTAATGACGCATCATTACCATTCGAATTACTTACTAATGATAGAAAATTACCTTTACCATTATTTTTAAATGTAAAATAATGACTTACTAATAATGATTTACCTAAGTCATTACAATAAAAGTAAAAAATTTCTGGATTTTCAATTTTTGACTCACTGCACATTATTTTGGTTAAAAATAAAATAAAATTAAATTAAATATTTTTTTATTTCTTAAAAAACATTTTTTAAATAATTTTTTTATTACCTATAAGTATTAGAGTTCGTTTGGACACTTCATCTGTATATTGGATATCATCATTTTTTTAAAGGACTTAGGGGAGCTAAAAAGAATGCCGGTATTTTTTTGGAAAAATTTTCACTCCTTGGGGTGGTTCAAAGCATCTAAAAACGCGGATTTTGAGCTGATTTTTCAGCAGAGAAAAAACGGCTGAATATATTGCAAATCTGATTTCACCAGTCGATTCTACAGCAAAAATTAGTACAATAGCAGTTTTTTGAACTCTAAAAAAAGTTCCAATAACCCACAGCAGGGGGCGGAAAAATCGATTTTTTTTTTAAAAAAATTTAAATTCCCTAGTAAAAATCATTTCGTATATAGCCATGTATAAATTTATACAAATATATATTTTTATACATATTGAGATCTTATTATATTTAATTATATAAAAAATCAATCAGATAAGACCAAATTTCGTATCAAATTATATAAAATTTGATGTAACTCCCGATAGAATTTTATAAAATTTGATACGAATTTTGGTCTTATCTGAGAAATTTTTTATATAATTTTATATAATTAGATTATTTTATGTAAAATTAGATATATTTGTATCAATATATACATGGATATATACAAAACCATTTTTACTAGGGTTATTTTTTTAATCATGCACGATGAAGAGGCAGTTTTTGCTTAGAAAATTGGTACAAAAAGCAACTTTCTATCACAGCCCATTAAAAACTTATAAGGCTTCAAAGTTTTTTTCTAATTGCAAAATTAAAAAACACTAACCGAAATTTAAAAAAATTTTGAAATAATTGAGGTCAAAGTTCACAAAAAACGCTTTTTTGTGCATTATTGAGAGCTTTTTTTTGTGATGTTTTTGGATGATATTCTGGGATCATAAAACTTGTCTGGTTTTCAAATTTTTCTATCACGTTTTCGAGAAAATTGAGATCAAAGTTCTCAAAAAACGTGTTTTTGTCCATTTTTGAGAGGTTATAACTTCTTAACGGGTTGTGATAGAACGGAAATTTTGGTACCATTTTATTAAGCTGAAAATGCCCTTTAATTGTGCATATTTAAAAAATTTATTTAAAAAGGAAATGGAAAAACCTTACATTTCCGCCCTCTGCACTGTGGCCGAAATTCTAGCAAAATTCTAGAAATTCTGATCTAGCGGCGCTTAAGTCAAAATTAAAAAATTAAGATCGATAAATGTTTTTGCACTGCATCGTTTACCTATACTTTACAGAAAAAATTTACGTCTTTACTTTTGTTTTGCTTTCAATATTCGCACAGCTGTAAGCTGTCAAATATAAATTTTCTGCAGCAAGTGTACTAAAGGAATTTGGGGTCTAATTAATCAGTGAGTTTTTCTTGACACTTTTAAGTCAATTGTTTATACATTTTGAGCCAAAAAGTTTTAATTGAAAGTAAAAGGTATATTTTAACTAAAAAATAAATGTTATTGGCAGTTTATTATTAGTGCATTAAATAAGTTGACATTTGTGACATAAACTATAGTTTCATGGACTGCAACTTTTGAAATTCGATCGTATTCGGTCCAATTCCTGTTTTGTTTATTATTTTAGGTTATTTTTGTTGGGACGTTTCAGTATGGCCTGCTAGTTTGAGCAAGTTGTTCAGTTAGGGTCCATCTGCCTGTCCAAATAAACAGTATAAACGCGATACAGTCCACAATTTTCAATCGATTTGGCTAAAATTTGAAATTTAAGATTTTTTATCGAAAGAACAAAACCTATTAAATTTTTGACAAAATCGGTCCATGTTATCACATAGCCCCCATGTTAATTTCCCCTTCCAGTTTTACTTAAAAACCATAACAATAGTATTTTAACAAATATCCTCTTGAAATTCGACTGTTAAATGTTTTTTGTAGCCATAAATAATCACTCTAAATTTTAACGGAATCGGAACATTTTAACTTCTAGTCCTCATACAGTCCACCCTCCCGATATTCACATAAATTTCCCAAAATACATAAAAACACGCCGCTGGATTGGGTGTTTCGGCCACTATGCTCTGTGGTGGCTTTTTTGAAATTTTTTTAAGAGTTTGAAAAACGAGCATTGTATTATGTTTTGCTGTAGAATCGACTGGTGAAATAAGATTTGCGATAAATTCAGCCGTTTTTGCTCTGCAGAAAAATCAGCTCAAAATTCGCGTTTTCAGATGCGTTGAACCACCCCAAGGAGCAAATTTTTTTTTCCAAAAAAATACCGCCTTTTTTTTAGTTTCCCTAAATCCTTCAAAAAATGATGATACCCGCAGACAGTGTTACCATATATTTTTTTGAAAAATCTTATTTTTTCTGAAAAAAAAATCTTTTTTTTGTAAAAAAAATCTTTTTTTTGAAAAAAATATTAAAATCATTAAAAAAAACTCACAAATTGTTTTTTAAATTCAATTTTAACATAAAAAGCACGTAACACTATAGCGTAGAATGAAAAAATAATATTAAATTTATAAAAAAAATATATTTCTGAGGTAATTTGAGCTTATTTAGAAAATAAATTTTTGTTTTTGTCGTTCCAAAAATCTTTTTTTCAGAAAAAAAATCTTTTTAGCACCTCAAAAAACTTGCAAAAAAAGATAAATCTTGATATATGGCAACACTGCCCGCAGATCAAATTTTCAAAATTAACTCTAATAAGTATATCGTCCATTCAACCAGACATTTGGTGATTTTACGCATTTTTTGACCGAGGGTCTTCGGATTTTTGTTATTTTTTTCATACAGATACTCTATGGAGCCAATTTCAAATTTCATCCATCAGATCGAAAATATTCGAAAAACTCGCGATTTTATTTACGATTTTCGTTTTTAAAAAAGTCAAAAAAAAAATGCTAAATCTGTGTAACTTTGAGCAGCTGTGTTTTCTAAACTACTTATCGCATTTTAACAATCTATAGCGCACAGGAATGGTATGTAAGTCTATTTTAATATCTAATAAACTGAAAAATATCGGTGGTTTAAAAGTGCATTTTTTATACAAATGCAGTTTAGAAGTGCATTTTGCGAAACTTTAACCCCTTTTAATTTTTTTTAATTAGCATATTTGGAAAATTTAGAATTTTTGCTACAAAAAAATGTTTTCATTACAATGGACCGAGAATGTATGCTATTTTTAATATATATATTCTTTTAAATACTTCCTTAAGTTTCCCTTATAAAAATTTTTATTTTTTAAATTATACCAAAATCATGTAAAAAGACATGTTTTTAAAACGTTATATTTTCGAAAGTATTAATCGTATCTTATTTTTTTATGCACTTTAGAAAGGTATTTTTGTCCATTTTTTGCATTTAATGACCGGCAAAATGTTGGTGTTTCAAAAATGCATTTTAAAAGTGCGTTTTTCAAAACTTTTACCCCTTTGATTTTTTTTTAATTATCATATTCGAAAAGTTTACAATTTTTACTACAAAATAATGTCCTCCTAATAATAGACCCACTGTGAACGGTGAACTGAGCTGTGCGTTGGACTATTAGCCAGCAAATCTGGGTTCGATTCTCAGCTCAGGCAGAACAACATTTTTTTCGGATATTTATTAGTTTCTATTTATAACCAATATCCATCGCAGCACCATCCTTCGTTGATAAATAGCACTATAATATCAAAGAAGTAAAATAATAAAATAATGGCTATTAAACACAGCTTCAAAATAATTCGCCAGATCAACTGTTCACAAAAATATCAACACGCGCAATAACAGTGTTGCCATACTAAAGCCCTTCTGTATTTCAAATCTTTCATCTCTTTTCTATCCCCTTTCCGAAACAAGCATCACTGTTACATTAGTATTTGATAGGCAGCATTGCCTGTATGTTGCTTCTTTTATTTAAAACAAAAAAAATAAAAAATAATTTTAAAAATCTATCTCTTTTTTTACCATTGTTGGCTAAGAACATTTCTAACAGTTTGGTATATTATTGATCAGTAATCGATTCTAAAATATTTTTGCGATGTCCGTCATTTCGTCTGTGGAAGACACGATACAGTCCAAAGAAAAAGGCCTAGACCCCTGAAGGTTGGTAAAGTTCGTAAAAAGGCAAAATCAGAACAGGGAACAGGTTCCCATTAAAGAACTAAACACACTTCTAGTCAATAAAAAGAAAACAAAAACTTTATGTCACTTAAAGTGGTTCTTGGAGACATGGGTTATTAAAATCCCAACTAAATTTAGATTTCTTTAAAAAAAACTCCCCAAAGTGTTGTGTTTAAAGCCCCTCATTGCTATTTAACCCATAAATAGTATAAAATTATTAGCTAGTTAACATATTTTAACAAAACATTTTATATGTAATCGTAAACTTTGCATATTTATGTCTTCTAAATGTTTATAATAGCCAGAAATTTGTCTAGCAAACATATTACAGTAACTATCATACTAACTGCTGCCTTTTTTATATTTAGCTGTTTTGTTATGTTTACTAACCATGGTTACAAGGCATTATTGTTAGTATGAGTATTTTTGCAATTACATCAACAAACAAAAGGATACTATCATGTTTGTATATGTGTGTGTGTGTATAGTCCTTTTCGACTTTAGCTAGACGACTTCGTAGGAAGTATGCAGCTAGCTAATCCTTTTAACATTGTTGACTTTTCATAATGAAAACCATATACGAAGATGTCAACAACAAACAAACATTTACCGAGTGACAGATACTATCAGCATTATTAAAGTGTGTAGTTTTGAAAAACTACTAAAAATTAGATTTAAAGCATTTAGAAATCCCTTAGAAAACCCAGAAAAAGTATTTAAAAAGAAACAAGTAAAGAAGTTAAATTCAGGCTAGTCGAATGTATTAATACCCTCTACAATGTCAAAAAGATTATTCAAAAAATTTACAAAAGAAATTAATTTAAAGAAAAATAAAATAATAAAAAAAAATCAGCGGAAAAAAAATCCGCAAATTTTTTTTTTAAATATGTTATGACTTCTTTAAATACCTTTCGGTATTTTAACGTACAGTGATCATCAAAAAAAGTGTACAGGTCTAAAGTAGATGTAATTCGTTAAAGGCAAAGTTGACAATAAAAACCCTTATTGTTATCAATCAACTATTATCTAAAAAAATGCTACATAGGAAATACAGTTTGAGCAAATATTAAATGAGAACGAGGGTCGCGCTGGAAAATGAAATTATTTGAAAAAGTTTTTAAGAAATTTTAAAAAAATAGTTTTAAGTTGATTTTGTTTAAGTTCAAACATTCGAAACTTAAAAAATAGTACAATAGTTTAAATTTAGTTATCAACTAATTTTTACAACGAACCAAACAAAAATCAAAATTTGGTAAAAACTGCAGTAAAAATATGAATTTTTTTGAAAATTTTCTAAAAACGTCTACAAATAATTTTATTTTTCGGCACGACCCTCGTATCTCATTTAATATTTGCTCAATTTGGACGCTATCAAACTTAAATTAAAGATTGGAATATTTCATATATAGTATTTTTATAAAATAATAGTCGATTGATAATAAGGATTTTTATTGTCAACTTTGAACTACATCTACTTTAGACCTGTACACTTTCATTTGATGTTCACAGTATGTTATGTAAAAAATGCAATGTTGGCAATCAATAACTTTTCAATACCGTTATCCGTTTCAAAACCCTTTAAATTGAATACCGGTACCAATACCAATACCGAAACTCAGTTTTGGTATCGGATACCGGTATCCAAAAACCCTTTCCTTCGGTACCGGTACTTACCGGTATTGAAACGGTTTTTCCTGAAAAAACATGTTTTTTTTACAAAAAAAAAATAATAGAAAGTTTGTTATTTTTTTGATTTTTGTAAATGAAAAATCGTACTCCAAAAGCCTTTTCTCATAAAAATCAAAAAAATCTTTAAGCACCCACATCGTGGATTAAGTAAAAATTTCCAAAAAAAAATCATACTTCAACCGCTAGCGGAAGAAAATGATTGATTTTCACGAAATTTTTTTGAAATCATTTAGACTCTCAATAGAAACTTTCTGAAACCCTTAGTATAGTTTAGTTTTTTGGAGATTTTTATATAATCCGCGATGTATGTGGGTGCCCAAGGATTTTTTTTTTGATATTTATAGGACTTCGTGATTCAAAAATTATTAGCAAAACCGTGAATTTCAAATTGGTTTCAATTTTAGTTCACGTGTTGAAAAACGTCAGAAAATTATTTTACAAAGTATTTTTGTCACTCACAAATATTTTTACAATTAAGCAAAAAAAACTTACACTCGAAAAAAAATTTATACTAAAAAAAAATGTTGTAATTTTTTTTTTCAAAAATGACTAAAGAAAGTTTTTTACTCAAAATAAAATATTTCTAATCAAAATTGTTAATTTTTTTTAAGTTAGACACTTTAAAAGGGCACCGTGGATATTCATGGATTCGGCTAACAATAAGTCGAATTTAACTCTTCTACTTTTTTTACATTTTTTTTTACTTTTCTTTAACAAATGAAACATTTTTAAGTCAGAATAACTTCAAAATCCTGCACTTTGATCAAGGGGATAAGAAAATTACATTTTTTTTGGCCCGCCCCCTTTTGTAAGTGTGGTCCGGCAACGTCCCCGCCGACCCCCTAAGAAAACGCTATTTTAATTTTTTTTTTCACATTTTTATGGGCATTTTAGCAAAATTGCTAAAAATAATTACGTAAATACGTGTTTTAGGGGCATGTCACAGACTCAATTCCGTCCGGATTTGAAAAAATTGGTTTACTTATAAAACGCTAAACAAATATTATTTTTTTCAGAATGAAATCACTTTCAAAAATCAAAGTGGAATTGAATTGCATAAAAGTGGGTTCATTCCGAAAAAAGTATTTGCTTTGCATTTTACGAGTAAACCACTTATTCCACTTCCGACCGGAATTGAGTCTATGACATGGTCCTTAGTATTAAAATTGAAAAAAAAAATATTTTTTTTAAGTTTTTATGCGTTTTTTATATTTTTAGCATTTTTTTCGATAATACCGGTACGTACCGGTATCGACGTTTCGGTATCGGTAATACCGTAACCGATTCAACTCAAATACCGTAATCGATACCGATACCGAAATAAATAAAAAAACGATACCAATACCGATATCGATACCGTTATTCGTTTCGATTGCCAACCTTGAAAAAATGTAAAAAAAAAATTAAAACAAGTGAGAGTGTTAAATTCGGTTGTACCGAATCTTTTATACAGTCCAAAATATAAAAAAAATAAAAGAAAAAATTTGTCAGGAGCTTTTTTTTTGGGGGCGAGTTCTGTGGTCAGTGGGGGACGTTAAAAGCACCTTCACATTGTGAGAAATACACCAAATGTTTCATTTATTTAACAAAAATACAAAAAAACATAAAAAAGCGTATTTTTTCAGATGTTGGTTCAGTACTTAAAGGGAAAACTTTTTCCCCCTGGCCCAATTTTTCCACTTCACGAACTTAACCTGCCTATGAACATTATACAAATTTCTGCCATACTTTAGGAGTCTCCCTTTTTTTTCTGGACTGCATTGTATTATCTACAGACAGACGGGCGGACGCACAGACGGTCATTCATAGAATGTCTTAGAATCAATCATGGATCATTAATATATATACTTTATGGGGTCCCCGACCGATATTTCGATGCGTTACAAACGGAATAACAAAGTGAGTATACCCCCATACTGTGGTTGGAGGGTATAAAAATAATTTTTATGTTGAAAAATCCGCATCTGTGCACCAAAATCGCGCTTTTTGGAACTTTTTAAATATTTTTCCAATAAAGTACGCAAAATTTCCGAATTTTTGAGCCTGAGTTGGACAAAAAATTCAGATATGAATTTTAATCGAAATACGTATTTTTGAACTTTGACTGCTGGTTGCCGACTGAAGATGACCTTGAAAATTTTTTTCATATATTTTCCCACAATCAGCTCTTACATGGACATCGTTTGGCATGAAGTTCGAACATTTAAATTGGACGGGACGCCCAAATGTAAATGGGTTATATAGGACCAGGAGCAAAATAGTTTATTTTATTTATTTTATTTATTGGTGATCTAGCACAACAAGACATAAAATCTTATAAATGATAGTGCTAGTGAGTATAACAAACATACATGGGTACATGATTGAAAATTATCAGATTAAAAGCATTAGAAAATAGTTTGTGAATTTGAATTAAAAAAAAATAAAATAAATAATTGTAGTATATGGGGCATTCCAAGCCAAATCACTCACTTTTAGACCCGACCCCTTTCCATTTATTTTATTTTTGGATATGTTTTAGTACTTAGAAAATGCAACTTGGACACCAATTTTCAGAATTTTATTTCAAGATGGTGTTGAGTAATCAATTTTTCAAAATGGCGATTTTCTCAAAAAAATTAAAAAATTGAAATTTTTAATTAATTTTGACCATTAAAAAATATAGATATTTTAAAAAAAGTTGGACAACGTTTTGTTGGTATTTAAATGTAGTTTTAGAAAAAAAATATGAAAAAATTATTCGAAGTAATTATCACTTATTTTTTGACGTTTAAAAATTAAAATCGACTTTTTGAAAAGTCCGAAACCTTCGTTTTTTTTTGTAAAAAACTATAAAAATTCTACTCTGAATTACGCAACTTTTAAGCCATAATTCGAGATGTGATCACAATTCTTTCTATTTTTTTTAAATTTTTAAAATTGCACCTTTTATTTTTTGGCTCTGATTTATTTTATATGGTGCTCCAAAAAAAATAAATTGGTAGATATTGACCCTAACTTACCCCAGATATATTTATTTCGAGGTAAAAATACGTCTCACAAAAATTTGGAACGATCGGAAATGGGTAAGGCGTTTAGCATGGTCCTTGAAATTTAAAAAACGGATTACAAGGAAAAATATGAATTTTTTTCTGTTTTCGCAATATTTTTGTTATTTTAAGTTAATTTTTATTTCATGCAATTACAGAATTATGATGTAGGGTAAAATGACTTTCTAATAAGGTACTAAAAACTAAAATCGGTTGAAAATCAGCCAAGTTAGTACAACTTCCCCAGGCATCTAGCGTGTGTCATACCACTTGATTAAAGAATACGAGTCCCTTTTTTTAAATTTATTGTAATTTTCTACTGTAATAACATTTTTCATTATTCATGTTTCAGTGTAATATTTTTTTGGTTTTTCCAAATTTTAAAACAAAAAAAAAAATTTTTTTTCAAAATAGAGATTTCAAAAGGGTGTTGAAAATGCAGGCATTTTTAGCATTTATTTAAAAAATGTTAGCAAAACACAATATGAAAAATACTTGTCATCAAATTACATTTGAACTTGAAAAATAAAAAAATGTTATTACAATAGAAAATTTCAATGAATTTCAAAAATCGGATTGTATTGCTTAATCAAGTTGTCTGCCACACATTAGATGCCTGGGGAAGTTGTAATAACTTGGCTGATTTTCAACCGATTTTTGTTCTTAGTACCTTATTAGAAATGCATTTTACTCTACATCATAATTCTGTAATTGCATGAAATAAAAATTAACTTAAAATACCAAAAATATTGCGAAAACAGAAAAAAATTCATATTTTTCCTTGTAATCCGTTTTTTAAACTTCAAGGACCATGCTAAACGCCTTACCCATTTCCGATCGTTCTAAATTTTTGTGAGACGTATTTTTACCTCGAAATAAATATATCTGGGGTAAGTTAGGGTCAATATCTACCAATTTATTTTTTTTGGAGCACCATATAAAATAAATCAGAGCCAAAAAATAAAAGGTGCAATTTTAAAAATTTAAAAAAAAATAGAAAGAATTGTGATCACATCTCGAATTATGGCTTAAAAGTTGCGTAATTCAGAGTAGAATTTTTATAGTTTAATTATTGGTTATGTTTTTTCGACCTTTTTGTTTTAACTTCAATAAGTAAACTGATAATTAAGCTCGAGGCCTTAGTTTTCAATAAATTTTATTTATTCAATTATTTATTTTACTATTCGATATTTCGTCATCCGACGAATGACATCTTCAGGATAAAAATATAAAATTTTTATTAAAAAGAGTAACAATAAACGCACAATTAAACGACTTCCCGCTAATCTGATCTTTATTGCACTAAGGCCTCGAGCTTGATTATCAGTTTACTTATTGAAATTTTTATAGTTTTTTACAAAAAATCGAAGGTTTCGGACTTTTTCAAAAAGTCGATTTTAATTTTTAAACGTCAAAAAATAAGTGATAATTACTTCGAATAATTTTTTCATATTTTTTTTCTAAAACTACATTTAAATACCAACAAAACGTTGTCCAACTTTTTTTAAAAAATCTATATTTTTTAATGGTCAAAATTAATTAAAAACTTCAATTTTTTAATTTTTTTGAGAAAATCGCCATTTTGAAAAATTGATTACTCAACACCATCTTGAAATAAAAGGCTGAAAATTGGTGTCCAAGTTGCACTTAATAAGTACTAAAACATATCTAAAAATAAAATAAATCGAAAGGGGTCGGGTCTAAAAGTGAGTGATTTGGCTTGGAATGCCCCATATATAATAATATAGACAGTTTTATAAATTATTACAAAAATGCAATATCGAAAACAAAAAATTGATAAACATAATCATATTTCATAGAAAATTTAATATTAAAATTTAAAAATTTGGTATTTAACATATTCAATCAAATTTTAAAAATTAACAACATTAAAAAAATTTATCTAAAATAAATTAATAGCTCCTTCTTGAACAAGTTTGCGTTGCCTCCAAAGACGAGTGGAAAAAATAAAGAATTGGCGTTCAGACAAAAGTTTTCGAAAACGTTGCTGAATAATTTTCTTTCCACGACGGAATCTTGCAAATTGGATTCTACTAAATAGATAAATTGGTTGTTTTTGTGTTATTATTTTGTGTAGAAGCATAAGACATTTAAATTTAAGAAGATTTTCAAAGCTCATCTTATATATACGGTATGAAAACGTTGAAATGTGATCACGACGTCCTTTATCGAAAATGTATCTTGCGATATTATTGTAGGCAACATTTAGTTTACGAAAATCATCACTATCACAATTAGCAAAAATTTCACAACCGTATAACCCGCTGTCTACACCTGGGAGAAATACTGAGATATTTGTATCAAGAAACGTCAAAATCAATCGCAAAGAAATTTCTCTCAGGTGTGGACTAAATATTAGTCTCAGTATTTGATCTCATCAGATAGTTGTTATGAGATATCTCATAACAACAATCTGATGAGATTGGATGAGATCAAGTGTCAAATTCACTTATATTTGTATGTTTACAATTGTTTTTTGGAGCAAATGGCGTCGAAAAAAAGAAAAATAAAATAAATCATTAAAAAATAAGTGTATAAACAAATGTATGTGCTTAAATAATAGATTGTACATATATTTATGATGAAAAACATACATAGTTATTCCACGGCTGATTGAAAATTATGAAATTTCATAAGAATAATTGCAGCTCGTTTTCCACACCATTTGATATTGAGATAAATATTGAAATTTCCCAACTGCTTCTCTGCCGACGTTATCTCAGCTTTCATGAAAAAATTCTCCCACGTGTAGATGGTGCGTAAAAGGACTGGAATAAGGTACGTTTTCGCTAACAACATACGAATGCTTAACGGTGTTGAACTTTTCACTGCCCACAGATTACGTAAAGTCTCCCTACAACAGAGTTAATATGGGTTGACAAAGTTAACTCATTATTAAACGTTACACCAAGATTTTTTGAAGAATCAACAAAATCAATAATTTTATTGTTTATTTTAATTTGAATATCATTACCTAATGTTCTTTTACTTCGCGATATAAATAGGCATTTGGATTTTGAAGGATTAATACATAATCCATTGGCATTCGCCCAGATGTTGATTTCATTGAGATCAGTGTTAATATTGTTTACGCAAGATTAATGTATAAACAAAACAAGAGGGGACCAAGGATTGATCCTTGTGGAACACCTCTGTTGACATTAAGAGCGTTTGAAAATTTATCATTTAAATATTCGACTTGCGATCTATTAGTAAGATATGAAGATACTAGATTACATGCAGTGTTTGAAAAGTAAAAAAGTTTTTCAAGTTTCTTTATAAGTATTGAATGAACAACAGTATCAAAAGCTTTACTATGATCTAAAAGAATTAAGAATTATACCATATTTTGATCCAGTTTTGACCTAAGATCATCAATAACGTCAGTCAATGCTGTGGTACAACTTCTCGCTTTCACAAAGCCTGATTGTCTATCACTTAAAAGGTTTTTTCTGCTCAAGTATTTATTCATTTGTCTGCACATTAAATTTTCCATCACTTTTGATAAGAAAGGAAGAATAGATATGGGTCGGAAATCATTGTTTGGCTTAGGAATCGGAATAATTTTGGAAATCTTCCAACCTTCTGGAAATATTGATTTAGTTAAAATTGAGTTGAACAGATGGGTTAGGTATGGCAATAATTTTGGAAGTGACGCTTTTATAAATGTAGAGTTTATACCATCCATTCCAACTGCATTTGATTTAATAGAAAGAAAACTTTCAAGTACATCACACTGATCAACACAACGAAAGCTGAAACAATTTTTAATTGGGACACAATGTATATCATTATAAATGTTTTGTATCGGTGGTAGGATATCAACATTTACAAACTTAGTGTTCAGTGCATTTAGATCTATGTTATGGTTACTTACTGTAGTGCGTTTTTGCCCTATACCAATATTCCGGATTTCCTTCCATTTAGATTTGCTATCAATAGCAGATGAAAATTTACGTTGATAATAAAACGTAGATTTTGCCTGCTGAATACGTTTCACGACATCTCTTCTAGCAGATTTGAAGACAGCCTGAAGTTCTCGGGTTTTAAACCTTTTCCACCTACCATAAGCATCATCACGTTTATTAATTAGCAATTTAATTTCCGAATTGAACCATGGCTGTTGATTAGAAATGAGTAAATATGATTCCAGCATATGTTTTCGACGTGTTCATTTAACAAAGTGTAATCAATATTACGAAAATCACGATATTTAACAAAAGTGGCTTGGCGGTTCATACAAGAATCATAAGCAGTGTTGGCTACCGTTACCCTTTCAATACCGTTACCGATTAAAAACCCTTTAATATTGACTACCGTTACCGTTACCAATACCGAAATAAAAAAATTTAAATACCGTTACCGATAAAAAACCATTACCTTTATTCGAATTTTTACCGGTATTAAATCGGGTTTGTTTCGGTTGTCTTAATTTTACTTATTTTAAATTTTTTGCAGATAAAAAACAAAGTAAAATATTTTGAATGTACGTAAAATAAAAAAAAAAGTATTTTTGTTCATTGTAAATCGGAATGTTATTTGTCCAAAAACAATGAAAAAAATCTGTCCAACCAATGATCACATTTGCAATTTACTAAATTATGTGGAAATCGGTCCAACCAATGATCACATTCGCAATTTACCTAAAAATTTCTGAAAAGAAATGTGAGTGCCACGTAATGTACGCAATTTTCAGCGGGAATATAAAAGAATAGACAAACCTGTATCGCTCAAGTGTTGCTGGCATTGTCATCCACGCAGGTAAGCGTACAGTCTGAAGAAAAACTCTGTCGAAAAAACCTGTCGAAAAATCTGTAAAACAACTTTCAGTTTGAATTAGAAAAGTTTTACCAGATTTTCTGCTAAAATGAATATTTTAACTTTGTCATTAAATTTTAAAAAAATGCTTATTTTAAAAAATATTTTTTTTCAAATTTTGTAATTTTACAAAAAAAATGTTGTCATTTTTTTAATTTTTGTCTAATTTGAACGATTTTAATAATTTTACAGAAATTGACCTGTTTGTAAGAAAATTTTTTTAAAAAAATTTTTAAAATTTTATTAAAAATTTTGTTTGAAAGTTTATTGAAAAACTTCGCTTCTTTTACAATATTTTTAACAAAAAAAGTATTTTTTACTTGAATAAAATACAATTTCAATGTTTTTTTTTTTCATCTTAAATCAGCAGATTTATCTACGGTCTTGACAGATTTTCTGCAAACTCTACCTGGTTTATCCGGACAGAAATGTAGCAAACCGCGTCAGCAAAAATCAGCAGATTTTTTAAATGGCTCAAAATATTTCTGGACAGACATCTCATAAACACGTATAAAATCAATAATTTATTTGTTGAATTACAATATTGCGTGAATATTTTAATTAAATTCTGAGTTAATTAATAGTCTATATAATTATATGTTAAAAATGCACTTAGTTTATCAGTTTTTTAAAATTTTATTAAATGAATTTTTGATTTTTTACGTGTTTTTAAGAAATTTGTGACTTTTTAACATGTTTGGAAATTTTTATTCATAATACCGGTACGTACCGGTATCGTTGTTTCGGTAACGGTTAACCGTTACCTAAATAATCCAAAATACCGTTACCTTTACCGTTACCGATATAAAAAATATGTAATACCAATACCGTTACCAATACCGTTATTCGTTTCGGTTGCCAACCCTGATCATAAGTCAAGAATATAATATCATGTTTTGAAAAAACTGGTGCCGAGAGCTGATCATAAAGAAGAACTTTAGATTTCTGGTTGACAAATACAAGATCAATTAAACTGTTCGATGTACTATGAAAGTGTGTTGGAGTTACAGTATTAACAGGAAACAGATTAATTATTTGCATTGGTTCAATAAGGGGATTATCGTCAAATAAATTATTATTAAAGTCACCAATTATGATAATATCATCTTATGATACTGTTAATTCCTCCAGAGTACTAATAAATGTTGTAACATTTGTTTGACGATGTGGCCTATATACACTGTCAATTAAAATTTTCCTTTTATCCTGACTAGAAACATCGATAAATAAATATTCTATTTCACTATCAGCTTTCGATCGTAATTTCACAACACAATTAATACCGTCTCGCACATAAATTGCTACACCACCTCCTTTGGCCTTTTTTTCGACCCCATCAACTAATTTTCTTCTATCAGAACGAAAAAGTCTATAGCCAGGTAAATTAAAAACTGAATCACTAATATCCAAAGGAAACCAGGTTTCTGAAACACATATAATGTCAATTCCTGTAGATACAAATAAGTATCGAAATTCATCAATTTTGTAATTCAGACTTTGTGCATTTAGATGCACAACTTTAAGGCCTGTGTTTTGTCGAGAAAGAATTCGGAGCATATTTATTCTTGAAAAACTAAACCAACCTCCGAAAAACTCCTTTTTTTATTTTTTGTATTTTTGTTAAACAAATGAATTTTCGGATTATATATTTACTACATGCCTAAAACTATGCTATAAAAAATTTCCTTTTTCATAAAAATCATACGACTATTGTTAGTGGTATGGTGTAAGCTTTCAAAATCGACCGCTAGATTTTGAAAGCTTACATTGCACAGAATTGTATTGTGCAGGGATTAGAAAATGTCAGTGTTAAAGTAGTTTAATTAATGATAAATTGTATTTTAATTTTTTTTTTACATATTTGAAAGTATAAGAAATTTAACAATCTCACTTATTTTTTTATTCTCTATTAAATCTTGGAATAATCAATTTTCAAAAAAAAAATGTTGCGAATTTGCGGCCATCGTGCTTTTCTGAAGTTTGGTGTACTGTTACTGTTTTAAAGTAGTATATTAGGCTTTAATTTTTGCCATGTACTCTTTTTGCTTTCTAAATATTCCATTTAAACCTCATTATTTAGTTGATCACAAATAATTCTGTTTACTAATGCAATTATGCAATTGCGGTTTTGTGTTGTTTAAATTGACCCTCTTTAGTTTAGGGTTAACTTAAGGTTACCCTCGACAATTTTCCTGATAACTTAACAAGTTTCATTTAATTTTCCAAAAAAAAAAGAAGAAAAGCATAAAGCAAAAAACCAAAATAACATACACACTTAAACGAATCATCAACAACATCCGCTGGTTTCCTGTCTAACTACATACATATAATAATCATCGTCATCGTCATCATCATGTTTAACAACGAACTACCAAAAAATATCAAAAAAAAAAGAACAACTCATAAATGTGGTTGGGTTGGAATATTTTTTTATGTTACGGTTTTTTCTTTCATTCCGAGTAATGGTACTGAAACTTAACTGTACTGCACTAATGTCATTGTTGTAGCTGATGTTGTACGATGTAGTTTTTGTTGTTGTTGTGTAATAATATTTACAATGACTGCAGTAATACACAACAGCATATTTTTTTTTGTGGGATAGCAAGGAGTAGAAAAGGGAAGGAGTTCAACATTAAAGACCAGCAAACATTTTTGTAGCTATTGTAAAATCTTTTTAATTCGAAAGTACCACTAATGCTATGTTTACACCATAGCACTGACAATGAGTCATATGATTTTTATGAAAAAGTAATATTTTTTATAGCATAGTTTTAGGCATGTAGTAAATGTATGATTGTTATATAAAAGCGACAAAAAACTCCACATATTGCTTAATTTATAAATAAATATAACAATTTATTTAATATTAAGTCGATTTATTAAAAAAAATCATAAATGACATTGTTTTGCTGCGATTTTATTTTCGGATCATATATTTACAAAACGCCTAAAACTATGCTACATCAAAATCTTACTTTTTATAAAGATCGTTGAAAATAAAACGAGTCAGTGGTATGGTGTAAACACAGCTTTAAGGGCAATTGTATGCACTCCTTTTTTACACAAAACATCGGAAATCGGTTTATTCAGTCTTATCGTGACAATTGCCCTTAAATATTTTTCGTTATTGCTTGTACACAGTGGCGTGTACAGGTGTTGGGTTTTTACTTCGAATAAAAAAAATCATAAATTTACTTTTGTCGACGAACATTGGGTTCAATTGGTACCAAAGTGGCGATTAATTGAAATTTATAAATGAAGTTTTTGTTAAAAAGTTTGGTATGGAGTAAAAGAAGATAAAATTCTGCAACACTAGTAATCAAAATCAATCAACTAAGTTGTTTACTTTTTTTTTCGGTGAGCTGTCAAAGTTAGCAAATTATTGCAGTCTTTGCAAAAAGTTTAAAAAATTTAAATTTTTTACAATTCAAGCGATTAGTAGTAGTATTAAATCTTTTAAAAGAAAATCTTGTATAATGGAACCTTAAACACCAGGTATTAAACTAAATTGTAAATTTTTTTTGTTTATAAAAATTGTGTCTTAACATTTTTAATAATTTTTTTAAAAAGGCCCCGAAATTGGGATATTTTTCACATTTAATGGGCCACACATATTAAGTTAGTAATAGTTGGATTTAGTTTTGTGGATTTTAAAAAAGTAAATTATATCAACTTTTATTTAAATGAAAAAAAAGTACAGACAATGCCCGTCCCTTTTTTTTAATCCCGGATTTGTGTAAAAAGTCTGGGTATCATTTATTAAGTCTGGTATCATTTTATACCCTTCAATTACAGTATGGGCTTACACTCACTTTGTCATTCCGTATGTAACGCATCGAAATATGGGTCTAGAACCCCATAAAGTGTATATTATTGATCACTGATCGATTCTAAGACATTCTGTGACTAACCGTGTGTCCGTCCGTCCGTCTGTTGTTGAGCACACAATAAAGTACATAAAACAAGAGCTAGAATCCTGAAGTTTGTCACAAACATGTATAATGGTCATAGGCTGGTTAAGTTCTTGAACTAGCAAAATCGGACCAGGGGGGAAAAAGTTCCCCCTTAAAGAAATAAAACTACCCCAGAAAAATATTTTTTTTACAAGCTTTATTTGTATATTTGTTCAATAAATGAAACATTTTAATGTCATATGAAGTTTATCGACCTGAATTTGAACCAAGGGGGGTCAGGAAAGCCAATTTTTTCGGTCCGCCCCTTTTTGGGGGCGTGTATAGGAAAAATAATTTAAATATTGTTAAATTTTTATTAATTAGGTGCAAAAAACTGACATCTATTTTTTTGGCAACGTTTATCGCGAGGGAAGGGTGTCCCCCATAGTTTCCCGGTAAACCCTCCCCCCTACGCAAAAAAAACGTCCCCTCCATTTGTTTTTTGTAGCTTTATAACATGTTCAAGTGTTTCGTGTTTTATTCCAAAAACAAAACAAAAAACGACTAAAAGATAAAAAAAAATGCTGTATTTTTTTATATTTATGATAATTCGTTAATAAAAAACTATAATATTCCCTTAAATCACTTTTTTCAGATAACTTTGTATATTTATGAGATTTTGTGAAAAACTAAAATTGGATTTTAAATAAATTTTATAATAATATAAATACATATTATGCGTTCCTTTTTTAATTACTTTGATAGCACATTATGAACACTTTAATTTCCAATTTTTTTATTAATTTATCGCTTTTCATTCCAAAGTTACAGCAAAAATTGTGAACTATAACCCATTTTTCCGAAAAACAAAAAAACGCTTAACAGGTTAAAAAAAAATTGCAATTTTTTTCCAAAATGTGTATTTTTACGTGTTTATATTAGTTCATCAATAAAAAAATATAATATTCTAAAACTACTGCTTATCTGAATTAATCGCCATTTTGGGTACTATCGAACCCACTGTGCGACGATCAAAAACAGGGATACGTTTTTTTTTCCCAAAAGTTTGTTTTTCATGATAATATCACAAATTTGCATGAATTTTGCTTTTGTTGCAATAACAAAATACATGCAATTTTTTGACGTTCGTCATACAGAAACTGTGGGTAAATCTGAGAATTTTTCTTTAAGACCATCAAAAAAAAAGACTCAGATTCCGAGACCATTTTCCTTTAAATAAGTCTCAAGTTCAGAAATTCTGATAGCTTTTCCTATAGAAAAAGTCTCCGATACTGCGACCTTTTTTCTACACACAATAAAAACCTTGTCAAGTTACTAGGAAAAGTCTCGTAATCCCATTTTACCAATATTTGATTTCTTTGTTTAGTAACAAACAAATTTGGATCGAAATTAAATTTTTTTTTTGTAGTTTTACAAATTTCCATGATAATTTTACAAAAATCATCTAGTAAAGTAACGAGAATTACTTGTAATTTTTATTGCGCCAAATAAACTGTAAATTTACAATTTTATTGGTAAAAAGATTTTAAAATTACAAAATTATTGGTAAAAAGCTTGTAAAATTACTAGGAATTCTCGTAAAATAGGAAGTAGCAAAAAATCCAGTAAAGTTACGAAACCTCCTTGTAAATTTTATCGTGTTAAAAAAGTTGTAAATTTACAATTTCATTGGTAAAAAAACTTGTAAAATTACAAAATTATTGGTAAAAAGCTTGTAAAATTACTAGGAATTTTTTTCAAATACGAGGTAGCAAAAAAAAAGTTACAAGCTTTTCTTGTAATTTTACCAGGTTTTTTTTTAGTGTTTAAATAAGTGTTGAGACCGTTTTGCCCACAGAAAAAGTCTCAGATTCTGAGAATTTTTTCTTTCAGAAAAAGTCTCAGATTCTGAAACTTTTAAAATTTTGAAAGTCTTCTACAAAAAACTGAAAAAGGAAATGTTTGAGGACCTAGAACTAATAACGATGAATGCCGTGTTGTTGTAGCGAATTCGACCAAGGGTTTTGATGGGAATCGAACCCACGACCCCAAGTTTCATTGGCTAGCACGCAACCAAGTAACCTACAGGGTCACCAATTCTAACACATTCTGAAAAAAAAATCCAAAATAGTTTTAAATATGTTGGACTATCAACATTTTTAAGTAGAAGACACATTTTAAGTAGAAGACACATTTTTATGTAAACAAAATTAAGATCCTGTAACATTTTTCTTTACAAAGAAAATATATTCTAAGAAATTTTTTTATGCCAAAATTCATAATAAGATTTACAGATATTTTTTCACAGACAATTTTTAGATTAATTCACATTTTTCCTTTAAATATTTTCCCTGTAAAAATTTTCAGATTTTTTCTATAAAAAATTTTCGAATTTAGAGATTTTTTTCTTCTGAAAATTTTTTAGAAAATTTCCTTCTCTTTTATGCCTTAGTAGTAGAGGGTATATATTAGTTTGTCATTCCGGTTGTAACGCATCGAAATATTGGTCTAGGACCCAGGACCCAGGTTGGTACTGCATTTGAGCAATATCGGTTCAGCGGTTCAAAAGTTATGAAAGAAAATGTAAGGACAGCTCGAAAATTTTAGTAAATTCAACATAACCTAAAAATACAAAATGCTTTAATTCGGCTGATGGTTGACACATGTCAACAAAATTGATTACCGAATTGTATTTTAACCAGTACAAACACATTGTTTTACAAAAAAGTTTCGCGGAATTTTTTTTACCTAAAATTTTTTTCGCAGATTTTTTTTGGAATTTTTTTCGCGGATTTTTTTTGCATTATGGAGGGTATCAACACATTCGGCAAGGCCGATTTAAAATTTTTTACATGTTTTCTTTCTTTTTTTTCCCTTCTTTCACCCCTTATACCCGCGTATGCTTGTACATTAACTGTACAACAAGAAAAATGAGCGTCAAATGAGGATGGACCATCAAATAAATAAATCAGCAAAGGGTTTTACAAAGTTAGTTCGAATTTCTTTTTTATGGCCCACTGAAGTGTTAAATTTTTGTTTGTGTTGCGTCTATGTTTATTTGCATAATATAGGAGATAAACGAAAAATTCTGAAAAATTAACGTTTTTCTCCCCTAATGTATACCCCCTAAATATGAATTTGTGCCACTACAAACAAATATGTGTCCATCTATTTTTCCTGCTCTACTAAATAAAATCAATCATAAAGATCAGCGGTTGACACTAGGGAGACTTTTCTTGTAAGTGGTATAAGAAAAATATTTTCTTTTGACTGCCAAAAAAATATAAAAAATTTAAAGCTTTTTAAAGTAAAATGTATATTTTTTTTTCTTTCTGCCTAAATATATGTATTAAAAAAAGCTGAGTTTTCTACAAATAAGTTCAAACTAAGTAATATAGAAAATCATGCGTAAAACAATTTTTACTTTAATCCTGAAAGTATGCACTGCTTTTTTAACACAAAAGATTAATAACACCGCTCAACAAATCGAAGGTTTTTGGCTCCGCTTTGAAGTTTGATAGACAATTTTTAAAGATTTTGACTCGCTGATTCCGAATGTGCTTCTAATTTTTCCATCACGTCTAAAATTTTAATTATTCGCGGTTGAAAATGTGAAAAAACGCAATTTTTGCCTTTTTCGAAAGCCTGCACAGCAGCCGTTAGGTGTAATAAAAATCTGGTATAAAGCGTTAGAGTAGAATTGAACTATGATCTCAAAAATATGATAACAAAAATTTGAAGTTGTTGCACTATTATTGGTCAAACATGTATTTAAAAAAAAACACTGTGAAAAAAATTAGAAATGGGACCGGGTGATCAATCTTTACTGCGATGAGCTCAAAATTTAGGAAAAAGTTCATTCTTTCTTATAGACTTTTAAAACCATCAAAAATATCTTTCGGTTTATATGAAAAATAACACAGAAAACTTAAATTTGTAAAATATTATTTTTTTAGTTTTTCTTTAAAAAATATCAAAAAACTAAGGTAAATTTTACAAAAATGGTAATTTTAACAGCATCATTTTAAAACGCAAGTGGAACCCAACCAAACGCAATAATTTGAAAAAAAAATATTTTCCATGTTGGAGATCATAGGCAAATTCTACTATTGCGTTGTATACCAGATTTGTATTCCACTGAATGGCTGCTGTGCAGGATTTCAAATAATGCTCAAATCGCCATTTTTTGAATTTTCAACCGTAAATAACTAAAAATCTAGATGTGATGCGAATATTTGGGGAACAGATTTGGAAATAGGAGATCAAAGACTGTTAAGATTGATCATCAGAATTCAAACTGGAAAATGAGTGTTGAGCGGTGTAATCGGTTTATTCAGTCTTATCGTGAATGTTTAGCTTTAATGATCCATTCTGGAAAAATTTCATAAATACTCTAAAATTTCCAAATCTTTTTGCACGAATTCTCAAGATGTCACTAAGAAATGAAGTAGTTTTAGAGTCTCCCAAGAAAACTATTGCTGGGCTTAAAGAAAGGGGTAGTGTTGATGCAGTAGTTGTAGTAAGTAGAAGCTGTTGTTATAGTGTAGTAGTTACAAAAATGATGACAATAACACTCAAAAGCAATGGCTGTATGGCAACAACAAAATATATTGTACACTCAAAGAATTATGTAGGTAAATTCCAGTGAATATTCACTTAAAACAAATGAAATTTTATTTAAAAACCATTCCACTGTTTTTTCATTTAAAATAAAAACACATTACAGTCAATTTTAAATGTTAATTTAATGACTAACCAAAACATTAAAAAACTAGTGAATATTCAGTTATTTTGTATTGAAAAACAGTAAAACTAAAGAAGAAATTTTTTACTGCCAAAATTAAATGTAACAGAAAATTCGTTTTTAAAACAGTAAATTATTTTTTTTTAAACTACAGAAACAGTAAAAAAAATAAATCCTTTATAAAATAAGTGAATTTTCTTTTAAAATGACTTTACTGATTACTTTTTAAAATAACCTACAAACAGTTAATGACATAATTTTCTTAGTGTATATATTTTTGCAAAAACGCTTTTTTTGTTGTTGTTATTTTTCTTTTTGCTGCATTGAAATAATGGCAACATTTTAAACATTACGTGCTTAAACGTAACAACAAAGGCAACAACAACAGCAACAACAATAGCAACAAAAACGACAACAACAAGAAGCATCAACAACAGCAATAACAAGAACCACCAGAAAATAACGTTAGTATAGTTAAACTTTAACGGATCTGTATCACTGATGTTCATGGTGATGATGGTTATGAGAATGAAGCTTTTGGCTTTTTGGTTCACACAAACACACACATACTATTAATACATTTAAAGATACACCAATACATTGCAAGACACTAGATAAAGGCGATGTCTATTTGAAATTCCATGTAAAAGAATGAACAGGAAAATCTTAACTAGGTTTTTTTTTACGATTTGGCAGTTAAAATCCTTGATCGGAAGAGCACAAAATTAAAATTTATTTTAAAACTCTCAATCTCTACCTCTTTCTCTCTCAAGTGTTGCCCCATTTAAAAACAATCCATTCACAATAGTGGAAACACACATTCCAATTTAATGATATTGACAGTGTACTACGCTTCATTCATTCAAAAACTGGCACCACTGAACACACAAATGTCCATTTTTGCGATCTCTGTCCACCGTTATGGTTTTGGCCTTATTTGCTCTAACAACTGCAATCAACAACCGTACCGTGCCTTTTTACTCCACTCTCTAAAAAAATAAATTTTTTTGGGTTCCGTGTCTCCCAGCTTTTGCAATAAAGATCATACGATAGTGTTTCTTAACTCAAGTTTGCTTAATCCAAGCTACACGCTGGGCAATCCTTTAGTTAACACAGTGCGTAGAAAGAAGCTAAAACGTCAAACTTTACAAACCTTTGTAATTTCATCAACAAGACAACTTATTCTTCTTTTACATTTAACTCCTTGCTGATCTCCGAAAAATCAAATACACGTCATTAACCCCCAATAAGCCCTCCTGTAAGTATTCCACCCAGTTTCTCATCATAAGATTCCTAAGGACGGTTAAACCATTTGGAGCATTTTCCCTAAGAGCTCGAATATTTCCATGATCAGAGAAAAAATGCTCATCGGGGACTCAAGAACCGCCAATATTCCCAAACAATATGTCTGGCACAAATGTTCAATCAAGAATCTTTCATCAGACAGCTTCACAAACCTTTAGTATTTTGTCATTAGGACAACTGATATCCGAAAAATAAAATGGACGTCATAAAAATCAAAATAGACAGCAATAGCCCCCCGTGGCAATTCGGCTCAGATTAATCTCCTTTTCCGATGAAATAACGCCAGCATTTTCCATCTAGCTTCAAGACTGTGAATACAGATCTTTGACAGACTACATGCTTCTGAGCAACTTTTGTTGGGGCCAACAAACATTTCTGGAGTCTTCAAACCCCAAATCCTAAATGCACAAATTTAGGCCGCACCCACCAAACCGCTAAACATTCCCTCAACCATTTCCGGAGCCTTCAATCCACAAAATACCGGTTTGGTTTCTCGGATCACATTATTCTCCTTTTTCAATGGAATAAAATTATTAAAGTTGACGGAAGCGAGCCAAAGAGATACTCCATTTTTCTCTAAGACTCTGAAGACAGATCTTTTACAGAATACAAGTTCTTAAGCAACTTTCATCGTAGCCAAAAACATCTCCGGAGTCCCAAACCTACAAACCCTGGAGTCTTCCAGAGGCGCAGCTAAAGTAGCCTTAGGGTTAGGTTAGGTTGTAAGTGGCTGCTGACTTTTTATGTCAACACACGTAGACTCTGAGCTCCATTGTGATACAACGGGACTGTAATAGGTTTCCCTACTAGTCCCTGTAGTGAGCTTCTAATGAAACTTCTTAGATATTGAATTTTGACATCCGACAAATCAGAAAGATCGTACAGCTCCCTAGATCCCAGTGAAGCAAGTCTCTGACCAGAAAGTGCCGGACAATGGCAGATAAAGTGTTCGATAGTTTCCAACTTCTCTTCATCCATGCAACTCCGGAAAAAGTCATTCGACGGCGCATTTAGCCGCTGTGCGTGATTCCATATAAGACTTTGTCCGGTAATTAACCACCGTCGAAATCTCACCTCTTGGATGCGATATCAGCTCACTTGTGGTTAAGAGAAGGCCAAATCAGTCGTGTGTTTTCACACGTTCATCCATTTGCCCATCTTTGATTAGTCTTCGTCGCGGAACAAAGCCGTAGGTTTTGCTTGCAAGTTTCTAGAGGCATACCAACACATTCCAATTCTGTTGGAACCTGTAAGGTAGTTCCCAGTCTTGCAAGCTCATCGGCTTTGCAATTCCCTGGAATGTTTCTGTGCTCTGGGACCCATATGAGTCGTATGTTAAACTGCTTGGTCATCTCATTTAAAGACGTGGGACAGTTAAGGGCAGATCTTGTTTTCAGAAACATTGAATCCAGGGACTTGACCGCGGCTTGACTGTCAGAATAGTTGTTGACTGCGGTTGTAGACAAGACATTGCAGCTCAACCAGCCAGCCACTTCCTTTATTGCCAGCATCTCTACCTGGTAAACTCTGCAATGATCTGGCAATCTTCGAGCCAGGCTCACTCCAAGCTCTTCCGAATAGACTCCAAAGACCACTTGGTCGTGCAGCCTCGATCCATCTATGTAAAAATTTATGGTGACTCCACTTCCCGGAATGTCCCGAAACACCCAAGACTCCCTGGATGGTATCATAGTAGTAAAGTGGCGCTCAAAAAGGCTCAAGAGGGAGCACAGTCCACATTTTGTGGTATTGTTAACTTCTTCAAGATCGCGCTTTGGCCACAAACGCTGCAGTGTCTATTAAGTCGAATTGCCGACGTAGCCGCATACTGCCTACCCAATATCTCCAATGGTATCATGTGAAGGAGGATTTCTAATGCAGCTGTAGGTGTAGTACGAAGTGCACCAGTGATGCACATCGACGCCATTCTCTGTGCCTTTGTGATGAAGACAGAGTTCCCTTTTGTCTCCAAAGCAGGCCACCAGACAATGATTCCATACAGCAAAATTGGACGCACCACTGCTGTATAGATCCAATGAACGACTTGAGGGCTAAAACCCCATCGTTTTCCAATGGCCCTTTTACAGGAATAAAAAGCAATCGTTGCTTTTCTCACCCGTTGCTCAATATTACGCCTGAAACTCAACTTCATATATAGAAATATAGAAATACTTGGCTCCATCTGCGAAGGTGATTTCAGTGCCGTCCAGAGAAATAGGATCAAAATCAGGAATCTCATTTTTTTTCTTGTAAACAAGACAAGCTCTGTTTTACTTGGATTAACTCCCAGACCACAGCCTCTTGCCCATTTAGACAGATCTTTCAGAGAACCTTTAAGAATGTTCCTTAATTTTGGCAGATGCTTTCCCTTTACCGCAATCGCGACTTCGTCAGCATATGCGACAACATGAGAAAGCAGCATTGAATTCAGTGCCAGGATCCAAAGAAGCGGCGAAAGAACACCTCCTTGTGATGTGCCCCTATTGACAAATCGATATACGTTCCCAATTCAGACGTTCCCAATTCAGACGTTATACGTCTATTGGCATGTAGGTTCTCCACCATTAAAACTATCCCACGCTTTACTCTCAGACAGACAATGCTACAATTATCGAGTCTGGGATGACATTATTAAAAGCACTCTCTGTATCAAGAAAGGCCATCATGGTTTGTTCCTTTACCGAAAGTGATCTCTCGATGGTTCCAACGAGCTCATGAAGAGCAGTTTCCGTTGATCTGTCGCAAGAAACCTCGGGTCACACAAGAAAGGTATGGTCGACAAAGGGATAAGAAGACAATCTCTTCACGAGCTGAGATTTTAGTCGACTACCCCTCAGCAGACTTCCTGACTGGTTTATCTGCCTTCGGTAGGTTCCTTCTTGTTGTGGTGTCTCCTCCACCACAAATATCCTTTGAGCTAATATGACCAACAGCTTGGCACTAACAATTAGATATAAATGGAAGAGATTCGACATTTAGTACAAGTACTACCAAGACGTTAACCTACCGCAACACCAAATTGACCATGACCTTCCAACTTATCTCAATTTTTAAAATGATTCTAAATTTAAGAAGATGCCATAAAATACTCGTTCCCCATTCAAATTGCGCGTAATCTTAACCGATTTACACATAGCAAAAAAAAAATACAACTATGCCGGATGTTGTACACAAAAATATGGTTGAACATATAATGTTAAATACAGTTGAAAAGAAGAACTCAAACGTTTTATAAGTTTAACAAAATCTGTTATTTGAGGGAAAAAATAAAATAAAAAATCTAAACCATAAAGCCAACCAACCAAGAAACATGTTTATTTTTCCTTTCTTTCTCCTGAATTTGTTGTACATTTATATTTTTTTGTTTGTTCAATAGATGGATGGTTAAGAGAAATAAAATGGTACTTACATAGTGCTTGTTCTAACCAAAATTGGTTGACCGAAAAATGAAGGAACATTTTCATCCATTAGTGAATGCGTTTTGATAAAATTTAATGTGGGATCCGGAAGTGTTCGTGAATCATTATGGCATGATCCTGGACGTGGTTCGGGTACCTGCAACAATAAAAAAACGTAGAAAAAAGGAAATTATTAAACTAAAATGTTAAGTAAAGTTTTAACTTTTATAAGTGAATGATAAAAAAAGTATATAAAAACATTAACAGATTCTTTTTTTTTTTGGTAAAATCTTTTTGTCTTTGCCAAAATGGCGGAAAAATATGTTATACAGTTTTATGTAGTGCGCTGTTGTTTTATGTTGTCTGTCTTTGCTATATTTCATAATTTTTTTTTTGTACTTCATTTCAGTTTTTTTGGGTAGTTGAATATATAAATGGTTGCAGAATAAAAGTTATGTGTTTTTTTTTAACTGTCTGTCTTCCATAAATTTGTGTATATAACTAGATAAATATATAAATCCTTCTGCCTGTCTGACATTCGTGAGTTGTTAACGGGCTTTTTTCCCCCTTTTACTTTGCTAGACAAAAATCTATGGTGTTCCTTAGAGTTTTTATTCGTTTTTACAAATTATTGTCATAACAAAGTACTTATTATTATATTTTTATTTTATTTTCAGCAACTTCAGGTAAACATGTATACGTGTTGTGTTTTATAAAATCATATTTAGATTAAGCACGTTTGTTTAAATAAAAATAAAAAAAAAATTAAATTAATTTTAATAATTTATAGAAAACAAGTAAATGAGCTGTTTACTTTAAATTAACGTTTCTCAAATGGAAAATATTAATATCGAGAAATGTTTGTGTAATTTTTAAGTAATTTTTATTTGATTTTAATCTGATATATAGTATGTGTAACAAACGAAAAGCCCTGATGATGAAAAGGGCAATCAGTCTATAACCCTAAGACATTCGTGCCAAACTTCAGGGGTCTAGCTAATTTTATTGTGTATTCCACAGACAGACAGACGTACATCGCTAGAATGTTTTAGAATTTTTGTTTTAAGATTGTTTACAAAGATAGTAAATAGATATTAAAAAAAAAAACAAAATCTCCATTTCACTAAAACCGCTCAAAGACCATTAAGTTGCGATAAAGTTCAATTAAGAAGATATAAAAATATATTCTTTTAAATAGCTGGTTTTATTCAGACACTTTAAGTAACGACGACTGCTGCTGAAGGAAGTCTGGCTTCTTCTGAAAGCCATCAATATTTCAGTTATAGTTAGGGTGACCATTTTTTCCTGAGCTCAAATCAGTACGCCCAAGTTATTATATTGATTTTTTCACTTTAAAAATTTCAATTAAATTAACAAACTTGGGTCAATTTGAATTTTAGTTAAAACAACTGTTAAAAAAACAACTGCAATAAACTGTTGTCGTTATTTTACAGAAAATTCAGTTGACTTCAAACAACTTAATTTCAATGTTTTGATAGTTTTAGTCCAGTAAATATATAACAAAAACCCACAGGTTTTAAGAATAACTCTTTCTTTTAAAAAACTTCCCAGATACTAAGCACATGTTTTTTTTTAACAGCCCTGATGTGCTGAGAGTTTTTTCCAATAAATTCGGATGACATTACCTCATTGAACATCCCAGAATTATTTGGATTCATGCAATTACATTATATTTCTAAAAATATAGAAAATCCATCATCCCGTAAACTTTTTGTTACCGAAAAGATCAAACTTCATGCTCAGGTACAAACTTTTTTACGTTAATGCTCATTAGAATTAATTTATTATAAAGCATCCACTGTCAGACTTAAATTATAAAAAACTACTCTGAGAACTAATTTTATGGAAATTCATGTTTTTGTATGGATTTTTCGAAAAAAAAATATTCTTTTTGTTAAAATGTTCAAAAATCAGTACAATCAGTACATATTTAAAAAAATCAGTACATGTACTGATCAAATCAGTACGAATGGTCAGCCTAGTTATAGTATATAGTACAAACGTGATTGTTAAAGCCATTTTGATAGTTTTAAGTATTGGTAGCGAACCCTTTAATAATGCATACTCCGACAGCCAATATGAAACTTAAACCGGATGATATATGTCAGAAAGTAGAAATCAAATGGAGTAAAACTGCATTTTCAGTTTTTCATTTCGTGATCCTGTTTCCTTTAAAAAGGCCTTCAAAGTTTCAAAGGATTACATTTTGGAAAATTAATTAATTTATTTATTGAATTTTTAACATATAATTACAAATCATATACTAAATTTACCTAACCGAGACGGGTGACTATGACTATTGTCTCGTTGTAGCCAAACAGACCACGGCCTTTGGTGGGAATCGAACCCACGACCCCCCAGACTCATAGGCTAGCACCCTACCAACTAGCATACGTTGGCGCCTACATTTTGAAAAATATTTTATAAATATTTGTACTTGTCCCTTGATGCCACTGGTGATGACAAATGAAAGAGGAGGATCTCCGCTAATTTTTATTTTTTTTTATTTTGTCATATTAGTATAAAAGGATGTAAATAATACCAGTTGGCAAATGAAAGAGGAGGATCTCCGCTAATTTTTCCATTTTTTTTGTCCCAGTTGGCAAAATAATATCACCCCTGACATCGCTGACATCTTCTTACAATTATTCAAAATGTTCCTAAAGACAATGTTAGCAGTTGGTCAGCAGTATCTACCAGTATCGGTGGCCACCAACAATTCGTTTAAACTACCGCTGACCAACTGCTGACATGTCATTGAGGACATTTTGAGAAATTGTATGAAGATGTCTGCAATTTTATAAAGACAGAGTTAGCAGTATGTGAGGGGTTATTTTTTTGACGACTAGGATGTCTTTTGAAAACTTAATCAAAATATTTGGTAGAAAATTTTTAATGATATTAAAGAATAAAGTTTTGAAAGGACGTACCTCCTTTTTCCTGATATGTAAAAATAATAAAAAAGGAAAATAAGGGGAGATTCTCTACTTTCATTGGCCATCACTAGTGGCACCTTAGGACAAATACAAATATAAAAAAAAATATTTTATAAAATTTATTCCTCTAAAACTAAATCCTTTTAAAAGAAAACAGGAACACAAAATAAATAACTGTAAATGCAGTTTTACTACATTTAGTCCCTTGTTTCAAACGAATATTAACCAGTTCGTGGTTAAAGAATTTTTTTTCATATTTGTCGGACGGTGTACTTACATTAATTAGTATGGGTGTAGAGGTAAAAAGAAAAAGTGCTTAACTAAATTCTCATTATTTTCCAACAAACTAAATAAATATGGTCTAATTACCGTTTATTTAAAAATAAAAATATATACACTAGACAACCTATATGTGCAGTGTTTTTTTCAGCTCCCCATAAATTTTCTGGTTGGTAGATTTTGGAAACGAATTAATATCCGTGGTGAAATTTTTCTACTTTAAAATTAAAATATAGCAGCCTTTCTTAAGAAAATATCTAATGTTTATACCCTCCATTCTACTGATAAAGGGTATATATCTGGTTGTCATTCCGTATGTCACGAATTCATGTTCATTCGTGACTTACGGACGAATCGCTCGCTTACTCAAAATATTTGTATTGCAAAAAACGCGTTTAAAGTTTACAATTCAAACAGGTTTTCCATTGAAAAAGGCCGGTATATTGAAAATGTAATAATGACGTGTTCTCTTCCCAAAAGGTGAGTTTAACAGATATTAAAACCCAATTTTAGGAAAAAGTCAAAAAGACATTCGGTTTCAAAAGTTGTGTCAGTTGACACGAAAACACCCATGTAGATGCATAGATGTATGTATTTCGGTTAGGTTTTCGCCAGATCGTATGCTAAGGCAAGGAGTTGGATTTTTTATATTTTGGCCGCTTTAAACGACACTCTTCTTAAATAAAATAATGCGGCGTTTTTTGTAAAAACTGCTGTCACAGCGAAAAAAATGTTTTGGACAAATTTTAATCCTATTAAAGGGCCATCAAAAATATTCGTTTTTTTTCCTCAAATATTTTATTTCGCCCAATCTACCGGAATATGTGCGGGGAGCGGCGAAAAGAATACCTGCACATTCCACTTTCATGGGTGCTTTAATATACACTTATTTAAAAAAAAAAACTAACTCACAAACATATCGTTGCTACCCTTTACATAAAATTCTTTTAATTAACTTTGACCCACTTTGTTTAATCTACACCACAGGGTCCCTACTCGTTTTTATAAGTTTTTGGGCATGAACAAACATGTCTCAACAAACATGTTTAAAAAAAACCTTTATGCATACTCCAATCAAAAGAAATACATACACATAAAAAAATGACAACAAACAAATAAAATGGTCACCACTCATACACAGTGTATTTATATTACACACATAGGATTTCAAAAAAGGATTCAACAAGAATTTTATTTCTTTTATCCATACACTCAAACTCTTTTATTGCATATGTATATGCTGCTGTTTTTTTTTCTTTGCTTACCTTGGCATTATTGACCGGCAGCCAATTAGAGTTGATGCCACTCTGCTCCTTGAAATTGCCCTCAAAAGTATCCGCAATATCCTGCAATAATAAAAACAAAATGTGTAAAAAAAAATGTTTTAATAAATTTAATGGAAGTCTACAAAAATGCCATACAATAAGTAGAAAAATCCAAAACTAAAAAAAAATAAATATATACCAACATAGGACAGAGCTTTAAAGATTTTTTAGTGGTTTTTAATTCATATTAACTGTATTATTGTGTGTCTTTTATAAACTACTAGCTTCTGTTTTCTATTGCATCTCAATCTTAATATAGAGTGTAGGACAAATCTAAAGCACGGCATTTTTTACCCCGCTCATGAACATGAACTGTAGTTCCAGCTCGGTTAGCACTATCAGTAGTAAAAGATAAAATAACGTTGAGTATAGCATAAAGGGGCGAGGAAACTTACGCCGCTTTGTCGAATCGTGTTCTTATATGTCCTGTAGTTCCACCCTCATTTAGCACTATCTGTGCAGGAAATTTAGTTAGGATCAGCTTAGTCGTTTTTGCTTGATTGCGGAAGTGGCCGGAATATATATTTTTTTTTGCTTGACCAACGCTAATGGGATGTCCCCTATAAATGAAATTCATTGTGTTTTCGCGCCTTTTTACAATTATAAACCTTTATGGCCTTTATATACAATTGATTAGCACTATCTTGAATAAAAACGCCAAGTGAATCGGTTAAACTACTTTTGCGTAATTGCGAAGCATGTAATATAGTAAAAAGAGGCGCGGTATTTTAGGCCTCTTTTTCCAATCGTAGTGTAACATGTCCTATTGTTCCGCACTCCGTTGGTACTATCAGTGCTAAAAATTTAATTAAAATCGTATCAGCCGTTTTTGCATTATTGCAAAGCATGCAGAAATATTTTCAATTCAATACAAAGGGGCGTGGCATTTAGTTAGTAATTGCTTAGTACTATATTGGATTTAAATTTCATCAAATTCGGTCCATCCGTTTTTTATATATTGATGTCATTAATGGTGCAATGTAAAAATTCGATTTTGCACACCCCTCTGCCCACAGGCAAAAATCATGGAATTTTACGGTCATTTATCCGATCACGCTCTAATTTAGCATATAGTTAGAACTCGGTTAGTGCTATCTTTGGTTTATATTTCATCAAAATCGGTCCGTCCGTTTATGTTATATATAGATTTCATTATTGGTAAATGTAAAAATTAGATTTTGCCACGCCCATCCGCCCACAGACAGAAAATCAAAAATCTGACCGCACAGTGTTACTTCTGAGGCTATTCTGAACATTCCCTGAAAGTTTCATCAATATCGGTCCAGCCGTTTTCGAGTCCATACGGAACATACATACACACATACATACACACATCCATTTTTATATATATACTAGCTATACCTGGTCCGCGTTGCTGGCCCTAATAAAAAAAACCGTTTTATATTGCATCTTAATTAAAATATAGTGTCGGACAAAATTAAAGCACGGGTCTGGGTCCAGCCTCGGTTAGAACAATCTATAGAGAAATCTCAGCAAAATCGGTTCAGCGGTTTTTGCGTGCTTTCAAAACAGACAGACATAACGTTAAGTATAGTATAAAGGGGCGTGTCATTTTGCGCATTTTTATCGAATCGTGATAGTCTAAAGTTCCATGCTGCATCCTCGATTAGTACTATCTATGCTGCAAATTTCATTGACATCAGTTTTTGTGTGATTGCGAAAGAGGAGGAAATAACTTTTTATTTATGAAAAACGGGAGTGAAATTTTTTACCCTTTTGCCTAATCGCGCTCTACATATGACCAACAGTTCCCGCTCGGTTAGTTCTATCAGTAGGGACAGATTCGGCTTATTCGTTTTTGCGTGATTTCAAAACAGGCAGATATACAGGCTGACAACGTCCAGTATAGTACAAAGAGCGTGGCATTTTACGCCCCCTTTTTCCAATCGAAGTATAACATGGCCTATAGTTCCGCACTTAATTAACACAATCAGTGCTGAAAATTTAATTAAAATCGAATCAACAGTTTTCGCGTTATTGCGGAGCATGCAGAAATGACATTCAATTCAATACAAAGGGGCATGACATTTTACGCTAATTAGTCCGATCACGCTCTAATTGGGCGCATAGTTAGTACTTGGTTAGTACTATCGTTGGTTTAAATTTCATCAAAATCGGTCCATCCGTTTTTTATATATAGCTGTCATTAGTGGTGCAATGTAAAAATTCGATTTTGCCCACCCCTCGCCCCTAAAGGCAAAAAAGCTTGGCGTTTTACGCCCATTTGTTCGATCACGCTCTAATTTGGCAAATAGTTAGTACTCGGTTAGTTCTATCTTTGGTTTAAATTTCATCAAAATCGGTCAATCCGTTTTCTTTATATATAGATGTCATTAGTGGGGGAATGTCAAAATTTGATTTTGCCACGCCCCTCCGCCCACCGACAGAAAATCACAAATCGGACCACACAGTGTTACTCCCCAGGCTATTCTGAATATTCGCTGAAAATTTCATCAAGATCGGTCCAGCCGTTTTCGAGTCCATACGGAACATACATACACACATACATACATACACACATCCAATTTTATATATATAGATTAGAGTTCGTTTGGTGACTATGTCACTTCATCTGTTTATCGGATATCATAATTTTTTTTAAAGGATTTTGGGGAGCTAAAAAGAATGCCGGTATTTTTTTGGAAAAATTTTCACTCCTTGGGGTGGTTCAAAGCATCTGAAAACGCGGATTTTGAGCTGATTTTTTTGCAGAGAAAAAACGGCTGAATATGTTGCAAATCTGATTGCACCAGTCGATTCTACACCAAAAAATAAAATAACAGCAGTTTTTTGAACTCTTAAAAAAAGTTCCAATAACCAACAAGAGGGGGCGGAAAAATCGATTTTTAAAAAAAAAAATTAAAAATATTTTTTTAATCATGCACGATGAAGAGGCAGTTTTTGCTAAGAAATTTGGTACGAAAAGCACCTTTCTATCGCAACCCATTAAAAAGTTATAAGGCTTCAAAGTTTTTTTTCTAATGGCAAAATTATAAAACACTAACCAAAATTTGAAAATTTTTTGGATGGGTCCGCGGTCTAGACACTCGTTTTCGATTTTCATCTCAATGCTGATTCCAAATCTGGTTGCCAAAATGTTCCTTAACGTCAGGTTTTTGAGATAAGTAATTGAGGTCAAAGTTCACAAAAAACGCATTTTTTGTGCTTTAATGAGAGCATTTTTTTGTGATCTTTTTGGATGATATTCTGGGATCATAAAACTTGTTTTCGATTAACATTTCGATGCTGATTCTGAATCTAGATTTAAATTTTTTCTATCACGTCATGTTTTCGAGAAAATTGAGGTCAAAGTTCTCAAAAAACGTGTTTTTGTCCATTTTTGAGAATTGATAACATTTTAACGGGTTGTGATAGAACGGAAAATTTAGTACCATTTTGTCAAGCTGAAAATGCCCTTTAATTGTGCATATTTAAAAAATTAATTTAAAAAGAAAATGGAAAAACCTTATATTTCCGCCCTCTGTGGTGGGTTTTTGGAACTTTTTTTAAGAGTTTGAAAAATGATCATTGTATTATTTTTTGCTGTAGAATCGACTGATGAAATCAGATTTGCGATATATTCAGCCGTTTTAGCTCTGCTGAAAAATCAGCTCAAAAATCGCGTTTTCAGATGCGTTGAACCACCCCAAGGAGCGAATTGTTTTCCAAAAAAATACCGCCATTCTTTTTAGTTCCCCTAAATCCTTCAAAAAAATGATGATATCCGCAGATCAAATTTTCAAAATTAACTCTAATATAGATAAACTAAATTATAGAATTAAAAATTGAAAAAAAATAATTTAATTTTGAAAAATTTATTCTACACCATTTACAGATGTAATTCGAAAAAGATCAATTGTAATTCGAAGATTCTATTTGTAATTCAAAGATTCCATTTGTAATTCGAAGATTCCATTTGTAATTCGAATACTCCAATTGTAATTCGAAGATCAATTGTAATTCGAAAAAGATCAATTGTAATTCGAAAAAGATCAATTACAATTGTAATTCGAAAAAGATCAATTGTAATTCGAAAAAGATCAATTACAATTGATCTTTTACGAATAACAATTGATCTTTTTCGAATTACAATTGATCTTTTTCGAATTACAATTGTAATTGATCTTTTTCGAATTACAATTGATCTTTTTCGAATTACAATTGATCTTTTTCGAATTACAATTGGAATCTTCGAATTACAAATGGAATCTTCGAATTACAATTGGAGTATTCGAATTACAAATGGAATCTTCGAATTACAAATGGGATCTTTGAATTACAAATGGAATCTTCGAATTACAAATAGAATCTTCGAATTACAATTGATCTTTTTCGAATTACAACTGTAAATGGTGTAGACTATTAACTTATTCTGGCAAACAAATGATTTATATGCTTCCAAAAAAATATAGAAAATTGGGGTTTTCAGAGGTTTTTCGTTAAGGAAAATTCCCCTTGTCCGATTTTTCCCGCTAAAGGACCGCTTAAGTTTCGTGCCAACCTTTCGCGGTCTTGTCGTGAATTTCGTAGACAGCCTAAGAATCAATCAAGTTAAATAACGCAGTGCAACAACCAAAATCGGTATAGGATGACACCAAAAGGAAATGAAAGTTGACATATTCCATAACAAAACCCTTAAGGTTTTTTTTGTTAAGAGCGAGATTTTTTAAAACGCATTTGAAGTTTTAAGTTATTATTATAATTACACTGTGCAACAAATTTGGGGTCTTCGAGTGTATCTTGAACGGGACAAAAAAAAAATTAAAGTATACCAATAGAAGACCAAAACCCCCGAAGGGTTTTAAAAACTTAGCTCGAGTTCTTTTTTTATGGCCCACTGAAGTTTTTCAATTTTTTTCAAAGGCGTTTTGAATAAGTCAAAAAATAAGTATTAAAGTTAATTCTGAGGTACATAATGTCAAAAAATGTCTTGAGTAGAATTTGATGGTGGTTCTTTTCTTAGAATATATAAACCCTCTATCTCCAATTTTAAGGGGTCATTTTGGTCCTTTTTTCAAATATCGTCATAGAACACCGATAAAACGTTCGTTTAAAGGGTTAAAATAATCTACAAAAATTTCCTGCATCAAATTTCTGATGCTGAAGATCAAAAATTAGTGTGAAAAGTGCAAAATGCTTAAAAAAGTAAAATTGCATATTATCAAATACTATAAAAACGTTTTTCATCAAAGTCGTGTGAAATAAGTCAAACAAATTTTAAAAATCTGCTTCTGAGCTAAATTACGACAATGTCTTCAGTGAAATTTGATGCCGGTTCTTTTCTTAGAACATTTTAACCCTCTAGCTACCATTTTTAGGGGTTATTTTGGCCCTGACATGTTTTATTGGTGTTCTATAAGAATATTTAAAAAAAAGGAACAAAAAAAAAACGCCATCAAATTTTACTAAAGACATGTTTTAACATGGTTAACCTCAGAATTAGATTTTATGCTTATTTTTTGACTTATTCAAAACGTCTTTGAAAAAAATTTAAAAACTTCAGTGGGCCATAAAAAAGAAATCGAGCTAAGTTTTCAAAGTTCTTCGGGAGTTTTGCTCTACTGTTGGTATACTTTCAATTTTTTTTTTGTCCCATCCAAGATACAAAATCGTGTTGCACAGTGTTATAATTACTTGAAAACTGTATAAGAGGCGTATACTTCATTTTGTAATTGCATTTAAATAACAACCATACGCAACGCAGCACTGTGGTATATTTTTAATAATTCGGCCATTCAATAAGTACTGCATCGATTGTAGCGAAATTCATAATGTTTATATTTAACATAATTGCCGAATTTTTATACCATCCAACATGCAAAAAAATAAAATTGCAGGGGCGTTTTTTTTTGGGGGGGATGTGGTCAATAGAGGGAAAAATTGATCTCGAAATATATGTTTACAAACTCATTCTTCTGCTTTTTACACTAAAGAAATATACAAGTTTTTCATTGTTAAAACTATTTTTTTTAATCCACGCCCACAAAAGCAGGGCGGACCAAAAAAAATCCATTTTCAAATCCCCTGGGTTCAAATGCAGGACTTTGAACTTTGAACGTCTTGTTGCACAATAATGTTGCATTTGTTAAACAAAAACACAAAAAATCATCTAAAAATATGGTGTTTTTCAGAGGTTGGTTTAGTTCTTCAAGGGGGAACTTTTCCCCCTGGTGCGATTTTGCTCATTTACAAACTTAATTTGCCTTAAAAAAATACGACCTATTCGTTCACAATTTCGGAACATTCAAAAAATTATGTTAGTAAAATCAACTGAAAATATCAGTTAAAATAACTACTTTTGTAGTAAAAACTACTAACATTTGTAGTCAAAACAACTAACATGTAGTAAAAGTTGTATTATTTTTATTTTTTGGAAAAAACTGAAAATTTTTCTGAGATAAAAAAATTAAATGAACTACTTTAAATAACTGTTACACTCAAAAAATTATGTAAGTAAAATCAACTGAAAATGTCAGTTAAAATAACTACTTTGTAAGTTGTTTTGGGGTCAACTACTTTTTCAGTTAAATCAACTAACAATGTTAGTTTTTTTAACTGACAAAAAACAACTGACTTATGTAGTAAAAACTACTTACATTTGTAGTCAAAACAACTAACATGTAGTAAAAATAATATAATCAATATATATTTTTTTTTTTTCAAAAAAATTTTCAGAAAAAAAATTGACGACCAAAATTTTTTCCAAGTTTTTTTATTTTTAAAGTTTTTTTAATTTTTCCAAGTTTTTTTTTTAAAAAAAAGTTGTCAAAAATAAAAAAAAAACGAAAATTAATATTTATTTTTTGGAAAAAAACTTTGAACATTTTTCAGAGATTAAAAAAAAATATATAATTTACTACTTAAAATAACTGTTACTACATTACAGTACTTTTTTGTAAGTTGTTAAAATAACTAACCGAAACAGTTGTTTGATATTTTTCATACAAACACAACTGACTTTGTAGTTGAAAATAACTAACTACTGTAAAATATACAAAGAACTAACATGTAGTAACTTACTTAATTTTCTGAGTGTACTACATTACAGTCATTTTTTGTTAGTTGTTCAAAAAATAGACTTAAAATAACTAACAGAAATATTTGCTTGATATTTTTCATACAAAAACAACTGACTTTGTAGTTGAAAACAACTTACTACTGTAAAATATACAAATAATTAACATGTAGTAACTTACATAATTTTCTGAATAAAGTATAGCTCTTTTATTTTGGACTGCATCGTGTTAACTACAGACGGACGGACCGACGGATAGACGGACGGACATCACTAGTATTTTTTCGGTCCGCCCCCTTTTAAAAGCATGGATATTAAGAATAGTATACAAAATTATAAAATTGTTTAGGAGCGAATTTGTAAACATTTATCGCGAAAATATATCTGTCCCCAATGAACACAGCCGACATACAACCTCCTCCCCCCCCCCTCAAAAAACACAGATTTTTTTGATTTTTTCGTGTTGGAGGGTTATACCCTCGAATTCAACACTCTCATTTGTTTCTCAAACAAACCGTTGTTTTTTTCATAAATACATTCCATGCAAATTTATTGTTCAAATTCAATTTAAACTCAAAGTAAAATAATTAATCCTTTTAAAGCACTGACATAAAGGATAAATGAAGAGATGTTATAGAACAGACTAAAGTAATTTCAATTTTGGTGTTATTTGTATGTGGCAGCAGGAGACGAATGAGAAGCAAAGTAGAATCTCACAGTAGAAAAGTTATAAAAATCCTTCCAAAAAAAGAAAAAAAAAAACAAAATAAAAATAAATCCAACTTACCTGCAATGAAAATGCACAAACTGCTGAGCCAGGAATTGAATTTGTTGGTGTATTAAAAACGCCATAAATCAATTTGGCGCTTGAGTGACCATAATGTCCTTCGACAAGATTACTAGCAGATTCTATGGAAAAAAATAAAAAAATGTATATAACAAAATTTTTATATATAGAAACAACAATAAACATGATACACATAAATGGAGTATTAACAAAAAAAATCTCTTTAATGATTTTTATGGTTTCAGGCGGAAAAATTTAAGTACCAAAATAATAATAATAATAAAAAATACATCAATTTAACATTTAAATGTCAAAATAGATTTCAATCTTAATAAAAATCTGTATATTATGTTTATTATTTTGTGTTAACAATAAAAATCTCTCCATTATCATTCACATCCACATTATGATTAATCATAAAATTTTTTTATACATCATTTTATACTTACGTATTTCATTAAAATAGAATGGATAATCTCCAGGTATTGAACAATTTAAACGTGACTTTAAAAATGATGTCCAGCGATTACGAAAACGATGTGGTCCACCTTTGTCCCATTTACAAACACGAGCGACACGCGAAAATATTGACTAGAAAGTTAAATTTTGGAGAATGAAAAAAAAAAAACAGGAAATAACAGGTAATTAATCATTTTTTTTAATCGAGTGTTAGAAGGAAGAAATGTTAAAGAAAACGGAAATAAATAGAAAAAACTTCACAATATTATTATATTTAAGGAAATATAATTTATGGTTTATTTGTTAAGTTTTCACATTTGTGAATTTAGATTTGTTAAGGTCAATATATATATTTTTTTTTATATTCTGTGAATGTTTGAAAAAGTATTAAGTTGGTAAATTTAATAAAAAAAGTTTTCGTTGCTAATCCTTTTGTTTACTAAAAAAGTGTAACTAATCTACCTCTAGCGCAATTCACTATTTTTTTAACGACAAAAATCGGTAGTTATATTGTCAAAAATCATTAGTTATCTACAATTGTCTTTAAAAGCGATTCTATAACATTTTTCTGCTGAATTTTGTCGTTATCAAAAATCGTTAACTTATCAACAAAAAATTTTTTGAAGTTAAAGTTAACGAAATTTTTCGGTTCTCAATACAATTTCAAAATAAACAAATTTCAAATTAACTATTTTTGTCGTTAACTCTTGTCGTTAATTGAAAAATTTATAGAATCAGATATTCGTTAAAACAACCGACAATTCTCGTTAATAAACGATCGCACTACTGGACAGGAAAATACAATTGCAACAGTGTTGTTAAAGCATTGTGGACGTCTGTACGGGTTCTTCAAAGTGCTGTCAGAAGATCAGAACGATAACATCGATCTACGGTGACAGGACATAATTTCCACGGACATTATCCCAATCCCAATGGGTATTATTCCGTTCCCTGATGGGATTGCGTCCGAAATTTTTTTATGGGCACTAAGTCCAAAGCAATTTCGGTCATTATACCTATTTTTGGCGGAGAAGGTGGGTTTAATGCATGGATTTTGTAATCCCTAAGCCCGGCCGAAGTCTGGTCAAGCAGAAAAACTTTTAAGCCAAAAAAAAAAAAATATTTATATAATTATTGGGATTACGACCAACTTGTATAGTAGTCATTATCCCTGTAATAGCGAACAATCATAAATTTTACCATACTTTTCTAATATTTAAATAACTTTAACGGGGGTTTAAACAAAAAGAAAAAAAAAAAAAAACAGCCTTCATTAGAGCAATTTTTAAACAGCTATAAAGCTTTTATTAAATTAGGTCAACTGAAATTGCCACTCACAAGGGAAGTATCTCAACCCTTATGAACCGATTTGCCTGAAACTTAAAATATATATAAATGAGACGATTTTAAGGTTGGGGTGTCTCGGCTTTTCGGCCATATCAGTGTTTCAAAATTTCGTTGTCCCCTTATGAAACCATATGGACCTCCGGGAAAATTTCGATAACTCACGAACTAACAGGAATATCCTCTAGAGCAAAAATACGTGTCGACTTAAATTTAATAAAGATTATTTCGTATTCATATGGACATCGTAGCTCTATGTCTTCATATAAATACCCCCCAAAATTTTCACATTTTCATGAAAAAAGTATTTAACGAAGCTAAACTTTTACAAGGTTATGCCACCGTTGGATAGGCATTAAAAAAACCTTTCTTCTCATATGTATAGTCATATAGTTTCTTAGAAATAAATGGCTGAAAAATCCAAAAAACGATTTTTCCGCCATTTTTTGACCCATGTTTTGAACCCCTAAATCCCCGATATGGCCGATAAGCCGAGACACCCCAACCTTAAATTTGTCTCTTTTATATATATTTTACGTTTCATGCAAATCGGTTCATAAGGGTTGAGATACTTCCCTTGTCAGAAAGTTTTTTATTTAAGGACAATATCGGCTGCAGTTTTTTTTTTTTTTTTTAATTCATTTATTAATGCAATCTATCATAAATTGATATTAATCATTACACGTGACTTAAAATTATTTGACTATGAAGTGGAGATGATCCAGTGATCATCCCACAGATAACTTAAAACTAAAAAACTAAAATATATATAAAAATTATTTTACCGATTTTGATGATTTTTTTTTTTTTGATTTGTAGGTTTTTAAATTCTCTAGTACTTACCGTGGCCAGTTTTTGAAAAATATTGATTTTTGTTCAAGTTATGCTAATGTAAACTTAAAAATATGACCACGATAAGTACTAGAGAATTTAATTTCATCAAAATGTCATCAAAATCGGTCTAATAGTTTTTGCAGTACAACTGCAGCCGATTTTGTCCTTAAAAAAAAACTTTCAGCAATTTCAGTTGACCAAATTTTGCGTTATAAAATTTTTAAAATTTATCAATAATTTATCTTTTAAACAAAAAAAGGAATTAAAAAATTAGTTTTTTTTTCTGTTTATACATATCGAGCCCGGGCTCTAATTATTTTTGTTATAAGCAAGGATATACTTTTCCCATCGCGATAAATGTTAACTAATTTATTATGCTTTTTGCAATTTTTATGCGTTACAAACGGAATGACAAAGTGAGTATACCCCCATACTGTGGTTGGAGGGTATAAAAAGTTATATTTCTTCTTTCATTAAAAACATAATTATGTAAAAATTTTAAAATATGACCACGATAAGTACTAGAGAATTTAATAATCTACAAATCAAAAAAAAAAAAATCATCAAAATCGGTCTAGTAGCTTTTGCAGTACAACTGCTGCCGATATTGTCCTTTATAAAAAAAACTGCAATTTCAGTTGAGCAAATTTTGCTTTATAAAATTTTTTATTTATAATTTTTTATTTATAATTTTTTAAAATCTGATTAATTTTTATTAAAAAATAAAAATTGTTTTATTCGACCTTTAAAATATTATATTTTAAGGATGTTTATTCTGGCTCGAGGTCATTATTTTCTTTACTAATTAAAACCATGATATTCTCATAGAATAATTTTCAAGAAAATTATTTTTCGGTTTTAAATTTATTTATGTTGGTCATTTTTGCAAGACTTAATCGACACTTGTTTCGGAATTTGTCAGATTCCATTGTCAAGATTATTTAGCAAAAATAGAAACAATTTACTACAAAGTAGCAAACGAGTTAATATTTTTAATATTTTAGTTTGTGCACAAACGATTTGTCATTAGACTCGTTTGCTACTTTGTAGTAAATCGTTTCTATTTTTGCTAAATAATCTTGACAATGGAATCTGACAAATTCCGAAACACGTGTCGATTAAGTCTTGCAAAAATGACCAACATAAATAATTTTTAATAAATAATTTATCTTTAAAAAAAAAAAAATAGTGTTTTTTCTGTAAGTACAGATCGATTTGGAGCTCTAAATATATTTATTGGTAAAAACAAGGAGAGGAATTTCATGCAAATGCATGTTTTTTCCTGTTAGTCTTAGAACAGCATAAACAAAATATCTTTGCGAATCAAAGAATTCTCTTTAAAATGGCATCGATTCGTTAGTGCATATTTTTGTATATTTTACCGAAAATGCATATTTTTGCATATTTTGCTAGTATTTTGCTATAAATGCATATTTTTAGGTCATATTTTGTATAAAATTTTAATTTTAGCTCATTTTTTCCATTTTTAATAATTTTTTTTTTTGTAACTTGCCTGTTAGGAAGACTTCACAATTTTTTTTTTCGAGGTCAAATACTTGTCTATCCTAAATGTTTTTTTTCGTTAATAAGTTAACAAAGTAAAAAATTATTAAATTTTTTTTTTTTTTTTAAATGCACAATTTTTATAATTTTTAGTGCATATTTTTTGTAGTTTTTATGAGGGTCCTGTCCCTGGTTTTAATGGGTTAAGTTGAAAAAATGGAGAAGAAAAATTTAATTTCTAAAAATTACAGACATTTCTGGTATTCCCATACCGGTTTCAAAAACTCCAGTTAGTGTTATTATCAGTAGGATTTTAAATATCGGTTTGTCTTGTTAATGGAGATTGTTTGTTATAAAGTGGAAACTTTTTTATAGTAGATGCAATTTGTTAAAGACAAAATTAACAATAATGAAAGTTATCATCATCAAACGAATATTATTATAAAAAATGTTATGTAGGTAATATTTAAACCTTCAATTTAAGCTTGATAGCGTCCAGATTGAGTTAATAACAAATGTGCTACGAGGGTCGATCTGGAAAATGAAATTATTTATAGACATTTTTCAGAACATTTTTTAAAAATATTTCTATGTCGAATTTTTCCAAGTTCAAACATTAAAAATTTAAAAAAAGGTCCAATCGTTTCTATTTAGTAATCAAATAGTTTTTCCAACATTCCAAACAACAGAAATTTTTTAAGTACAGTTGAAAAAATCCACATTTTTTGACCTCCAATTCTTTTGACCACCAATTTTTTGTAAACAAAGAAAAATTTAAAATATTTTAATATATTATTACTATACATTTAGGTGTAAAAAAATTAATAAACAATAACATCTTTCTTTGCTTACAAAAAATTGGTGGCCAAAAGAATTTGAGGTCAAAAATTGTGGATTTTTTTCTACTGTACTTAAAAAATTTCACTGTTTGTTTGGGTGGCTCGAACAATTATTTGAAACACTGAATAAAAACTATTAGATCTTTTTTTTAAATTTTTAATGTTTGAACTTGGAAAAAATCAACTTGGAAATATTTTTAAAAAATGTTCTAAAAAATGTCTATAAATAATTTCATTTTCCAAATCGACCCTCGTAGCACATTTCTTATTTACTCAATCTGGACGCCATTAAGCTAAAATTAAAGCTTTATAAATTATAATAACGTTTAGTATTGTTAACTTTGTCTTTAACAAATTGCATCTACTCTAAAAAAGTTTCCAATGTATTGTCGCCCACTGTATATTTGATTATTTATAGTTTCTACAGAACAAATTTTAACAGTTTCTAACACTACAATTCTATTTCTAGCAATCCCAAAAAATTTTTATCAGTAAGTAATACATTTGACCCCCCCCCCCCCCCTAAGGCCACCTTTTTGCAGTTAGAGCAAATTTGAGCAAATTTCAAATGACGATGTCTCAAAAACCGTTTGACCGATTTTAATATTTTTTTGATATTCGTGATCTATGTGCAAAAATTTAATGTTATTTATCACAAGATACAAATATGTTTCTGTTTACAAACATATTTTTTTTTAATTTTTAAAAAATCTATACTTTTTTGGCATTTTTCCAAAAATTGGGGAAAAAAACCCGATTTGTCTCAAAATACGTTTAATTGAAAGGATAATAAAATTTGTCTTCAAATATTTTAGTTTGTTTTTACTATCAGCGAAATTTAAATGTCAAAATTATAATACATACAATCTAAACGCGTTATAGATAAAAAAAACTACTTATTTCTACACTCAAAATAATTCTACAGTAAAAGGTTTAGTAAGTGATTTTGTACCAAAATCTACTAATAATTTACTAATTTTAGTAAAAAATTTTAGTATTGGTTACCAATTTCTGCACTAGTTAAATTTTTAGTATTGAATATCCACGTTTTTTTTTTTGGTGTATCTAAGTATTTTAATGGGTTTATTTCCAGTTTCTTAATATGAGTTCTCCCTTTATTTATATTTTTCACAAAACCAATTTATTACTTACTTTTCCACAATTTATATATTCCACTGCTGTTTCACGAAATAAGAAATATACAAAATCACCCTGAGTAAATGAGCTAACAAAATTTGGTGCTGAAAATAGAAAAGAATTTGGCAAAAATTATTTACGATTTATATAGAAATTTATAAGTATAAGATGATAGTTAAAGTGAAAATAAATATATATTTTTATGACTAACAAAAAAAAAAAAAAAATAAGATATAAATTATAAGTCTGAAATAGCTTCTCCTCGCATAATAAATTTGCTTATGTTATCATATATTAAAAGGGTGATTAAAAAAGAAGTATAATTTAAAATTTTATAAATTATATACTTTAATAAAATACCATTAACCTTAATTGAGAGTTTACACCACATCACAGGCTCATATTACTATTGACGAATCTCGTAAAAAAAGTAACATATTTTGTTGCATATGTTTAGGCATTCTATAATAACAATTTAAAAAAATAACACATTTCGTTTTATAAAACTATAACAAAAAATTTAGCTTTTTCAAAAAAATTGCTGAAATTAATCGGTGACATTGACTGCTTCCGAAATTATTTGCGTCGCTAAAAATCCCATTTAATTGTTTCTCAAAATAAAACCCCTTCTAGAATCACCCTGTGTAAACAATTTAGTAATGAGAAATTTAATTTATTGCTAGAATAGCAATGATATTTTTAATATGGTTGATATTTATCTAATTATTGCTAATAATTTTTATATATTTGCTGGTTGGTTAACCAAAAAAAATAATAAATAAATAAAAATAATAATATTGTGGCTTCTTTTTTGTGTTTGTTGGGTTGACCAAAAAATTGTTATGATAAATTTATTACACAAATTTTATGTGGTCAAAGGATACTGTTATTAAATTATTTTAAGAGTTGCGGGGTTAAATATATTAGTTTAGTTAATGATTTCGAAATAATAATTTAGATGTACCGTTTAGTTTGTGAAATAAATTAGAGTTTTACGAACACTTGGTTTAGGATTTAAGTTGAATTGGTATTTAAGTTAGACTACGAGAACTTGCAGACGTTGTGTTGCCACAGGAAATGAAAGGGCAGCCGAACTCGTAAAACTTGGAGCTGATGGTGTAGGTACCACGGTGCTAGCTTTACCACCGCTCCAACACTACAAACTAAGACGAAATTATATTAATGTTGCGAGAGCAAACAGGAAGTGGAGAGAACTAACAACATGCTAAATCAACAGAACTTTATAATAAATCGGACACTGCCATCCTAACCTAACAATAAGTTTATTACGCCAGCAGTGAATTTTGAAAAGTGTACTATTTAAAGCATTCATTAAGGAGAACAAATTGACTGTGTAGAAAAAAAAAACGGTTTTGGAGAGGGGTGGTTTCATCATCCTCTTAGCAATAAGTCTTTCCAAATTAATTTATATTTAGAGTAGGGTTTTGCTAGCTCTAGTTAATATTTAAACCTTCCAATCACAGCATACTTTGTGTTCCATACGCAACGCATCGGGGACTCTATTAGGTATGTATAATATTGATCCATTATAGATTCTGAAACGTTCTATGAATGTCATTCCGACCGTCTGTGGAAGACACGATACAGTCCAACATAAAAGAGCTCCTTTTCTGATGTTAGTTTGGAACTAAATGGAAATCTATTTGGCTCGCCTATTATGCGTATTTTTCTAATACGGAGCCAACACTGCCGGATAAGTTGAGTGGTCTGATTGGAAAGTCTGAATATAGGGAATCCCAGTTAGATGTGTGCTGTAATGCTAATGTACATCAATCGATATGGGGAAGTACAGACACAAACGATAGAGGCGAGTCACTTTTGGAGTTTTTGTTAAGGTTAGTCCTGTATATTTGTAACAGGGGTAGTTCTTGATGAAACACTTGTATGAGATACTTTGTCTGATAGAATGATGACTGGAGAGTTTTGGGAGAGCATTCTTTCTAAGATCATCGCGACATTGAGTTCTTACTCAGGGAGCGTGTCCCGGTTGAGGCAGTCTCTAGAAATTTAAAGAGAGCAAACTGGCAAAAATATAGAGGTATCTTATCTGAACCGCATAGTTTGGCGGTAATTGACTGTCTGTTTGAAATAGGTGCTTTTCCGGAAAGGGGGGAAAAACACCATGATGGTCAAATGAGGTGCAGACGAACAGATATTGCTGCAGAAAGCTCTTAAATAAGGAAAAATCTTCCAGGATGGACGAGGAATGGTCTGCATATAGGTTGCAACTTAAGAGAGTAAGAAGATGATTAGAATTGCCTAATGTCATTCTTGAAAAACACTCTGTCGAAACATAGAAGACATTTCTGATTCAGGTTTGCGCAAATTTCTGACTTCTTGTACTTGCACGCTCGGATACCTGAAGGATCCTACTGGTGTGTAGTCTAACTCTAGTGTGGATCCCATTTCCAACACGCACTTTTCGGTTAATTCCTTGAAGCCGTTTCAGGCCTTGGAACGTTCTGACACCCAATCATCAGAAATTGTTCGGAAATTATAAATATGCTAACATTTATCTGGGCGATTAAAAGCATTAGTCCCTATAAATCCCCTAGACCTGATGGTATAATCCCGGCTGAGATGCAGCAAGTGTCGGACTTTATAGCCCCATGGCTGTATAATCTCCACGCAGCATGCATAAACTTGGTCGTATATTCCTTAAAAATGGAGGGAAACCAGAGTCGTTTTTATCCCTAAGACTAAGAAAAAATTCCCACAAAGTTCCAAAGGACTTAAGACCAATTAGTCTGTCTTCTTTTTTGTTAACTATAATGGAACGAATGATAAACTCTTATTTGCATTTTTGTTTTTGTTCAACAGTTCGTGAACGAATCATTTTGATCATATGTATCTGTTGTTTTTACTTTCGTTCAAAAAATACAAAAATATTGAATAAAAATAAATGCTGAGAAAGCGTTCCAAAAGAGGAGCGAAAACATGACAACATTAACAAAAAAAAAAAAATTGAACGACCGAACTAAAAGATCAAAATTAAGTAATGACCAATTGAGCTGAATGAACGAAAAGACCTAAAAGAGCTGAAATGAACGAACTAGATAAACCGCTCAGTTAAGTGAATTCAATTGAACTAGTTCGTTCGTGAACGACACAACTCTACCGAGGTTGCTTTTGACTAGGCGATATGCACATAGCAAGGGTAGATCAACGGAAAGAGGATTACACTACCGTAGCCTATATATAGAGTGGGATGTTAACAATGTCAGCCCAGACTCAATGATTGTGCATTGTCTAATCTATTAGTGAAGTATGGGTTCGTTAAAATAGTGAAACATTTTCTTGATAATAAATGTATAACGTCTGAATTTGGAGCGTCAGTTACATGTAGATTTGACAATAGGGGTACACTACAGGAAGGTGTGTTTTGGCCGCTTCTTTGGAACATGTCAATGAATTCAATGCTGCTCTCTCCAGAAGCACGTGGTTGTCATGTTGTCGCATATGCTAACGATATCGCTATAGCGGTAAAGGGAAAGTACCTACCAACATTAAGGAACATTCTTCAGGATTCTTTGAAAGATCTGTATAAAATACTGCGGTCTGGGAGTTACTTTATCTAAAACTGAACTTGTCGTGTTTATAAGGAAAAATAAGATTCCTGCTTTTGATCCGATTTCTATGGAAGGAACTAAAATCGAATTCACAGAAGGAGCCAAGTATCTAGAAGTATTTCTAGATAGGAAGTTGAATTTCAGACTTAATATTGAGGAAAGGGTGAGAAAAAACAACGATTGCTTTATATTCTTGTAAAAGGGCCATTGGCAAACGATGGAGCTTAAGCTCTAAAGTCATTGATTGGATTTATACAGAAGGAGTGCGTCCAATTCTGCTGTATGGAATCATTTCCCGGTGGCCTGCTTTAGAGACAAAAGAGAACTGTGTCTTCACAAATGACGTAGATGTGCATTACTGGTGCTCTTCGTACTACATCTACGGCTGCTTTAGAAATCCACCTTCACCTGATACCATTGGACATATTGGGTAGGCAGTTGCGGCTACGTTGAAAACTCGACTGAATAGCACACTACAATGGAATTGTGGCCATAGCACGATGTTGAAATAGATAACAATACCACAAAATATGGACTCTGCTTCGGAAGAGCTTGAGTTGAACTTGACTCGAAGATTACCAGATCGTTGCAGTGCTTACCAGGCAGAGATGCTGGCAATAAAGAAAGTGGCTGACTGGCTGAGTTGCAACGTCTCGTCTTCAACCGCAGTCGACATCTTCTGTCAGTCAAGCCGCGTCAAGTCCCTGTAGTAAATGTTTCGGAAAACAAGATTTGCCCTTTACTGCTTGTCTTTAAATGAGATGACCACGCAGTTTGACATACGACTCATGTGGGCCCCAGGGCACAGAGACATTCCAAGGAATTACAAAACCGATTACCTTGCTAGACTGGGACTTACCTTACAGGTTTCAGAAGAATTGAAATGTGTTTGTATGACTCTGGAAGCTTGCAAACAAAATCAACGACTTTGTTCTGTGACGGTGACTAATCAGAGATGGGCGCATTGATAGACGTGTGAGACTACACGACAGATTTGGCCTTCTCTTAATCAAAAGCTCACAAGTGAACTGATTTCGCCTCCATGAGGAGAGAATACGACGGTGGTGGCTGTACGCTGTCTTATAGAAAAGTACGCAGAGCGATTATGTATATGTATGTGCTGTTAAATGACTTTTTCTGGAAATGCATAGATGAGGATGGTAGGAAACTATTGAACACTTAATATGCCATTGCCAGGCAGTTTCTGGCCAGAGACTTGCTTCACTAGGATCTAGGGAGCTGCACGATCTTTCTGATTTGTCGGGTGTCCAAAATTCAATATCTTAGGAGTTTCATAAACGGCAGGGCCTAGTAGGGGAGCCTATTACCGTCTCGTGGTATGACAACGGACCTCAGAGTATATATGTTCTGACCTAAAACGACAGCTGCCACTTACAACCTTACCTAACCTTACGATTTTGGTGTTGGCTACATTGTGATTTCCACATACGATTATCGCTGGGATTTAACCGATTATTCTGTTTAATCGACAGACATTTGCTTCGAAGTTCACTTGTATTAAACCTGCAACGTTGCAAAATTTGCTCATCAAAATAACTTCTTAGAAGTTTACTGAACCAGCAAGAAGTGCATTTTCTTTTTTGTTTTATTATTTTTGTTTACTAAAAATTTTTCTCTAAAAGAATACAAAAACTTGCTTCCTTAAACAATAAATCCTTTTGAAAAACCTCCCAAAAAAAGGATAACATTATTATAACATATGGCATAGTAAATTCATCATAGTCATCATAATCGTTATTATAAAATCTATTCGTTCTACTCAATTCCTATATACATATTATAAAACTCAACTATGTATTTATAATATGTTTTCTATCAATGTCAAAAAGTTTAGGATTTCATAACTGCAATAACAACTGTGCATATAGTATAGTTTAGTACAGATAAAAGAGATAGTCTGACAGACAGACACAGTTTTATGCCATATAAAAAATAAAGTAGAATTGACAGCTATATAAAATGGGAATATATATTTATATTTTTTTTAGATACCCAGCAACATTTTCTAAAAAAGGTTTTGAATCCATGTTTAAAATTAATGCCTAAGGCCGAGTTTTTGGCAACTCTGTTTAATTCGAAGGAAAACTAACTATTTACTCTCACTTACCAGATGGAACTGCCGTACACTCATTGGAGTAATCAACGTGCACTGCCTTATGTTATCATAGAAAGAAAATGGGACTAATTTCCGATGCCAGCTGTAGGAGGTGCGATGAACCTAACACTGAGAAAACGGTCGAACATATTAATTGCCAATGTTCTGCCTTGGCCAGAACCCGCCTGCATATATTGGGCAGATATGTCTTCGAGAACTAGGAAACGGTTTTCGAATGTCGACTTAGGATAAATAATACAATTCGCGTTGAGGACTAAAGCGTTCTATTAGCGTCGCTAAGGAATTATAGTGGTTTCGCTATGGACCACCTGGTCTATGACAGGAGTCATTGACTCCGCTACCTCTAACCTAACCTGGAAAATATGTTTTTTTACAATTGTTTTACTTTTTGGAGGGTATTAAAGATTCGGAAAAGCGAATTTAAGACACTACCTTGTTTTTAAGAACCTCCAACCACAGTATGAGTTTATACTCACTTTGCTATTTGTGTTACACATCGAAAAATATAGGTCTAGACACCATAAAGTAAATAGATTTTATTGATCAGTGATCGATTCTAGCGATGACCCTCAGTATATCCGTTCGTCTGTGGAAGACACGATGCAGTCCAAAGTGAAAAAGCTGGGCTCCTAAAGCTTGGAACGAATATGTCTTTTGGTTTGGGTTGTTTAAAAAGTCCCCCTTTAAGAATTAATTCAATTTTAGAAAAAAAAAACGCAATTTTTTTAATTTTTTGTGAGGTCCATTGTGATACCATGGTACTGCAAAAGGTTTTCCGACTGTTCCCTGCCATTAAACTAATTTGTGCTTCTTATGAAACTCCTAAGATATTGAATTTTGACATCTGACAAATCAGATTCCAGTGAAGCAAGTCTCTGATCAGAAATTGCTGGGCAATGGCAGATGAAGTGTTCGATAGTTTCCAACTCCTCTTCTTCCATGCAACTCCGGCAAAAGTCATTTAACCGCTCTGCAAGCTTCCCTATAAGACAATGTCCGGTAATTACAGCAACCACCGTCGAAATCTCCCTCTTGGAAGTGATATCAGCGCACTTGTACGCTTCTGATTAAGAGAAGGCCAGATCTGTCGTGTTGTCTCACACGTCCATCCATTTCCCCATCTCTGATTTGTCTCCGTCCCGGATCAAGGTCGTAGATTTTGCACTCAAAAAAAAAAAAACTGTAATGTTAGCAAAAAAAGCTTGTAAACCTACAAGAAAATTTGCTGATTTTGAACCCACAATTTTTTTGCTAAAGTTAGCAAAAATGTTTTGCCAATAATTAGTTAACAAAAAAAATTTTTTTTTTTACACATTTGAGGACCCCATTGGGTTCGGACCCGATAGGTCCAGACCCCGATGGGCCTAGACCTAGTTGAGTTCCTTAAAAATCGTCATAGTTTTTGATCCAAAATTTGTGTCCGTTTCGCTCTACCTTGCTTAATTTTTGAGATACGTGATTATAGGGGACCACTGGGGTCTTGAGAATTAAAAAACTCGATAACTTCAAAAATATTACTCGGAGAGCTTTTGACTATTTTGCGGTCTTGTTCTACGTATTAAGGGCTACAAAAATGCTTTTAGACTTTTTGTTGTGTCGGCAATATTTACCGAGATATGAGCATTTTTAAATTTTCGGGAATGCTAACTTTTTTGGATCCAAAGTTAGGGCCCATTAGGGTCCACACATGCGAAGAGGACCCGCGAAAGTATTGAGTATCTAAGAACCAAAAATGCCCCCCATTTTGCTCTATCTGGCTTAGTTTCCGAGATAGAGCCATTTTAAGTTTTCTGAAAATAAAAAAAAATTTACCATTTATTTTTGCTAATGTTAGCAAAAAATCTTGTAAAAATGTTGTCAACTCAATTTCAAATCTTAGCAAAAGAAATTAGTTCAACGTTTGTTTAAAATTGCTAATGTGCTAAAATTAGTAAATCTACTAACGTATTATTTTGAGTGTGATTGCAAGTTTCTAGATGCATATTAACACAATCCAATTCTGTTGGAACCTGTAAGGTAGTTCCCAGTCTTGCAAGCTCATCGGCTTTGCAATTCCCTGGAATGTTTCTGTGCCCTGGGACCCACATGAGTCGTATGTCAAACTGCTCAAACGGCCATTTTATTTAAAGACGTGCGGCAGTTAAGGGCAAATCTTGATTTTAGAAACATTGTCTCCATGGAGAGAAGGTTAGAAGGGTAGAGAAGACATTGCAACTCATGCAGTCAGAAACTTTCTTTATTGCCAGCTTTATCTCTGCCTTGTGAACTTTGCAATGATCTGGCAATCTTCGAGCCAGGCTCAATCCAAGCTCTTCCAAATAGACTCCTAAGCCACTTGTTCGTGCAGCCTCGATCCATCCGTGTAAAAATCTATGGAATCTCTACTACCTGGAATGCCCCTCATCCAAGACTCCCTAGATGGTATCATAGTGGTAAAGTGGCGGTCAAAAAGGCTCATAGAAGGAGCACAGTCCACATTTTATGGTATTTTTATCTTCTTCAAGATCGAGCTATGGCCAAAATCGCTGCTACTCTATTGCAGTGTACTATTAAGTCTAATTACCGACGCAACCGAAATTGGTAAATACCCGGGTATTTTTCAAAAAGGTGGCTATAAAATAAACTATGTTGTAGAAAATTTGGTGAACAAAAACATTTTGCAGCAAAATTTTATGACATTTATACTAATAAATAGTACTTTCTTAGAAAAAATAGTACTTTTTTAGAAAAAATAGTACCTTTTTAGAGAGAAAGTGTTTTTTTAGAAAAAGTAGCGCTTTTTTGTAAAATAGTACTATTTTCGAAAAGTACTATCTCTTCTTTAAGACAAAAACGTACTTTTTGAGGAAAAAAGTACTTATTTAGAAAAAATTTTCCTTTTTTTTTTTAAAATGTACTACTATTATTTAAGAAAATATATTTTTAAAAAAATAAAGTAATTTATAGAAAAAAATTTACTTTTAAAACAAAAAAGTACTTTTTAAAAAAGTAAATTTTTTTACTACTTTTTTTAGAAAAACAAAGTACTTTGTTTTAAAAAGTATCTTTTTTTAAAAAAGTACTTTTTTCGAAAAAAAGATTCATTTTCTAAAACAAGTACTTTTTTCTAAAAAAAGTACTTTTTTCTTAAGAAAAGTACTTTTCTAAAAAATAACTTTTTTCTAAAAAAAGTACTTTAATACTGCTTTTTTTTAGAAAAAAAATACTTTTTTTTTAGAAAAAAAGTACTTATTTTAAAAACAAGTATTTTTTTTTTTAAGTAGTAAAAAAGTACTTTTTTAGAAAATGTATTTTTTTTTAGAAAAAAGTGTGTTTTTAGAAAAAAAGTACTGTACTCCTAAAAAAATTACTTTTTTGGTCTAAAAAGCAAATTTTTTTTCTAAAAATTACTTTTTTACAAAAAAAGTACTTCTTTTCTAGAAAAGTACTATATTTTCTTTAATACTTTTTAGGGAAAAAGTAAAATTTTTTTCTAAATAAATACTTTTTTCTGATAAGTACGTTTTTTACTTAAACGTTCCGATTAAAGTGTCCGATTTGACATGGAATGCCCAATATACATAATATGTATTACATATTTATTTTTGAAAAAAAAAATTACTCATTTCAAATGAAGTTTCCGCTTATTGACAACCAAAGCTTGCCATATGTTTGATTTCAAATGCCTAAATAAATCCCTAAAAACAGTATTTATGTTTTATTTACCCGGTTTTTACCCATACATCGCGTAAATACCGTGTAGAATCCCATCACTAAATACGTCCAATAAAAAAATTCCACGGGGTTAGAAAATGTGTTTTTTTTCGGTTCACATCCTTTTGTGGGCGTGGATATTAAAAAATTATTAAATAATGATTAATTGTAATTTTGGAAAAAAATTTACTTTTAAGACAAATAAGTACTTTTTAAAAAAGTAAATTTTTTATTACTTTTTAGAAAAAAAAGTACTTTGTTCTAATAAAGTAGATTTTAAAAAAAAAAATACTTTTTTCTAAAAAAGGTACATTTTCTAAAACAAGTACTTTACTATTTTTTTTAAAAAGTACTTGTTTCTAAAATAAGTACTTTTTTCTAAAAAAAAATACTTTTTTTTCTAAAAAAGTAGTATTAAAGTACTTTTTTGAAAAAAAGTACTTTTTTAGGAAAAAAAATACTTTTTTTAGAAAAAGTACCTTTTTTTAGAAAAAAAGTACTTTAATACCACTTTTTTAGAAAAAAAAAGTATTTTTTTAGAAAAAAGTACTTATTTAAGAAACAAGTACTTTGTTTAAAAAAATAGTAAAAAGTACGTTTTTTACAAAATGTGTTTTTTTTTTTTAAACACATTTTCTAATCCCGGGGAATTTTTTTATTGGACATATTTAGTGATGGGATTCTACCCGGTATTTACCCGATGCATGAGTAAATACCGGGTAAATAAAACATAAATACCTTTGTTGGGAATTTATTTGGGTATTTATAAAAAGCATTTGAAATCAAACATATGGCAAGCTCTGGTTGTCAATAGGCGGAAACGTCATTTGAAATGAGTAATTTGTTTTATTTTTTTAAAAATAAATATGTATATGGGGCATTCCATGTCAAATCGAATACTTTAATCGGCTCCTTTAAATAAAAAACGTACTTTTTTCAGAAAAAAAGTACTTATTTAGAAAAAATTTTATTTTTTTCCTAAAAAATATTAAAGAAAATATCAATATTTTTTAGAAAAAAAGTACTTTTTTGGACAACAGTACTTTTTTTAGAAAAAAAAAAAAATACTTTTCTTCTAAAAAAAATTACCTTTTTGTCTAAAAAGTAAATATTTTTCTAAAAAGTAATTTTTTTCCAAAAAGTACTTTTTTCCAAAAAAGTAATTTTTCTCAAAAAAATTTTTATATTTTCTTTTTTTTCTAAATAAGTACTTTTTTTCTGAAAAAAGTACGTTTTTTATTTAAAGGAGCCGCTTAAAGTATTCGATTTGACATGGAATGCCCCATATACATATATATTTTTGAAAAAAATAAAACAAATTAGACATTTCAAATGACGTTTCCGCCAATTGACAACCAGAGATTGCCATATGTTTGATTTCAAATGCTTTTTATAAATACCCAAATAAATTCCCAAAAACGGTATTTATGTTTTATTTACCCGGTAGAATCCCACCACTAAATATTAGTGTCCGACCGAACAGTTCGGCCAAAAAACGGTATTGGCCAAAAATTAATATTTACAAGCATTTTTAACAGCTTTTTCTGGTGGCCGTTTGTTTGTTTAGGCGATAGAAGACTATTCTGACTTTTAAATTTAATGGCGAGGACATTTAAAATCCTACCGATGATATTTTTTATATTTTATATCATTTTTTATATTTTTTTTTTTATCATAACTTTCTAAATAAATGCCGGATATCTTTTATTTTGGTCAAATTAGGTTCGTGAACATTTTTTCTATAAGACTGATTCATAAAAAAAGTAATTGTTCATAGTAATATAACTTTAAATGTGTTGACTACTTAAAAAAAAGATGCACAATTTTCTATTCAACATTTTGCTACATATATTTTTTGTACGTGGATCTGAACTTTGTTTAATTGGTCAGACTTACAGAAAACATGTTCACGAATCCAATTTGACCAAAATAAACCTTATCCCCCATTTATTATAAAAGTTCTGATGAATCAAAGTTGATTTGAGGATTTTTTGGGGACAAATTACAACAAAAACTGGCAACGCTGGCGAGGACGAAGTTAAGCACCAATTTAGATGTTCGGTAACCGAACGTTCGGCCAAATTGAAAAAAGTTCGGTTACCGAACTTCGAAATTGTGGCTTAACTTCGTACTCGTTCTTAAATTTTACACTCAGAATCGTCTTCCATCGCCTCAACAATTCTACCCTATATAAAAAAAGTTGTTAAAAGTACTTGCAAATACCAAATTAAAAATTCCCGGGATTAGAAAATGTGTTTTTTTTCGGTCCACCTTCTTTTGTGGGCGTGGATATTAAAAAAATATTTAAATAATGATAAATTGTTTTTTGTTTTTAATTTTCAAAATTCCTAAATTTTTGTTGCCTGGTGCCACGGGTTTATGTTACTCATTTGACCTCAAATTGGTGCCACAAAAGTTTATGGCGTAGTGGTATTGAAAATTTACCAGGAGACTAGGGAAATCAAAATTTTGTAAAAAAAAGACGCCATTGTAATAAACATAAATAAAGAATAAAGTATTAAATTGAATGATATTCATATTTTGCAGTTTATTTGTAACTAACAAAGGAAATCCTACACTCAAAAAAAAAAGTTTGTAAAATGACATAAAATCCCCGTGATTTTACGGGGCAGGTTTTGTAAAATATGTACTAGCAAGAATCCCCGTAAAGTTACGGGGATAATTTGTAAATTGATTTAACAAAAGAAAATGTAAATTTACATTTTTTTGTAAAATATCATCTTCGAGGTGAACATTTTTTTGTAAATTTGCAAAAAATTTGGTAAATTTACAAAACAAAATTGTAAACTTACAGAAAAAGGTTGTTATTTTACAAGGAAAAATAGAAAATGAAAAAAATAAATTGTAGATTAACAAATTATTTGGTTAAACTACTGTTTTTTATGCAAAAAACTTGTATATTTACAATAAAAAGTGGTAAATTTACAATTTTTATTGTATATGTACCATTTTTCCTTATTTTTTTGCCGTAAAAACAGTAGTTTAACCATAAAATTTGTAAATTTACAATATTGTTTTTGTATTTTCTATTTCATTTTTGTAAAATTACAACTTTTTTCGTAAGTATACAATTTTGTTTTTTAAATTTTCATATTTGTTTTGTAAATTTACAAAAAAATTGGTTTATTTACATATTGGTTTTGTAAATTTAAAGGTTTTTTCCATTGGTGCATCTTATTTTTCCTTCTTCGGCAGCTGGAGTAGCACTTCAACAACCTGAAAAGATTTTTTTTCACTTGAGCACTTTTAACAAACTTTTTAATGTATAACACTGCACTTTTTTATTTTTTTTTCGACATTTCGTTTTTCTTAAGTAGAACATATGAGAATTGCGAAGGAGGCTACACAAGAAATTTCTTATATTTTCAGGAAAAATTAGTCAAAAAATATTTTTTTTTTTTTTGAATTTTTAATTATTTTCACAAGTATTTTTAAAAAATCGGAAAAAAAAAATTTTGGATATTGTAGATTGGATGTTTAAGTACCAGTTAAAATAAGAAAAATTTGATTTTTCATAATTGGCAGCTTTCTATTGACATTTTAGGTACCAAATTTAAAAAAAAAAAAATTACTAAAAAAATATGGTAAAATCACAAAAAAAATGGTAAAAATACAAAAAAAAAAAACTAGAACAATTATATAGTAGAAACACATAAAAATTGTGATATTTTACTTAACGCAAATTACCAAAAAAATGGTGTAAAAATTATTTATAAAAAATTATTTTAACTAAATTTTTTACTCCAAAACGCAAAAAAAATCTGAACTTAGAAAATTTTTGCGTGTCCTATTGTTGAATAATTATTTTTTTTTTTGTAAAACAACATTAATTCTAGTAATAAAATAAGTTTTGTAAAATTATATTGGAATTTTGTACTTTTCAATACATACATTTCAAACTGAAAACCTTGTAAACGAACTTAAAAAAAAATGATTGTAATAAAACATTTTTTTTTGGTAAAAAGACTAAATAACATCAAGTAAAATTATGTTGTACAATTACAGTTTTCTTGTGTAAAAAAACTAAACACCTTTTAATATTTTTTTAATTTGTAAAATAATTCACTTTTTTGTAAATTTACCTAAAAAATTTGTCAAATAAATTTGGCGTACGGACATAACGCCCAAGTGCATATCGCCCAATTTAAAAAAGTCATTCCACCCAAAAAAAATGTGTGTTAGTTGTTGTTGCAAAATTTTTTGGACGATATGGCCATTATTTTTGGGTATTGTAACAATTTTCTTTAAATTAATATAAATTATCAAAAGTGTCATATTACCCAAATATCAAAATGTTGAATTTATAAAATGTCATAGCGCCCAAAAAAATAATCATAAAACTCACCAATGTTGTTTTTTTTTAAGACAATGGTTTAAAGGTTTTTTGCGTAGCCGGCCTTCGGCCGGGCTTAGGGATTACAAAATCCATGCATTAAACCCACCCTCTCCGCAAAGTAAAGTTTCTAGGGTAACAGGCCTTAACACTATCAAATTTGTTATGCATCAAAAAGGCCTGATAACCAAAATAGCTTTGGTTTGCAGAGAGGGTGGGTTTAATGCATGGAGTATGTAATCCCTAAGCCCGGCCGAAGGCCGGCTACGCAGAAAACCTTTATTACAAAAAACAAATCATAGAAGTCGTAATTTCGACATTTCGCCCAAAAAAAATATTTTGGATTTTTTGACAATTTTGTTTTGGGAGAAATAACATTTTTATACCTTTCATTTTGGGCTATATGTCGCAGCTTGGGCGATATGACATTTACGGTTTGGGGCGATAAGACCTTGGGCGCTATGTCCGTACGCCATAAATTTACCAATATATAATAGTAAAATTACAAAGCAAACTGTAGTTTTCGTTTTATTAAATATACAACAATTTTTGTAAAAAGACAAAAATATTAGTAAAATAGAATTACAAGACCTTTTACTTGTAAATTTACAAACTTTTTTTTTTGAGTGTATAAAATTGCAATGAAAAGAAAAACAAAATTTTTTAAAATAAAAATTATTACAAGAAATTATATTGTTAAATTTTAATAATCATAATAAATAATGAAATAATATGCTAACACAAAAAAAAATAAAAAATCCTTTCCAACACATACTCGTATACCACCACATACAACAAAAACAAATTTAAGGACTCAATATTATGTATGAGTTTGAGAGTGTAGTTGTGATGTATAGTATAACAAACGAATACACACACACACATAAATTTACAAATATAGCAAAAATAGAAAAAAAGGGATACTTACCATTAAGACTTAAGCTATCATATTGCTCTGTTTGTAATGGTTCTCTATAGATAATCGGATCACTGCCACTAAAATCAGCTACTGTACCCGAATACAATTCATTATCTAAAAAAAAAAAATATAAAAAAAAGACAGAATCTGTTTAGTAAAATGTAAAGATAAGAAATATATTGTTAAATTTATATAAAGCACAAAAAATGGTTATCCTTGTTATCCTTTTAGTGTATACAAAACAAAAAAAATCGACAAGGAATGATTGAAAAACAACCTTGAATATTTAGTATCGAAAAAAAAAAAAATAATAAAATAATATAGAAAATAGAACAAGTCTTAAATAAACAAAATATTTGTTTACATTTAACAATATACATTAAGATAGGATTATATTAAGGAAATCCTTAAAGTTGATAACAGCTGGAATAAAACTGGCAAAAAAAATATACTGCAAGTATTAAGAAAAACATTTGAGGGTGTTACATATTTTTTTAATAATCCATCATTTATTTTATTTTTTTTTTCAAGGAAACATTTTTATTTTTATCGAACCACAGTGTAAGTGTGTAAGCACAACAAAGGCTTTGGCTTTGAATTTAGCTTGTTCCCAAAATGTGGCCAATTAGAACTTCCAGGGTTGGCACTCAATTTTAGAATGTGTTTTTTAAAGGACAAAATCGGCTGCAGTTGTAGAGCAAAGACTACTGCAGTGATGCCATTTTAGCACTTTTAGTGCTAGATCTAGCACTTTTTTTTTGGACTTAGCACTAAAGTTTTGGAAAAAAGTGCCAAGTGCTAAGTTAGCACTTTTTTAAATTTGTTTAGCATTTTTAGCATTTTTATTTTACATTTTAATTTGTTTTTTTAAATCTCTTGTAAAAATTTTTAGCCTGCGGCGCTTTCTTTGCACCTGTGTAATGAAATAACTCCCAAATCGTATTGAATTTATTTAATGTTTTTTCTTGGGACTTATTTCATGGCGCCTAATTGAAAATCAGAAATCCTAAGAAATTAAGTATAAATTGAAATTCAAAAATTTAGAAAATATAAGTTGAAATTCAAAAATTAAGAAAATACAAATTAAAATTTAGAAATCCCAGTTAAAATTCAGAAAACTCAATTGAAATTTAAAAATCCAGATAGAAATTAAGAAAAAATTGAAATTCAAAAATACCAATTGGAATTCAGAATACCCAATTGAAATTTAGAAAATCTAGTCGAAATTTAGAAAAATGAAATTGAGGAAAACCTATTTAAATTTAGAAAACCCAAATGACAAACGGAAAACCTTTTTGAAATTCAAAAAATCCAATCAAAATCAAGAAAACCATTGGAAATTCTGAAATCCATATTGTAAATTAGAAGATTTTAATTGAAATTCAAAAATCCCAATTGAAATTCAGAAAACCCAGTTTAAATTAAGAAAACGCAATCGAAATTCAGACAAAAATTAAAGCTCGGAAAACCAAATTGTAATCAAGAAAATATATGTACCGGTTACACTAGTTTACAAATCAAAAAAAAAAAAAAAAAAATTATTGAAACAGTAACAAAAAAATGTGTTATTGTTTTTTTAAGCCTGATCCTTAACTAAGATAACAAAGTCGGTTTGATGAAAATCTATGGGTTATCACCGAAGTTATTACTTACTAGCTGGCCCGGTCCGCGTTGCTGGCCCAAATATAAGATCAGTGTTATATTTCGTCTCGCTTCATATTTATAGCCCTGCAAAAAATGTAATGAATTTCTTGACTTAGAAACATTTGTGGGAGTGGCTTTAAAGACCCGATTAGGCAGATAATCATCTTCAAATTATTTTTTAAGAACAAAAAAAAAATTACCATGTCTTCGACTTTGCGAACTGTACCAATTTCAAACTTCTTTAGTATCATTATGAACAACACATAAATGAATCACACATATCCTTCGTTCTTACTGTGAGCTATTGTCTTGAGTTCAAACAACCCTTTACAGTTTTCCTGAATTTTCTATTTTTTCAGGACACTTCTCATTTAATATTTCCTTAAAAACCTAATTTGATCTATAATTAACATACAAAAATCGGTCCGGTCATTTGTAGTCGACTTATTTAGACAAAAGTAGGCGTTAAAATTTGTGTGGTAAGTTAAACTTGTCACTTGTACCAAGTTTATGCGGAATCTATTAAGAAATATTTTTTTTAATAGATCGAATCGGAGTAAAAATTAATTTTAGATATATCGAAAAAAAAAGTGGGCGAGGACAATTTTTCTTTCCGACCAATTATATCGACTATTACGAACATTTCAAACAAAAAAGATCTAACCAGTCAAGGCGTTCTCAAGTGTTGCAAATTTTAAGGATATTGAAAAATGTGGGATTTGAATTATTTCCGTAAAATCCTTACTTGGACTTTAATGATCATTAAAGAAAAAAATTATCAAATCAGATCATTCGTCCTCCGATTTTAGATTTATTGAAAAACCTGGGAGTGGACAATTTTCCTTTCCGTAGAAACCTTAGTTGTGCTTCCGTTTTAGATGTATCGAAATAAAAGTGGGCGTGAAAAATGTTTATTTTTCGTTTTAACGTAAGTTGGACTATGGCGAACATTAAAAAAAAAGTTTATCAAATCGATCCAGCCGTTCTTCTATTTTAGATATATCTAAAAAAGGAGGTGTAAAAGTGGGAGTGATTATAATCATTTAAATTATAATTTGTTTTCCGAAAAAATCTAAGACGAACATTAAAAAAAAAATAAGACAAACAATTTAAAAAAAAATATTATCCAAATCGGTAAATTCTCAAGTGATCCGAACCAACGAACTACATTTGATTTTTATTTATATTTTATTATTCTATATTTTATTTTTCTACTAGCTGGCCCGGTCCGCGTTGCTGGCCCAAATATAAGATCAGTGTTATATTTCGTCTCGCTTCAAATTTATAGCCTTGCAAAAAAGGTAATGAATTTCTTGGCTTAGAAACATTTGTGGGAGTGGTTTTAAAGACCCGATTAGGCAGATAATCATCTTCAAATTATATTTTAAGAACAAAAAAAAAAATTACCATATCTTCGACTTTGCGAACTGTACAAATTTAAAACTTCTTTAGTATCATTATGAACAACACAAAAATGAATCACGCATATCCTTCGTTCTTACTGTGAGCTATTGTCTTGAGTTCGAACAACCCTTTACAGTTTTCCTGAATTTTCCATTTTTTAGGACACTTTTCTAATTTAATATTTCCTTAAAAACCTAATTAGAACTATAATTAACATAAAAAAATCGGTCCGGTCATTTGTAGTCGACTTATTTAGACAAAAGTAGGCGTTAAAATTTGTGTGGTAAGTTAAACTTGTCATTTGTACCAAGTTTATGCGGAATCTATTAAAAAATATTTTTTTAATAGATCGAATTGGAGTAAAAATTATTTTTAGATATATCGAAAAAAAAGTGGGCGAGGACAATTTTTCTTTCCGACCAATTAAATGGATTATTACGAACATTTCAAACAAAAAAAATCTAACCAAATCAGTCCAGGCGTTCTCAAGTGTTGCAAATTTTAAGGATATTGAAAAATGTGGGATTTGAAGGGGGAGGACAATAATTATTTCCGTAAAATCCTTACTTAAACTATAATGATCATTAAAGAAAAAATTATCAAATCAGATCATTCGTCCTCCGATTTTAGATTTATTGAAAAACCTGGGAGTGGACAATTTTTCTTTCCGTAGAAACCTTAGTTGTGCTTCCGTTTTAGATGTATCGAAATAAAAGTGGGCGTGAAAAATGTTTATTTTTCGTTTTAACGTAAGTTTGACTATGGCGAACATTAAAAAAAAAGTTTATCAAATCGATCCAACCGTTCTTCGATTTTAGATATATCTAAAAAAGGAGGTGTAAAAGAGGGAGTGATTAATTTGTTTTCCGAAAATATCTAACACGAACATTAAACAAAAAAAAATAAGACGAACAATTTAAAAAAAAATATTATCCAAATCGGTCAGTTCTCAAGTGATCCGAACCAACGAACTACATTTGATTTTTATTTATATTTTATTATTCTTTATTTTATTTTTCTATAGAGCAGTTTTTATATGTATCCAAATCAACTTTTCTTAAATAAAATCCTTATTTAAATTAAACCAACTCGGTCCCTCCATTCAAAAGTAGGCGTAGACATGGAAAATTTTTCTTTCCAAAAAACCTTAGTTGGAATATGACGAATATTAAAAACAAAAATAGACAAATTGTTCCAGCCATTCCATGATTTAAAATATATATATTTTGAAAAGTAAGCGTAAAAGTAGGCGTGGACAATTTTTCTTTCCTTAAGAATCTTTTGCGGAGTATAACCAAATCGGTTTAGCCATTATAGTTCTTTCAATACATAAAAAAAGTGGGCGTGGGAAATTTTACTCTCCGTAAAAACCCTAGTTGAATTATGATGAAAAATTTCAACAAAAATTAGCCAAAGTAGGTGAGGTCATTTTCTTTTTTCATAAAACCAAGTTTGGAATATGATTGAAAACTCATTTAAAAAATTTAGTCAAATCGGTCCAGCTATTTTCAGATTTTAGATAAATTGAAAAAGTGGGCGTGGTCGATTTTTCTTTCACTAAAAACTTAAATTGGATTACTACGAACATATAAATAAAAAATTACCCAAATCGGTGCAGCCGTTTTCCGATTTTAGATAAATCAAAAAAAGTGGGCGTAAAAGTGGGCGTGGTCAATTTTTCTTAACGTAAAAACCTAAGTTGGGCTATGACGAACATTTCAAAAAAAAAATTGTCCAAATCGGTCCAGCCGTTCTAAACTGATGCTGTTACCAACGAACGACAATTGATTTTTATTTATATAGATAGAGCAGTTTTTATATGTATTAAAAACAACTTTTCTTAAATAAATCCTTATTTAAATTAAACCAACTCGGTCCCTCCATTCAAAAGTAGGCGTAGACATGGAAAATTTTTCTTTCCAAAAAATCTTAGTTGGAATATGACGAACATTAAAAACAAAAATAGACAAATTGTTCCAGTCATTCCATCATTTAAAATATATCATTGAAAACACGAGAAATCAATAGAAAACGCAATAAATCTGGACTTAGGTTCCCCGATTAACTTTATATTGTGCACACGGATACTCTATGGAGCAATTTGGATAATTGCATTTAGAGTTTAAAAAAAAATTAAAAACTCGCGATTTTTTTAGCGTTTTAAATTTTTCAAAAAATGAAAAAAATCCAAAATGTAGTCAATTTTGAAGAGCTATATTTCCTAAAGTATACATCGGATTTCAATTCTGTTCAATGCATTCGAAAGATATACTCGTCTTCTTTATAACTAATATTTTTTAAAGAAAAAATTGTGTCTAAAAATGCAGTTTTAAGACAAATGCAATTTAGAAATGCATTTTTCAGAACTTACTACATCTTCGATTTTTAAAAAACCAACATTTTTGAAAAGATTGCAATTTTTACATTAAATATAGCTAAGAAATATTTTGGGACACGCATTCGTGCTATTTAAAACGATTTTATGAAAACTATCTTACTAAATTTTTCATATAAAAAGTTCAAAAAAAATTTTTTTTTTTAGTATTTTAAAATTTAGTATTATTGTAGAAATTTTTTCAAAAAGTATTCCACTTCAATACTCTTCATTAATAAAAGTAAGTATCGCATTTAACTGTCTTAAAAAGTTGTTTACAGATTTAACTGTGTTTTCTAAAATTATCAGTTTTAAAATAACACAATGCATTTCAATTAGAATTTTTAAGATGCATTTAGTTTTCGTAAATTTCTTTCTTGATTTTGAATCTGGGGTGCCCCATTACTATGCATATTTTTCGACGAAAATCAAAATCTTCCCCGGAGCCGTTTTTTTGAAAAAATGAGAAAATGAAATAATCAGAAATATGATATAAGAATAAAGACAAAAATTATTCCTCGGGAAAAATGCAATAAAATTGCAAATTCACTTTTTGCAATTGTAGTGTTTTTGTTGCCAAAAATTGCACTTTTAAAGTCGAGCAAAAAACTTCGCGATTTCTGTAAAAAATTAACGAGATATTATTACCGCGATTAAAACTTCTTTATTTACTTACTTTCTTTAAATTTTGTCGGTTTTGCTGCAAAAAAAATGTTTGCAATATGTTTTCTACAAAATTTTAACCTGCAACTTTGTGTGTTATTAACTCCAAAAGGAAAACTGATAATTTTAGAAAACACAGTTAGTTGTTTCTTCACAATACAGCAGCAAACAGCAAATTTTTTACATGTATTTTGTTGTTGTCGCAACAACAAAATACATGTAAAAATTTTGTTGTCTGCTGCTTGCTGCTGTATTGTGAAGAAACACTAAATGTGTAAACAACTTTTTAAGACAGTTAAATGCGATACTTACTTTTATTAATGAAGAGTATTGAAGTGGAATACTTTTTGAAAAAATTTCTACAATAATACAAAATTTAAAAATACTAAATAAAATAAATTTTTTTGAACTTTTTGTATGAAAAATTTAGTAAGATATTTTTCATAAAATCGTTTAAAATAGCACGAATGAGTGTCCCAAAGTATTTGTTAGCTATATTTAATGTAAAAATTGCAATATTTTCAAAAATGTTGGTTTTTTAAAAATCGAAGATGTAGTAAGTTTTAAAAAATGCATTTTAAAATTGCATTTGTCTTAAAACTGCATTTTTGGACACAATTTTTTCTTTAAAAAATATTAGTTATAAAGAAGACGAGTATACCTTTCGAATGCGTTGAACAGAATTGAAATCCGATATATACTTTAGGAAATATAGCTCTTCAAACTTGACTACATTTTGCATTTTTTTCATTTTTTGAAAAATTTAAAACGCTAATAAAATCGCGTGTTTTCAATTTTTTTTTAAACTTTAAATGCAAAAGCCAAAATGGCTCCATAAAGTATCTGTGTGCATAATATAAAGTTAATCGGAGAACCTAAGTCCAGTTTTGTGGCGATCTCTCGTATTTTGAATGATATATATTGGGAAAAGTAAGCGTAAAAGTAGGTGTGGACAATTTTTCTTTCCTTAAGAATCTTTTGCGGAGTATAACCAAATCGGCTTAGCCGTTATAGTTCTTTCGATACATAAAAAAGTGGGCGTGGGAAATTTTACTATCCGTAAAAACCCTAGTTGAATTATGATAAAAAATTTCAACAAAAATTAGCCAAAGTAGGTGAGGTCATTTTCCTTTTTCATAAAACCAAAGTTGGAATATGATTGAAAACTCATTTAAAAAATTTAGTCAAATCGGTCCAGCTATTTTCAGATTTTAGATAAATTGGAAAAGTGGGCGTAAAAGTGGGCGTGGTCGATTTTTCTTTCACTAAAAACTTAAATTGGATTACTACGAACATATAAATAAAAAATTACCCAAATCGGTACAGCCGTTTTCCGATTTTAGATAAATCAAAAAAAGTGGGCGTAAAAGTGGGCGTGGTCAATTTTTCTTAACGTAAAAACCTAAGTTGGGCTATGACGAACATTTCAAAAAAAAAATTGTCCAAATCGGTCCAGCCGTTCTCAACTGATGCTGTTACCAACGAACGACAATTGATTTTTATTTATATAGAAGATTATATGAAAATACACTCAAAAAACACTATGGTATTTAACCAATTTTTTATTCTTGTATTTTAAATACAAAAAAAAATTTAAGGAAATTTTTATGCGTAGTTTCAAAAAATTCATTATAACTTTGGTGATTGCGCATAGATTTTTATGCAACCCATTTTGTTATATTTGTATAGGTTCAGGCTTTTAGGTAATTAAAAAAACTTGTTAATTTGCAACGATTCGTAAAAAAAAAACAAAATGAGTTTTTTGATCAACAAATGATTTTTTTTTATAAAAAAATGAATTTTTACAATATATTTGTCTATCGCGCGTAAACTATTGAACAGATGGGAAAGTAACGTGTGTAAAGTTTGTTGCAAATTTGATTAACTTTAATTTGGTTTTTATCACGAGTAGATCGGAGGTACTTTACTAAAGATATAGGGAAAACAGTGAAAATAACTCCAAAAAACGCAAAAAAAATTATTAGAAGTATTTTTTTCTATAAAATTTTAAAGTTTAGCGGTCAAAAAAAATATTGAGACGCAGTTAGTGTGCATTTTCGTTGTAAATTAGAGTTATTGTTAAAAATCATTATTTGTTAATTTAATAACTGAAAAAAAAAAAATCTGGCACTTTTTTTTTGGTCTGTAGAGCATTTTAGCACTTTTTTTTCTGCCATTTAGCATTTTTTCAAAATTCTCTTATGGCAACACTGGGCTACTGAACGGATTTTGATGATTTTTTTTTGTTTTGTAGATCATTAAATTTTCTAGTACCTACACTCAAAATAATAACTCTGTAAAATGACTGTAATCTCAATTCAACAGATATTTGACAGAGTTTTCTGTCAAAATACAGATTTAAAGAAAATACTTTGTATTTTGTCGTGACAAAAAACAAAGTTTCCACTGTTATATTACTATTTACTTTGTAATCCTAATTTTACAGGTAATTAACAGAGTTTTCTGCTAAAATACAGATCTAAGCAAAATACTTCGTATTTTTTTATAACTAAAAAAGTTTTCTGTTTTGAGTAGATTTTGTTACCAAACATCAAAATTTTGTCTGTATATTTTTTTTTGAGAAAAAGTTGAAAAAGTAGCAAAACAAGTTATCAACAATTTTTTTTTCAGAAAACTTATAAAAATTTTACAAATAGCACGCATTTAACTAAACTCTGTAAATTTACAGAGTTGTATCTGTAAAAAAGCTTTCATATTAAACCAATATTTAACTATAAACTCTGTTAATTAACAGTTTTTTTCTGTCAAAATCATTTGGTAAAATTACCAAAAAATGTTGTTAGCTGGAAAGGTATGGTGTACTCTGTTAAATTAGCAAAGTTTTTCTGTAATTTAACAGAGTTATTATTTTGAGTGTAGGTTATTATGTCTAAGTGATATATCACGGGAACTATCAAGGACCGGCCACTTATCCGGCGTGGAAATAAAAAATATTCCAATTGTTACGAAAATTAATAAATTTTAATAAAAAATTTATACTTTGAACGGATTTAAATAGAAAAACATTGGCAAAGCGCTCGCAAAGCACTTTTTCGAATTCATACTACCTTTTACACAAAAAATAGAGTGCTTTGCCAAGACTTTTTCTTTAGAACGGTTGGCAGTTTCTGCCTGGGATGTTTCAGAATCTAAAACTTTTTCAATAGAAAAAGTTTCTCTGATTCTAAAACTTTGCCTACAGAAAAAAAAAATTTTCTATAAAAAAAAAATATATTCAGAAACTCATGCTATTGAAAAGAATTCTTAGCATCTGAACTTTTTTCTCAAGAAAAATACAAAATTTTGATACTTGATTTAAAGAATAATTGACTTAGAATCCAATTGTATAATAAATTATTTTTATACCCTCCACTTACAAGGGAAGTCTCCCTGGTGTCACCCTCCGATCTTCATGAAATTTGGATATGTTGTTTAGAACGAAAATTAATTCGACACGTATTTTTTTTTAGCGGCCCAAACTCATTTTTAGGGGGGGTCGATTTGTATGGGGGGAAATTGACCTTTTTTAGTTTTTTACGATTTACGCCTATTTAAACAAAATTAATATCGGCATGTGTGATATCAGATTAAAGGTATTAAAAATACCTATCTTGTGGTGCTAACAACGGGCCAAAGAAGTTAATATTTTTCGACTTATTAACAAAAATGTCTTAAAATTTTGGTATTTTACTTTATACGACGAAAAGTTGTGCATGTTTAGACAAGTTCTTAGCACACGTAGATAGGTTTTCCAAAGACCTTTCATTTGGTATGTAAAATGACTAGGTTTCTTTGCATAATATATGAGATAAACGAAAAAAACTGAAAAATGGCATTGTCTTCTCCCCTCCTTTTTACCCCCTAAATATGAATTTGGGCCGCTAAGAAAAAATACGTGTCCCTTTATTTTTTCTGATCTACAAAATAAAACCAATTTAATAAAGATCCGCGGGTGACACTAGGGAGACTTCCCTTGTTAGTGATAGAGGGTATATATAAGTTTGTCATTCCGTTTGTAACTCATCGAAATATCGGTCTGGGACCCCATAAAGTATATATATTCATGATCCCCGATCGATTTTAAGACATTCTAGCGATGTCCGTCTGTCCGTCTGTCTGTGGAAATGGTGATCACGACCAAAATACTACACGGATATGACTGAAACTTAACACATTTATTGGAAGTTCTCCTGAGAAGTTTGGTATTGCATTTGAGCGATATCGGTTCAGCGGTTTAAATGTTATGAACGAAAATGTAAGGACACCTCAAAAATTTTAGTACATTCAACATAACCTAAAAATACAAAATGCTTTAATTCGGCTGCTGGTTGACATATGTGAACATAATTGAACACCAAATGGTATTTAAACATGTACGAACATATTTTTTGACAAAAAAAGAAAAAAATCGCGGATTTTTTATTTTACCAAAAATTTTTTTTCGCGGAAATTTTTTTTCAAATTTTTTTTTTTTTTTTAAGTAATTTCCTTTTAAAAAAAAGTTTTTTGCAATAATCTTTTTGAAATTGTGGAGGGTATCACTACATTCGGCAAAGCCGAATTTAACTTTTTTACTTGTTTTATTATTTGTTATTATTTCTTTTGTTGTTTTTTAAGAGTAAAAATTTTCTGATATAATCATATATAATTTGACACAATCTTATATGAGTTAATATGATTCCGTATAAATTTATATAAAATTATATCTATCACTTTGATACGGTTGATCCACTTTATATGGTTAGATATTGCTCCATATATGATTAGATTCGTATATTGGTTTTGCTCATAAAATTATATAAAAATAGATATTATAAGATCAATTTTAAATAATTAGATTTGACCAAATTCCGAATAAAATTGTATAAATTTTTATATTTTTTGATCTAAAGTAATACAATTAGATATTATTTGATACAACCATTTTACGGATAAAATTAGATCTATTTAGTAAAATTAACGTAATATTTTACTAGGGAGGAAATAAAATTTTTTGTTTTCTAACTTTCTCCCACTAAAACCCAAAAACTGTACACTCCACTGCCACTTTGCATAAAATCAGTAAAAATGGATGAGAAGAAATAAAATTATAAGCTTTTAAATTCTGATTAATTTTTATTAAACAATAAAAATTTTTTTATTCGACCTTTAAAGTATTATATTTTGAGGATGTTTATTCTGGATCGAGGTCATTATTTTTTTTACTAATTAAAACCTACTCTAATAGCATAATTTTCAAGAAAATTATTTTTCTGTTTTAAATTTATTTATGTTGGACATTTTTGCAAGACTTAATCGACACGACAAAAAAAAAATGACCAGCATAATAATTTAAAACAAAAAAATAATTTTCTTGAAAATTATGCTATGAGAATATCATGGTTTTAATTAGTAAAGAAAATAATGACCTCGAGCCAGAACAAGAAAAGTAACTTCTTGACGAACTTAAAGCAACATCTGAAAACGCAAATTACACTATACAACAATTTCAAACTTTTTCCAAAATTACGTGGTTCCGACGATTGATTCTGGTAGAGGATAAAAAAAAAAGATACACGTGTGTCGGCGTTTTGCAAGATCACATCGGAATTTTATTTTAGAGACGGTTAAAGTTTCCTTGTTCTTGCAACATATCGGTATATAAAACTATGTTTTCATTACATCTAAAGTGTAAGGTGTGTTTTACGGTACAATGGACTATTTTAAGTCTGAGCGCCTGGACTTGCATAGAAAATTTACTTATTTTTGGGCTTGTACAACCCACCCTCAACTCAACTCAAGGTGTGTTCAGCAAATTTGTAAAAAATATTATGGCAAATATTTTTTTGGACCATATTAACCCTCTAACTCCCTCTCATAACGGTTTTTGGCACTTGTTAACATATGAGGGGTTTAGAGCACAAGGGGTTCAAGTGCCTTATATTTGATAATGAGAAAAAAGAGGTTAAAGTTAAATTGCAATAAAAAATGTTAGATGCTATCTATAATATTATTTTTTAGTTAATAGAGATCCTTAGATATATTTTAATCTAACAAGTTAAAAAAATACCGTCTTTTACACCCTTTTGCACCCAAAAATTGCATCTGAAGTAAGTAAGTCGCACTTATACCCCTTGTGCTCTAACTTTTTTTTATAAATTTCTATTTAGAGCACAAGGGGTTCAAGTTCCTTATTTTTAATAATGAGAAAAAAGGGGTTAAAGTAAAATTGCAATAAAAAATGTTAAGTGGTATCAAGTATATTATTTTTAAGGTAATAGAGCTCCTGAGATAAATTTTAATCTAACAAGTTAAAAAAATACCGTCTTTTACACCCTTTTGCACCCAAAAATTGCATCTGAAGTAAGTAAGTCGCACTTATACCCCTTGTGCTCTAACTTTTTTTATAAATTTGTAAATTCGTAAAAGGAAAACCACATTTTATTAAGAAAATCTGTAATGGTTCTTTGTTTAATTTTTTAGTCTTCATAATCAGATTCCATGACATCATTGGGATCATCTTCATCTTCATTAGGGCATCCTGTCAAATCGTAGCAAAATGTTGAGTATGTGAAAAATATAAAAATAAAAACACGATTTTGGGCCAAAAATGCTCATAAGTATCTGTGGACCAAAATCTCTGATCAATTTTTGTTTTTAAATTTTTTTTAGATAATATGCTTTATATTTTACAACTTTTGGGACAAATTTGGATAAGAAAAAAAATTGTGCAGAAAAATCAGCATCTGTGGACCAATATTTTTTTTTTTTTTTAATGTGCTCGATTCGGGAGTACTCTTTCACCATTCTCATACTTTTTAAAAATTTGATATCCTTTCGAATTTTAAGATTTTTAAATTTTTCCTTGTAATTATTTAAGATATTACTATATTTTAACAAGAAAAAAAATTTAAAATCTTGAAATTCAAAAGAATATAAAATTTTTAAAAATTTGGTGAATGGTTAAATAGTACTCCTGAATCTAGCACAATATTTTTCCTACGCATTTAGCAGTTGTACGCAAGAACTCCTAATTTTTGAGCCGGATTTGGTCAAAATATTCGGACATGAATTTTGGTCGAAAAGCGCCATTAAATTGCAATAAAAAATGTTAGATGATATCTAGTATATTATTTTTAAGTTAATAGAGTTCCTGAGATATATTTTTATCTAACAAGTTAAAAAAATACCGTGTTTTACACCCTTTTGCACCCAAAAATTGCATCTGAAGTAAGTAAGTGGCACTTATACCCCTTGTGCTCTAACTTTTTTTTATAAATTTGTAAATTCGTAAAAGGAAAACCACATTGTATTAAGAAAATGTGTAATGGTTCTTTGTTTAATTTTTTAGTCGTCATAATCAGATTCCATGACATCATTGGGCTCATCTTCATCTTCATTAGGGCATCCCGTCAAATCTAAACTTTCGAATTTCGTATCATAATACCTGCCGAAAATTATTTAACCAAATCTGGCTCAAAAATTAGGAATTTTTGAGTACTTTATGGGAAATTTTTTTTAAAAATTCCACTTTTGGTCCACAGATGCTGATTTTCAAACATAAAAATTATTTTTAACCAAATTGGTCTTAAAAGTTAAATTTTAATAATTGCTTGGAGCACAAGGGGTTTAAGTGCCTTAAATTTAATAATGGGAAAAAAGAGGTTATAGTTAAATTGCAGTAAAAAATGTTAGATGATATCTAGAATATTATTTTTTAGTTAATAGAGATCCTGAGATATATTTTAATCTAACAAGTTAAAAAAATACCATATTTCACAAATACAACCACCCAAAAATTGCCTCTGAAGTATGTAAGTGGCACTTATACCCCTTGTGCTCTAACTTTTTTTATAAATTTCTAAATTATGAAAAAAATGTTAGTTATTTGTAAAAGGAAAACCACATTTTATTACAAAAGTCTTTAATGGTTCTTTGTTTAATTTTTTAGTCGTCATAATCAGATTCCATGACATCATCGGGCTCATCTTCATCTTCATTAGGGCGTCCCTTGAAATCTAAACTTTCGAATTTCGTGCCGTGATACCTGCCGAACGATGGACATGGAGTAGCTAATTGTGGGAAAATTTATGAAAAATTTTTGCAAGTTCATTTTTAGTCTGCAACCAGCGGTCTAAGTTTAAAAAATTACGTTTTTGGACCAAAATTTATATCTGAAATATTTAACCAAATCTGGGTCAAAAAAAAGGAACTTTTGCGCGTTTTATGGGAAAAATATTTAAAAATTTTCAAAATTGCGATTTTGGTCCACAGATGCTGATTTATAAACATAAAAAATATTTTTAACCAAATTTGTCTTAAAAGTCGAAAAATGTTGAGTATTTTATGTGAAAAATTTTAAAAATAAACCCACGATTTTGGTCCAAAAAAGCTGATTAGCATCTGTGTATCAAAATCTTTGATCAGCATTTTTGAACGAAAATCGTGTTTTTTATATTTTTTTAATATTTTTTAGATAACTTGCTTTACATTTTCCAACTTTTGGGACCAATTTGGATAAAAAAAATAATATTTATGTTAAAAATCAGCATCTGTGGACCAATATTTTTTTTTGGGATTTTTTTTTTATTTTTCCTATTATGTACGCAAAAATTCCTAATTTTTGAGCCCAATTTGATCAAAAAATTCGGACATGAATTTTGGTCGCAAATCGCCATTTTTTCACACTTTAACCGCTGGTTACAGACTGAAGATGCTCTTGCAAAATTTGATTACTATTACTACAAGAACTTCTCGGAATTCAACCACTTGTCCAAGTGAAAAACTAAATTTTAATAATTGCTTGGAGCACAAGGGGTTTAAGTGCTCATATACCCCTTGTGCTCCAAGCAAAACAGGTATTTTAGTAACAAGAGCTAGAAATGGTCGCCATATCTCGCTAACGGATAAGAATTTCACATTCACCTCTTGTGCTCTGAACTTCTGTGAACTTCACCTACTAATTCCATATGTTAACTCAATTTTTTTAAAAAAGTCACTTGAACCCCTTGTGCTTTGAGCCCCTCATATATAAATTGCAGAACAATTGGAATGTAAGTCCTGGAATACCTTCCTTGTAAGTATTAGTTGTACCACAAATAGTTTTTGATAATCAAAATTGTTGCTGGGTATCTAAAATAGTCAAAACTTTACTTTTTTTTCTGTAAAAATTTGTTTAAATCAAACTTTATGTAATAAACACTATTGCAATTCTCTTAAGAAAAAAATCATTCAATTTTACAAAAGAAAAAAATGTGTTCCATCTTCTAAATTAGTTTGCCCAAGGCTGTGTCCCTAATGAATTTTCTACATTTGTACTTAGAAAATTTAAACCTACATTTTTATTTAAATGTAGTGTTTGTGCATGGTTTCCAAAAACTTATTTGTTAGTTGGCCCAAATGTTTAAACATTTGCTAAATTATTACAGTATAGCAAAACTTTCACTAAACACATTACAAAGAGTATAACAATTTATATATTTTTTTTTTTTGAAAAACAACTTGTTTACATGAAAGATGGTTAATATAAAAACGATGTAAATTTAAAAAAATAAAAAAAGTTTTGTATTTTTTTACTTGAAACACAAAGTAATTTACAGAAATTGTTGCCAATAACATCCTCAAACGATACGCTATTCAAAAAGTAGCCGAATTAAAGCATTTTGGTATTTTTAGGTTATGTGAAATGTACCAACATTTTCGAGGTGTCCTTACATTTTCGTTCACAACTTTTGAACCGCTGCACCGATTTCGCTCAAATTCAATACCAAACTGTTCGCGACAACTACAAGTTAATATGTTAAGTCTTATTCATATCTGTGTAATATTTGGGTAGTGATCGCCAATTCAATAGGCAGACAGACATGGCTAGAATATCTTAAAATATATCACTGATCAATAATATATATGGAGTCCCAAACCGATAACTCGATAAATTACAACCGGAATGACAAATTTATAAATACCCTCTACCACTTAGTAGAGGGTATAAAATATTGTTTATTGTGCTGACATTTTTTCAAAAATTTAGTTTCTACTTTCAATCGTGCATTATCCAGATAGTGTTTAACAACTTTTTTAATTTTTGTCGAACGGTGTAACCTATTCTCAATAACATGTTCTGATCAGATCAGATATTTCTATATATAACCTGTCCTCAATAACTTTTACTGGGCTACATACACATGTAAACTCTAAGGTGTCCTTTTGTATTACACTCAAGCAAAACTTTTTTTGTGTATTTATTTGCTTTTAGAGTTTGATGGTTTAGAAAATTTAAGAAAAAATAAAACTAAAATATTTTTTTTTTTTTTAATTCAAATGGAATTCATTGCATTAGTTACCCAGATAGACGAATATTTTTTTTATAATACACTGTGGGATAATTGAAAAAGTACTCTCAAAATTATTTAAGAAAAATCAACTGAATATGACAATTGAAACAAATACTAAACGATATTTTCAGTTAAAACAACAAAATTTCAATATTATTTATAGTTAAAACCCGAAGGAAATGCTGCTAGTAATTAGCATTAGCAAAGTTCATTGACAGGTAATGCAAATGGGAACGATTAGAACTTCTTCTTTTTTTCTTTCATTATTTTATTTTCGAGTAAAATTTTTTCGAGTAAAATTATTTTCGAGTAAAATTTTTTTCCTTTCATTATTGATTTTATTTTCCTGATTTTAAACCTACCATCCAAATTTATCTAGCAAGAACCGTTTTCGAGATATTTGCGGTTTAAAAGTCAGAAAACCTTTATGGGGCTTCACTGTTAAAGCCCCTATGACACCAGCTTTTTTTTGTATTGATGAAATTTATGTGAACAGTGCAAATATATCACCATAGGAAATCTGAACAAGTGTGAAGAGTAAAAGCATACTAAAAAAACATTAAACGTCAAATTATAATCTTTTGTGATCGATAAATGGGGTTAATAAATTACTAATTGTTAAAAAAGTTTGCATATTTTTCTGACATTTACGCATTATTGATATTAATTGCTGCCAACTTTTCTGTTTTTCATTAAATGAAGCGACTTTTAGTTAGTTTTGGGCGATTTTTGATATTTTTTCAGCGGGTTTTGGTTAAAATAAAAGTTAGCATCACTATTTGTTAGTTTATTTTATTTTTCTTTTTCATTTCTTCTCTTGCTGTTTCATTCTATCAATTAATATCTTATAATAATCACTATTTGTTAGTTTATTTTATTTTTCTTTTTCATTTCTTCTTTTGCTGTTTCATTCTATCAATTAATAAAATATTAACTACAAAAACGCTAGTGCCATAGGGGCTTAAATATTCTTACGCTGTTTTTTTTTTCTTCAAAATAACAAAAAATCAGTATATTTTCAAGTATCGCGCAGTGTATATATTTTTTTTAGAATTTACCTGTTCATTGTGTTTATATGTATTAGTAAAATATGTATGTTATTTAATTTTTTGTTATTCAGATATTTTTTCCACCACCCCAAAGTTTTTCTTGGAAAATATGCATTTAAATGAATGAGATTTGAATAGTTTACGTTGCACTTTATTTTCTGGTATTTTTACTATTCACAAAATTTAATTAAGCAAAATCAGAAAAGTTTTTTTCTGAATAAATATGTTTTGTAAAAAATTCTAAAGTTTAAAATTTTTTTTTTATTTTTTAATATTATTGAATATTTATATGCGTACATATTTTTTTTAATGCATAAGATGCAGGGTAATGTTTGTATTAAAATATTACTTTGATATATTTGTTTAAATCGGTCTAACGAAGGGTTGCAAAATTTGGTACAATTGTACTTTTATTTGCTACAATTTGAAGCTCAAAAGTACAATTTAAGATCTTTTCTCAATTTATCCTTTTTTTGGTGAAATTTCCTTAGTTTAAACGATTCACGGTGACAACTCAACTTTTGTATCATTTCAATGTGATTGGATCAATGTTTAGCCAGATCTGAAATTGGTGTAGAAATACATATAAACCAAATTTAAGTTAAATAGGCGTGTAAGGATGCCAATAGACAGATTTAAGTTAGTATTGGGAGGGCATTTGTATGGAGACTAATTACATCGACCGACAGAGGGTCGAAAATCGACTCAAAAGTGATTCTGCATTGGTATATTTAAAGATAGGTCTAGAACCAATATTTCGGATAGCTGCCAGCCCTGGCAATATGGAAAAGCGTACTTTTTTTCAAAAATTATAGGTATTCTGAAATGTATTTTTGAAAATTGATTTTTTTTATAAAATGAATGGTCAGGCGGTTTTTATGCGCTCTTTGAGTCTTGATTCCTTTCCAAAAGCTGCTTCCAGTTCAGCACAAATTTCTGATGGGAATGTTTTTTCGTTCCTGTTTTTTAATAAAAAATATTAAAAAAAATTTTTGTACAACAATTGGGGTAGAAAAAGTACAATTTTAGGAGGTCGTTGGTACAATTCTGAGGGCATTCTCTTATCAAATTTTCTCTTGGTAAGTATTTCACTCTTCGTCGGAACCGACTTTAACCTCATGTTGCGAACTCTGTAAATGGGTACGTTCAGCAGAGAAAGCTGCTACCCAGCTGCTCCTCAACGTTCTGCTGAACGGTTTAATTTTTGACATTTCAGTCAACATGTTGAGTGAGCGCTTCTCATCACTGGTAGCGTACAAAAATTATGCTACATTTGATCACAATCTGATAAATAAGCTGTTTCATTGAAATTGTTAATTTTTTTTTGACGTAATTCAAGAAAATAAAAAAAAAAATAATAAAAAAAAGTATTTTCCACAGAAAAAATAAATAAAAATATAAACAAATAATAATTTATTCCAATATTTTAAAACATTTATTAAAAAATGCGTTCAGCAGAGTCAACTAATCAAAACATGCTACATCTCAACTGTTGAGTAGCAGGTTTCTCTGCTGAACACGCTCAATGTCTTTCTTGATTATGAATCTGTGGTGCCCCACTACTATATTTTGATGAAAATCAAAATCTTCGGCAGAGCGGTTTTTAAAAAAATTGCGTTCAAATGTATAAAAATTAACATTTTAAGCTTACATATCTCGAAAACGATGAGAGATATGAAAAAAATTGACTTAAGACAAAAATTATTCCGCGGGAAAAAATAAAATATTGAAGCAAAATTTAGTTATGAAAATTACCAAATTTGAAAGCAGGATCTCCATAAGTTATGGTTAAGAGTATTATTTTGATTGAGCAAATCATATTACTTTTAAAAAATGTTTCCACTTAAAATAGTTTTCTTTAAATCAAATTTATATTTTATATGGTGCTCAAAGTTCTTACTTCTACGTTTAATAAAAGCTAGAGGTGCTGTGGCTTGGCTGCGCGTTGGACTACTAGCCAGCAAGCCTGGGTTCGATTCCCGGCTCAGACAGAACAACATTTTTTCAGATATTAATTATTTTCTATTTTTAGCTAATATCTATGGCAGCACCCTCCTTCGTTTATAAATAGCACTAAAACGTCAACGAAGTAAAATAATAAAATAATGGCTATTAAGCACTGCTTCAAAAATAATTCGCCCGATCAATAACAGATGGCGATGCAACAACTGTACTCAAAATTATCAACACGCGCAATTACAGTGTTGCCATACTGAAGCCCTTCTATCTTTCAAATCTTTCATCTCTCTTCTATCCCCTTTCCGAAAGAAACATCACGGTTACATTTGTAATTGATAGGCAGCATTGCCTGATTGTTGTTTGTTTAAAAAAAAAAAACAAGAGTGTTAAATTCGGCTGTGCAGAATCTTTTATACCCTCCAACATGCAAATTAAAAAAAAAAAAATGCAGGGGCGTTTCTTTTTTTTTTGGAGGGGGAGGGGGGTCGGTAGTGGAAATTAGGGCGAGGGGCAAATTTCCTCTCGGATATGTGTTTAAAAATTCATTCGTATGCTTTTTTCACTAAAGAAATACAAGTTTATCATTATTTAAATTTTTTTTATATTCCACGCCCATAAAAGGGGGGTGGACCGAAAAAAAACGACATTTTCTAATTCTCTGGATCCAAATGCAGGACTTTGAACTTCTTGTACCATAAAAATGTTGCATTTGTTAAACAAAAACACAAAAAATCAGCAAAAAAATTATATTTGTTTAGTTCTTCAAGGGGGAACTTTTTTCCCCCTGATGTGATTTTGCTCATTTACAAATTTAACCTGCCTAGGAACATAAGTCATATTCATGCCAAATTTCGGGAGTCTAGCTCTTTTATTTTCGACTGCATCGTGTTAACTACAGGCGGACGGACGGACATCGCTAGAATGTCTTAGAATCGATCACTGATCATAAATATATATTTTTGGGGTTCTAGAGCGATATTTTGCTGCGTTACATACGGAATGACATACCCATACTGTAGTTGGAGGGTATAAAAAACTATTTAAGTTAAATTTAACATAAAATATATGATTGGTAATTAAACCTAAAGGATAAAGGAGTTTGGGGGTTAAAGAAGTATGAGTTTTCTAAAGTCCTTATAGCATATTGCTACAACATTTTGTCGGCTATCAAAGTAATTTGTTGCAATAACAATTCTTGACGTTATTATTTATTTTTCCTTTGTTTCATAAAGGATTGTTTCTTTGTTAAGTTGTATGTTGTTCTAACGAATTTAATGGAGTTGGTTGGTTAAACTAAAAAAATAACTGTAGAATAAATGAAAATCTCCGCTTTTTTACTCAGGGCATAAAATAATTTCATAATACTAGGAAACTATGCATTTTACAAATACATACACAGAAAGAATTTTAAACGAATTTTAATCAACAAAAATCCGGATTCAATCAATTTTTTGATTGAAATTCCTCCAATAAAAAAAATTGTTATACCAATCATCTAATTGTACGTAATTATTTGTAGGTATTATTGAATATTTTTTCAATCAAACATTTTTTCGATTTTGATTGCAAATTTGATAAATTTTTTATTTATTTATAGTCAATCAAAATAATGATTGATTTAACGAATAAATTGTAAGCTTATAACAAAATTATGAAAAAATTCATTTTTTTGCTTTCTAAAATGTTGCCAAAAATCAAAAAAAGTAAAACCCGATTATTTTGTATATTTTTGAATTAATGTATTCCAATAAATTAAAACGAAAAAAAAGTGGTATGTTGATCTGGATGTTGAATTTGTAATTCTACAGATAAAGAAAATAACAAACATTTTAATTAAAACATTAATTGACTCATTTAAATTTTGTTGATAAATAGATTTAATTAAAAATTTTAAGCCAATAATTTTTTGTGTGTACTCAGTAAAAAAAGTGAGGACTACTTGTATTTGAAGTGCTTTAACACTATAATAAATGGAATCACATGAAAAAAAATACTCTATAAAAAGTTTATTATCAGCTATTAAGTGGTGATTTTCGGGAGAGCACCTTACAAAAGTAAACAGATATTCAGTAGACTGAAAGTACTTCTAATTTTTCAACAATTTCCAAATACTAACTGGAGAAGTTCTTATCTTTTCAATATCTGCCCAGCAAAAATTGGCATTACTAGTAATGGGTTTTGTAATCCGAAACAGATGTTAATCAGTAGTTACTTATTGAATGAAACACTAATTATTTTAACAAGGGCGTGAGACAAAAATAACTAGTGAAGAGTATGTAGATAAATAAGTAGTTACCGCCTCGGATTACTAATAAGGAGTAAAAACCCATTACCAATAAGAAGTAAAATAATTAGTTAATTAAAACATTTAAAATTTAACTTGTTTTTACTAAAAATTAAAAATTGATTAATTTTTATTAAGCTTTTAAGTACTTTTTAAGTTAATTGAATTGTAAAGTTTAAAAAATGCGAGTGCAAGGAGATATCATTACTTGAAAGTACTTTTATAGCATATTACTGAAAAGTAGCTACTTTTAGGCTTAAAATAATGTTAATGGTAATGTGTACTCATTATAAATAATGTACTTGGTAATGATTACTTTTCACAACTCATTACCATGTTTTTGCTGGGTGTATACAACCAAACCTATGGACTGTCGCTAAAAACACCTCTTAAGAACTGAGCTTGTGTGAAGACAGAAACATGCTTTTGAAAAATTTCCAATATTTTTTTTTAAGTGTAGAAAATGACGCAAATGAACACATATTTAGTTGAACATCAACAACTAAGTACAGAAAAAAAAATCTTAAAAACGGAAGAAGTTAGTTGAAAACGTTTTCCGCAATGGCGCTTAAGTTATTTTAAATGACAATGTAGCGTGTATGAATATTGTTAAAAACAAAACCCCTACCTACTCCAATTTTTTGCCATTTTTGTAGTAGTAATATTATCATAATAATATGTATAGAGTAAGACAATCAGTTACAACTATATTTTATTTAAACTTCAAAATGTTTTGTTATTCTTATTCATACATAAACATAACAAGCTTCGTAGGAACCGACTTTAATCTCAAGTTGCAAACACTGTAAATGTTTTTGTTGATTATGAATGTGGGGTGACCTTTAGACCAAAATCTTTGCCAGATCTGTTTAAAATCGCGTTCAAACATCAAACAAAATTTACATTTCAAGCATATCTCAAAAACGATGGGAGATATGAAGAAATAACTCAATACAAAAATTATTTCTCGGGAAAAATGCAATAAAACTTAAAAAAAAATTCAATAATGCAATAAAACTGAACATTTTACACTTGCAATATTTTTGTTGCCAAAAATATACTTATAAATTCCGAGCTTAAAACTTCGCGTTTTCTAAAGAAAAATACCAAATTGTAAATATGGCGAATCAAACTTCTTTATTTACTTACTTTCTTCAAATTCGGTTTTGTTGAAAAAAAAAATGCAATATGTTTTTTTTTAATGTTTAACTGCATCTTTGTGTGTTAATACTTAACTCGAAAAGGAAGCAAGATATCAAAAAATTACTAATGACCAAAATTATTTGTTGCAAAAAAATATAATAAAATCACTCATTCTTATTTTTTCCGATTCGCGGTATTTACAATTGGTTATTTTTCTACAGAAAATGCGGAGATTTTAGTTCGGAAAGTGCTATTTTTGGCAACAAAAACATTGGAATTGCAAAATTTGAATTTGTTGTTTTATTTAATTTTTCCCGAGGAATCATTTTTGTCTTCAGTGATTTTTTTCGTATCTCCCATTGTTTTCGAGATAAGCTTAAAATTTAAATTCGTTTTACGTTTAAAGGCGATTTTATTCTGAAATGGGTCAGACGAAAAACATTTACAGTGTTTGCCACTTGATGATAAAGTCAATTCCGACGAAGCGTTATAAGTATGAAAATGAAGAAAACAAATTTATAATTGTGACACTAGACTTGAAAACTACTTAAAATGTAAAAGATTTATATTATAAAAATTACAGAAGGAGCAACATGGCAGCAAGTAATTGCATAGATCTTTTTCAGCTTACAATCAAAATGCTTTAACCTTCAAAGACCATACAGTACACCGTCCGACAAAAAGAAAAAGTCCTTAAACACGAACTGGATAATATACGTTTGAAACTAGAGACTAAACGTAGTAAAACTGCATTTACAGTTTTTGAAGTCCTTTTAAAAGGACTTTAAAGTTTTAGAGGACTAAATTTTTGTAAAATATTTTTTAAATATTTGTTCTGGTCCTATGATGCCACGAGCTATGGAAAATGAAAGAGGAGGATCTCAACTAATTTTCCCATTTTATTATTTTTACATATGTATCAGGAAAAAGAAGGTAAGTTACGTCCTATCAAAAATTTATCCTTCAATATCATTCAAAATTTTCAACAAAATATTTTGATAAAGTTTTCAAATGACTTTATTTACATCCTTTTATCCTGATATGGCAAAATAAAATATGGAAAAATTAGAGGAGATCCTCCTCTTTCGTTTTAAATATATTTTACAAAATGTATCCTTTAAAAATTGTAAGTCCTTTTAAAAGGAAACAGGATCACGAAATGAAAAACTGTAAATTTAGTTTTACTCCATTTAATCTCTACTTTTTAACTTATATCATCCGGTTCATGTTTAATATTGGCTGTCCGGACGGTGTTATATATAATTTTATCAAATAATACCCACAAAAAAAAGAAAAAAACTTAAACTTTGGAAAATTTTTCTTCAAAATAGTTTATAAATTTTCCCACAATTTAGTTAAAATTAACTAAAAGTTGGGAAATTTTCCTAACTTTTAGGAAAATATTTTAGTTCATGGACTGTTAAATAGCCCAGCAAAAAATATTCGAGATTTTGGAAGCAGTGCATACAAGAATGCACTTGTGTAAGCGAATGATTTTTGATGTTGTTGTTTTTTTATGACATTCGCTTACACAGCTGCATACCGTATGCAGTAGTGTAAGGGAGAGATTTTGTTGGCATACCAACCTGCATACCGGTTGCAGTAAAGTATGGCAATGACTTAAAAAAATACTAAAAATATTTAGGAAAAGGCATGATTTCAATTCATATTCATTGCGCCGATATAAGCGCTCGAAAGAAATGCTCTAAAGTGGGACATTGCGAACAAATATCATGCCATACGTATGCAGGTTTGTAAGCAGACAACAAAAACCACTCCCTTACAAACCTGCTTATAGGCAAGCAGTATTTTTTGGTGGGAGGCCATTATTTTCCTTAAATGGAATTCCCTAATACGTGGTAGAAATTCTTACCGCCAAAGAAATTTTCCCAAAATAATTAAAATAACTCTTTATTTTTAAGACATACATATTTCATAAAACAAAATTTAGTTCAAAAAATTCAGTTTTAGGACGTAATTTCCTACCAATTAGTTCATCATATTTATCTTCTTTAATTTGAGGAAGTTTTTCCCACAAGTTTAGTAAATTTTTCATAACTTGAAATTGTTTTTTTAATTTATGTATTTTTTCATGCTTGCTTGTAGTTCACATTTTGTTTATTATTTTTAGTACATGAATACAAAAAGTTTGATCTTGTATAACAAGTAATAAATTTAATATTTAAATTTTTTTCTACAGATGTATGTGTTAGAAAAAAAAAAACATATTTTAATCACAACAAAGACCTTGGCTTTGGCGTGTTTTCCCATAGTCTGGGAACAAACGTCAAATACAAAGTTTTTGTTGTAATTTAACTAAAAAACTAATGAAATTTATTACTTGACTATAAGAAACAAACGTTTCTTTATATTTAAAATAAAATATATACCCAATGAGAATTATGTGTGTATTCACATGCTATTCTATTAATAAACCATCAAAAAATATAAAATTAAATATATATGGTTTTGAATTGAGAAAAGTGTGAAAGAAAAATTTTAATTTTTCTAAAAATTTGGACATCCTGGTTTGTTTCTTACTAGTTTCATATTATCCAGTTATAATAATCTTCAGAAAAACTTTTAATGTCAAATTTGTTTAGTTAATAGTCAATTAAACTCTATATGTGAAAATTATTTACAGATCGCAGCCGACAAGAATTGAACTCATCATCATCTGTAATACTTTGCTATTAACTGCTTGTAACAGAAAACAATAATTTAAAAATAACGGCTATAAGTCGCCCAAAGTGGCAATCAGTATCTTTGGAAAAATGGCAACACCTAACATTTGTGTCTAAAATATAGACCATGTCTGGCAATGTTTGCAAAAATAAGTACTTAGATCAGAATTGATGAAGGAGAGGAAGAAGAATAATGATTACTAAAAATAAAAATTTGTTTACACATTACAATAACAAGTCTTCTGTGAGAAAAAAAAACAGCAACAACTACACTCGAATTGAAAAAATCAGATTTAGTTGATACTTGCTTAACAGCCTACTTGGCGTATCGGTCTAGAGTGATTGTACGTTACAAGCAGTTAATAGCAAAGTATTACAGATGATGATGAGTTCAATTCTTGTCGGCTGCGATCTGTAAATAATTTTCACATATAGAGTTTTATTGACTATTAACTAAATAAATTTGACATTAAAAGTTTTTCTGAAGATTATTATAACTGGATAATATGAAACTAGTAAGAAACAAACCAGGATGTCTAAATTTTTAGAAAAATTAAAATTTTTCTTTCACACTTTTCTCAATTCAAAACCATATATAACAAATCAAAAAATTATAATACATAATTATAATTAGAGCCTGAGCTCGACTGTCTTTACAGAAAACAATAATATAAAATTAAATAATTTTTAGGAAAAATTTCCTTATCAGAAATGTTATTTTAACTAAAAAATGGGAAATTTTTTCCCATTTTCTAGTTCAAATTGGTCCTTCTTTCAAAGAAAAATATGGTCTAAAAAGTAGGAGTACATGGCAATGGAGCTAAATCATTATCAATTTTCCTTGGATTTAGTTAATTTTCCCATTTTTTAGTTAGTTTTTTTTTCTGAGTGTATAAAATTGAATCTTATTTTATCAAATTTTTTGAAAACTGAAACCTCTCTATATAATCGTATATAATTATCAGGGACAGGATCTTATCAGTAAGAAACTATGTTTTAGGCGCCTAAATTATGGACTACAAATCGTTGAAATATGCACTAAAAACTACAAAAATATGCACTAAAAATTATAAAAATTGTCCATTTAAAAAAAAAAAAAAAATTTTTTAATAATTTTTTACTTTGTTAGCTTATTAACGAAAAAAAATCATTTTGGTCAGACAAGTTTTTGACCTCGAAACAAATTTGTGAAGCCTTCCTAACAGGCAATTTAATAATATTTACAAAAAAATTCATAAAAAACGGAAAAAGTAAGCTAAAACTAAAATTTTATATAAAATATGACCTATAAATATGCATTTATAGCATAATACTAGCAAAATATGCAAAAATATGCATTTTCGGTAAAATATGCAAAAAATGCACTAACAAGTCGATGCCATTTTAAATCAAATTCTTTGATTCGCAAAGATATTTGGTTTATGCTGTTCTAAGACTAAAAGGAAAAAACATGCATTTGCATGAAAGTCCTCTCCTTGATAATTATATATACTTTAAAAATAATAACTCTGTCAAATTACAGAAAAACTCTGCTAATATAACAGAGTACACCATACTTTTCCATCTAGCAACATTTCTTGGTAAATTTACTATAAAATTCTGTAAAGTGATTTTGAAAAAAAACTATTAATTTACATACACTGAAAATAATAACTCTGTTTAATTACAGAAAAACACTGCTAATTTAGTACACCATACTTTTCCAGCTAACAACATTTCTTGGTAATTTTACTAAAAAACTCTGTAAAATGATTTTGACAAAAAAAACTGTTAATTTACAGAGTTTATAGTAAATATTGGTTAAATATGAAAGCTTTTTGACAGAGAAAACTCTGTAAATTTACTGCAAAATTCTGTAAAATGATTTGGACAAAAAAAATGTTAATTTACGGAGTTTCTAGTAAAATATTGGTTAAATAAACCACCATTTAGCAAAGAAAACTATGTAAATTTACATATATGTATTTGTAAAATGCATTTGATGCAAAAAAAAATTTACAGAAAAAGCCTCTGTAAATTTACAGAGTTTAGTTAAATGCATGTTATTTTGTAAAATTTTTATAAGATTTCTGAAAAAAAATTTTTGATAACTTTTTTTACTTTTTAAACTTTTTCTCCAAAAAAAAAATATACAAATAAAATGTTGATGTTTGGTAACAAAAACAAAAACTACTCAAAACAGAAAACTTTTTTGGTTATAAAAAAATACGAAGTATTTTGCTTAGATCTGTATTTTAGCAGAAAACTCTGTTAATTATCTGTAAAATTAAGATTACAAAGTAAAAAGTAATTTAACAGAGGAAACTTTATTCTTTGTCACAACAAAATACAAAGTATTTTCTTTAAATCTGTATTTTGACACAAAACTCTGTCAAATATCTGTTGAATTGAGATTACAGTCATTTTACAGAGTATTTACAGAGTTATTATTTTGAGTGTAGTTTCTAGTAAAATATTTGTTAAATAAAACACCATTTAGCAAAAAAAAAAACTCTGTAAATTTACATATATTTGTAAAATGCATTTGGTGCAAAAAAAAAAAATTTGTGAAGCCTTCCTAACAGGCAAATTAATGATGTTTACAAAAAAAAAATCATAAAAAACAGAAAAATAAGCTAGAATTAAAATTTTATATAAAATATGACCTAAAAATATGCATTTATAGCAAAATAGGCAAAAATATGCATTTTCGGTAAAATATGCAAAAATATGCACTAACGAATCGATGCCATTTTAAATCAAATTCTTTGATTCGCAAAGATATTTGGTATATGCTGTTCTAAGACTAAAAGGAAAAAACATGCATTTGCATGAAAATCCTCTCCTTGATAATTATATATACTCTCAAATTAATAACTCTGTCAAATTACAGAAAAACTCTGCTAATTTAACAGAGTACACCATACTTTTTAATCTAGCAACATTTCTTGGTAATTTTACTATAAAACTCTGTAAAATGATTTTGACCAAAAAAAAACTGTGAACTTACAGAGTTTCTAGTAAAATATTGGTTAAATAAAACACAATTTAGCAAAGAAAAACTCTGTAAATTTACTTATTTTGTAAAATGTTTATAAGATTTTTGAAAAGATTTTTTTGGAACTTTTTTAAAATTTTCTCAAAAAAAAAAAAAAAAATTTAAATAAAATTTTGGTATTTTTACAGAAAACTCTGTTTTTAACTATTGTCACGCACAACCATATGCTGCCCCATAGTGCAGTATTGTTTTGTGCTATCGTTTTGAGATGATTTGCAGATAAATGTATTTTTATGTCATTTTGTATTTTTGTTTTAAAGATCATTCTGTGTACGTGACTAACAAAGAAAGGATATATTAACTTCGATTAATATAAAGATTTTTATTAAATTAAATAAACGTTTTAAAATTACTTTAAATAATTTGTGTATTGTTTTTTTAATGTTGTCTGTCTGTTTTTATAAAGCCACTTGACAATTTCAGAAGTGGGATTGATCGTACTCTTTCCTAAAAGTTTTTTTTTTTTTTTTGTTGAAAGGAAAAAGTAAAACGTAATTTCGTGCTGTTTTTTTTTATTTTCTTTATTGGCAAACGTTTTGATTGAGCAAAAGCTAAGAAAATGGTTAATTTTCGGAACATGAACGTTGAGGCGCTACGGGGTAGGTGCAAAGATGCTGGTCTGCCAACGTCCGGGAGAAAAGCGGTTCTAATCGAGCGCCTGGAGGAATTTTTCGGCGATGAACAATTTGAAAGTTTCCGGGACACGTCGGCAAGTTTGTCCAAACGGCTGGATCTACTTGAAAAGTCGATCCATAATGTACAACGCTTGGGGTTTCAGCCAACGTCAGAGTCTTCTCCAACACGAGGTTTGGTGGATGATGAATTATGTAATAATATTACAGGCATGAACTTCTCAGTACATACACCGCCATTTTCTAAACAACAACATCAGCTAAATACAACGCAACAGCAACATCAGCTAAATACAACGCAACAACAACATCAGTTAAATACAACGCAACAACAACAACAGCTAGATAAAACACAACAGCAGATTCAACAAATGCATACACAAAACGCGCCAACGCACACACATACACACATTGCAAATCAACCACCAACGTATTTACACACAACCACCAATGTTTTGCCGCCAACGAGTTTTCATCAGCGGCCAACGATGTCAACGAGTGTGTTTTCAACAGATAATTATGTCAATAGGGTGGCACGTAACGAAACTTGTAATAATGAAAATTTTACAAGTCATGAAAGGGTGTGTGGTTACGGTAATACGTTAACGTATTGTGGTCAACGAGCACGACAACATGAATGTTTTGGGCAACGGCCTGAAAATGGTGATTTTGGTAACGTTTCAGCACCCCAACGTATTTTTGATGGAGGTTATCCACAAAATTATGCTTCCTTTTCTGGTGGGCAGCAACGGGGACGTGCTGATGATGGTAATGGTGAACAACGGCATGTCACCTTTTCTGTTCCCCCAGTGTTTGGGGACTATAATGATTTTAATCAACCTCAACGACAAAGGAATTTAAACAACAATTATGGCAACAACAATTATGGCAGCATTCGAGACATTGTTGAAATTTTGCCGGATTTTGATCCAACTGGTGTAAAGTCTCTGAATGCTAAGCGGTTTATTCAACGGGTGGAGGTTTTGCGAAATGCTTATGGTTGGTGGGATGCAGACCTGATTTTTGCAGTGCAACAGAAAATGAAAGGTGCCGCAAAATATTGGGTCGATTCCCAAGAGGTCGTTTTTCGTGTTTGGAATGATTTCAAGACGAAATTTCAAAAAGATTTTCCATGTATGGAAAACGAAGCTGACATACACGTACAGATGTCACTTATGCTACGAAATATTGATGAATCACCACAAGAATATTTTTATAGAATGCTGGCTTTTGGAAAACGGGGTGGTATTTCTGATGCCGCTATAGCTAGCCATATTATAAAGGGAATTAATGATGCAGACCTGAAAAAGAAAATTTCTAACAACTACAACGACATTAACGACCTTCTCCACGATATCATAAATTTCTGCTTACATAATGATATAGTAAAGTCTGCACACAATTCAACGAATATTCAACGGCCCACGGGTAAGGAAAATATTAGAAAACCAATACCCACTCAACCAACGAAAACCGGAACAACTGTAAAGTGCTACAATTGCAACAAAGTGGGGCATTACGCCAATAAATGTCCAGAACCACAAAAGAAGAATCGTTGTGACATATGTAAACGTACAAACCATGCAACAAACGGGTGTCCCCAACGTAAAGCGGACCCACAGAAAGCAGCTGTCAATAAAGTCGAAGCCGGTTTACCCAAAATAGATTCCCCTGATCTGGTGAAAACGGTAAGGATCAATGATTTTTTTACTAATTGTTTTGTTGATCCTGGTAGCGGTCGTTCAATGGTGCGGAAGTCGTTTGCCAATGATGTGGGTAGACCAGAGCAGTGTTCTACTGTCCTTAATGGGTTTGCTGGTGGAAAATTCATATGCACCGAAAAAGTAAAAGTTGAAATGCTGGTGGATGACCACAAATTTAACGTCGATTTATTAGTGGTTTCTGATGACCTTCTCTGTCAGAACGTGCTCCTTGGTCGTGATGTTATTTGCCAAGAGGGGAGAAAATTTGTTATTGAAGATGATGACTGTTGGTTTGAAAATGTGATGGCTATTACCACGAACGAACAAATTTCACCAGACGAAGAACAACAAGTACAAAAATTAATTTCAAATTACTCCGAATGTTTCGCCGAATCTGCATCAGAGCTGGGAAGATGCAACTTGGTAAAAATGGACATCGAACTTTCAACAGATGTGCCAATTAACGTAAAACCGTATCGTATTCCTTTTGCCCGACGACCAATCGTAACCCAATTGGTACAGGAATTGCTGGACAGCGATATAATTCGTCCGTCAACATCTCCGTATGCGTCAGGAATAGTTTTAGCCCAAAAGAAAAACAACGAATACCGTCTTTGTGTGGACTATCGAGCCTTAAATCGTGTGACGAAGAAAACTCCATTTCCTATGCCTAACTTGGATGACCAGTTTGCTCAATTAGCAGGTAACAAGTTTTTTACATCGTTAGATCTCAAAATGGGTTATCATCAAATCGAAATGTCCGAAACGTCAAAACCATATACGGCTTTTGTTACAACCGACGGTCATTTTGAATATAACCGAATGCCTTTCGGACTGGTCAATGCCCCCGCGGTTTTCCAAAGAATAATGAATCAACTAATAAAACATATGGACCCTGGAGAGGTATTGGCCTATCTCGATGATGTCATCATACCAAGTAAAACTTTTGATGAAGGTATACAACGTTTGGAGAAATTCTTAATTATCCTCAGGGATAATGGTCTAACTTTACGGTTAGACAAATGCAAATTTTTAGTCACCGAAATTTCTCATCTGGGTCACATAGTGAACGGCAACGGCATTACTCCAGGTATAGAAAAAGTCAACGCCATACGAAATTTTAAACGTCCAACTGATTTAACGGAACTCAGACGATTCTTGGGTTTAACGGGGTTTTTCCGCAAGTTTGTGGAAAACTACTCAATCATTTCCAAACCTCTAACGGGTCTTTTAAAGAAGGACCAAAAATTTTTATGGGAAGAAGCTCAACAAAAATCTTTCGAAAATCTGATCGATATTTTGACAAGTAAGCCTGTTTTGGTTCTTTATGATGTCAATGCCTATCATCAGGTTCATACTGATGCCAGTTCTATTGGTATCGCCGGCATCTTACTCCAGTCAACTGACGAAAAGAATTGGAAACCGGTGTTTTATTATAGCAGACATTGTTCCCCAACGGAAGCTAAATATCATAGTTACGAATTGGAAATTTTAGCGGTGGTGGAGTCACTTGAACGTTTTCGTGTCTATGTTTTAGGAAAACATTTCCAAGTGATAACCGATTGCTCTGCTATAGCAAAGGCTAACGTTACGAAAGAGCTGATCCCAAAGGTTGCAAGGTGGTTTTTAAAAATTATGGACTATGATTGTGAAATATTGCATAGACAAGGTTCACGAATGTCACATATCGATGCTCTAAGTCGTGCTCCGGATTTACCACCCGATGAATGTTTAACAACGGATCGTATTATGAAGGTTACAGTGGATCAAGATGACTGGTTATTTACAATGCAGTTGCAGGACCCTGCACTGAAAGAAATCGTTTCTATTTTGAAAAATGAAAATTCCTCACCGCAGGCAGTACAAATTAAATCTGATTATGAGTTGCTTAATGGTCGTTTATACCGTCATGAGAACGGTAAATCTCTTTTTGTGGTACCAAAATCTGTACGCTGGCGTATTATAAAATCATGTCATGATGACATGGGTCACTTTGGTTTGGAGAAAACGATCCAACGCGTAAAACAATATTTTTGGTTTCCCGGAATAAGAAAATACGTAAAAAGTTACATAACTGCTTGTATAGAGTGTTGCTACAGTAAAGCCAAAGGAGGTAAAACTGAAGGATGTATGTATACCAGCGATCCTGAACCCATTCCATTTCGACAAATACACATTGACCATTTAGGTCCGTTTATTCGAAGTAAAAAAGGAAACTGCTACGTTTTGGCGATATCCGACGCTTTCAGCAAATATCTGATTGTTAAACCTGTAAGAACAACGAAAACTCAACCGGTAATAAATGTATTGAACGAAGTCACGAGTTATTTTGGTTTGCCGAAGGTGATTATCAGCGATAGAGGAACCGCGTTTTCTTCTAAAATGTTTGAGCAATATTGCCAACAAAATAGTATTCAACACGTAAGCACAGCAGTACGTACCCCCCGTGCCAACGGACAAGTCGAAAGGGCTAACAAAACGATATTAAATTATTTACGAACATCAACACGAGAAGCTAAAGATTGGGATCTCACGCTTAGAGAGCTCCAATGGTCTGTAAATTCGCAGAAAAATAACACTTCAGGTTTCACCCCAAATGAACTGGTTTTTGAATTTAAATTAATTGATGTAGTCCAAAATCGAATAGTAGCTGCTATACACGACGATGTTGCAGAACATGATAATAACGATGCGCATATAGATGATAAACATAATACTGCCTCGCTTAATACAGCCAAAGAAAAACAAAAATGGAAACTCCGTTTTGATGAAAAACACGCTAAACCAACCGAGTATAACGAAGGCGATTTAGTCGTGCTCGAAAACGAAGCATCAGCAACAGGCGAATCACGTAAGCTTGAGCCGAAGTATAGAGGCCCCTACATCGTTACCAAAAGTCTTGGTAAAAATAGATTCCTAATCGAGGACATTCCTGGTATGCAAATTACCACACGAAAATTTTGTTCAGTCTACTCATCCGATAAAATGAAGTCATGGTGTCAAAGTTCTCCTATACTAGATGAAGAAGAATGGATCGAGGACGAGCCATAGTCAGGAAGTGCCGAACTGTCACGCACAACCATATGCTGCCCCATAGTGCAGTATTGTTTTGAGATGATTTGCAGATAAATGTATTTTTATGTCATTTTGTATTTTTGTTTTAAAGATCATTCTGTGTACGTGACTAACAAAGAAAGGATATATTAACTTCGATTAATATAAAGATTTTTATTAAATTAAATAAACGTTTTAAAATTACTTTAAATAATTTGTGTATTGTTTTTTTAATGTTGCCTGTCTGTTTTTATAAAGCCACTTGACACTATGAAATTAAGATTACATAGAAATACAGATAAAACTTAGTTTTTTGGTTATAAAAATTACAGAGTATTTCCCTTAAATCTGTATTTTAGCAGAAAACATTGTTAATTATCTGTAAAATTAAGATTACAAAATTGATATAACAGATGAAACTTTGTTTTTTTTTTGTCACAACAAAATACGCAGAATTTTCTTTAAATCTGTATTTTGACAGAAAACTTTGTAAAATATTTGTTGAATTGAGTAATTTTACAGAGTTTTGACTTTGAGTGTATTAACTAATTAAGATAACAAAAAATTTTTCTTAAATCTGTATTTTAGCGGAAAACTCTGTAATTATCTGTAAAATAAATATAACAAAGTTAAAAGTAATATAACAGTTAAAACTTTGATTTTTTTATCACAACAAAATACAAAGTATTTTCTTTAAATCTGTATTTTGACAGAAAACTCTGTTAAATATATGTTGAATTGATATTACAGTCATTTTACAGAGTATTTTACAGAGTTATAATTTTGAGTGTAATTTTTATCAAATTATATATAATTTAATATAAACTTTTTTACTCACGTGTCGATCCTCTCATTATTTTAAAATTTTTTTTGACAATCTTACTACACTTACTACTACAGGGGATCCTGTAGGTTAGTTGGAAGCGTGGGGGTCGTGGGTTTGATTACCAACAGAACTCTTGGTCGGTTTTGGCAACTACGACACGACGGTCAAAACCACCAATAACAAAAAATTTAGTATTTAAATGTTTGAAACTAGCATTAAATATTCAAAATATTATTAAGTGAAGATTTAAAACACCTCCTGAAATTATCCTATAACCCCTAAACGAAAAAAAAAATAAAATGGCCACTTAAAGTACAAAAAAACATCATTAACAGTTACAAGCATGTTTGCCTCTTATAAATATTTTTAAATCTTGAAATTTATTTCTTATTTGCAAAGGTTTAAATATATTCTGCTCCTTTTAAAAAAAAAAGGATGCAGAAGATTAAACATTACTTAAGAAGACACACTAGAAAACCACTTGCAAACACAAAACATACAGTTTAGAAAAAAAACTGTATTTCTAGATTAAAAGAAATAAAATCTCAAATTAATGTTTAAGATATGCTAAGCTCTGGGAAATGTGTTTGAAAAAAAAATTTAAAACGCCAACAATGGTACAGATTTTCACAGAAAAAAATGGACCTTTTTTAAACAAAAAAGAAATCTGTAGTAATGGCTGCGTGTAACTGATGGCTTTTGAAAACAAAAACTAATTGCTGCCTTTAATGTGATTTTTTTTCTACGCCACACTTTGTTTTTTTGATATAAGCCAGCTATATTTAACACAGTTAATACCACATTACTAAGGCGGCCAAGGTTGAGGAGAAATAAAAACAAGAACAAATAAGTAAAAAAAAAGATCATGGTTTTTTAGTCTACGAGGGCAGTACGAACAATGGACTGCAGCTGGTGGAAGTGCACCAAAGAAGGCAAAAACAGCTCAATCGGCTGGTAAGGTTATGGCAACGGTTTTCTGGGATTACAAAGGGACACTCAAAATAATTCTACAGTAAAAGGCTTAGTAAGTGATATTGTACCAAAATCTACTAATTAGTTACTAATTTTAGTATCTTCAAAGTACTAAAATTAGTAAGTTTTACTGGTTTTGAATAATATTAGTAAAAAATTTTAGTATTGGTTACCAATTCCTGCATTAGGTCCTTTTGGACTAAAATTTAGTTAAATTTTTAGTATTGAATACCCACTTTTTTTTGGGTGTATTTTATTGATCGATTATCTTCAAAAAGGTAAAATAACAAATTCGGAATGATATTTCAACCTTTTGGATCAATTGAATTTGAAAATGCGAGAAAACGACCTGGTTACGAATACAAAAAAATAATTTTTCATCCAACAAGAGTGTCTTAACAATGGCAAAATTCAATGAATTGAAGTACGAAGTACCTTATTCTCCTGATTTAGCTCCCTCTGATTTCACTGGCAGCAGTAAACGATTATTTTAAGGAGCTTCAGGAAAAATATTTTAATCAAGTGTTTAAAAGTTTCAGGTGATTATATTGAAAAATAAAATTATTTTAAAAATCTAGCTCTTGTTTTTCAATAATAGGCTAATAATATTTCGAACGGTGACAAGACATAATTGCCACGGACATTATACCTATATTAGTTGTGGGGATTATGGCCCTTTCCAAAACGGTCATAATCCCAATGGGGTTATGGAGGTTGTAATCGCTAAGCCCGTCCGAAGACCGGTCAGGCAGAACAATTTTTAAGACAAAAACATATTTAGATAACACAGTGATACAAAATCGAACTTTCGGAATCGGAATGTGATGAAACTAAAAGCAAATGAAAGCTGACGTTTTCCATAACTAAACCCTCAAGGCATTTTTTTTTTAGGTCAGAGCTAGATTTTGTTTTACATGCATTTAAAGTTGGTGATTTGAAAGCATTTAAAGTTTTTGTGTACTAAACATGTCCTACTTTAAAGGCCCCTGGTGGTGCCCTTATTGGACATGTAGGGTCCAGTTTCCAAACTTAAGCTCAAAATTACATCAGCTATGACTGGTATGAATTTTGCTGCAATCGGTCCAGTACCTATTTACTGAATAGCTAAATTATTAAAATAAACCACTGTACACCGTTGCGTATGATTGTTATTTAAAGGCAATTATTAATATAAACCACTGAACACCGTTGCGTATGATTGTATAAACCTCCATCACTGTAAGGCAGCCTCAGTTGCACTCTTGCTGCGCCTGACGACAGGAGCAGTTGACTTGGTTTTTATCCAAGAGCCCTGGGTGCGGGGTGGCAGGGTTTGCGGATTGAAGACCCCTGGGTTTAAGTTGGTGGTTGCCAAAGGTGAGGGCTCACCAAGAGCCTGCATCTTGGCAAAAAATGGCTTAAATATATTCTTTTTTATCAACTTTTAGTGATATGGATGTTACAGCGGCTAGCTTAGAGCTTCATGGGAAGTCTATTTGGCTCGCCTCTGCGTATTTTCCTAATCCGGGGTCAATACCCCCGGAGAAGGTTGTCGGTCTAATTCGGGAGTCTGAATCTAGGGGACACCAGTTAGTAGTGTGTTGTGATGCTAATGCACATCATTCGATATGGGGAAGTACAGACACAAATGATAGAGGCGAATCACTTTTGGAGTTTTTGTTAAGCACTAACCTGTATATTTGTAACAAGGGTGGTGAACCTACTTTCGTTACAAGTACGCGGCAAGAGGTTCTTGACGTAACACTTGTATCAGATACATTGTCTGATAGAATTGATGACTGGAGAGTTTTGGAAGAGCATTCTTTCTCAGATCATCGCTACATTGAGTTTTTACTCAGGGAGCGTGCCCCGGTTGAGACAGTCTCTAGAAATCTGAGGAGAACAAACTGGGTGAAATATAGGGAGACTTTTTCTTTGCTTTTGGATGAAGTACCCTTATCTGAACCGCATAGTTTGGCGGAAATTGACTGTCTGGTTGACCATATAACAAATGTTTGTAATAGGTGCCTGGATGCGTCTTGCCCTTCTGCAAAGCCTAGAGGGGAAAAAAAGCCACCTTGGTGGTCAAATGAGTTGCAGACGAGCAGAGATTCCTGCAGAAAGCTCTTTAATAAGGCTAAATTTTCAAGAGCGGACGAGGACTGGTCTGCATACAGGCTGCAACTTAAGACTTATAAAAAGATGATCAGAAATGCAAAATGTGATTCTTGGAAAAACTTCTGTGGAAACATAGAAGACGTTTCTGAGGCATCCAGGCTGCGCAAGGTTCTGGCTTCTTCGCCTTGCACCCTGGGATACCTGAAAGATCCTAATGGGGTGTGGTCTTCCTCCAGTGGAGAGTCGCTGGATCTCCTTTTAAACACGCATTTTCCGGGCAATTCCATGATGCCGTTTCAAGCTTTGGAACGTTCTGACGCCCAAGCATCTGAAATTGCTTCGGAAATAATAAATATGCCAACATTAATCTGGGCGATAAAAAGCTTCAGGCCCTATAAATCCCCGGGACCTGATGGTATAATCCCGGCTGAGTTGCAGCAAGTGTCGGACTATATAGCCCCGTTGCTGTATAATCTATACACAGCATGCATCAACTGGTCGTATATTCCTTTAAAATGGAGGGATACCAGAGTCGTATTTATCCCGAAGGCTGGGAAAAGTTCCCACACAGCTCCGAAGGATTTCAGACCAATTAGTCTGTCTTCTTTTTTGTTAAAGACAATGGAACGAATGATAGACTCATATTTGCGTAGAGTGATTGACCCGAGGTTGCTTTCGACAAAGCAACATGCATACAGCAAGGGACGATCAACGGAAACAGCTCTTCATGAGCTCGTTGGTACCATCGAGAGATCGCTTTCGGTAAAGGAGTACACTATGGTGGCCTTTCTTGATATCGAGGGGGCTTTTAATAATGTCATCCCAGAATCGATAATATTGGCATTGTCTGGTCTGGGAGTGATGGTAATGGTAATGGTGGAAAGCCTACTTGCCAGTAGACGTATAACGTCTGAATTGGGAGCGTCCGTCATATCTCGATTTGTCAATAGGGGCACACCACAAGGAGGTGTTCTTTCGCCGCTTCTTTGGAACCTGGCACTGAATTCAATGCTACTATCTCTAGAAGCACGTGGTTGACATGTTGTCGCATATGCTGACGATGTCGCGATAGCGGTAAAGGGGAAGCATCTGCCAACATTGCGGGACATTCTTCAGGGTTCTCTGAAAGATCTGTCTAAATGGGCAAGAGACTGTGGTCTAGGAGTTAATCCTAGTAAAACAGAGCTTGTTTTATTTACAAGGAAAAATTAGATTCCTGCTTTTGATCCTATTTCTCTGGACGGTACTGAAATCACCTTCTCAGATGGAGCCAAGTATCTTGGAGTATTTCTAGATAGGAAGCTGAATTTCAGGCGTAATATTGAGGAACGGGTGAGAAAAGCAACGATTGCTTTGTATTCCTGTAAAAGGGCCATTGGAAAACGATGGGGTTTTAGCCCTCAAGTCGTTCATTGGATCTATACAGCAGTGATGCGTCCAATTTTGCTGTATGGAATCATTGTCTGGTGGCCTGCTTTAGAAACAAAAGCGAACTGTGTCTTTATCACGAAGCTACAGAGAATGGCGTCAATGTGCATCACTGGTGCTCTTCGTACTACACCTACGGCTACATTAGAAATCCTCCTTCACCTGATACCCTTGGACATATTGGGTAGGCAGTATGCAGCTGCGTCGGCAATTCGACTTAATAGCACGCTGCAATGGAGGAGCAGCGATTGTGGCCATAGCGCGATCTTGAAAAAGATAACAATACCACAAAATGTGGATTGTGCTCCCTCTTTGAGCCTCTTTGAGCGCCACTTTACCACTATGATACCATCCAGGGAGTCTTGGATGGGGGATACTCCGGGAAGTGGAGCTACCATAAATTTTTACACAGATGGATCGAGGCTGCACGAACAAGTGGGCTTTGGGGTCTATTCGGAAGAGCTTGGATTGAGCCTGGCTCGTAGGTTGCCAGATCATTGCAGTGTTTACCAGGCAGAGATGCTGGCAATAAAGGAAGTGGCTGACTGGTTGAGCTGCAATGTCTTGTCTACAACCGCAGTCAACATCTATACTGACAGTCAAGTCGCGGTCAAGTCCCTGGATTCAATGTTTCTGAAAACAAGATCTGCCCTTAACTGCCGCACGTCTTTAAATGAGATGGCCAAGCAGTTTAACATACGACTCATATGGGTCCCAGGGCACAGAGACATTCCAGGGAATTGCAAAGCCGATGAGCTTGCAAGACTAGGAACTACCTTACAGGTTCCAACAGAATTGGAATGTGTTGGTATGCCTCTAGAAACTTGCAAGCAAAACCTACGGCTTTGTTCTGCGACGGAGACTAATCAAAGATGGGCAAATGGATGGACGTGTGAGACAACACGACTGATTTGGCCTTCTCTTAATCAGGGACGCACAAGTGAGCTGATATCGCTTCCAAGAGGAGAGATTTCGACGGTGGTTTCTATAATTACCGGACACTGTCTTATAGGGAAGCACGCAGAGCGGTTAAATGTGCCGTCGAATGACTTTTGCCGAAGTTGCATGGATGAAGAGGAGTTGGAAACTAACGAACACTTTATTTCCCATTGCCCGGCACTTTCTGGTCAGCGACTTGCTTCACTGGGATCTAGGGAGCTGTACGATCTTTCTGATTTGTCGGATGTCAAAATTCAACATCTAAGGAGTTTCATAAGAAGCTCAAACTGGTTTAACGACAGGGACTAGTAGGGAAAACTATTACGGTCCCGTGGTATCACAATGGACCTCAGAGTCTACGTGTGTTGACGTAAAACGTCAGCAGCCACTTACAACCTAACCTAACCTAACCTATGATTGTTATTTAAAGGCAATTACAATATTAATCATTCGCCACTAATACAGTTTTCAAGCATTTATTATTATAATTATAATAAAAGTGCACTAACTTCAAATGCGTGTAAAACAAAATCTAGCTCTGAAATAGAAAAAAGCCTTGAGGGGTTTGTTATGGAATATGTCAACTTTCATTTGCTTTTGGTTTCATCCCATTCCAATTTTTGGTGTTGCACTGTGTAATTGCCTTTAAATAACAATCATACGCAATGGTGTACAGTGGTTTATTTTAATAATTTGGCTATTCAGTAAATAAGTACTGGACCGATTGCAGCAAAATTCATACCAGTTATAGCTGAAGTCATTTTGAGCTTAAATTTGGAAGCTGGACCCTACATGTTCAATTAGGGCACCATCAGGGGCCCATAAAGTAGGACATGTTTAGTACACAAAAACTTTAAATGCTTTAAAATCACCAACTTTAAATGTGTGTAAAAAAAATCTAGCTCTGACTTAAAAAAAGGCCTTGAGGGTTTTGTTATGGAAAACGTCAGCTTTCGTTTGCTTTTGGTTTCATCCCATTCCGAAAGTTCGATTTTGTATCACTGTGTAATTATTGGAATTATGACCAACTAGTAAGGTATATAATCCCGATATGGTACATTATCCTTGTAATGGGGATTATGGTAATTTTTTACGTGGTCATTATCCTCATAAATCTTTGAATTATGTCAATTTTTTATTGCGATTATGTCCACAACCTTTATATAATAATCCCCATAACGGAAATGGGGATTATGTCCGTGGAGATTATGTTAATCACCATTTCGAACAGCCCTCGTATTCCTTTAACTCTAAAATCAAAGTATGCAAGTACAAAGAATATTTAGTACAATCTTCTAAAATGTATGTTGAAAATATGTGTAAGTTGTGAAAACTTGCGACAAGCCTATTTAAAAGATAAAGTTCTAAAAGCTACAACATCGGAAGGTGTGTACTAGGTTTATGACTCATTTTTGACAAAATTTTTACCTATTACCACGTGATAGGCAATACAAAATTAATATTAAAAATCGTATTTGTGGGTCATTTTGGCAAAAAAACCTTCCGCACCAAACGCAATTTCTAAAAAGTCACAGATATTTTTTATTTTAAGTCTTTTTTTCAAAAATAAGGTAATTTTAACCTGTTGTTCATTTGAAATCACATTTATTAAGAAAGTTTATGGCCTTTATTCAGAATACTTAAAGTGTACTTAAAGCATAGATGGGAATTTTTCATTACCATTGAAATTTAATTACCATTGGTTGATATCAATGGTAATGAAAAAATTTTCATTACCATTTAATGGTAATTAAATTTTTTTAATTGAAAAAATAATTACTTATGGTAATGAAATGCACCAATTGTTGAAAAACACCAATTATAATTGGTTTCAAAACCATTGGTTTGCATATTTTTGTTTTTTTGAAAAGTTAAAAATTTAAACATCAAAGTATGTTTTTCAAAAAAAATATGAAAATGTTAAAGACAAAAAACAAAACGCAAATAAAAATTTCAAATATTGTGTTATACAAAGGCAATCAACGTATGTTTGCTTTATAAAATGTGAAAAACTAAAACACCATATAACAAAAAACAACAGATATTTCAAAATATTAACGATTTTGACAATATTGTGACGACTTTTACTAATGGTAATTATTTTTTTTAAGTGATGCCATACCAATGGTAATTATTTTTTTTTTAATTTTCATTAGTAATTAAATTGATAAATAATTTAATTGGTACAATTGGTACAACCAATGGTAATGAAAAAAATTTCATTACCATTGACATCAATTAAATGGTAATTAAACCATCAATTAATTGGTCCCATTAATTAATTAGTCCCATCTATGACTTAAAGTAGGTTTATTTGACAAATATTCATGCAATATCAGTCAAATAAACCTACATTAGATTTAATTTACTCATTATGAATAGCCCAGTATGTATATAATTCATTTACATATCAGTGATGTTTATAAATACAAAAGGTTACTTAAGATTAATACCGATTACTTAAGGGTTACCATAAGGTAGTTAATAGTATTGACATCCCAGTAAACATTGTGATTACAATACCATAACATAACCCTTCCAATGAATGAATTATATAAAAAAAGATCTTGTGAACACTTATGAATAAAAACAAAGCCGCCCGGACTTTTACTTTTTGAGCTACATGCTGCCAAAGTTGACGTTATAAATAATTAACGTTATGCAGTTAAGGGTTAAACCGTCAAATTTTAATCTTGAAGGAATTAAAAAAGTCCCTCTAAAAAGCATTAATAATTTTGAGCGTAAATAGCTTTTCCTACGCATCGTTTGAGTCTCATATTTTCTTAGTTTTAATTAAACTAAGAAAATATAGACCAAATTTCATCTCGTTTGGTGCGGTAACTTTTTTGACGGAAGCGAAAAAGTAAAAATGCAATTCTTAATAATTTTTTATGGCGTTTTGGCTAGGGCAGGTAAATTTTGATATTTGCAAAAAAATCCAAAAAGTCATAACCCCAGTGTGTACATTTGTTTTTTAAACTGTTTTATTAAAAAACAATTGAAAGTGTTAAATTCAGCTATGCCGCCTCTTTTATTATACCCCACAAAAACTAAATTTTTTTTTTACAGGATTGATTTTTTTTTGGGGCCTTAGGTTTAATTGAAGGACACCTTCTCTTAGCGCCAAATGTTTACAATTTTATTTTACATTTTGTACTTAAGTAATACAATTTTAGCATTATTTAAATACAATTTTTTATATCCACGCCCACAAAAGGGGCGGTTAAAAAGAAACGAAATTTTTTAATCCCCTGGATCCAAGTGCAGGACTTTCAACTTTTTCTTATATAAAATGTTTTTATTTGTTTAACAGACCCAGCAGGAAAACTGTGCTCTGTGTTTTCACTGGGAAAAACGGAACATATCACTAAAATTCATACCACGTGACAGGAAAAATGGACTTATAACTAAACTGTCTCAAAATTACACACAAAAAAAAACCTTGTCAAATTATAAGAAAAAGTCTCGTAATCCCATTTTACCAATATTTGACAGTTTTCCTTGTTTTTTTTAACAAAAAATTTTTTTTTTAGTTTTTTTGTAATTTTACAATTTTTTTGTAATTTTACAAATTTCAATAGTTCTTTTTTTACAAAAAAAAAAATGTAGTAAATTAACGAGAATTCCTTGTAAGTTTTATTGTGCTAAAAAAGTTGTAAATTTACAATTTTATTGGTAAAAAGCTTGTAAAATTACAATTTAGATTGTAGTTTTTACTATGACTTCTCGTAAAGAAAGAGGTAGCAAAAATCTAGTAAATTCACGAAACCTCCTTGTGAGTTTTATCGCGTCAAAAAAATTGTAAATTTACAATTTTATAGGTAAAAAGCTTGTAAAGTTACAAAATTATTAGTAAAAAGCACGTAAAATGACAAGGAATTGTTGTCAAATAGAAGGTAGCAACAAAAAAGTTACAAACTTTTATTGTCCTTTTACAAAGTTTGTTTTGAGTACAACAAAAAAAAGTTACAAACTTTTCTTGTCATTTTACAAATTTCTTTTAGTGTATGGTTCAGTGTTGCCATTTCCAAAATGAAGAAAAGCGCCAATATTTAAACATTTAAAAATTAATTTTAAAAATGTTCTTTTTCACTACAAAAAGAACATATAAAACAGGATAAAAAGGGGTAAAACTGACACATAAAAAGGGCAAAAAGTGCCAAAAACTTAAAATCAAAAAATATATGATTTTTTTCATGAATTTATTTTACAAAATTTATTGATACAAAACTAAAAAAAAATTGCAATTCAAATTCCTAAAATAATATTTAGATAGCAATAATCACAAAAATATAAATAAAAATATTTGTCTGTATAAAAAAAAATAATAACTTCCAAATAAATCTGTTTCATTGTCGCACCTATCACGCCACAAAATATTTTTTTTTTTATAAAATGCCTGTTTTTGGGAATGATATTTGATAGCTTTGATTTGAATAAATTTGACTGTAAATACTTGAAGGCAGCTTATAATTTAGCCAGCAAATTAGAATTGTTTAAAAAACAACAATTCAGAAAAATGTGCAAAAATCATAGTTTTGTTACAAAAACTTTAGTAAGTAATTGCTGAAAGACCTTAACATAAATATAATCAGCAAAACGAAATAATAAAAAATCAAAAAATTTTTATAAAAAGCACCAAAAGCGTCACGAAAAAATAAAAAAGCACCATGAATACCCGTTTTTTTTTTTCAAAAAGGGTATTCGAATAAAACTCCGGGTAAAAAGACTAAAAAACATCAGAAAATACCTGAAAAGCGTCAAAATGGCAACACTGGTGTGGTTGCAAAGTTTAAGCAAATATTTGGCGATCCACCCTACTGTATATTTCAAGGCTTTCTCTTCTCCCTAATAGTTTTTTGTTACTATTTGGCAGCTGAAGTTTTTAAATAAAAACATTTTGTAACAATTTTTGTGTATGTAGCATCTTTTTAAATTTATTTTTCTTACATTTTACTGTTTTCTTTTAAACTCTTTCATTATTTGTGTCTTTTAGTTGTAATTATACCCTACACCACTCTGTAGAGCAGGGAAAAATGAGTTTGTGCTAATATTTATAGCTACCCGGAATATGGGTCCTAGACCCTTTGAGAATATCGATCCACAGAGAATCACTTTTTAAATTGATTATGCGATGTCCGTCTGTTCATGTAAACGGTGTAGCCACATGTCTGAAATTTGAACCTTAACTACAATATTAATTTTAAAGAATGGGAACCCATTTTTCGGAATAAATTGCTGAAGCGAATGTCTGGTCGTTCTTGACCGATTTAAATTTTCTTACTTGTTTTTAACATCTTTTTGAATGAGCAAAATATTGTTGCTGAAGAAAAACTAAACTCATAGAAAACTCGAACTTTAACATTTAGTTTTTCTATTTACTTTTTGTTTATGGTTGATGAAACAAAACCCTTATCATTAGAAATTTTTTTAATTCCTCTCTATGTCCATTTTCATTGTATTTTTATACCTTCTACCTACTGTTAGCGGTATACGGTATATATAAGTTTGTCATTCCGTTTGTAACTCATCGTAATATGATCTGGGCCCCAATAAATTATAACTAGCGCTGTCCGTCTGTCTGTTGAAACGCTGATCACGGCCAAAATATTACACCGATATGACTGTTACTTAACATATTTATTTGTTGATGCTTCCAGAAGTTTGGTATTGCATTTGAGCAACATCGGTTCAGAGATTCAAAACTAGTGAACGAATATGTTAGGACACCTCAAACATTCTTTAGTTCATCTGATAATTGACATACATATGCAAACAATTGGATACAGAAAGGTATTTAAACAAGTACAAACATACCCCAAAATATTTTCGCGAAATCTTTTTTTCACTAAAAATTTTTATCCGCTGAATTTTTTTTCAATTTTTTTTTTTCCTAAATTTGTTGACAAAAAATGTTTCTTGAACAATTTTTTACAAATAAATTTATTTTGCACTAATCGTTTTTAGATTGTGTAGGGTATCCTTACATTCAGCAAGACCGAATTTAACTTTTTTATTTGTTTTAATTTTAAGTAGACAATTTTATTTTTCATGAAAAAGAGAAAGTGAAGTTTTCTAAAAAGAAAGGATTAACCATGATTGCCAGCTATTTATTTAAAAGGATTTCTCTCAAGCAATTGTATAAGTAAAATCAAGTGAAAAGGACGGCAATTATTTTCTGAGTGTTAGTTTTTTTCTTATTAATGTTTTTGCTGTTTAAAGCATTAGCCTTTTCTTAGATTTTATAAAAATGCTTTTAATTTTATAAACAAAATGTTGACTTTATGTTGCTATTAATTGTAAAAGATTTTTTTTTGTAGTCGCGAAAGGAAAAAGGAAAAAAAGAAAAGAAAATTTCTCTGTACTCATAATTAAAACAAAACTTTCTTAATGATTTTGAAAGGGCACTAACAAGGAAGGTCTTTCACACGGCACCAGCCGATTGTGAAACTAGCATATAGGAAAGAGAGGAGCAAAATAAGAGTTACTTATTTTTTTATAGCTGCCCCATCTAACATTTAGCGGTTCAAAGGGGAGGGGGAAAACGGGACTTTTTGAGGATTTTTCCCATTTCTTCAAAAGAAACTATATGAACATTTTATACAGGTCGAAAGGTTTTTTGACGACCTATCCAATGGTGTATCGGTCGTGTCCAAATTCGGCGTTGTTCAGTTCGTTATTGTCAAAAATGTAAAATTGTTGCGGTACGACCGCCAAAATCATATATAATAATCTCTATCAAAATTAAGCTGACCCGTATTTTTTTCGTTTGGCGAAATTCCTGCTAGTTCGGCTTTAATAAGGATTTTCCCGAAAGCCATTAATTTTTCATAAGTTGGCAACCCTTTTTTAAATTTGAGATTGGGCAGCTAAAAAAACCGGTAACTCTTATTTTTTCACCATCATTCCCATATTAAATTTTCAGGACAATCGGTGGGTGCCCTGTGAAAGACCTTCCTTGTTAGTGATAGAGGGTATATATAAGTTTGTCATTAAGTTTGTAACTCATCGAAATATCGGTCTGTGACCCCATAAAGTATATATATAATTGATCAGTGATCGATTTTAAGACATTCTAGCAATGTCAGTCTGTCTTTCTGTGGAAATGGCGATCACGTCAAAAATATTACATTGAGAAGACTGAAACTTAACAAATTTTTTTGGAAGTTCTCCCGAGCAGTTTGAACGAAAATGCAAGGACATCTCAAAAATATTGGTACATTCAACATAACCTAAAAATACAAAATGCTTTAATTCGCCTGCTGGTTGACATATGTGAACTAGAGATGGGAACAGTAGATTAGAGAGTGATTCACGTATGATCACGCGTGAGTGTGACTGAATTCAATTTTGCTCACGTGATTGTGAGTGGAGAAAAAAATTGCGTAAGTGAGTGTGCGTGAGTAAGACTTTTGCGTGAGTCGATTTTTTTGCGTGAGTTTGCGTGATTTATTTTTTCTTCGTATTTCCTTTCATACCAAAAAAAGGAACAACAAAATTTTAAAATTAGGCTTAACTTAAGATTTTGTCCCGAAAAAATCAAAAAAAAAAAAAATTAATTTCTCTGAACTTTAAATTTTGCTGAAAATTTTGAAAGATTTTTGAAATTTTAGTTTTTTTTTTGGTATAAATAGGAGTTTCGTGAGTGTGAGTCAGCGTGAGTGAAGCTTGCGTGAGTGCACTTCAGTGTGAGTTGTATTAAATTTACTCACGTGATTGTGAGTGAGTGGAAATAGAAAAAATATGCTCGTAAGTGTGCGCGATTCAAAAACTTCTGTCGTGAGCGTGAGTAAGTGTGAATCAAAAATCACTCACGCGCCCATCTCTAATGTAAACATAATTAAAAACCGAATGGTATTTAAACAAGTACGAACATATTTTTTGACAAAAAAAAAATTGATAAATTGGTGCCCTTAGGGTTAAGGCGACTGACCAAATGAGTTCAGAATCCTTAAAAGAAATGTTTAAGCTCAACTTTCGACTTTTGTTTAAGTCGCTATTAAATCGGGTTCTTCCGCTATGAGTTGTCAAAAATTACAAAAACTGCGATTTTTTTGTAGTTTGACCTCAATTTTCTCAAAAACCTGATGTGATTGAAAAGTTTGGAGACCAGATTTGTGATCAATAGAACAATTGCAATTAACTGTGTAAGCTCACGCCCCAGTCGCATCAAGTTTTTCTTAAAATGTTCAGTAGTGTTAGTACCAGGGCAAGGAAGTTCATGCACTAAAAATCGCATTTTAAGCGCTAAAAATATGTATCAAAAATTTAAAAATATGCAGTAAAAACTAAAAAAATATGCATTTATTTTAATATTTATTCATAAAAAATATTGGACCTGTAGGGCAATGAAACCCTTTTTTGACTTAAAAATCTGAAACTTCCGAACAAAGTGAAAAAAAAAAAATTTAAATTTTTTTTTGCTTAAAATATTAGTCTATATTTGAACATTACTGAGAAAGCAATTTTGTGGTAAATTTTGTCTGTAATTTTTTTTTTTACAGACACCTTTTATCTCTTTTAGTGAATTAAAAAAAAAAAAATTGGAACACTCCTTTCCGTCTTTAAGATGCAACTCTTGACCAAAATTACTGCATGAAAATGTTTTAATATTTTTCCCGGATTGCACATTGCGCAACTTTTTGCTTAATTTTTTGACAAAAAAAAAATATTTTTTTGAAAAATTTTTTTTTTTTATTTTTTTTTTATCAAAATGTACCGACAAGGGAAGTATTTTCATGGAAAATATATCCAATATTCACAAAAATAACAAAAAAATCATTTTTTTAAATATTGAAAAATATGCAAGAAAACATGTAGTTTAAGCTAAATATGCAAAAACATGCATTTTCATCAAAATATGCAAAAATATGCACTAACAAATCAATGCCATTTTTAAGCAAATTCGGTGATTCACAAAGATAAATACTCTTAGTTGTTCTCAGGCTAACGACAACAAATATGTATTTACATGAACCCCCTTGCCCTGGTTATTACTATTTTTTAAAATATTAAAAAAAAAGTATTGTAATTTTCCAATCTTAAAATCATTTCAACTGCTCCAATGGTAGTCGTAGAGGGTTCAATAGCAAGACCAACCCCCATTAGTTTTTACGTCTTTACATTTTTTCGAAATAAACTAATACTCTATCTACAATTTCTAAGGAGGATCCCATACAAAATGACATTTTTTTTTAAATTTCCTCCAAACACTCTAACTGCCCTTAGAGTGCTCCTAGAGCAGTCAAAAAAAAAAGGAGTTTTCAAACGGTACTTAAAACTGTAAACAAACCGAAAAAATCGAAAAAAAGAATGCCCAAAATTTAGTTTCGATATTTATCCGATTTGGCTGAAATTTTTTCTACAATAGTTTAAGACCATGTGGCATAACATTCTGCCCGGTCGACATTTTAAAATAAAAATTTATTTATAAATTTCCCCGCCACCTCACCCATTCTATTGGTCAATATTTAGTATTTTTATTTTATATTTTATTCATTTTAAATTATTAAAATAATAAATTGAAAAGAAAACCTTTTAAAATTCCAATCACAATTTTAAAAATGTTTCATTTTAGAATTTCTATTCTCTAAAGTATTGGTGAATACCACCACCCATTATCATTATGATGTCTGCTCAAATAAAAGAAAAAAAAATATGAAACAGCTAAAAAAAAAAAAAGAAATTAATTTTTGCCGCATCATGTAGTGTCAAAATAATAAATGAAAAAAAAAAAAAACACAGAGATGTGTTAAGGTTCTATCATTCATTCCATTTAGTTACATACACTAACACACTTTTCCACACATACAAGCATAACACAATATCAGAGGACCCCAAGGCACAAATAATAGCCAAAGCGTGTGGCATAATTTAGCAACAATGTTATATGCCACGCATAAATTACCAAAGTGATTCTGAAATACTGAATGTCACTTCACTCACTGACACATACACATATATTTTGCAAAAACACACACATACACTCATAAACCCTAATACCAAATTATAGCCTGCCTGCCCGTCTGATAGACAGTGTACTAAAGTCTCGTGGTTTGATACAATTCTCAGAGGATAATAGTCCTTTCATACAAATATACAATATATTTTAAAGCTGGAAACAAACAAAAAAAAATGAAGATTTAGTATTCTACAGTCATTATGATATTGGAATCGTATTGTGTATTTGTATTTTTGTTTAGTAGGGAGAGACAAACTAAAGTCCGAAAAGAACTTTTCTTATTTACTTTTTTTTTTAAAGCGCCTAAATATATGCAGTTATATTTTTTATATGATAACAGCTAAATGTTAACTTAACAGAGTTGGAGTGTTTTGTTAGGGCATGGTTTTCAGATTTTATACAACAAAATCTCATTTAGAGAAACCAAAAAAAAAAATTGATGTTGTTCTTAGAGGACGTTCCTGCATACGCCATGCTCCCAACCCCAGTATGGTTGTATACTCAATTTTTCATTCCGTGCGTAAAGCACCAAAATATGGAGGAGGATCCTATAAGATATATAAAGTAGGGTGGAGCAAATTTCTTTTTTTTTTCAAATTTTAAAATCGCCGAGTTCGGAAAACTTGCCATTTAGATTAATGGTAACATAAAACAAGTAGAAAAGTTAAATTCCACTTGGCCGAACCCATAAATACACACCACAATGCTCTTTTTAAAGTTGTGTTAACACTATACTACGGATTCATTTTATTTTCAACGATTTTATAAAAAATTAAAAATTTTCTTGTAGCATAGTTTTAGGCATTTTGTTAATATGTGACCACAAAATTAAATCCCAGCAAAACAATGACATTTATGATTTCTTTTTAGTAAATTGACTTAAGCTTAAATAAATTGTTATATTTGTTTATAATTTAAGCAATATGTAGAATTTTTTTGTCGCTTTTAAATAATATATATTTACTACATGCCTAAAATTATGCTATAAAAAATTTTGCCTTTTCATAAAAATCACCACCGAGTGTCCTGAAACTTGCATATAGGAAAGAACGGAGCAAAATAAGAGGTATCTGTTTTTTATAGCTGCCCAATCTCACATTTAACGGGTCAAAGGGGAGGGGGAAAACGGGATTTTTTTCGTTTTTTAAGGTTTTTCACATTTCTTCAAAAGAAGCTATTGTAGTGTTTTTCCATTATTTGCACTTATTAAGTAAACTTTTTAATATTATCCCCAAGTGTGCTTTAAAATGCTAAAAAATGCAAATAATAAAAGTTGCAAATAAATAACAACAGAGGCGCTATTACTCGCTGTATGATGTGATGGGTATATTTCTTGTGCGCCCTTAAAGTTTGCTTTAAGAATATTACAAAAGTTCAGTATAAAATACATTCCACAACAGGGAAAGTCAAAGGTTTGCTAATCCATAAAAATAAAAATATTTATTAAGTCCAAATATTGTATGGTAATCCTAATCCAAATGATTGCAAAACACAGCTTATATGAACATTTTATACAGGTCGAAAGGATTTTTGAAGGCCTATCTGATGGTGTGTTGGTCGTGTCCAAAAATGTACAATCTTTGATGTAGTTTATATGGAGATGTATATACGTCAGACCACCAAAATCATATATAATAATCTCCATCAAAATTAATTAAAATTATTTACTTTAAAATTTATTCATACCATGTAAGTATATATAGTGGTATATAGAGTCCTACTTGCCAGTCCTAGTACTGGTTGCAAAATAGCAATTTTCAAAAATACATGTCAGAATGCATGTATTTTTTTAATGAAGTAAGCTTTTGCCATGGATGATGCGCTGGGTCAACTCTCACATGAAATCAATTTTTATGGAGAGATGGTCAATTGAGTTGACATGCAAGAATACTAAATGTTTTATAATAAGACCGGACAGGAAAGTGAGAAACTATTTGCCCAGGCTTCTCAAGAGCTAGACTGCGGATAATGGGATCTGATATTCTGTCAATGGACATGGTCCATAGACTTTCCTTGTCTGACTTTCTCAAGTTTGTAAAAGCAACTGAGAAATTCTAGGCAAGCACCTTTCTCTCTCTTTAAACTTTCTCTCATCCTTTACCAAATCTTTCTTTCCATCATCCTTTACTAAATCTTCCTTTCTTTAAACTTTCTCTCATCCTTTACTAAATCTTCCTTTCCAGGGTACGGTACAATGGACTATTTTAAGTCTGAGCGCCATGGACTAGCTTAGCTTTCTTTTAGGCTTGTACCACCCACCTTCAACTCAACTCAACTCAAGCTTTTGCCACAGTACCAGTGCTACTATCCGATATATTAGTATACCTAAGTATACCGATCGAAGCAGAATCACTTTGTGAGTCGATTTTGCGACGTTTTTCCGTTTTGTCCCTCTCGGTCAATTTAATTAGTATCCATACAAACGTAGCCCGATATTTTATTAAATCTGTCTGTTGGAATCCTTTTAAGCCTATTTAACTTAAATTTGGTATGCATGTATTTCTACACCAGTTTCAGATCGGACCAAACATGGATCCAATCGCATAGAAATGATATCAAAGTTAAGTTGCCACTGTAAATCAATCAAAACGATTAACTAAAAATCTTAAAATTTACCAAAGGAGTTATTGCTGTACTTTTGAATACAGAAAAAGTACAATTGCGCTAACTTTAGCAACCCTGAACCGTTGCCTTAATTATAGTATGGTTTTATTACCCACCTTTTTATTCCGTGCGTAAAGAATTACAATATGGAGCAAGGACCCCATGAGTACAGTAGTGATTAGTAATCAATTCTAAGACATTCGAGCTATATGAATTCTTCTGTCAGTGAAATGCACGATGCAGACCAAACCAAAAAAAAACAAAATCTTATATAGGCTGGTTTAATACGTAAATGGACAAAATCGGATATAGGGAAAAGTCCACACTTTGTGAACTAAACCAACCTCTAAAAAAACTAATTTTCTGACAGTTTTTTTTTTTAATTTTTAAAACAAAGTCCTGCACTTGCATTAAGGAGATCAGGAAGTGTAACTTTAGTCGGTCCGCTAACTTTTGTTGATAATGCTATAAATGATGGCAAAATTGTATCGTAAATATTTTATTCAATAAATTTGTAAGCATATACCGCTAGGAGTAAGGTGTCCAAACGTCATCCCTCTTCCGCACAACACCAAGTGCTCCTGTCAATTAAAAGGTTCGGCACAGCCAAATTTAACACTTTCCTTTGATACTCTCGGAGACTCCAATTTAACACTGTGTTTTTTTGTTGCATACTTAAAGGGTCTTATTTAATAATAAATATTAACTTAATCAAAGTATTTGAAACGCAAAAAATAATATATTAATATATTTAAAGTGACAAAAGGCTTTCCCTTCCCTGTAAATTGCGCAGGTTACACAGTGATACAAAATCGACTTTCGGAATCGGAATGGGATGAAACCAAAAGCAAATGAAAGCTGACGTTTTTTCATAACAAAATCCTCAAGGCCTTTTTTAGGTCAGGGCTAGATTTTTTTTTACACGCATTTAAAGTTGGTGATTTTAAAGCATTTTAAGTTTTTGTGTACTAAACATGTCCTACTTTAAGGGCCTCTGGTGGTGCCCTTATTGGATATTTAGGGTCCTGTATCCAAACTTAAGCTCAAAATTACTTTAGCTATAACTGGTATGAATTTTGCTGCAATCGGTACAGTAACTTTTTACTGAATAGCCAAATTATTAAAATAAACCACTGTACACTGTTGCGTATGATTGTTATTTAAAGGCAATTATTAAAAAAGACCACTGGGCACCGTTGCGTATGATTGTTATTCAAAGGCAATTACAATATTAATCATACGCCACTAATACAGTTTTCAAGCATTTATTATTATAATTATAATAAAAGTTCACTAACTTCAAATGCGTGCAAAAAAAAAAATCTAGCTCTGAACTAGAAAAAAGCCTTGAGGGGTTTGTTATGAAATAAGTATGTCAACTTTCATTTGCTTTTGGTTTCATCCCATTCCGATTTTGGGTGTTGCACTGTGTTATTGACTGCGGGGTATTATTTCGCGTTTAAATAGTCACCATATTTAACATTTATTTTTATGGAAATAATTGCTACGGATTTTACAGATTTTTTTTTTGTAATGTGAGAAGAAAAAGCACGCACTCATACAGACACAAACTAATTGCATACACATACATACATTGCATACGTTCAACAACATTAATGAACGATAGCTGTCAAGTGTATTTGACGTTGGCAATAAATAATGACCTTTGTTAAAATGATAACAAATTTTAATACTTTTACAAAAACAAAATTAAAAAAAAAAATCGCGAAAAATGTATGCAATACATACAGAATTAGATATAACATAAATTTATTCCATATATGAAAATATTTGATAACACCGTCCGACAAATTTTAAATTTTGGCTGTACACATGAACCGGACTAAAAAATTCTGAGAGTACGGCCGAAAATAAAATACCCGTGTATCCCAGTTTTTCTAGATCAATTCGCGTTTTCGCGAAAAATGCAAAAAAAAAATTTCGCACTATAGAAAAAATTTCACTACAGTCAGAAAGTGGGTATAAAAATAACATTCCCGTATCTCTCAGGTTTTTTAAATCAATTCACGTTTTTTAGCGAAAAATGCAAAAAAAAAATATAATGTTAAATTGTGTTTCACAAAAGAAGTGTGAAATAAGTCGAAAATATATAGAAAATTTACTTCTGAGAAAAATAGTGTTAACAGATAAGTTCAGTAGAATTTAATGGTGGTTCTTTTCTTGGAATATATTAACCCTCTATCTGCAATTTGTAGGGATAATTTTTGTCCTTATTTCAAATACTCACCTAGAAAAGCATTAAATCGCGCGGTTAAAGGGTTAAAATGTTCCACAAAAATCTTTTGCATTAAAATTCACTAGGGGTTGTCAAAGGCCAAAAGTTCGTAAGATGTTAGCAAAATGCTTAAAAATGTAAAGTTGTAAAGTATCATATTTTATTAATTGTGTTGCATCACCCGAGTAAAAATTTTAATATGATGCAATATATAATGATATGTAACACAATATATATTTATACGCAATTTGATCCGAATAATGGTGGATCTTTTTGCATTAAAAAAGATCAACTTGTATAAAATATGATTTGATTTCATCCGAGTTTTGACCAGACATTGTCATATATTGGTGGATCTAATTAGATCTAATTGCATAAAAACATATAAAATCCTGGTGTTTTTTGGTTTGGTTTGAGATACACCACAGGTCAACGATACATTCACCAAACATATAATTTTCTAAAACAAAAAAAATGTTTGGGTACGCTTCGAACCCGATAGGTGATATACATAACCCCAACAAGGAAATGTTTAGGAACATTTTAAAAAGTTTCTTAAACTTTGCCTAAAAAACTTAGACATTTTTTGGTTAATTTGAAACATATATATAGTTTTGTATGGAACAGAATAAGCTATATATAATTTTATGTTAAATTATACAGAAAAACAAATTTTGTATTGACCCTCATATAATTTTATATAATTATATCAACCGTACACCTTTTAATCCGAATCATGATTAAATTATATATAACTGCATATGATTGCATTTAAAAATTTAGAAAATATCTAACGGGATATATAATCATATATGATATATTATGTTTGTATCAAATTATATATTGTTATATATGTTTATTTTTACTCGGGCACACATACTTTACAATTTTACGTTTTTGAGCATTTTGCTAACATCACACAAATTATTGGCCTTTGAAAACTCCTAGTGAAATTTGATGCAGAACATTTTTGTAGAACATGTTAACCCTTTAAATGCATGATTTAATGGCTTTCTAGGAGAGCATTAGAAATGAGGACATAAATGACCCCCAAAAATGGGAGATAAAGGGTTAATATATTCCACGAAAAGAACCGTCTTTAAATTTTACTAAAGATATGTTCAAACATTATTTAGCTCACAAGTAGATTTAATAAAGTTTTCGATTTATTTCACACTACTTTGGAAAAATACAACTTTTTTTATTGGCGTTTTTCGCGAAAACACGAATTGATCTAGAAAAACTGGGAGACACGTGTATTTTATTTTCAGCCCTACTTTCAGAATTTTTCGGTCTGGTCCATGTGTACAAAAGTGTGTCGGACGGTGTAATATCTACTCAAACAATTTTTTTTAACAAAAAATTTTTATTTTTTCACTATACGTAAAAAAATACTATTACTTAAAAAAATGCCTATGTGTAAAAAAGGAGTGCATACTTTTAGGATAAAATGGAAAAATTGTAAATGGGGCATTCCATGTCAAATCGGACACTTTTGAATTTTTTTTTTTAGATTTTCCCAATTTGTTTACAGTTTTTAGTACCCTTCGAAAACTCCTTCGTGGTAAATTTTCATATTTTTTTGATGACCCTTTCAAAAGATATCGAATTTTTAAAAATTGGTAGTTTGTTCCTTTACTAAAACTTCTTTTACTCATAACTTCTTCAATAATGGTCCAAATTTCAATTTTTTTTTTTTCAAAATTATTTTATTTTGTTATTTTGCGTACTTTCTAAAAAAAAGTTCCAAAAAATTCTTAAAAGCGTTCTAATATGCGATTTTTAAGTTTTTAAATTTAAATCTCATTTTTGAAAATGTTTGTACTCTTCGATTTTTTTTTTAATTTTTTTTTGTAAAACTTTTATCGATTCTAAAAATTTTTTGCCCAGGAAGATCGTGGGATAACGATTATTACTATTTTTTAAAATTTTTTGAAAAAAATTTATTGTAACTTTCCAATCTTAAAATCATTTCTGCTGCTCCAATGGTGCGTCATAGAGGGGTCATTTATAAGACCGACCCCCATTAATTTTTACGTCTTAACATTTCTTTGGAACAAACTAATACCCTATCTCCAATTTCTAAGGGGGCTCCCACACAAAACGAGATTTTTTAAAATTTGCTCCAACCGCTCTAACTGCCCAAATAGTGGCCTTAGAGCAACAAAATGTATGATGACCCACAATATTTTTTTAGTCCAAACATTTTCTATGAACACACCTACCCCCTATCTTTAACTGTTAAGGGGGTCCCCATACAATTTTTTTGATTTTTTGTAAATTTGTTTTATTTAATCAGCTTCTACCGGTGCGTTCCAGAGGGGTCATTAGTGAAACCGACCCCCATTTATTTTTACCCTACAACTAGAGTTTCTGTTTCGGTTAAAACCGTAACCGAAACCGCGGTTATTGAAGCCGAAAACCGAACCCGAAACCGTCCCATATATGTTCGGTTATCCGAATTTTATTAATTTTTTAGATTTTTTTGGCATTTAAAAATATAATTTTAATTAACAACTATTTACATATGTATATATTTTATGTTTTTCGTAAAAAAAATTGAATTAATAACTTTTGTGACTACATACGCCAAATTTCCCCGCTACACACACTTTAACATTACATTGGGGGCATTTGGAAAAATTGTTTGTAGATGTTAGCAATTTTATAAAGGGATGGTCTGCAGTATGTCATGGGTTATTTTTTTGCCGAACGGAATGAATGGACAAGCACTGGTGAAAGGCGATATATAACTGTCAGTATCCATGAATCCAACGACAAATTTTACAATTTTGGGCTCAGAAAAATTTTTGGTTACGCAATTCGGAAAATAGAATGGAGCAAGTCTTAGACATTTGAAGTTTCAGATGTTGTAAGATTCGTCTCAATTAAAATACAGTTTATAATGACAAAATTAAAATCTTTTTAATTTAAAATTCTTAATTTACTAACGAGATAAGTTAAGTTTTTATATCCAGTTGATGAAGAATTATCCAGTTCTGAGGAACCACTCAATCTTTGGAAGAATTAAATTCAGCTTTTAAAAAGACATAAGCAGAACCTAAACCAAAATACCAAAATACCAACCAAAACTGAATTTCATTCTAATAAAACACTATTTAAAAATAAAGTTTTTCCATCGGAATAACATTTTTACTGATAACCGAAAATAACCGAAACCGATCGGTTATTCAATTTTTGATAACCGAAACCGCGGTTACTAAATTTATCGGTTATTCAGAAACTCTACCTACAACATTTTTTCAAAACATACCTACGCCTTATCTCCACTCCCTAAGTATGCTCCCATACAAATAAATTTGGAGCAAATTTTATAAAAATGTAATTTTGTATGGGAGCCTACTTAGGGAGTGGAGATAGGGCGTAGGTATATTTTAAAAAAATGTTGTAGGGTAATAATAAATGGGGGTCGGTCTCACTAATGACCCCTCTCGGACGCACCATTGGACCGGTAGAAGCTGAATAAATAAAACTAATTTACAAAAAATAAAAAATAAATGTATTAGGACCGCCTTAACAATAAGAGATAGAGGGTAGGTGTGTTCAGAGAAAATGTTTGGACTAAAAAAATATTGTGGGTCGGTCATACATTTTGTTGCTCTAAGGGCACTATTAGAGCAGTTAGAGCGGTTGGAGCAAATTTTGAAAAATGTCGTTTTGTGTGGAAGCCCCTTAGAAATTGGAGATAGGGTATTAGTTTGTTCCAAAGAAATGTTAAAACGTAAAAAATAATGGGGGTCGGTCTTATAAATGACCCCTCTATGACGCACCATTGGAGCAGTACAAATGATTTTAAAATTAAAAAATTACAATAAATTTTTTTCAAAAAATTTTAAAAAATAGTAATAATCGTTATCCCACGATCTTCCTGGGCAAAAAATTTGTAGAATCGATAGAAGTTTTACACAAAAAAATTTCAAAAAAATCGAAGAGTACAAACATTTTCAAAAATGAGATTTAAATTTAAAAACTTAAAAATCGCATACTAGAGTGCTTTTAAGAATTTTTTGGGATTTTTTTTTTTAAAGTTCGCTAAAAAAACAAAATTTTTGAAAAAAAAAAATTGAAATTTGGACCATTATTGAAAAAGTTATGAGTAAAAGAAGTTTGAGTAAAGGAACAAACTACCAATTTTTAAAAATTCGATATCTTTTGAACGGGTCATCAAAAAAATCTGAAAATTTACCACGAAGGGGTTTTCGAAGGGTACTAAAAACTGTAAATAAATTGGGAAAATCTAAAAAAAAAAATTTTCAAAGTGTCCGATTTCACATGGAATTCCCCATATATATATACGATGTGAGGTCCCTGACCAATATTTCGATGCGTTTCACACGGAATGAGAAACCCCATACTGTGGTACTGTGCAGGCACGTAGGCAAGAATTTATTTTGGGGGGGGGGGCCAACATTTTTTTTTTATTTCGTTTTTTCGTCAACATTTTTTGAGCCAACATTTTTTATCATTTTTAGAAAACTTAACATTTTTTGTAAATTTAAGATAAAAAAGAAGTCGAATTATTTAAAAAAAAAAATTAAAAATTTATGCAACTTTTCTTTAAATATTCTCAAATTTGCGCGTAAAAAATCAAAATTTTGGGACAACTATTTGAGTTGTTAATATACTTTTTAAAGTTTTTAGATTATAAACCATATTTATGAAGAAAATTTCTAAGAGCATTTTTGGTATAGAAAATTCTCCGATCTAAAATACATATTATCGTAATAAAACCAAGATTTTGAGATATTGTTTAAACGAAGACTCCTTAATTTGCAGGAAATTTTTTTAGTTTTACAGTTGTTGAACAAAAAAAATTTGAATTCTGTAACATTTTAACCAATGAAAGATTTTTACTATACACTCAAAAAAAAAAAACTTGTAAAAAACAAGAAAAAACTTTAACTTTTATTTTTTGCTATCTCCAATTTGAAAAGAATTCTTTGTAATTCTACAAGCTTTTTACCAAAAATTTTGTAATTTTACAAGTTTATTACCAATAAAATTTAAAATTTTTTTGACGCGATAAAACTTACGAGGAACTTTCGTAACTTTACTAGATTTTTTGCTACCTTCTATTTTACGAGAATTCCTAGTATTACGAGCTTTTTGGTAATTTTACAAGTTTTTTGACAATAAAATTGTAAATTTGAAAACTGTTTTTATATATGTGAATATTTATAGTTTCTACGGAATAAATTTTGACAGTTTCCAACACTACAATTCTATTTCTAGCAATCTCAACCTAAATTCATACTTTCTTTCAACTTTTTTGTCTCTTACATTATTTTGCAAGGGTTACCAACATTTTTTTTTGTAAAAAAACCATTAAAATTTGTAAATTACAAAAAAATTTGTAAAATTACAAAAAAAAATAAATTTTGATAAAAACTTTTTTTGTAACAAACAAGGAAAACTGTCAAATATTGGTAAAATGGGATAACGAAACTTTTTCTAGAAATTTGACAAGGTTTTTTTTGTGTGTACGCATAGAAAATTTTCAAAGTTTGAGACATTTTTTGTACAGAAAAACTCTGAAATTCTGAGAAATTTTTCCTATAGACAAATTCTCAGATTATAAGACTTTTTTCGTATTGAAAAATTCTTAGATTCTGAGACATTTTTCGTATAGAAAAACTCTCCGGCTCTAAGAATTTTTTTTTTTTGATTTTGAGAATGAGAAAATTTACAGATTCTGAGACATTTTTGTAAAGAAAAGTTCTTAAATTCAAAATATATTTCGTCGATGAAAATTTTCCTGTTTTATTTAGATATTTTGAAAAAAAAAACTAACACTTTGATTAATTTTTTGTATAAAAAAATTCCAGATTCAGAGAAGATTTTTTGATTTAAAAATTTTCAAATTTGCTTAAACTTTATAAGAGATTCAAATTAGTGTAGACGACACACACATTATTTGCCAAAACAAATTTTCAAACCCTTTGACAAATTTCGTAAAAAAAATCTCCGTTTTCGCCAAAACTGTATCATTTTAAATTATATGCATATTAGAAATTTTCATTTGTATTTCTGAAGACATAAAATATTTTGTTAAATATCAAAATTTTTCCGTTGATCAGTAAGTACTCTAGTCAAATGTGGCAAAGAGTCAAGAGAAAAGCTAATGGAATAATATTCAGTCGAACACACAAAAAAAAACTTGTCAAACAACTAGAAAAAATCTCGTAATCCCATTTTACAAATATTTGACAGGTTTCCTTAAAAAAAAATCAATCGAAATTTACATTTTTTGTAAATTAAATTAAAAAAAAAAACTAGAAAATTCACAAGAATTCCTTGTAAGTTTTATTGCGCAAACAAAGTTGTAAATTTACAATTTACTTAATTGGTAAAAAGCTTGTAAAATTACAAAAACTCTTAGTTTTTACTAGGAATTCTCGTAAAATAAGAGGTAGCAAAAAATCTAGTAAAGTCACGTGAATTACTTGTAAATTTTATCGCGTCCAAAAAGTTGTAAATTTACAATTTTTTGGTAAAAAGCTTGTAAAATTACAAAATTATTGGCAAAAAGCTTGTAAAACTAAGTACTAGGAATTCTCGTCAAATAGGAGGATGCCAAAAATAGTTTTTGAGTGGAATTACCTTTTAGAGGTGTCGTATTGACTACCGTAAAAGTTTACGGATTTAAATCCACACAAAATTTTTTTCAATCAAATTTTTTTTTGTATTTTTTCAATATTTTGAAATTTTCAGAAAAAACCTTCATTATATACGAGTTAATAAGAAAAAAAGTTAATACTGAGCTATTTTTGGTTAACAAACGTATATTTTGTAGTGCAATGTCTCAAAATTTTTAAATGACGAAATCATTTTGGGAGGGCCCGGGCCCCCACGCCCCCGCTGCGTACGTGCCTGGTACTGTGGTATTTACTGAAATGAACGCGAATGACCGATTCTTGCTTTAGGTGGCATATCAATACAACACGAACTCCTTAATCTAAAATTTAGTTGAAATGCCCTTTAAGGGTAAAGAATTTTGAAACACACAATATGGCTACTCATCTTGAATTAACAAAGAAAAATACAAATAAAAATTGAAAAAGGATCGGACTGGGGGCTCTTTGGGTCCGTCCACGTTAAATCATTTTATAATTTTATTTAGAAACCGTAAAAAAAAAAATGTTAATATCACAGCTGTTTAACTGAATCTGTTGTTTTATAAAATTTCTTTCTATATTGTTTTTAACAACTTACAATTAGTACACAAACAATTTGTGCAATTTTTTTAACAATAAAGATCAACACTTTTATAAGGTTTGTTAAAAAATTGTTTTAAACGATTTTTTCAGCTTCTGTTTTTATTTTCCAGTTGCCCCTTTAATACTGTCTTAAATATTGTTTTTTTTTGGCTTTAGAGTTTCTTTATAATAGTTTTTGTTTTAATACTACAATTTGCGTTTTTATACCGTCCACTGTAGTGAAAGAGGTTTTATATAAGTTCGTCATTCCATTTGTAACACCTTGAAATATTGGTCTAGGGTCCCATAAAGTATATACAGTGGGTGACAATGCAATACAAACTTTTCTATAGTAGATGCAATTTGTTAAAGACAAAGCTAACAATACTAAACGTTTTAAAAAATTAATTTAAAAAATTCTATACAAATTTTTCCAAGCTTTAATTTAAGCTTCATAGCGTCCAGATTGAGCAAGTAATAATTGAAAACCGAGGGTAGCGATGGAAAATGAAATTAATTATAGACAGTATTTAGAAAATTTTTTAAAAATATTTCTAAGCTGATTTTTTCCAAGTTCAAACATTAACAATTTAAAAAATGATCAAATTTTAGTTTTTTTTAGCGTAAAATTGTTTTTAAGTGCAAAATAGTTTGTTATTCAGTGATTAACGAAGTTTTTCAACTTCAGAAACGAACAATGAAATTTTTTAAGTACAGTGGAAGAAATCCGCGTTTTTCCACCGGCGGATTTCTTTCACTATACTTAGAAAATTTCATTGTTCGTTTGTGTTGTTGGAAAAAAGTTTTTTACTCAAATACACACAAAACAAATTTGCTAATTTCCAACTGAAATTTAGGTATTGCAACAAAAATTCGGTTGATGCATTTTTATTAAGGTTGTAACAACTGAATATCGGTAGTTGCAACTGACTTTTGTTGATAGAACTGTGTTTTAATTAAAACAACTACAAAATTCGTTTGTTACAGCGAAATGTAGTAGTGGCAACCGAATTTTGAGTTGATACAACTGAAAAATTCAGTTGGAAATTTATTTTTCTCTGTGAAACAAAATATTTCTAATTCACCTTAGAAAATTTACCTTCACTTAAAAAGGTCATTGTGAAGGGTATTCATGGATTCGGCCAAGTCGAATTTAACTTTTCTGCTTGTTTTTTGTTTTGTTGGCCCTTTAATGTTTGTGCAAGTTGTTTGGTTTGTTTGTATTTTATAAAATTAGTGTAATTTGAATTTTATTAGGAAACCACAAAAAGAAGAGCTTTAACTAAATTTACTTTTAGTTTTTGGGTTTTTTTCTAGTTTTATTTTGTTGTTGTGTTTTTTTTTTTTTTGGAAAACTTATGTACATGTGTTTTGGTATTTAAACCGGAAGTGGTGTTGTAGTTATTTTTCCAAAAAAAAAAAAAAAAACTTAAATGGTGCTTTTTATAGTTTTATTGGACTTTAGTTTTTAATGTAGTTGGCAACAAAAATTTAACAAAAGATATTTTAATAAACAAAAAACTTTTAAATTTTAAAGTTTGTTTGAACAAAACATGAACATAATAAGAAATTTATTAATGATTTGTGTTCAAGCTAGGGCTTCCAATCGGGATATCCCGATCCCGGAAATCCCGGGATTTTCGGGATTAGGCAAATCCCGAATCTCGGGATTTCTGATTTTCAATCCCGGGATTTTCGGGATCCCGTTTTTTTTATTTATTTCAATATTTTTTATTATTTTTTAAAATAATTTGAATAAAATATGAATTTTGTGGAACAAAATAAAAAAAATCTACAAAAGTTCCGTCAGGTACCATGTTTTTGTTATAGAAAAAGGTGAAGCGTTAGCGAAATGTAAAGAAATTCTAAAAACTAGTGGTGGTTCGACATAAGCGCTTTTATATTTATTCCTTTTACTCTTACAAGACACATCTTAACTCATTAGGTTGTAATTTTTTTTAATTTTATGTTTTACTAAAACATTTTTTTAAAGGCGTAAGTGGGTTTTGACTCACACTCAGTCATTTACGATCACGCGTGAGTCATGCAAACTCTACTCTCGCTAACACATTTTTTACCAAAAAAAAAGGCTAAAAAATATTTTTTTTTTTTTCAAGAAAAAAAAAAAACAAATAAATTTAAAAAAAATCAAATAAATTTAAAAAAAAAATAAAAAAATTAGCAAAAAATGAATCACTTATGCAAAAATTTGAAAATTCATTTTTTTTTTCAACTCACGCTCACTAAAAGTTTACAACGATGAGCCACGACGAAAGATAGGAAAGATAACCGAATACGGTTATTCTTCACAGGGAAATCCCAACCTTTTTTTGAAGTTCACAACATCAACAAAACTTTGCTAATTTTTACGAACGCGTAAATTTGTTAGAGACAAAAAATACTAAAAATTTTTGAAAATCCCGAAAAATCCCGAAAATTTTCAAAAAATCCCGTGAATCCCGGGATTTAAAATATCCCGAAAATCCCGGGATCCCGAAATCGGGATCCCGAAAATTTTTCTTCAATCCCGAATCCCGGGATTCAGAAAAACCAATCCCGATTGGAAGCCCTAGTTCAAGCACATAAAGAAATTAATAAAGACAAATTGTCACGGTAACAACGAGTCAAACGGTTTTTGATCTTATCTGTAAAAAATCAGTGCATACTTTTAGGCACATAGAAAAATAACACTACACTAAAAAAATCAACTGTCAACAGTTTTGTAAAGTGCATTTGCTAAAGTATTTTGGCCTCCTAAACATGAATCTGTCATCGGAAAAGTTGTATCAAATCGACTTCTCAAGGCATAAGCATTTTCATTTTTGTGGATCAAGCCCTGAAAAAAGAAAAAAATTTGAATATTGGAATATTGATTGTTGAAGTTATTAATATTTTTTCGAGTTTTCAATAAAATTACCTAAATTTTGCAAGAATTCCGGACTCGATACGATCAAAGATACCATCAGGACATTATAAGGAAGTTCAAAATGTCCTTTTTTTTCGTTATGTCCTTATAAGTATCTGAATTTTACAAGAAACTTCCTTTTAAAATCAGTTATGTAAAGAAGGCACTCCAATAAAGAGAACCTGGGGTTAAAGTTCAAAATCCATTCAGTATATCCAGAAATATTTGCAAAAGAAGTCAAAATTTTGAACCAAATTTGCAAGTTTTTTTCATAATTTTTTTTTCATAAAATTAAAACACATTTCTTAAAGTATTATGTCCTTCTAAACACGAATTTGTCAGCAGAAAAATTTTTTCGATTCACCTTCTCGAGATATAGCCATTTTAATTTTTTGCGGATTAAACTTCTTTTGCAAATATTTCTGGATATACTCAACAGATTTTAGACCCACGTTCTCTTTATTGGAGCTTCTTTCTAACATATCTGCAATAAACACTGTCCGACAAAAATGGAAAAAGTCGTTGAACACGAACTGGATAATATACGTTTGAAACTAGAGAATAAATGTAGTAAAATTGCATTTACAGTTTTGCATTTCGTGGTCCTTTTTTCTTTTAAAAGGACTTCAAAGTTTCAGAGGATTAAATTTTATAAAATATTTTTTTTTAATATTTTTACTTGTCCTAGGATGTCACTATTGATAGCAAATAAAATAGGAGGATCTCCCCTACACCCAAAAAAAAACGTGGGTATTCAATACTAAAAATTTAACTAATTTTAGTCCAATAGGACCTAGTGCAGAAATTGGTAACCAATACTAAAATTTTTAACTAATATTAGTCAAAACCAGTAAAAATTACTAATTTTAGTACTTTGAAGATACTAAAATTAGTAACTAATTAGTAGATTTGGGTACAATATCACTTACTAAACCTTTTACTGTAGAATTATTTTGAGTGTAATTATACCCTACACTACTCTGTGGTACAGGGTATAATGAGTTTGTGCTAATGTTTGTAACTAACCGAAATATTGGTCCTAGACCTACCTTTAAGTATACCGATCGACTCAGAATCACTTTTTGAGTCGATTTAGCAATGTCCGTCCGTCCGTCTGTCCATCTATCGGTTTAAGCGCGATACAGGTCGCAATTTTCAACCCATTGACTTGAAATTTGAAACTTAAGCATCTTTTGGCCCAAGGACGAAGCCTACTGAAATTGAAAATCGGTCCATGTTAAGACCTAGCCCCCATACAAACTCCCCCTTTGGATTAGACTTAAATGACTATAATTACTGTATTTTAACAGCTATCGCTTTGAAATTTTACATATCATTTCAAATTTCAAAGGAATCGGGTCAGTCCTTCTGGTAGTCCCCATACAAATCACCCTTCCGATATTCACATAATTCCCTCAAAATTCATAAAAATGGAAATATTTGATACAAATTTTATTTTTAGGTGTTAAACGTGTGCTTTATTAACCAAATCAAATTGGAATATAATTGGACCATTTTTGACTTAGTCTCCCATATCAAAATTTCGACCGATATTTAGTTAAATCGGTCTATTGGCAAAAAAATAAACCAATTCCACAAAATTTTATCTGTGTGTGTTTTCTACACTAAATAAAGATCTAACAAAAGATAGATCCAATCGGTCCATGTTTGGACTTGAGACCCATTTTCCGGAAAACACTGGTGTAGGGTATCATATGGTCGGTTTTTAACTTTCTTACTTTTTTTTCTATTGTATTATTTTTACGTATCAGGAAAAAGGAGGTAAATTACGTCCATTCGAAAATGTGTCCTTCAATATCATTCAAAATTTTCAACAAAATATTTTGATAAATTTTTCAAACGGCCTTATTCACATCCTTTTATTCTGATATGGAAAAATATTAAATGGAAACATTAGGGGAGGTCCTCCTGTTTCATTTTCCGTCACCAGGGTCATCCTAGGCCAAATAAAAATATTTAAAAAATATTTTACAAAATATATTCTTTAAAACTTTGAAGTCCTTTTAAAAGGAAACAGGATCACGAAATGAAAAACTGTAAATTCAGTTTTACTTCATTTGATCTCTACTTTCAGACATATAAGTATCATCGGGTTCATGTTAATATTGGCTGTCGTGTTATCGACATATTTATCGAAAAACATACGTATAATCAATTTTTTTGAGCCTAAAAGTATGCACTCTTTTTAAACACAAAACCTAGAAAACCGTTGACACTGTCACACTAACAAGGGAAGTATCTCAACCCTTATGAACCGATTTGCCTGAAACTTAAAATATATATTAAAGAGACGATTTTTGGTTGGGGTGTCTCGGCTTATCGGCCATATCGGTGTTTAAAAATTTCGTCGCCCCCTTATGAAACCATGTGGACCTTCGGGAAAATTTCGATAACTTCCGAACTGATAGGAATATCGTCTAGTGCAAAAATACGTGTCGACTTAAATTTAATAAAGATTATTTCTTATTCATATGGATATCGTAGATCTATGTCTTCACATAAATACCCCCCAAAATATACACATTTTCCGAAAAAAAATATTTAAAGAAGACGAATTTTTAGAAGGCTATGCCACCATTGGATAGGCAATTAAAAAACATTTCTTCTCATATAAAAACATCATTTAGTTTCTTAAAAAGAAATGGCTGAAAAATGCAAAAAAACAATTTTTCCCTATTTTTTGACCCATGTTTTGAACCCCTAAATCCCCGATAAGCTGAGACACCCCAACCTTATAATAGTCTTTTTATATATATTTTAAGTTTCAGGCAAATCGGTTCATCGGGTTGAGATACTTCCCTTGTAAGACTTATGCTATGTTTACACCATACCACTGATTGTGAGTCGTATGATTTTCATGAAAAAGCAAGATTTTTTATAGCATAAATTTAGGCATCTGAGTTAAAACACCTCAATTCAACCGAAAACAGTAGCATTTTTGACCTTACCCCTTTCGAATTTGATGAAACTTGGAATATAGTTGGGCCCTTACAAAAAAATCATAGTGCCAAAATTTTGGACTTCTGGTAGTTTTTCTTCCCGAGATATGGGGTCTTGAAAATTGGCAAAATCGTAAAAATTTGACAAAAGTGTTTTGAGATAAATAAATATAACTCAAAAAGTAATAACAATACAGGTCTCAGTCAGGTTGCAGATAATAGATAATAAGACAGCCTTTAAAATGGCATTCCCCAAGATTTTTTTTGAAAAAGGTCAAAGGTCATTGGTTTTAACCTTAATTTTTGGAGAGCTATATCTCAAAAAACGATATTTTTAAAATTTTGGAAAAAATATATGTTGTTAAGAATTACCTATACTACTTGAGTTTAAATTTTCAGGATGGAGACTTCATTGGAACTTTTTATATTAATAGAAACATTGTGACAGGAAAGAAAAAGCGGTGTAATTTCCCTTAGAAAAAAAAAAAATATTTTTTTTGTCTTTGAAATTCTGGTACCAAAATTCGCTTTTCTGAATGTTTTTGACGTTCTGAGTTCAAATATGACCTTTGAACTGGTCTATCGCTATTACTTTTCAAGATATCTGCACATAAATGTGTGAAAATTGCTCAAATGATATTGCTGTGTTTTTTTGAACATTTAGGTGCATATATCTTGAAAAGTAATAACGATAGACCAGTTCACAGGTCATATTTGGACTCAGCACGTCAAAAACATTCAGAAAAATGAGTTTTGGTACCAGAATTTCAAAGACAAAAAAAATATTTTTTTTTTCTAAGGGAAATTACACCGCTTTTTCTTTCCTGTCACAATGTTTCTATTAATATAAAAAGTTCCAATGAAGACTCCATCCTGAAAATTTAAACTTAAGTAGTATAGGTTATTCTTAACAACATATATTTTTTCCAAAATTTTAAAAATATCGTTTTTTGAGATATAGCTCTCCAAAAATGAAGGTTAAAATCAATGACCTTTGACCTTTTTAAAAAAAAATCTTGGGGAATGCCATTTTAAAGGCTGTCTCATTACCTATTATTTGCAACCTGACTGAGACATGTAGTGTTTTTACTTTTCGAGTTATCTTTATTTATCTCGGAACACTTTTGTCAAATATATACGATTTTGTTAATTTTCAAGACCTCATATCTCGAATACTCGAATCACCAGAAGCCTGAAAAATTGGCAAAATCTCTTTTTTGTTAAAGTAAACCCCAGTACTTAATTTCATTAAATTTGGAGGGGGTGCGGTCAACTCCTCGGTTGAATTGAGGTGTTTTAGCTCATCTTATATATATAGGATTGTTATTTAAAAGCAACGATAAACTTTACATATTGCTAAACTTATAAACTTAGGATTAAATAAATTGTTATATTTGTTTATAAATTTAGCAAAATGTGGAGTTTTTTGTCGCTTTTTAATAACAATCATATAATATTATTACATGCCTAAAATTATGCAATAAATAAATGTTGCTTTTTCATTAATATCATACGACTCAGTGGTATGTTGTAAACATAGCTTTAATAAAAGGAGTGCGATGGTAAAAAATTATTGCATACTTTTAGGTTTAATTTAAAAACTTATATCGTCGAACTATATTCAATAAATGCCAACTCGAAAAAGCTTACTGTTCAGGAGAGCTAAAAAACTAGTTATTTCGCATATTATTGCAAAAATAAACAATGTACCTTCCACAAGATGGTTTAAATATTCTAAACAATTTTTACCTACGCAAAAATTTTCATATTTTGCACTGGTTTGCGTATTTTTTAGAGATGGCATTTATTACAATATCAAAAAACAAATATTTTTTTAGAGTTGGCATATTTTGTCGGAAAATAAAAATACATTTTTTTTGGAAAAATTTAAATTTTTTTTTTTTTTTTTGGTTTTTGTTATCCTTAGTACGGTAATTGCAAAAACTGAACAAAAAATTAAAAATCTTTGCATATTTTTAAAAGTTACTAGCTCCGAAAGCCTTTTAATCTCAGGGTGGTCAACTTTGGCACTCTGTAACTCACGCTGTATTGCAATCGGATCACTCCAAACTAGCTATTTTGAAAGCTTATATCATTGACTTTATTTGCCCCATTAATAATGTTTCAATCTGATAAATAGTTTGAAAGTTACATAAATATAAGCAATTTTTTTTTTTGCAAACACTATTTACCGATATTTTCAAAATGGCAATATCTCGAGAACCAGTCATTAGATATCAAAATCTTTCCAAGATTCGTGTTTAGCATGGCAAATGCAATAAGATATGCGTTCTAATTTTTTTTTTTTAAATTTTCTGAAAAATTTTTGGAAATTTACAATGGGAGTTGGCATTTATTTCCAACAAAAAAATATGTACTTTGAGTTAGCAGAATAACAAAAATGGATGTAAAACGACAACAAATTATTTTTTTGCTCTGAAATTTTTATGGCAGATAGGTATTACATAGGGGAGCTATTTGCCATCGGAAACTCATTTCCGTCAAATTTGAGTTGGCATATTTTGAATATAGGTTCACGATATGTAGTTTAAAATATTATATGTATTACGTAAAATTTTCGACATTTTTCGAAATTTTTCTAAAAATTTCAAAAATCATTCGAGTGTTAGAAGAAAACAATATTTTTTTGATTACAAAAATAAAAAAAGTTTAAAACTTTTTGAAATAAAATATAGAATTTCTATCTATGCCTAAATATATGCGTTAAAAAAAGCTTTATTTCTTACCAATAATTTCAAAAATAATATATTAAACTTTATCGTGACAATTTGATTTAAGTTGTAGCAAAATTTTGATTTGAATATTTAAACACATTTGGTTTATCCGTTACTTGTCATTTTAAATAATTTAAAAATGCATTCAGCATCAGATGACATTTTATATGCCAACAAAACAAAAAAACTAAACTTAAAAAACAAACTTTTATTATTTACCTTGAAAAATATTTTTAAAATTAACAAGAAAAATCGTATATGATCAAATAAAAGCCAATTTGTCTCTATTTTTTTAGAATATAGTTTATAAATTCTTTACTATTTCTTAACCCAATAAAAGTTTTATTTTCTGAGTAAAAAATAGTAAAACTTAAAAACTATTTTGAAGTTTATTTCCAAGAAAAATGCTTACACGATTTTATTCAAAAACTAAACTATAACTTATACATATGGAAAAACAAAATACACATACTCATACACAAATGTGTATGAGTATGAGCACATACATATACAGATATATACATAGACCTTGATAAGGTTATCTAATAATATCCTATTTAAGCAACTTTACATTAGTTTTGTTGTAACTTTTTCTCTTTTTCAAAAATATTTATTTTTCAAGTGTTAAACATACCACCACTATACAGACAGAAGTAAGTAGTAGGGGTATAACTTTTCGAATTTAAATCAATATATTTGATATGATTAAAATTTTTACACAGACAAAAACGATAATTTTTTTGTCGTTTTTCTCATTAACAAAAAATATATATTGAACAACTATTTTTTTAAGATACATTAAAATTGTCCAATTTTATTTTAAAATTCTCCAAATATATTTTAAAATTTTCCAAATGAATTTTAAAATTGTCCAAATGAGTTTTAAAACGGTCCAAATGTATTTCAAAATTGTCCAAATATATTTTGAAATTGTCCAAACATATTTTGATATTGTCCAAGTTAATTTTAAAATTGCCCAAATGTATTTTAAAATTGTCCAAATGTATTTAAAAGTTGTCCAAATCTAGTTTAACATTTTCCAGATGTATTAAAACTACATTTGGACAATTTTAAAATACATTTGGACAATTTTGAAAATACATTTGAAAACTTTCCAAATACAATTGGATAATTTTAAAACACATTTGGCAATTTTTAAAATACTTTTGAAAAATTTTAAACTACATTTGGACAATTTAAAAATACATTTGGACAATTTTTAAATACCTTTGGACAATTTTAACATACATTTGGAAAATTTTAAACTACTTCTGGACAATTTTAAAATACATTTGGACAATTTTAAAATCCATTTGGACAATTTTGTATTGTATTTGGACAATCTAAAATACATTTGGACAATTATAAATTAAGTTAGACAGTTTTTAAATATTTTCGGACAATTTAAAAATACATTTGAACAATTTAAAAATACATTTAGACAATTTTAAAAACCATTTGGACAATTTTAAAATATATTTGGACAATTTTAAAATACAATTGGAAATGGTGTAGTTACAATTATTTTTACTCACTTTAACACAGTGCCAAAAAAAGAAGAATGGATAAACCAAAAAAGTTAAAAGGCATTCAAGCGTAAAAATGCATAGGCTTTCGATTTAAAAAAAGAAAATTAATAACATCGCATTTTTAACAATTGCATAGTTGCCATGAAGCCCCATATTGCCTCTATGTAGCTGTATTAACAAATTTACACGAAACAAGGTTATACCCCTAATAAACATACACACTCACGCAATTTTGCGTGTATTTAAGTTTTTGAACTTTTCGAAAAAGTGACATTATTGTGACACAAAAAAAAATCTACATGAAAAACATTGCCATTGTAAACATTTGTTAGAGAAATAAAAGTTTTTTTATTTTTTGTTAAATCAACTTTTTCTAAGATTAAGGAAACGCAAGCTAAAATGTAACAATATTTTCTATACAGTTGTGTAAAATAAAATAGCAGTAAAATGAAAAAACCTTATAACACTTAACCAATTAAGTAAATAAGACGGCACTAGGCTTGCAGCCTGGTTTAATACGGTCTTGGAGGTCCGTTGTGATACCACGGGACGGTAATGGGGTTCCCGTAGTAGTCCCTGCCGTTAAACCAATATGAATCTCCTTAGATATTGAATTCTTATATCTGACAAATCAGAAATATCGTGCAGCTCCCTAGATCCCAGTGAAGCAAGTCTCTGACAAGAAACTGCGGGCAATGCCACATAAATGGTTCTATAGTTTCTAACTCCTCCTTATTCATGCTACTCCGACAAAAGTTATTTGACGGCAAATATAAACGACCAGCGTGCTTTTCTATAAGGCAGTGTCCGGTAATTTCAACCACCGTCAAAACCTTTCCTCTTGGAAGCGATGTCAGCTCACTTGTGTGCTTCAGATTAAGGAAAGACCAAATCTGTCGTATAGGTTCACACGAGCATCTATTAGTCCACCTCTGATAAGTCTTCGATGGGAAACAAAGCTGTATATTTTGCTTGCAAGTTTTTAGAGGCATACCGGCACATTCCAATTTCGTTGGAACTTTTGAGATAGTTAACAGTCTTACAATTCCCTGGAATGTCTCTGTGGCCTGGGACCCATAGGAGTCGTATGTCATCTAAAGATGTGCGGAAGCTGATCTTGTTTTCAAAAACATTGACTCCAGGGATTTTACCGCGGCTTGACTGTCGAAATATATCCGGTTGTAGCCAAGACGTTTATTGCCAGCATTTCTGCCTGGTAAAAACTGCAATGATCTGGCTATCTTAGAGCCAAGCATAATCCAAGCTTTTCTGAATAAACTCCGAACTTCGGAGTCCGAAGCCCACTTGTTCGTGTAGCTTCGATCCGTCTGTGTAAACATTTATAGAGGCTCCATTCCACTCCCTGGGTGGTATCGTATTTTGGGGTATTATTCTTTTTCAGATCGCGCTATAGCCGCTATCCCAGCTCTTCCGTTGAAGTTTTCTATTAAGTCGAATTGCCGACCGCAATAATCTGGCAATCTTTGAGCCAGGCTCAACCCAAACTCTTCCGAATAGACTCAGTAGCCCACTTGTTAGTGTAGCTACGATTCATCTGTGCAAACATTTATAGAAACTCCACCACCCGGAATGCCCCTCATCCAACGCTCCCTGGATGGTATCATAGTGGTAAAGTGGTACTCAAAAAGGCTCATAGAGAAGCGCAGTTGACATTTTGTAGTGCTTTTATCTTTTTCAAGATCACACTATGACCACAATCAGTGCTCTTCCATTGCAATATGCTATTAAGTCGAATTGCCAACGTTGCCGCATACTGCCAACCCAATATGTCCATTAGTATTTGCTGAAGGAGGACTTCTAATGCAGCCGTAGGTGTAGTACGAAAAGCTCCAGTG